>JANCRA010000088.1:1051542-1718988 GCA_024362935.1 Setophaga petechia | reverse complement strand
TGCTCAGCCTCTCATTGCCATTCAACAGTTTGCCCTTGGAGGCTTTTTTTCCCATAAAATCCATAAAAAGAGGAGGGGAAAAGGGCAGGTCAAAAACCCTGCAGGTTCAAACACTTCCTAAAGCAGCTGGAGAGGAGGAGGCAGCTCGGGAGGGAGCCACCTGTGCCACCCACACCTGAGCTTTGGGCTCCATGGGACCAGGAGAGGGACCTGCAGGTAGGAAAAGCTCCTTGGACCAGGAGAGGGACCTGCAGGTAGGAAAAGCTCCTGGGACAGGAGGGGATTTGCAGGAGCAGGTTTGGAGCAGTGCTTCAGCCCCGTGGGGTTATTTTTGTCTGCACTTAATATTCCTCAGCTGTTTGTTCCAGTATAATTACTTCAGGAATAAATAGCAGGTTTCTTAACTAATTTCAGGAGGGGAGAGAGAGGGAAAATGGAAGTGCTCTGAAAGGAGGGAAAGGATTATGAAATGTTTTGCCAGCTGGCCAGAGACGCAGCTTTCAGGAAGGGGGCGGGCGGATTCCATCGGCGCCAGCGCTCACCGCTTGCCCTTCCTGGGGCAGCTGCCACCCCTCCTGCTCCAGTCCTGGCTGATTCCTGAGCACCCCAAAAGGCCTTCCCAGTGCTGGGATAGACAGGCATTTCCCTGGGACCAGCAGGGCTCTGGGGTGCAGAATCATGGAATGTCTGGGGGATGTGTTGGTGTTTTTCAGGGCTCGATCCGATCCTGGAGTTAGTTGGATTGCAGCTACTCTGGGATGAGGACACAACTGCTTAAGTGTCTTGGTTGCAGCTTTTTGAGTGCTCAGAGATTTGTTTTTAGCCCAGGTACAAAGTGGAGCCCAGCGTGGTGCAAGCAGAGAGCACCTGGAGAGGGAGGATGAGGGAGAGAAGCACCCTCTTGCATCACCCAAAAATGCAGGAACACCTCAGTTCTGCTCCTGGAATAACCAGTAAAACCCCAGGTGTGGGATTTTCCTCATGGATCTGCTGAATAACTGGCAGCAGGAGCTGCTGGGATGCTTTAGCTCTTTCTTGCCAACTGCCTGGGTTCTTTTTCCTTTTTTCTGTATTGGAGCAGGGTTTTAGGGACAGGGCTTTGCTTTACATTCCAGGGGTGGTTATTCCCAGCCTGCCCTTCCAAACAAAATCCACATCCGTGGCAGGTCAAGCTTGGAGGGTTATTTTGACAGTGAGCTGCCTTTTGGGAGCTGGGTTTATTGCTGGCCTTGTTTTCTTCCAAAAAAGAACACAGCGTGGGTGTGAAAACTCTGAGGATTGGTTATTCCTTATGTTCAAACGTTTAGGAAACAAGGATTTACCAAAGGAGATGCTTTGGAATATTTATAATGTTATCAAGTGGCTTGGGAAGAGCAGACAAAACTCAGTGGGGCTTCTCCATCCTCAGATATGCTATTTGAGGCTCCTCCCACTGTTCTAAAATCAGCCTTAAAGATGATTTTTGGTGTTTTGTGCCTGGGATCAGCCTGCCGTGTTGGGTTATTCCTGAGCTTGCTCCTAGAGGATCCAAATTGGGATTTACTAGCTGGAGAGCACCTCTTTCTAGTGGGTGTGCTTTCCTGCACTTCCCATGACCCTCTCCAGCAGGATTTTGACATTATTTAGAACACAAATAAAAGTTGTTGGGATCACACAAGGTCCTGACAACCTCCCAGCCCATCACCATCCACAGGGTCCCTCTGTCCCTGGGCCAGAGGCAAAATCTCCTGCTCAGGGTTCTGGAAGGGCTTGAGGATGTGAAACCTCTGTGTCCTGGGGAGCTGAACTGTGATCCCAGGCTGGGAGGGAGGGAAAGACCCTCCTGTCCTTCTGTATCCTGGGCAGGAGCACAGCCCCATCCCAGCCTGGAGCACAGCCCCATCCTGGGTGAGAGCACAGCCCCATCCTGGGCAGGAGCACAGCCCCATCCTGGGTGAGAGCACAGCCCCATCCTGGGTGAGAGCACAGCTCCATCCTGGGTGAGAGCACAGCTCCATCTGGAGAGGAGCACAGCTCCATCCTGGAGAGGAGCACAGCCCCATCCTGGGGCGGGAGCACAGCACCATCCTGAGTGAGGAGCACAGCACCATCCTGAGTGAGAGCACAGCCCCATCCCAGCCTGGAGCACAGCCCCATCCTGAGTGGGAGCACAGCTCCATCCTGAGTGGGAGCACAGCCCCATCCTGAGAGAGAGCACAGCCCCATCCCATCCTGAGCAGCACAGCCCCCATCCCAACCTGGATCAGAGCCCCATCCTAAACAGGAGCACAGCCCCATCCTGGGCAGGAGCACAGCCCCATCCTGAATGAGAGCACAGCCCCCATCCTGGGCAGGAGCACAGCCCCATCCTGGGTGAGAAGCACAGCCCCATCCTGGGCAGGGGCACAGCCCCATCCTGAATGAGAGCACAGCCCCATCCTGGGCAGGGGCACAGCCCCATCCTGGGGCAGGAGCACAGCCCCATCCTGGGCAGGAGCACAGCCCCATCCTGGGCAGGGGCACAGCCCCATCCTGGGCAGGGGCACAGCCCCATCCTGAACAGGAGCACAGCACCATCCTGGGCAGGAGCACAGCCCCATCCCAGCCTGGATCAGAGCCCCATCCTGAGTGAAAGCACAGCCCCAGCCCCATCCTGGGCAGGAGCACAGCCCCCATCCTGAGTGAGAGCACAGCCCCATCCTGGGCAGGAGCACAGCCCCATCCTAGCCTAGAGCACAGCCCCATCCTGAGTGAGAGCACAGCCCCATCCTGAGCAGGAGCACAGCCCCATCCTGGGCAGGAACACTGGCATGCTGTGTCAGGGTGGGAAACCAGCACAGGCACTTCCCAGCCATAGATGCCTTTGCTTGGAAAAGGCCCAACCCTCCATTCTTTCATATTTTTTAGCACAACTCCACTTTTCCTTTCCCCCAGTCCCTGGTTACTCGTGCCTGTTCTGTGTGAGGCGGGCTCCTGGCAGCAGTGCCCCTGTCACAGCGTTTGGGTTCCTGCCTCCCCTGCACAGCAGTGACTCCAGCAGGGATTTCTGACATGGGAAACGTGCTGGGTTCTGCCGTGGTTCCTCCCACAGATTGACAGCCCTGTGCAATTTCCAAAGCTGCTTCATCAGGGAACCTGACAGCGCTGGGGACTGGTGCTGTCGCCGTCGTTTTCCTGGGCATGAATTGGTTGCCATGGAAAGCTTTCCCACTCCGTGTCTCCACCACCTGCCATTCCCACAGCATGGGAAAACCCTGGATTAATGACAGCAGCTCAGGTTATTCCTGAGAAATAAACCTCGTTTATACATCAGGTTGATGACCCAAGGTGATGGAGTTTAACACGGGGTTTGTTACCTGGCTGTTTCTGGATCAGGGTATTTATCCTGCTAGGTAACCCACATTAAACCCTGACATCAATAACTTCAATTCCTTCCAGCTGTATTTTCTGGGATAGTTAGGATTTGGAAAAAATAATGACAATATTCTTATATTGGAGGATGTTAGGGAAAAGCTGTCTTGTCTTCCCTCTTGAGGAGCTGGGTTGCTTCCTGGCCTGCTGCAGGTTGGATTTATCCTATGGACTGTGTGGATTTGTCTCCAATAATCCTGGTCAGTTCAGGGCTGGGGGAAGGCTGGGCACCCTCTGCCTTGTGGACTTGGGAGGAACCCAAAGAAGGGGGAGCTTGCCCTGGTTTTGATCCTTTCCTCATGCTAGGAAAGGATAAAAAGGGAATTTCTGGAAAACAAAGCCTCATGTCATCCCCAGGAGCTGTTACTGTGGTTTGGGCTATGGATCCAGGAGCACTCAGGGAGCTGCTCTCCCTTGGTCTCCACACAACCACCTTGGAAGGGAAAAGTGCTGCTGTGCTCAGGACAGGCTGTTTGCAGGCATGGGTTTAACCTCACACGGTGCCAGCTGCCCAAACTGGACACAGCCACTGGTTAAGGTGATTTATTTCATGATACTTTTCTGTCATCGAGGTGTCACCTTACACTCAGGATGTTGGGAATAGCTGGAGATACAACCTCTGCTATCCCAGCCTTCCATCAGCAATAAATCCTGGGGGGATTTGCTTTCCTCACCTACTGCCAGCCAGGGCTGTGTGCAGGTATTTCACAAATAAAGGGAAAAGGGTGGTGAAAACCTTGGGCAGGGCATTTTCCCCCCCAAGGAGTTGTTTGGGGTAAAACAGCCTCGCTGGCAGAACAGGTTCCACAGGGTGGAGGGACTGTAAATGTGGCTGTGATCCTGTCTCACCTCGGGTGAGGTTCCACAGGGATCCTTTCCCCATCCCAGCAGGGCAGGGCAGGGCGGGGTGATGTCTCCTCGTGCCCAGCGAGGCAGCAGCAGCTCCAGGGCTTGGCTTTGGCTCTCTGCTTCCCACTGCAGGCAGCAGCAGGGTGGGGAGCGATGGAGTGACCTGGGAAAGCCCTTCCTAAACCCTCAGCTGCTGCAAAACTGCAAAGCCACCTCCTGCACTCGGTGATTGCTGTGCCACAGCCCTCTGGTGTGGCAGGCAGCTCTCAGTGTGTTCCTGGTGCTCTGTGTTTTGGGTTTTGGTTGATAATTGCTGCCCCAGATGTGCAGGATGTCTCTGTTTCAGCCCACACAACTGAAGAATGAGTCTGGACTCATCACTTTTATGTCTTGAAGTTGTTTATTAATTCTTATCTCTAAAATTTTCTTTCTGCCCAGCCGAGATCTGCTCAGCAGGGCAGCCACAGGCACTCTTTGTGTTGTCCTTTTATACTACAAACTACATATAACATATTTACACTTAATTCCCAATACCCATCACCTATGTTAGACAGTGCACCTCTACTCTAAACCAATCCCAAAGTGCCAACACCACTGCAGAAAATGGAGAACAAGAAGAAGAAGAAAGGCTGGACACACCCAGATTCCTCCATTTTGCCCCCATAACCCCCATACCAAAAATCCTAAAATCTATATTTTCACCCTGTGATCATTTTGTTATTACACTATTCAAACCTGTGTGACTTTCATGTTTTCATACAAAGCTGGTAACTCACTCCACAGGTCAGAATCAAATCCCCAGGTGCTCTGGGCTGTGTGCCAGGGTCTCTGAGCCCCCCAGTGGGGTCCTCAGCAACTCTGAACACCCAGAGGGATGTGCTGAGTTCCAGCACATGTGACCTCTCTGTTGTCCCTTTTGGCAGCTGTGGGATGCCATGGCCAGCTCCTGGGACAGGGACAGTGGCTGTTCCTGGTGCTCCCTGTGACCTCCCTGTTGTCCTTTTGGCAGCTGTGGGATGCCATGGCCAGCTCCTCGGACAGTGACAGTGGCTGTTCCTGGTGCTCCCTGTGATGTCCTTGTTGTCCCTTTTGGCAGCAGTGACGTGGGATGCCATGGCCAGCTCCTGGGACAGTGACAGTGGCTGTTCCTGGTGCTCCCTGTGATGTCCTTGTTGTCCCTTTTGGCAGCAGTGACGTGGGATGCCATGGCCAGCTCCCACACAGTGACAGTGGCTGTTCCTGGTGCTCCCTGTGACCTCCCTGTTGTCCTTTTGGCAGCTGTGGGATGCCGTGGCCAGCTCCTGGGACAGTGACAATGGCTGTTCCTGGTGCTCCCTGTGATGTCCCTGTTGTCCCTTTTGGCAGCAGTGACGTGGGATGCCATGGCCAGCTCCTGGGACAGTGACAGTGGCTGTGCCTGGTGCTCCCTGTGATGTCCTTGTTGTCCTTTTGGCAGTTGTGGGATGCCATGGCCAGCTCCTGGGACAGTGACAGTGGCTGTTCCTGGTGCTCCCTGTGACCTCCCTGTTGTCCTTTTGGCAGCTGTGGGATGCCATGGCCAGCTCCCACACAGTGACAGTGGCTGTTCCTGGTGCTCCCTGTGATGTCCTTGTTGTCCCTTTTGGCAGCAGTGACGTGGGATGCCATGGCCAGCTCCTCGGACAGTGACGATGACGGGTTCATGGCCGTGGATGCCGAGGAGGCCGCGGGGGAAGGCACGATGGAGCAGGAGGATGAGCCCCACGCCGAGCTGGAGGTGGAGGAGCCCAGGCCCAGCTCCAGGTCGATGCTGGAGCTGCCAGAAGAGGTTTTGGAATACATCCTGTCCTTCCTCTCTCCCTACCAGGAGCACAAAACAGCCGCCCTTGTCTGCAAACAGTGGTATCGACTGATCAAAGGTACAAGTGATGGCAGCAATTTCTTTAATTGTGGGGTTTGGAACCTGGCTCTCTTTTACTTTTGCCTCTTGTTTTCTCCTCAAACTGTGAAATCTGACTTCTGTGAAATGCCAGGGAAATCATAACAACCATGGGGTCCCTGGCTTTGCTCAAAGCAGGCTTGGAGCTGTGCAGAATTGAACCCCTCAGCCTCTCTAAGGGTAAAAAACCCAGAGAGGCCATGAATTCCCATCCTGGAAATCCCAAGGCCACACTGGACATGGCTTGGAGTGCCCTGGGGTAGTGGAAGGTCCCACCCTTGGCAGGGGTTGGAGCTGGATGAGCTTTGAGGTCCTTTCCAGCCCAAACTAAAACAAAACCCAAGCCCCAGGACAGAGCAGCACCTTTGGGTGCTCCCAGTGCTGCACTGGTGACCTTGGGTTGCAGCCTCCTCCCCAGAGCCCCTGCCAGTGTCCCATGGCTGATGGGGCTTTAATTGCACTTCATTTGCTTCTTGCTCAGTAATTAACATTCCCAAAGCTGCTGCTTCCAACAGCCCTGGCTCTGCTTCTTACAGCTCTGCTGGAGATAAGTGCAGCATAAAATCTGCATGAGTAGAGATGTGCGTATTGCAGCTTCCTGGAAGAGTAGCCCAGAGACACAGATCTTTCCTTTGCCTCTGCACACTCATTCCAGAGCCTTGTGGGGGTATTTTAATGCTGGAGAAGTATGATACAGCAAATAAGGAGGGAAAACTTGGACAAGGATACAAGCAGAACCTTCTGCTTCATTTTATTTTAATACACTGGGCGATTTCTGGTACCATTCTGTGGGGTGCCACTTTAATCACCAGCTTCATTTAAAAACAAGGAGTTTCAGAGGAGAGCAGTTCAGTCCTAGGAAATGGGACAGGTTGCTGCACAGGGGGAACATGCTCCTTCTGGAAAACAGGAGTGGGTGTCAGGTGAGGAATGCCCTTGGCAGACTGTGAGGAGATGGCTCATTTATGGAATTCTCCTCATCTGAAAGATCCCAGGCATTTCCCACTTTGCCCAGAGCTGAACAGGCTGGGGGTTAAAAAACCACAGCTACCCCAGCAGGAACCATGGCCCAAAATCCCTTTTTGTGTGCATCCTTTTGGGGCAGAACTGCCCCCAGCCCTGAGGAAGGGCCTTTTCCAAGTGCTGCAGCCCCCAGTGGCTGCTTGGCTGTTTCCTGGAGTGGCCTGCAAGGGATGCAGCTGGGATGGACAAACACCTGGGATCCACCCCAGAGGGATGTGGGAAACTGCCCTGGAGCCCAGGGAGGAGCAGCCCGAGGCACAGCCTGGCTTTGGGCTGTGTCAGCTCTCAGGGGACGGGTGGTGCTGGGCAGCTGGGCCCTTCTGGGGCAGTTCCAGCCAAAAAAAGGTCTGGAACCACCACCTGTGAGCTGTGCCCAGGGAGGTCACTCGAGGTAAACAATTGATTCGTGTTCTCCTGGTTCATTTTTCCTGTTTGCCAGGATACATCTGCTGTGCACTCCTGGAGCTCACATTCCCTTTCCCGTGTGACTCGCAGGGATCAGCTCCTCAAGGACCCCAGGCTTTATTTTTTTATTTTAAAAACCCCTTCCTGCCTTGTATCCCTGAGTGGGATTTCTTGCTGGGGGTGTTCCTGGCACAGGGCTTGGGGAAAAACTCTTGGCAGCTCGTGGCATCCTCAGTGCAGGTGCCACCAAGTGTGTGCTGAGCTGCTGCTGCTGCCAGAAACCTCCTCCAGACCCTTTTGTCTCCTCAGGGAGCAGCCTCTGGCCCCTCCCAGAATTAGTGGCAGCCTTGGAGCATCCCTGATGATTTTTATCACTCCGATTTCTTTCAGATGCCTGGCCAGTAGCTGCATTCACACTCTTACAAGTTGATTATAGCACTGAGGCTCCTCAAGAGAAGGGAAGCTGCCCCTCAGGGTGTGCTGAGGGAAGCAGGGTGCAGCACAGAGGGCTGAGCACAAGCTCTCCAGAGCACCCCAGTGCTTCCTTCCTTTCCAAAGGCTCTGCTTCCCAACTGGAGCTGCCGGGATGTCGTGACCTGGCCTGTGCACACTGCTGACTTCCACATTTGCAGAGTTCCCTTGTCTTTATTCCTTTAATCCCCACATTCCCAGCGTGTTTCTAACCCAAACATGGGGCTTTGCAGCTGCTGTCACCGTGCAGGCACAGTTTGTTCCCTGTAGGAGCATCAGGGGATAGGATGGTGGGGACAGATGGAGATGAGAGATCTCTGCAGCCAGGTCAGGAACTTGGGGTTTAGTGCAAAGGGCCAAGTGCAGGGCTCTGCTGGGAGCTGCCAGGCACAGCTGGAGCAGGGCTGAGAGAAGAGAGGGGGAGAGAGGTTGGGAGGGTAAGAGAGCAAAAGGGTAGGAGAGCGAGGTTCTGTTACAATACCATAAATCTTCTTCTGTGTGGAATATTCTGATTCTCACTAACCAATCTAGTACAATATACAAATCCTACAGCATTTCCATACAGCCTGTAAGAATCACTACATTACCACACTGTGTTACATTTTAAACCCTAAAAACTCCTCTTTGGGCCCCTTCTGCCAAGCTAGTGGGGTCTGCTCTGACCCTTGGGTCTGTCTGCAAGCAGAGGGGATTGTTTTTACCTTCAGCCAGCCACACCATTGTTTTCCAGTTGTTCAGTAACTGAGGGATCTCAAAGCTTGCTTTCATTTCAATCTCACTTATAGTTTCCATATTCTCAAAATCTTTTGCCAGACAATCATATTTATAAGGCATTCCTGTTCCATCTTCCCCAAGAGTTCCCAGCCTTGCTGACAGTGTTGTTCTCTCCCCAGGTGTGGCCCATCAGTGCTACCACGGCTTCATCAAGGCAGTGCAGGAGGGGAACATCCAGTGGGAGAGCCGCACCTACCCCTACCCTGGCACCCCCATCACCCAGCGCTTCTCACACAGTGAGTATCCCTGCAGTGCCCTGGCATGGGAGCTGCTTCCCTGAGGGCTGGCAGTGCCATCTCTGGAGTCCCCATGGGTAGTGCCATGCCCTGTAATCCCACTGGGAGCTGCCTCCCTCAGGAGCTGGCAGTGCCATCTCTGGAGTCCCCGTGGGCAGTGCCACCCCCTGGAGTCCCTATGGGCAGTGCCATCTCTGGAGTCCCCATAGGAGCTGCATCCCTTGGGAGCTGGCAGTGCCATGCCCTGGAGTCCCCATGGGCAGTGCCACCCCCTGGAATCGCTCTGGGAGCTGCTTCTCTTGGGACCTGGCAGTGCCATCCCCATGGGCAGTGCCATGCCCTGGAGTCCCCATAGGAGCTACCTCCCTTGGGACCTGGCAATGCTACCCCCTGGAGTCCTACTGGGCAGTGCCATGCCCTGGAATCCCACTGGGAGCTGCCTCCCTCAGGAGCTGGCAGTGCCATCCCCTGTAATCCTGCTCCCATCAGAAGCTGGCAGTGCCATCCCCTGAAATCCCCATGGGCAGTGCCATGTCCTGGAGTCCCCATAGGAGCTGCCTCCCTCAGGACCTGGCAGTGCCATCCCCTGGAATCCTGTTCCCATTGAGGGCTGGCAGTGCCATCCTCTGGAATCCCAATGGGAGCTACCTTCCTCAAGGGCTGGCAGTGCCATGCCCTGGAATCCCATTCCCATTGGGGCTGGCAGTGCCATCCTCTAGAATCCCAATGGGCAGTGCCATGCCCTGGAATCCCACAGGAAGCTACCTCCCTCAGGAGCTGGCAGTGCCATCATCTGTAATCCCAGTGGGCAATGCCATCTCCTGGAATCCCAATGGGAGCTGCCTCCCTGGGGGCTGGCAGTGCCATATGTGCCACCCTGGGGGCTGGCAGTGTCATATGTACTGCCCTGAGGGCTGGCAGTGCCACACGTGCCCATCACTGCAGTGTTCAGCCCACGGCTGTGCCAAGGCTCAGCACAAGAGCAGGGATTTGGGAGCTGCTGGTCCTGGCAGGCTCATTGATCCTAGGAGGTGTTGATGGAGGGGAAGGGGGGTGGGATTGTGGCTTTCTGGTTGTGCAGGGGTCGTTCTGCAGCTCCCCAGGCTGCAAAACTCTCCCAGATCACGGGGTCAGCCCTTGACCAAAATGTGTCCCCAGGTGCCACATCCAGGGATGGTGAGTCCAGCACTGCCCTGGGCAGTCTGTGCCAGTGCCTGACCCCCATTCCATGAAGGGATTTTCACAATATCCAACCTAAATCTCCCCTGGCACAGCAAGGGCTGTTGCCCTTGTGCTGTTCCTGTTCCCTGGAGCACAGCCCCACCCCCCTGGTTGTCCCCTCCTGTCAGGGAATTGTGCAGGGGGGACCACAAGGACCCTCCTGAGCCTCCTTTTCTCCAAGCTGAGCCCCTTCCCAGCTCCCTCAGCCTCTCCTGGTGCTCCAGCCCCTTCCCAGCTCTGTTCCCATCCCTGGACACACTCCAGCCCCTCAGTGTCCTTCTTGTCCTGAGGACCCAGAGCTGAACCCAGGCTCTGGGCCTGAGCTTTGTGTCCTCCTCAACCCCTGGACTGGAGGCATTGCCATCAAAGGCAGTGGGTTTTGGGGAGAGCAGCACTCAGGGATGTGATTCCTCACCAGCTGCTGGCACAGTTCTCTACATCTGTGAGGAAAACTGGGAATTCTCAGTGTGCTGGACTCAAATCGAGCAGAGCTGCAGGTGGATTTGCTGACAAAAGGGAGCAATTCAGTGAACAGCACCACTCAGTGTTTGGGTGAATTCTTCCAAGACTGTGGAAAAGAACAGGAAGAGAAAAGATACCTAAACACAGTGCCTTTGAGGGAAAGATACTGAAATAAACCCTGCACTCTTTGGAGTGCAGCAGCACTGAGCTGCCTCAGCTCCAACAAAAAAAACACAACAAAAATTCCATCCTGTGACTTCAGCACGGGGTCTGAGCCCTCTGGGGGACGGCTCTTCCAGGAAGCAAATTGCATTTTTCTGAGGCAAGATAAACACGGTGCAAGCCCTGCCATTCCAAGAGCAGCAGGCATCACATTTTCATCTTCCCAAGCAATAATTTATGAGGCAGCCGCTGTGCTGCCTCCTGCCAAGACAAGTCCGGGAGACGCTGCGGGGAGCTCTGGTGAAGTCATTGTGCTCTGCCGAGATACCCTGGCCTTCCTGGAGGATGAAAAGGCTCCGCAGTTCACAGCTCATTTTTAGCAACGTTACTGAAGTGCTTATTAACGACTTCACACTTGCGTGTATTTCCCTTCAATTTTAGCAGCGTTTTTGCCACTGCTGGGTGCTCAGGCCAGCTAGAAATTGCCCGGAAGAGGCTCAGAGTGTCCCCAAAGAGCGCTGTGTGCTCTTTGCTTTATCCTGCTGCCTGCCACGGGCTTGCTGGCTGCAAAGTGAGTTGTCTCCCTAAACCCACTGCCCTCGGAGCGTGTAATCCGTATGAGCCTCGCTCAGTGACAGTGCCCCGGCTCTGCCCGGCCCCGGTGGCCACGGCAGCGTTAGTAATGCACTTTGTGGGCACAGAGCTAATCTGGATTAACTTGTTTGCTGATTTAAACGGATTGGTTTGTGAGCAGCTGGCCGGATCTGCAGCCTCTGCTTTCCCTGCAGCAGCGTTCGCTGCCCGCGGGCGGGATTCCAGCCTTAAAGCATCGTCAGTTCCGAAAGGCAAACTCTGAATTGTCACCTGAAATCCCACGGGATGACAGTGAGCTGAGGTGGAGGGAACAGGAGTTTGGGCAGTGGGGAGGGAGCAGACAGGAGTCACAGAGCCCTTGTAGAGGGATGAGTGATTTGCTGGTTTTTGTGGGAAGACGTCACCGCCCAGGCACGAGGCAGCGCTGCCATCAAAGCTCTGGCTGGGGCTCGCTCTCGCTTCCAGGAATTATTAGAACTGTCCCAGAAGTTCTCAAAGGGAGCACAAACGGACAAGGAGGGGAATTCTAAGCAGCTGGAGGTCAACCTGTCTGCTCTCAGTCCTGAAGGGAGGAATGGCAGAAGTGCTTGATAAGGAATAATGAATGAATGGAAGGCTCTGCCGTGGGGAGGGAGTGCCTGGCAGGGATCATCACACCGCTGAGAACAAACTGTGGACGGGCTGTCACTTTTCCAGAACTGCAGGATGTGAAACATCAATAATGCTGAGTGTTTAGGGTCAGAAATCCTCCGTGCTTGGGGTTTTTTGGGTGATGTTCACAGGAGTCACCGAGCTGTTTTATGTATGAACCTGCGAGGTCATAGCAGGGCGATGAGTCACAGGGTGAAATCACTGCCCGCAGTCGGAAAAAGATGTCAGGAGGCTCAGGAATGCAGAAACGGAAAAGCAGCAAAGGAATGCCGACCGTTGTGCCAGGGATATTGATCCTTTGCTGGGGGAGTGACTAATTTTAAGCATTGATTTATTGTTTTTGTTTCCAAGGAGCCTGGGGTTGGTGGCACCAGCGGGATGAGTAATTACAGCAATTTGTGGGTTTGACGAACCCCTTGGGAGCGGTGAGAGCTGGAATGTTTGTTTTACAGGATGGGCTGCCCCTGGAGCAGAGCTGCAGCTCCTCCCAGCACCCAGCCTTGCTCAATACCCCCGGGTTTTTGGCTGCTCAGGCTCTGCACTGCAAGGAACAGGACAATGGCATTTGAGGGAGTGAGGAGATGGAGGTGGAGATGGAGATAGGAGGAGATGGGAAAGCTGGGGGCGTTCACATGGAGAGGGCTCCAGGAGAGCTCAGAGCCCTTTCCAGGGCCTAAAGGGGCTCCAGGAGAGCTGGAGAGGGACTGGGGACAAGGGATGGAGGGACAGGACACAGGGAATGGCTCCCAGTGCCAGAGGGCAGGGATGTGTGACCGTGGTCATAAGGATTTTCAGGATGAGAGAGAGGTGAAAATGTTGACTCCATGATCAGAAGGCTTGATTTATTATTTTATTATATATATATTACATTATAACTATACTAGAAAAGAAATAGAAAAGAAAAGGCCTCTTCAAAAGCTGGCTAAACTAAGAATAGAATAGAAAGAATGCATGACAAAGATGTGTGTCTCAGCAGAGAGCAAGAGCCAGCTCTGCCATGAGTGGTCAGTTAATCCAGACATCCACAGGAGACCAATCACAGATCCACCTGTTGCATTCCACAGCAGCAGATAATAATTGTTTACTTTTGTTGCTGAAACTTCTCAGCTTCAGCAGGAAAAATCCTGATGAAGGATTTTAATGAAAATATGTCTGCGACAGGGCTGGATGGGATATTGGCAGGAATTGTTCCCTGTGAGGGTGGGCAGGCCCTGGCACAGCTGTGGCTGCCCCTGGGTCCCTGGCAGTGCCCAGCACCAAGGGCTGTCACCCTCCAACCCAAGAACCATGTGGGAATGGGATTTACAGCCCAGCCAGCTCCTTCCCATCTCTCCAGAGGGAAATACAACCCTTGAACTGGGGTGGGTGAATTTATTTCATCTTCTGCAAGGTTCAGAAGTCAATGTTCTTTGACTATGGTGAAGGGAAAGTGCTTTCCCTCCCCAGTCAGCTCTGCTCTCCTTTGGTTCATTGCTCAGGGCAGGGCAGTCAGGAGTGTGCTCAGAGCCAGAACTCTGCTCTCCCTAGCCTCAGTGTCTTCAAACACCAGAATCACTGATTTCTTTCCAAAGATAATCCACTTCTGCAGTGCTGAAACTCCAGGGGTCACTGAATTTTGCTGGGACATAAAAAAACCCCAACTAAATCCATTCAGTGTTTTCCAGCCAAAGAAACCCTAAAACCATCAGGGACGTGCACAATTTCCCTCTGATTTATTCTACATCTGATACAAACTGTGTATAAACATATCATGGAATCACAGAATATCCTGAGCTGGATCCACAAGAATCAGCACAGTCCAGAGCAGCCCCAACAATCCCACTGTGGAATTCCCACAGGCTGGAATAAACTGCAGTTTTTCCCTGTGCTTGCTTTTTCCTGGTTTTCCCTATTTTTTCCCCTCAAGTTTCTCTGCCTTCCTTGTCTTCAGCTGCTTAAAATGACTGTAAAAAGAAGTAGGAGAGCACAATCTCAGTGATTTTGCTGTGGGGGGTTATTCCACATGGAATTTTATGGGAAACCCAGAATTCTGCCCAGCCTCCAAGGCAGACAAGCTGAGCAAACCATCCCTGCTCCATGTTTCAGTTCCCTCTGGCCAGAGGTACCTGGGTGCTGCAGACACTTCCATGGGATTTGTTTTGGGGCCAAGAGCTCTTGGGTGTCTCTGAGGGGATGTCAGACGTGGTATTCCCTCCCTGTTCCCCATCTGGCTGCCTCATCCTTTCCTACTCTAAAAAGAAGTAGGAGAGCACAATCTCAGTGATTTTGCTGTGGGGGGTTATTCCACATGGAATTTTATGGGAAACCTGGAATTCTGCCCAACCTCCAAGGCAGACAAGCTGAGCAAACCCTCTGCTCCATGTTTCAGTTCCCTCTGGCCAGAGGTACCTGGGTGCTGCAGACACTTCCATGGGATTTGTTTTGGGGCCAAGAGCTCCTGGGTGTCTCTGAGGGGTTGTCAGACCCCATTGGTGTTCCCTCCCTGTTCCCCATCTGGCTGCCTCATCCTTTCCCACAGGGAGCAGAGGGAATGCCCCTGCATGATCCTGGGTTTTAGTGGGGCTCTAAATGAGATGGGGTGAAATCCTGAAGAGAGAACAAAGCCCAGGGCTGGGAGCACAGAGGGTCTGTGAGCTCTGTGATCCAGCTCAGGGCAGGTCAGTGAGCTCAGTGCCTTAATCACAGCTAAGCTCATTAATTACAGGCCTCTAAGGCAGTTTTCTCTGCACTTTGAGGAGCAGCTCTGCCTGAGGGATAATCCTCTTGGGAAGGTTCTTGCTGGAGCTTCACCCTGCTCATGGATGCCCTGTGGTTCTGGGGAGCCTGGTCTGGGGGTGGGACACAGGGCAGGGACAGGGCTGTGGGGACAGCAGTGACAGGATCTGTGGGACAGCAGTGACAGTGCTGTGGGGCACAGGGCAGTGACAGTAGCTGTGGGGACAGCAGTGACAGGACTGTGGGTCACACAGCAGTGACAGGGCTGCGGGGACAGCAGTGACAGGGGCTGTGGGGACAGCAGTGCAGGGCTGTGGGGCACAGGGCAGTGACAGTAGCTGTGGGGACAGCAGTGACAGGACTGTGGGTCACACAGCAGTGCCAGGGCTGTGGAACAGCAGTGACAGGGCTGTGGGGCACAGGGCAGTGCCAGGGCTGTGGGGCACAGGGCAGTGCCAGGGCTGTGGGACAGCAGTGACAGGGCTGTGGTCACACAGCAGTGACAGGGCTGTGGGGCACAGGGCTGTGGGGACAGCAGTGCCAGGGCTGTGGGGACAGCAGTGACAGCGTTATGGGGACAGGGCAGTGTCAGGGCTGTGGGGCACAGGGCAGTGACAGGATCTGTGGTCGCACAGATCACCAGTGACAGGATCTGTGGGACAGCAGTGACAGTGCTGTAGGGCACAGGGCAGTGACAAGGCTGTGGGACAGCAGTGACAGGGCTGTGGGACAGCAGTGACAGGGCTGTGGGACACAGGGCAGTGCCAGGGCTGTGGCACAGCAGTGACAGGGCTGTGCTCCCTTGCAGGTGCGTGTTACTACGACCCCAACCAGTCCATGTACGTGTTCGGGGGCTGCACCCAGAGCAGCTGCAACGCCGCCTTCAACGACCTCTGGAGACTGGACCTCAACAGCAAGGAGTGGATCCGGCCCCTGGCCTCAGGTGAGCCCTGCAGCTCCTCCCCAGGGCTGGGTTCCGTGGTTCTGGGTGTGTCTGAGCCTCATCCCACCGGGTCTGGGCTGCATCCTGAGAAATGTGGGGTTTGGGGCAGAGTCTGAGTCCTCAGCACCACCTTGGGGGGTTTGGGGAGCAGCTGGTCCCTGTCATGCAGGGTAAAAGACATTCCCTGCAGCCACCAGAGCCTGTGGTGATGAGGCTGAGAGAGTTGGGATTGTTCATTTGGGGAGGGCTGAGTTGGGATTGTTCATTTGGAGAAGGATGAGTTGGGATTGTTCATGCTGCAGGCTGGGAAGGATGTGATGTGATGTGATGATTGTTCAGCCTGGAGGAGGCTGAGAAATTGGGATTGTTCAGCCTGGAGAGGAGAAGCTCCAGGGAGAGCTCAGAGCCCCTTGCAGGGCCTAAAGGGGCTCCAGGAGAGCTGGAGAGGGACTGGGGACAAGGGATGGAGGGACAGGACACAGGGAATGGCTCCCACTTCCAGAGGGCAGGGATGGATGGGAGATTGGGCAGGAAATGTTCCCTGTGAGGGTGGGCAGGCCCTGGCACAGAGTGCCCAGAGCACCTTGAGATAGTGAAGGTGTCCCTGCCCATGGCAGGGGGTGCCACTGGATGTGTTTAAGGTCCCATTCCGTGATTCCATGGTGAGAGTCATTGTCCCAAAGCTGAGATTTTCTTTGCTCATTGCAGTGGCTCCCACTGCAGGTATTTTGGGGGGTGGAGCAGACAAGCCTGTGCAGGTGGGAGAGCGTGGGAAAGCAGGTTCATTCCTGCTGTCCAGGCACCCTCAGCCGGGCAGGAAAACACCACAGATTATTTCCCACACTGGTTTTTTGTGCTGGAAATGTCACCCACAACAGTTTGGGGTTTTTTTCTTTTTAATTTCTGAATTCCACTAAAATAACTTTGAGGAAAGCAGAAGAATTGGGGGAAGCTCTTGGGGCAGGGAGAGAAATCAGTGTTAGAGCTCCTGTTTTGGCAGGAGGAAGGAGAAAAGGAGCTCAGCATCCACCAGCATTCCTTGTTGGGCACAGAATTCATGTGCCCCAGGTATTGTGGGCTGCTCCGATATTGTTTAAAGTGTTTTCTTGTCTGGCACTTGAAGTCGTCCAAAATCCAGGGAATAAGGAGAGAGAGGTGGAGATGGGTATAGAGGGAGATGGGAAAGCTGGGGGCGTTCACCTGGAGAAGAGAAGGATCCAGGGTGACCTCAGAGCCCCTTGCAGTGCCTGAAGGAGCTCCAGGAGAGCTGCAGAGGGACTGGGGACAAGTCCCAAGTGCTGGTGTCACCTGGGAAGTTCCAGCTGTGAACACCTCCCCTGGTGCTTGGACATCCACCCACATTTCCCTGGAGTTCTGGTTTTGTGTCCCACAGCACCTGTGGGACTCCCACAGGGGAGAAATAGGGAATTGTGGATTTAAACCGGGGGGAAAACAAACCCCAGTCCTCCAGAGGGGCTCCTGCCCTGCTGGGGCTGCAGAGGGGAGGATGCACAGGCAGCTCCTGGGCTCTGCAGAGGTCCCTCTGCCCCAGGCCATGGATTCCTGCAGCCAGGGGAGCTCTGCCCTGTTCCCAGTGCACTACAGAGCCCATCCTTGCCCTGTTCCCACTGCCCCATGGTGCCCATCCTTGCCCTGTCCCCAGTGCCCTACAGAGCCGTCCCTGCCCTGTTCCCAGTGCCCATCCGTGCCCTGTTCTCTGTGCCCTACAGAGCCCATCCCTGCCCTGTCCCCAGTGTCCTACAGAGCTATCTCTGCCCTGTCCCCAGTGCCCCATGGTGCCCATCCCTGCCCTGTCCCCAGTGCCCTACAGAGCTATCCCTGCCCTGTCCCCAGTGCCCCATGGTGCCCATCCCTGCCATGTCCCAGTGCCCCAGGGAGCCCATCCTGGAGCACATCCCTGCCCTGTCCCCAGTGCCCATCCCAGAGCCCTGAGCCCGTGGCAGTGCTGCCCAAGAACAGCTCTGTGGCAGTGTTGTGGCTCTGTGGCAGTGTTGTGGCTCTGTGGTAGTGTTGTGGCTCTGTGGGAATGCTGTGGCTCTGTGGGAATGCTGTGGCTCTGTGGGAATGCTGTGGCTCTGTGGGAATGCGTGGCGGGGCTGGGTCCCACGGGAAGGGAAGATCCCCCGAGGAGATGTTCCTGCACGCTGTCATGGCTGAGATGGGATCAGCTGAGACTGGGGGCCGGGCCGGGGAGTGATCTGGTTCTGCTTTTCCAAAGGGATGAGTCAGCCCCGGTGGGATCCCACAGCTCCTGCTCTGCTCTTCCTTTGGGTGCCCCCATCTGGGGGTGGCACCGCCTGCCTGGGAAAGGAGAGCCTGGAGGGGGCAGAGCTTTGAAATGCTGGGATGTAAATAAGGCAGGAGAGGGCTTTTTAAAAGAAAAACCGAAGAGCTGACATTGATTGATCACGGCTCATTGTGTGTGCAGGCTAATTGCTGTGGAGGAGTTCCCACACCTGCCCCACAGACTGCAGAACTCTGGGATGAGACCCTGGCTCTTCCCCAAGGCCAGGGCTTGCTCAGAGAGGTTCCCTCACACTCCACGTGTGCCCTCGTTCAGCATCTTCCCTAAGGAGCCCTGGGCAGGGAATGGGAGCACAATGGCTTGAGCACAACTTCATCCCTTCCTGAGAGGCTTCTCCAGGAGAAGACAGCCTTTTGTTGTTGTTGTTGCTGTTTGTTCCTACCTGTTTTCATCCGGGTTTTCTGGCTCCCAGGCATGAGATGACATCAGAGCTGGATAATTCCCCTCCAGCCCAAGCTGCTTCATCTGGGAGTAAATATTTAGCCTTCAAAGAAATAATTGGCTTGGGTTTCTTTCGTCTCAGAGACGGAGGAGGGAGATAATTACTTCAAAAAACCCTAATTTTTGAGGTTTCAAAGTATTTTTTTTGCTTAGATCTGAAACAATGGCTTTGACGTGTGACTGATGGGGCTGGAGCAGCACAACAGAGTTGGTGCCTGACTTTTCCAGAGAGCTTTTGGTGGGGTTGGAAGCTCTGGAAAGGAGGGTGGCAGGCAGCAGGATCTCTATTTTGGGAAGGTGCCTCCCAGCTCTTCTCCCTGGAGCTGTCCTGGCCATTGTGGAGCTGCTCCCACCCTTCCCATCCCACGCAGGATGTGCTGGAGCAGGAGCAGGATAATTTGCAGCCCCACGTGTGGGATGCTGCAGTGCTGTCCCAGGGTAGGTGGTCCCTGGCAGGCAGGGCCCTTTTCCATGTTGGAGGGGTGCTTTCCTTGCCCTCACTTGCACAGTTAGCCTGGGCAGTTGTTGGAATTTGAGCCCATCTGTGCTCAGGGCATCCTGGTGGAGGGCTGGGGGTGGTTTATGCTGGAATCTGTTTATCCAGCTGGAGGCCAGGGTGAGGCCCCACTCCTGTGAGTCCAGCTGGTGGAGCACGCTGGTTTCAGTGCTGAGAGTCCCTGGTGCTCCCCAAAAATGGGCTGAACAGCCAGGAAAGAAACCAAACCCCATTTGAAACTGAGAGTTGCAGGACATTCAGTACCTGGAGGGGCTCCAAGAATGCTGGAGATGGACTTTGGACAAGGGCCTGGAATGCCAGAGGGCAGGGTCAGATGGGATGTTGGGAAGGAATTGTTCCCTGTGAGGGGGATGAGGCCCTGGCATGGATTGGAAGTGTCCAAGGCCAGGCTGGACAGGGCTTGGAGCAGTCTGGGACAGTGGGAGGTGTCCCTGCCCATGGTGGGGCTGGGACTGGATGGGTTTAAGGGCCCTTCCAACCCAGAGCATTCCATGACTCCATGGCTTCGTGCAATGGCAGCTGCAGGGGGCTGTGCTGAGGCCTTTGCTGATGCCTGGATTCATCCCTGGATCTGTGCCCTGCTGGCAGGGAGGGTTTGTGCTGCTCCCATGCAGGTCTGGGGAACCCTCCTGCTGAGCTCCCACCCTCCCTGTGCAGGGGAAGCTGCTGCAGCTCCCAGAGGAGCCCCAGGGCTTTGGCACCATCTGAGCCTCCTGTCCACATCCTGCAGGGACACCTCACAGGCAGAATGGGGACTGTCCCCAGGCAGGCTCCTGCTGCCCTGCTGGGCTGCTCCAGGCGGGGTTGACTCGATGTCCTGGGGGCTTTTCCACCCTCAAGGATTTTGGGATTCTTTCTCCTGCAGGGCAGTAACTGAGGTGCTCTGTCCTGACCCCAAACTGCAGCTCTGTTCCCCTTGCAGTCACTCCCCTCACAGGGGATCCCTGCCTTGCTTTGGGCATTAAAACCCCCCAAAATCCTGACCTGAGGAGGCTTTGTCCCTCCTGGGCTCCTTGGTTCCAGTTCCTCAGAGTCCTGCACTTCGCCTCTCTCAGCCAGAACCACACCAGAAAATGGCTTTTTGAATCAGGGAGGAAAGGGCAGGAGCTCTGCTCTCCCAGGGGCTCATGGCACAGAGGGGAAAAGCTTTTCCCTTTAAAACTGAGCCTGTTCTGTTTATAAAGCCAGGAATGGTGCTGGAACAACCAGGGCTCTGCAGGGGAGGCATTGCTGTAGGGCAGCACATCCTCCTCTCAGCTCTGTTTTATCATCCCCCCAATGCTCCCATCTGGGCAGACAGGGCTGGAAGGGCCCTGTCCCTCCTGTCCCTGTGTGTTTTCCCTCTGCCAGGCCGGGATATCCCTCCCTGATCCCACAGGGGTTCAGGAGCCCCGAGGCTCTGCTTCTCCTGTGGCTGGGAGGAGGCTCCTGCTGCTCCTGCTGCTGCTCCTGCTGCTGCTGCCCTGGGCCACCCTGCCCTGTCATGGGCACCTCCCCAGGACCTCTCTCCCTCCCTCCTGCTGTCCCTGGGGCGATGGGAAAGCTTCTCATCTTCCTGAGGATTTGGGGATCAAACCAGGCTCGGAGGCAGAGCTCCTCCGTGAGGCTTTGATCCCCTCTGCTCTCACAGGGTCGGTCCTGGCTGATCTCCCTCCTGCTCCAGCCTGGAGTTTGTGCCTAAACCTCCTGGGTGGCCTTAGCAGGACGCAGTAAAACCCCTCTGCCAGCGGCTCCTCGTGGCTCAGCTCTGCCCCCAGCCCCTGCATGCCATGCCGGGAGTGGGAGGATCAGCTTCCCTTTGTGACTGAGGGGAAGGTGCCTTTGATGGTGTTGTGTCAACAAAAGCAACAGCCCGAAGGAGGCAGGAGAGGCTCGGCAGAGACTCCTGGTGTCAGATGTGGTCCTGCTGGAGAAACCTCCCCGTCGCTCCTGGAGCAGAGAGGTTTGGCCTTGACAAAGCTGTGCAAAACCCTTGCCCCGAGCTAAAAAGCCCAGCCTTGTTTTCATCTGCCCCTTCTAGAAAACAGCAGCGAGTTTTCAAAACGATTTTCCAAACACTCACTGGAGTTTCACAGTGCTAAATTCCTCATGTGGGATCTCCCCAGCTCTGGGAGCTTTGTGGAGCTGAAGGAGATGCAGGGAAGGACTGAGTGGGCTTCTCGAGGAGGTGGATGGTGCTGGATCCCACAGGATCCCACAGGATCCAGCCGTGCACAGCCACAAACCAGAGCCACACTGGCACTCAGGGAATGAATCCCAATGGGACAGGGAATGAATCACACTGGGCACAGGGGAATCTGAGGGATAATCAGAGGTGTGGGAATAGCAGGGAGCTCCTCATGTGTGGATTTAAGCCCTCTGTGAGTGCAGATTGTGCAGCTTGTTCAGTCCAGGGTCATCAGCTGTGTCCAGTCCTGGGTCCCTCAGTTCAGGAAGGACCTGGAGGGGCTGGAGCGTGTCCAGGGATGGGAACAGAGCTGGGGAAGGGGCTGGAGCCCCAGGAGAGGCTGAGGGAGCTGGGAAGGGGCTCAGCCTGGAGCAAAGGAGGCTCAGGGGGCCCTTGTGGCTCTGCACAGCTCCTGACAGGAGGGGACAGCCGGGGGGGTCGGGCTGTGCTCCAGGGAACAGGGACAGGAGCAGAGGGAACGGCCTCAGGCTGGGCCAGGGCAGCTCAGGGTGGACATCAGCAGGAATTTCTGCAGGGAAAGGGGGCTCAGGCCTTGGCAGGGGCTGCCCTGGGAGGTTTGGAGTGCCCATCCCTGGAGGTGTCCAAGGAAGTCCTGGATGTGGCACTCACTGGGCTGGGGACAAGGAGAGCATTGGGCACAGGCTGGACTCGATGTCCTGGGGGCTTTTCCAGCCTCAAGGATTTTGGGATTCTTTTTCCTGCAGAGCAGTAACTGAGGTGCTCTGCCCTGACCCCAAACTGCAGCTCTGTTCCCTTTGCAGTCACTTCCCTCACAGGGGATCCCTGCCCTGCTTTGGGCATTAAAACCCCCAGAATCCTGACCTGACCAGAACTCTGCCTGCAGAGCACCCTTGGTGTCCCCCTGGCCTCTGAGCTCCCTGTGTGACTGAGGACAAAGCTCAGTTCTATGAAAGGCTCAGGATCACCTTGAGCCCCCCAGCCCTGTGTCCTTGTCCCAGGAGCCTGGGGCATCCAGGAGCTGATTCCTGGCAAGGAACAGCCTCTCTAATTATGGCTGAGTGCCTGAGCCTCCAAAGTGGAGCAGGTTAATGGGCTGGGTGGAAATCCCTCGTGCTGTGAGCAGTCTTGGTGAGCCTGGAAGAGAGGAAAGGTTTTTCCAGCTCTTTTCCCCATCTGGGTGATTTTCTCCTCGTTGCCCTTTGAGTTTGGTGGCAGTAGGGCCCATTCCTGCCTCTGCAGAGCTGAAACATTCCATGTTATCCTCCAAAAATCCATGTCTTTCCCACCACCACCCAAAGGCTCTTGGAGTCCTCAAGCTCGGAGTGACTTGGCACCTTTGGAAGTTCAGCTTTAATCCTGTGAGTCTCCTGCCTGCAGCTTCCTTATCCTGCCCCTGATTTCCTCCTTTTCACACACCCAGCTTCCTCCTGATCCCACCCTGACGAGGTAGACAAGAGACATTGCTCATGCAATGATGACTGACAAGTCTCAGATTTATTGATTGACAGGCACACTTTGATAATCACAGTAATAAGGCTCATACATATTGCAAAAGTAGAGCTCACTATTGGTCAGCTATAAAAAGTCAGTCCCACCTTTCTCAGGATGTTTGTGGCTTCTTTTTTACCTCCTGTTATCACATATTTTCTTGAACAGCTTCTTGCTCAAAGGAAACTGTGTCCTTGAATTAGGCAGCTGTTGCTTTCTCAGATGGATTTTCTCACGTCTCTTTTCCCATCAATTATTTCTCAATAAAAAAACTGTCCACACCACCCCTCATTTCTTCTTTATCCCACCCCTCATTTCTGCCCTTCTGGAACAGAACCAGGACTTTCCAGGCTCTGTCCTGTGCCCTTTGGAGCAGAGGCTGTCCCAGCACAGATTGCTTGGAATTGCTTTCTCCGGTTTAGACATATTGATTGTTTTCCTGCTTTTTTGGACTCCCACCTTTACAAGGAGGTGAGTGACCACTCCTGCCAAGCCTTTGACAAACAAACTCTCCAGCAGCATCCCTGGATATAGAGTTTGGACTTCATTCCTGCCCTTGCAGAGGATGGACTGGCTGCTCCAGGGTGGGAGCAGGGCTGTTCCCAGCCCCTGGATCCATCTGATGTTCATTTGTTCCTCTCTTTGCCTGGCTGGTTTTGCAGAATGTCTCTAATGGAATTTGTGGTGTTCAGTATGAAATATCTCAAGGGCAAGAGATGAAAAATCAACCCAAATCAAGTGAAGGGTTTTGTTGTGGTTTTTTTTTCTGTGTCAGCTGCCACCTATTTGGGAAGCTGCTGTTGGTTTCCAGGAGATTAATCCAAGGTTTAGGTTTACAGCACACACCTCCCCTCCCTTTGATTTGCCAGGCTCTGTCCTCCTCCAGCTCGTGCCATTGCTGGCTGTGTTTAACCTCTGCAAGGTTTTTGTTGTCTGGATCCAAACCACATTCCAGTGGCATCCATCCTTGGATGGCCACCCTGCCGTGCCTGGCACGGAGCAGTCCCAGGGACCACGGGTACAAAACCCACGAGCAAATGGAGCGTGTGGTGAGCTGTTTGCAGGGATTGATCCCACAGCTGCAAACTGAGTGTGTGGTGAGCTGTTTGCAGGGATTGATCCCACAGGGGCCATCTCTGAACCAGGCAGGAAAAGCCAAAAGATCCCTCCCTGTCTGGGATCTGCTCCCTGCAAACCAAGGCCTGTGCTTGGAGAGCCTGGCTGTGACCGTGTTCACAGGGGTTCTTGGATGAGGGAAGAGATGAGAATGTTGACTCCGTGTTTCAGAAGGCTTGATTTATTGTTTTATGATGTATATTACATTAAAACTATACTAAAAGAATAGAAGAAAAGGTTTCATTAGAAGGTTGGCTAAGAATAGAAAAGAATGATAAAGCTTCTGTCTCAGAGAGTCTAAGCCAGCTGACTGTGATTGGCCATTAAGTAGAAACAACTCTATGAGACCAATCACAGATCCACCTGTTGCATTCCACAGCAGCAGATAATCAATGCTTATATTTTGTTCTTGAGGCCTCTCAGCTTCTCAGGAAGAAAAATCCTAAAGAAAAGATTTTCCATGAAAGTTGTCTGTGACACCTGGCAGAGTGACTGGTCAGTGGGAAGGGGAATGGGTGAGGATCACCCATCACCACCAGGGGAAAACATCCCTGTGCCTCCTGCTCCCGAATCCCACATCTGAAATGTGGGATTCTCACATTCCTCCCTCCCCCCCGACCCTACCTGGCTGCATCCTGCCCCTCCCTCCAGCTGGCAGCGCCTTATCCTTATCACTGCCGTGTTCCCACGGCTTTTCCAGCGCTCCCCGTATCCGCCAAGGTCACCAGGCAGCACGGGGAGGGGGCAGAGGCAGCTCAGCAATTCCACTGAGGTGTGCCTGGGCCTCCAGGAATGCGGTGCCCGAGGCAGCCGGGAATGGCTGTGATGGAGCCATGGATTACCGGCCCGGGGAGGTGGGAATGTGCCCAGGAGCAGGGCTGGCTCAGTCAGGGCTGGCACAGGGGTTTTTTTACCGCGGCAGCCCAAAGCACTTCTCCTCTCCCATTCCCTGCTCTCCGTGCACCGCAGGACTTGGAAGTTCAGCCGGGTTTTATCCGTGGGCAAAACGTGGGGGAAAGCGTTCCCTGCTGTGGGAAATGGGCTCCTCGGAGCAGGGCTGGGCTGCCCGGGGTCAGCAGAGCACGGAGGCAGTGCCCGGCTGTGGCTCTCCCTCGGGGAATGATCCCTCAGCCCGAGGATGCCCTCCTGCCCTGCCCGGACAGCTCAGCCTGACGTGGCAGAGTCCTGTGGGGAGGGAGCAGAGGGAAAGGCTGAGCAGGCTGCAGGAGGAGCAGCTCGAAGGGAAGTGGGTGCTGGAGTGAGGATCTGGTTTCCCTCTTCCCTCAGTTCCTCTGGATTCCCTGTTCCCTCAGTTCCTCTGGATTCCTTCTTCCCGCAGTACAAATTTGGGATCTCACCTTGTTCTACTCTCAGGGACACCTTCCACTATCCCAGGGCACTTCAAGCCCTGTCCAGCCTGGCCTTGGACATTTCCAGGGTTGAGCAGGAATCCCTCTTAGCAGTAGTATCTACTACTACTACTAGTAGTACCTGGTACTCCCTCCTCTACCTTGGAAAGCAAACACTTGGAAAACAGTTTGTATTTCAATGATCCCAAAGTGCAGGACTGTCATCCCTTTAATCTAGGCAGAAGTTAGGCTGGATTTTCCAACAGGGTTTTTTTCTATCAGGATTTTATTTTTTCCTTTTTCCTGACGTTTGATTTGCCAGCCCTGCAGAGAATTTAATTCCTCACTTGTCCGAATTTGGTTGCAGCTGAGGAATTTGCAAACTGTGGCTCAGACAAAGCATCTCCAATTTATTTCCTTTTCAGGAAAAAGGCTCAAAACCCCGGAGCCACACACGTTGTTGACACTGGCGGTGTCTCACATCTCATGAATGTGTTGCACCTCAGAGGGAGCCGATCCCTCCTTCCCGAAGCGTGGGAGGCACCCAGGGGTGACGGTTTCCCTGGACACGAATTCCCTGATCGTTTCACTCCCAATTATTCCGCTTTCCTGGGTCTCTGACAGGCCTTGCCTCCTGGGCAGGCACCTCCCTGTCCCTTGAGGGGTCAGCGGGATAAACCCCCGGGATGCACTGTCAGCCGGGAGGGAAGGATCCTGCCGGGAAATTCGGGCAGGCTGTGCTGACATCTATCGGCAAGAGCTCCTTCCGAGGCAGCCCAGCCTTTGCCTTGAGGACTCAGTCCAGCAGGATTAGGTGTGTAATCCTCGGGATGGAGCAGGCAGCATTCCCGGGGCAGTGTAATCCGCACACAGCCCCGTGTGCCTTCCAAGCCTCTCGGCATCCCGGCGCTCTGTGTCTGATTTTAATCTTTCCCCAAAGCATCTGCTGTAAAACTGCCTGAGAATGGGGCAGGCACCTGGAACAGGAGCCCTCGTTCGTGCTTGACTGCTGTCCAAAGGTGGATTTTGGTTCCTGCCATGAAATATTCAGGGAGTTTGGTGCTCAGGGCTGGAATTGCTGGAATGAAGGAGAAAAATGCTTCCCTGGCATGGAGGGAGCAAAGTTCAGGAACCAATGGGTTGAAAACGGGAGTGAAGGGGGAGACAGCAAGGGAGGGGAGTGCAAAGAGCTGCACTGAATTTCCTTTCCTGTGCTGGGAATTTCAGTGAGAAGATGCTGGGGTTTCGGTGAATAACTGTTGTCCTTGCAGCAAATACTGGGAACAGCAAAGCCCTGGCTCTTCCCAGGCTTTTTGCACTTCCTCCCTCTGACTGCATCCAAAAGGGTTGTGGATTCCCTGTCCCCAAAAGTGTCCAAGGCCAGGCTGGACAGGGCTTGGAGCAACCTGGTCCAGTGGAAGATGTCCCTGCCCATAGCAGGGGATGGAATGGGATGAGCTTTAAGGTCCCTTCCATCCCAAATCATCCTGGGATTCTCTGGCTGTGCCTACAGGGTGCTCTTTAGAGGATAGTTGAGGTTGGGGCCCCGTGGTAGCTGTAACCTCACCAAATTACACAGCAGCCATTTCCTGGAACACCAGTCATTTTGGGATTCTCCAAGGCTGGGGTGCCTCCCTTGCGCTGCAGGAAACGAATCAGGAGCAAAAAGTGCAGAGCTCAGCAGGGCTGGACACAGCCCCACGTCCCACCCCGACCTCCCCCTGCCCTGCAGGTGCCCCCTCCTGGGGCTGGGGAGCCCAATTCCCAGCTCTTCCCTTGCCTCCTGCAGGGAACATGAGCTGCAGGAGCTGCTCAGCCCTTTCTGGGAGTGCTGAGCTCTTCAGCTGCACAGGGGCTGATGTGGGGAGGTGTCAGGCTGTGAAATCACCGGAGGAGTCTGCGGGGCAGCGTCACTTCAGGGGGAACAAAACCACCAGCGTGGAAGCAGGGCGAGGTGGATGCTGGGGATTCCACCCACAGAGAGAGGGAACAGAGGCTTTTGCAAGAGCAGCTCCCCGTGCAGGGCCAAATCCGCCTTTCCCAAAGTTGCCTTTCCCAAATCTGCGTTTCCCAAATCCACCTTTCCCAAAGTTGCCTTTCCCAAATCTGCCTTTCCCAAAGGACAGCTGCCTTTCCCAAATCCACCTTTCCCAAAGTACACTTGCCTTTCCCATGTCCTCCTTTCCCAAAGGACAGTTGCCTTTCCCAAATCCACCTTTCCCAAAGTACACTTGCCTTTCCCATGTCCTCCTTTCCCAAAGGACAGTTGCCTTTCCCAAATCCTCCTTTCCCAAATCCACCTTTCCAAAAGGACACTTGCCTTTCCCAAAGGGCAGTTGCCTTTCCCAAATCCACCTTTCCCAAAATCCACGTTTCCCAAAGGACACTTACCTTTCCCAAATCTGTCTTTCCCAAAGGACAGTTGCCTTTCCCAAATCCACATTTCCCAAAGGACAGTTGCCTTTCCCAAATCCGCCTTTCCCAAATCTGCCTTTCCCAAAGGGCAGTTGCCTTTCCCAAAGGACAGTTGCCTTTCCCAAATCCTCCTTTCCCAAAGAACGGTTGCCTTTCCCAAATCCACCTTTCCCAAAGAACAGTTGCCTTTCCCAAATCCACCTTTCCCAAAGGACGGTTGCTGAGGGTGACCTCACCCCTCGGAGCTCCCTGTACCTCGGGGCACTGCTGCTGGGGAGAGGGGCAGGGTGTATCCCATAAAGCCTCTCCCGCAGTGCAGCTGCAGGAATTGCGGCAGGAATTGCGGCGATCCCGTCCGGGGCTGTTGGGAGATAAGAGGCCGAGCCCGCGGCATTCTGGCGCGGTTATCTCGCCATTGTTTGCTCAATGCTGCATGAGGACATTTTTGCCAGGCATTAGCACAGAGTGAGTCAGTAAATCCAGTTGCACGGGGTTCAGAGGGCACTGCCTCTCCTTCTCCACGGCTTTATCGGAGCGGCAGCACCTCAGAGTGCCGGGGTTAAAAAAATCCCCACGGGCACCTTGCAACAGCGTGGAGGTGACTGATCCTCCCCGGGGCCTCTGCCTGCACCTCCCAGGGATTGCGAGAAACCAAACTTGGCTTCCACGCCGGGGTTTGACTGGGCTTGCACCACAGTCCCGAGTGGAAATCCCACACTGGGAATTCTGTCTGCATGTCAGCATCAGGGGGTCGCTGATCTGCCCCCCAAAATTGCAGATAAACCTGGGATATTGCCCTGCTTCCTTCCCAAGAGGTTATTTGTGTCTGCAGAGGTTTTGTCTCTCTGCTGAGGAGGCAAATCAGCAGAGATTTGTTTGGTTTTTCCTTAAGACTCCTGCAAGGCTGAATTCCTGTCTGCTTCCCAGCATGGAATTTGGGGTTTTTCTGGAAGGGAACACTAAATTGCCTGTGGTTTTGGTAAGAGAAGATGATACTTCTGTGGCTTTTAGAGACTCTAAGGTTTAGGCAGGCCTGGTCAGAACTAGTCTAGAACATGTTCATAATCCCAGTGCTCTGTTATAGACGTTTTGGGATTAAAAACAGGTGAGTGTCAAATGCTGGATCAGAGGCAGCTGAGCAGAGTGCTCAGTGTTGGGTTTGACTTTGAGAATGAGTGGGTGTGCAACAGGGATGTCTGCTCTTCCCATGGGAGTGCTCCTTTGGCATTTCCCAAATCCAGTCTAGTGCTGGATTTGCTGGGATGCTCATTCTCTTCTGGCCTCTGGACTGCTGCTCACCAGCTTGTCCTCTTCCCTTTGGGAAACCTGGCAGGGAATCTGCTGACTGCTATGGAAAAATCCCTGCTGGCCTGGGAAGCAGAGGGATTTATTGTTTTTTCCTTCCCTGGTCTTGCTTCCGGTTGAAGGGGAAAGATTTGGGGGTTTCACACAAGTTTCAGATGGAACTCTGTGGGATGGGATGTAGTCAGGGCCATCCCTCGGCTGGGGTGGGTGAGGGTTCCAGGCTGGAAACTGGGATTTGAAAATCCAGGTCCAGCCTAAAAACCAGGCTGAAAACCAGCCCCTGGATGTGGCTCTGCTGCTGCCTGAGCATGGAAACACAAAACTTGTGGTGGGCAGGGTTGGATCCAGTTTCGGACAACTCAGAGTGCAAAACAGGCACTGTCATCCTGCCTTGGGAAGAAGTGTCCAAGGCCAGGCTGGACAGGGCTGGGAGCACCCTGGAATAGTGGAAGGTGTCCCTTCCCATGGCAGGGCGTGGAATGGGATGAGCTTTAAGGTCCCTTCCAACCCAAACCATTCCAAGATTCCTGTGAAAGGACAGACCTGAGCTCTTCCCAGGGATGGTTCCCTGTACCTCTGGAGTGCAGATTGCAGGTGGCTTTTGAACCTGGGAGCTTGAATTCCTTTGCACCTTGAAATCCATGAGGTGCTGGAGCAGCTCCCTTTAATTTCCCAGCTTTGAGATGGGACATGTGGCTTTGGTTTTCCAGGTGTTCCATGGAAATCTGATCGACCACAATGTCAGCTCCCTGCAGGATCCACCAGATCCAGCAAAAACAGCTCCTGGCTGCAGCTCCCATCCCATCCTTCTCCAGAATTAAAGCTCCTCAGTACCAATCCCCTTGTCACAACTCTTTCCATGTGTTCCCTCCCCCCTGGATCAGTGCAGATCTGCTCCAGCCCCTCCTATGGAATATTCCCCAAACCCCATCAATGGACCTGAGCCCATCCTTCCACCTGGGCAATCCCAGCAGAAAACCACGGGGTGACCATTGCTGTTCCCCACTCCAGCTGGTTTTTGGAGTCCCTCAGGGCTGCCCTTTCCAGAGGTAAAAGGCTGGTCTGGCACTCTGTGTCCCACGTGCCCTTCAAGCCAGGCTTTTCCTTTGTTCCCGTTAATCTCCGCGTGTGCGGCTCCGGTGGCTTTGGAGGGCTGGATAACTGGGCTTGAAAAACTGCTTATAAGGACAGATCCAACACAGATAAAACACCCAGAGCTCGTGTTGGGAGCAGTCAGAGGCTGGCATTTCTTTTCCAAACATCTCTGGAAGCCAGAGATCTTTGGTTGGTTGGTTTTTTGGCTTTGTGAGCCAGGAAAATCCATCAGCTGGGAAAAAAATAGCTCAGCCCAGCTTTTAGCTCCTCATCCCAGCCGAAAGAACAGCGTCAGCTGTGCAGGGATGGAGCCTGCTGTGCTTAGGAGTGAACTGTGCTACACCCTCAGCCTGCTCCAGCCTTTATCCTCAGCAAGGATAACATGGATGTTGGGCTGGATGGTGGAGGGATAACCTGGATTTTGGGCTGGATGGTGATGTGGAGGGATAACCTGGGTGTTGGGCTGGATGGTGATGTGAAAGGATAACCTGGGTGTTGTTATGGGCTGATAACCTGGGTGATGTTATGGAGGAATAACCTGGATGATGTTATTGGGGGATAACCTGAATGGTGTTATGGAAGAATAACCTGGATTTTGGGCTGGGTGGTGTTATGGAGGAATAACCTGGCTGGTGATGTGAAGGGATTACCTGGATGGTGTTGTAGAGGGATAACCTGGATGTTGGGCTGGGTGCTGTTCCTGGGGTGGGGAGCTCAGGATCACAGCAGCTCCCCACGGTGACCGGTGGGACCCAGTGCAGTTCATTAACAAAGTTCTGATGGCTCCTCAGCCCGATCCGTGTGCTATCCCAGAGAGGATCCCCCGTGTTCCTGGGAGTCTTTGAAGGGCCGTTCCCACCTCCCACATCCTCCAGAGGGCTGGACTTTGAGCAGGGCTGGACTTTGAGCAGGGCTGGACTCTGAGCAGGTCCTTGGTCCCTTTGATGTCCCTCTGACCGGGCTCCTCCGCATGCCTGAGTCCTGAGCTCACAGAGCAGCCACTGCCTTCCCCTTCCAGCAGCTCCCTCGGGATGTTCCTGCCCTTCCTGAGGACCCAGCACCCAGCAGCTCTCCCCTGCTTTAGGGATAAACAGCATTAATTCTCCAGGTTTCCACGCATTCCTGCTCCAGCACAAGATCCTGGAGATGTTTGTGGTGCATCTCATTTGTGGAGAGCATCAACAGATATGCCATTTTTGCTGTTGGAAGAGGCTTTGAGAGGCCAGCACTTCTTTGACTTGTAAAATGCAGAGTTTTCCTGCATTGCAGAATGAAACTCAGCTCATTTACATCCGTACAATGTCCAATAACAGGCAAAGCTTCCTGAAAAACCGGGGCTGGCCTCTGCCCTGGGCTGTTTGCACGGCACTGACTCACTTGGGAATTGTCTCCTTGGCTGAGGCTTGGGTTGACCTTCAGGTTACAGCAGTGGGAGGGTGACTTTCCTCACTGCTCCATCCCAGACCTTTCTGAGCAAGGTGCCAATGTTTTTCCATCCTGGAATGACTCTAGCTGCCTCTTTTGGGTTAAAAATAATCCAATTTAACCCCAGCACCTTGTGGCATCCCTGGCGATATCACCCGGCTGGGATTCACAAGCTCTGGTACAAATGTTTTATTGTGGTGCCAAGCTTAGAAGAAAAACTTTCTGCACTGCCAGGGAATTGTTTAGGCTGGAAACCTGCTGGTGTGGGTTAATGAATTGCACACATGGAACGAGCCAGGAAAACTGGAATTCAGGAACAAGGAGTAACCAAATGTGACCCTCACTGGCATCTCGTCCTCACAGAGACCTTGGTACAGCTCTGGCCACACGTTACCTTGCATTAAATGCTTCTGCAGAGCTTTATTCCCATTTTTCCCTCATCTCCATGAGGCTGAGGGCAGCAGAACTCTCTGTCCCTGGGGAAGGGTTCAGGGACACCATGGCCATCTCTGCATCAGGCCAGGGGCTGCTTTCTGCTGGGCTCTTCCCTCCCAGCACCTGGAACCCATCGCGACAGAATTGCTTCCCTCAGCTGCAACATCCTAAAATAGCTGCTCCGGTTTCTTTTAAAAATAGTCTGTTCTGGGTGTCATTCCCTGCTAAAACTGCGTCTCTGAGTCCTGCTGGGACAGGGGAGGGGACGGGGGCCAGGTGGGAGCATCAGCTGGTTCAGAGAGGTGGCCACGTGTGAGCCGTGCCCTTGAGCTGCCCCGCACACAGAGCCGGGCTCGGAGCCGTGGGGCTGGGCTGGGGATGCCAGGATGAACTGCAAGGAGTGGCTGTGGAGCTGGGGCAGTGTGCTGGGGATGCCAGGTTGAGCTGCAAGGGGTGGCTGTGAAGCTGGAGCAATGTGCTGGGCTGGGGATGAACTGCAGGGGGTGGCTGTGGAGCTGGAGCAGTGTGCTGGGCTGGGGATGAGCTGCAAGGGGTGGCTGTGGAGCTGGTGCAGTGTGCTGGGCTGGGGATGCCAGGATGAGCAGTGGGGCTGGGCTGGGGATGCCAGGATGAGCAGTGTGCTGGGCTGGGAATGCCAGGATGAACTGCAAGGGATGTCTGTGGAGCTGGAGCAGTGTGCTGGGGATGCCAGGTTGAGCTGCAAGGAGTGGCTGTGGAGCTGGAGCAATGTGCTGGGCGGGGGATGAGCTGCAAGGGGTGGCTGTGGAGCTGGAGCAGTGTGCTGGGCTGGGGATGCCAGGATGAGCAGTGGGGCTGGGCTGGGGATGCCAGGATGAGCAGTGTGCTGGGCTGGGGATGCCAGGTTGAACTGCAAGGAGTAGCAGTGGAGCTGGAGCAGTGTGCTGGGCTGGGAATGCCAGGATGAACTGCAAGGGATGTCTGTGGAGCTGGAACAGTGTGCTGGGGATGCCAGGTTGAGCTGCAAGGAGTGGCTGTGGAGCTGGGGCAGTGTGCTGGGCTGGGGATGAACTGCAGGGAGTGGCAGTGGAGCTGGGGCAGTGTGCTGGGGGTGCCAGGATGAACTGCAAGGAGTGGCAGTGGAGCTGGGGCAGTGTGCTGGGGGTGCCAGGATGAACTGCAGGGACTGGCTGTGGAGCTGGAGCAGTGTGCTGGGAATGCCAGGTTGAGCTGCAAGGGCTGGCTGTGGAGCTGGGGCAATGTTCCAGGTGCTGGTTACTGCCATGGGAAGGAGGATGCTCGGAGTCAGGCCCTGCAGAGGCTTTAGCTGTTCCTGGGAAGCAGCTCAGCACCTCACACATCTGCAGGGTGCTGACACAGACACAGCACCTCTGGCTCCAGGGCCAGGCAGGGACTGGGCTTTTGCAGTGTCTGATTTCCCAACATAAATTCAAAGGAATTGAATCCTTTGGTAGTGGCTCTTGCCAGCAGGTTTCTTGCACTGAGGCTGCTCCTGCTCTGAGCGGGTTAAGAACCATAAAATCCCAGAGTGGTTTGGGTTGGGAGGAGCTTGAAGCCCATCCCATTCCACCCTCCTTCCATGGACAGGGACATCTTCCACAGGAATCACAGAATCTCAGAATGGTTTGGGTTGGAAGGGACCTTAAAGCTCATCCCATTCCACCCCCTGCCATGGGCAGGGACATCTTCAGGTTGCTCCAAGTCCCATCCAGCCTGGCCTTGGACACTTCTAGGGATGGAGCAGCCGCAGCTTCTCAGGGATTTGGTGGCCAGGGGCCACAGGAGCAGCAATAGGTGAGAGGTGAGCTCAGGAAAGCCCTCGGGATCCATGGGACTGTCTGAGCACAGCAAATCCCAACAGCACCGAGCCCAAGAGGTCACCTTGTCCTTGTGCAGGTCCTGCTGAGGTGGCCTCTGGTCCTTGCAGAGCCCTTTTGAACCTCAAACAGGCTGCACAAAAAGGTTTTCCACGATTTTTAGAGCAGCACTGCATCCTGCAGACTCGAGGAATTACTTCATTCACAGCCAGAGCATTCAGGGCTTCCTCTCAAACCCGGGGTTCAGTGAGTGCTGCCACTTGTGAGCACCCCACACATCTGCACGAGCCACTCTGGGTGCTCTGGAATTGTCTCCCTTCTCCCTCCCTCCTCAGGGAGAGACTTAGGAGGTATTTGGAGGTAATTATTGCTTTTATTCGGCGCTAAAGCAATAATTTGGAGGGATCGCTGGAAAACCGGCAATTTCCTGCCAGTGAGTGACAGATGTTGTGCTGTGTTTGAGATGTGCTTTCAGGCTCCTACTAATTACCATGACACAAATTGGCAGGAGTTTTCTTCCCAGGCTCCCAGCTCTAATTTTGCACTTTTTTTCTTTTTTTTTTCTTTTCTGTTATTTTCATTTTTTCGGGAAGGTGGAGTCTCCACATTGTGACACTGAATAAACGATGCAGAGTTAGAGGCTTGTTTTCAGACATGGTTTTCCTAACTTTTCCTCCCTCCCTGCCAGGTTCCTACCCCTCTCCCAAGGCTGGGGCCACGCTGGTGGTCTACAAGGACTTGTTGGTGCTTTTTGGGGGGTGGACCAGGCCAAGCCCTTACCCCCTGCACCAGCCTGAGAGGTTCTTCGATGAGATCCACACGTACTCCCCCTCCAAAAACTGGTAAGAGCAGGCTTTGATCCTGGAGAAATGGCTCTGGAATGCAGCTGGAGGAATGCCTGGGAAGCTGTGCGTGGTCCTGGTTTCCCAGGTGTGTCTCTAATGCTCTTTCTGAAACAAAAAAAGCCACACAAGCACAGCAGAGCTGAGGACAGGGTGCTGCCAAGCAGCTCGTGGGTGCTGTTGCTTCCATATGGTTCTGGACTTGTACCTAAATATTCCAGGCTTCCTGAGCATCCCCATCCAGGTGGGAAGCCTGGGTGTTTTAAGTGCCTTATCACTTTGGCTGGGAGCACTGAGGTGTTTCTGAGATAAGCCTGAAGTGCTGGAGGTCTTGTTTTCAGTGATGATCCAAAACTCAGCTCCCTCAGGGAGATGTGATAGATCAGATTTCTCCATCATTTCAACCTCTGCCTTTACAGCTCCAGGACTGGAGCATCCAGCAGTGTCCATGGAGCTGGCAGGAATTTTTCTTTTCCCTTTAAACACCCTTTGGCTGATTTTAGACCCAGCTTTCTCACTGATGGTGTGTGTGAGAAGGAAAATGCTGTATCAAAGAGAAGGTTCCTGCTCCTCTTGTGCTGAGAACTTTTCATCCTCCAAAGTATCAATTATCCAGAGCACTTTGGGCAGTGTCATTACAACTCTGTAATTAAGATTTCCAATTCTCTTGGAAAGAATTTGAGGCAAACTTAATTGGAAGGGGAGATGTTCCCAACTTGGCCATGAGACTTGGTCATGCCTTAAAAATGTTTAGCACATTGGGATTTCTAATTAGTTTAGTTGCTATTTGGATATTTGGAGGTTTTCCCTGTGGTTTTCCTCCATTACATGTTCTTGAGGACTTTGCAGGCCTTTGGGATTTTTTGTTTGGCCTTTCATCCAGCATTTTCCTTCACTGGGACTTGTGTTCCTGCCTCTCTTCCCAGGTGGAACTGCATCATGACCACCCACGGCCCCCCTCCCATGGCAGGACACTCCTCCTGTGTCATCGAAGACAAAATGATCGTTTTTGGGGGCTCCCTTGGATCCAGACAGATGTAAGTCTGGGGTCAGGGTGGCTGACAAGCTCCCCTGTGAGCCACGAGGAGGTTGGAATGGTCTTGGGGTCGCCCATGAGGAATTTTCTTCAGAATTTTGGGGTCTGCCTGCTGCCTTAGCACACCCTCCACATCTCGCAGCACATCCCAAGGCTCCAGCCTGCAAAAATCCCAATTCTGCCATAAAACCCAGCCCTGAACTCGAGTTCCACGTCCCTGGTTGTATCCTCAGCCTGTGTTGTCTCATCCCTGCAGGAGCAACGACGTGTGGGTGCTGGATCTGGAGCAGTGGGCTTGGTCCAAGCCCAGCATCTCGGGGCCCAGCCCTCACCCGCGCGGGGGCCAGTCCCAGGTGAGCTGAGCAGAGAGAAGCCAGGCACAGCCTCACTCCCCCTCCACAGCTTCATTCATTCATTCATTCATTCATTCATTCATTCATTCATTCATTCCCTCCCAGGTTATCTGTGGAGCCCTTGCCCGCCAGGCCCTCTCCCCCAGTGCCTCAGAGCTGTCATGAACACAGCCCTGCTTTACCCCACTCGTGCCCTGTGGCACCTCAGATCAGTGGAGAGGCAGCACAGCCTGGTTTGGCTCCAGGCCCTTGTGACTGCTCCTCTCTCCCGATCCTGGGATTGCTCATGCTCCAAGCACAGCTCCAGCAGCACCTGCTGGGCAGGGAGTTCGTGGCTGTCACCTGGCCTGAGGCAGCTGTCCCCATCTGGGATGGTCAGTGATCCCCAGAGTGGGGCTGGTCCCAGCAGGGCTCGTGTTGGGATGTTCCTTCCATGCCCTGGGAAAGGAGCCCACAGGGATCCTCACCCAGCAGCAGCACTGATCAGACACTGCTGCCAGCACCTGCCCTCCCAAACAATCCTTCCACCTTCCCCTCCTTTGCAGGGGGGTGTTGGGGCCCTGGAGCTTTGGGAAGGGTGATTGCTCTCCTTGGAGAGAGGAACTGGTTTGGGACAAGGGGTGGGATTAGCCCTGCACCCCACTCTGTCCCAGGCAAAACCAGCTCTATCCCAGCTCCACTCCTCATCCCGGGCACACAGACCCCAGCAATGCCTGTGCAGTGAGAACCTGCCTCTGTCTGCCCTTGGAGGCCTGGCCAAAAATCCTTCCCGGGCTGAAACTCTCTTTTGTCCCCTCCAGATTGTGATAGACAACGAGACCATTTTGATCCTGGGAGGCTGCGGGGGTCCCAATGCAGTGAGTACCTGGGGGAGCAGGGACATCACCATCCCCCTGGCACCTGGGAGCTGGATTGGGGATGGGGGGACTCTGAACGTTGGTGGCATTTTATTCCTCAAGTCTGGGCACCCACCTGGTAGATTTTCCAGAGAAGCTGTTTAGCTGTTGCTGGAGCTGCTTTAATTAATAAAAATCACCCCAGGCACTCTGAGCAATTCCCTGGCTTCACTGAGGCTTGTCAGGATGAGCCCTGACTTTGTACTGGCATAGCAGATGGCAATGAAGGGATTTATCCATGGCCATAACGGGGTGTAGTCACTCATGGGTGATTAGCTCCTGCCCTGGGTCAGCATGCTCTGTTTGCAGCAGCAAAGCACCACTCCCACCATCGCCCTGATGGGCTGAGCACAGCAGCAAACTGGGCTAAAACTCAGCCTGGGATCATAAAACTCAGCCTGGGATCATAAAACTCAGCCTGAGCTCCTAAAACTCAGCCTGGGCTCCTGAATGTCAGCCCAGACTCCTGAATGTGTGACCCTTCCCTCCCCAGCTGTTCAAAGACGCCTGGTTGCTGCACATGCAGGCCAACCCCTGGACGTGGCAGCCGCTCAGGGTGGAGAACGAGGACCACGGAGCCCCGGAGCTGTGGTGCCATCCTGCCTGCAGGGTATGGACACGGGGGGTCCCTGCTCCCTCACACACACCCTCCCTCTTTATTCCCTGCCCAAAATGCACCGTAACTGCTTCTCCCCAGCACCCAGGCTCCTCCTGATGTCTGTTCCCTGCTCTCCCACAGGTGGGACAGTGCGTCGTGGTCTTCAGCCAAGCTCCCAGCGGGAGAGCCCCGCTGAGCCCCAGCCTCAACTCCCGCCCGTCTCCCATCAGCGCCACGCCGCCCGCCCTGGTGCCCGAGACGCGGGAATTCCGCTCCCAGTCTCCCGTCAGGAACACGGACGAGGCTCCCTGCGTCAACGGCCGCTGGGGCACCCTGCGGCCCCGCAGGCAGACGCCGTCGGGCTCGCGGGAGGGCAGCCTGTCCCCGGCCAGAGGGGACAGTTCCCCGGTGCTCAACGGTGGCACCGTGTCCCCCGGAGCGGCGCCGCCCGGCGGGGCCTCCCTGGACAGCCCCGTGCAGGCCCTGTCCCCCAGCACCCCCTCGGCCGCCGAGGGATTCGACCTCAAGGTGGGGCCGGCCCTGGCGCCGCGCCGGGGCTCGCTGCCGGAGCAGAGGGATCTGCGCCTGGCCTCCGTGGAGCTGGGCTGGGAGCAGAAGCCCACGTCCCTCCTGTGCCAGCTGGACGGCGCGGAGGGCAGGACAGCGGGCACGCGGAACCCCCCGGAGCACACCAACGGCATCCACACCCCGCCCCACGCCGCCCTGCCCGGGGCCGTGTCCCCTGGCGCACTCCGCCGCAGCCTCGAGGCCGTCAAAGCCCTCTCCTCCAAAGCCGCCTCGGCCTCGGCCGCGCTGAGCCCTCCCCTGGCCTCGTCCCCGGGGTCCCCGGGCGCCGAGCCGGGCTCCGTGCGGCCGAGCGCCACCCAGGGCGAGGGGCACTCGCTGCCCCCCATCGCCCGGCGCCTCGGGCACCACCCGCCGCAGTCGCTGAACGTGGGCAAGCCGCTGTACCAGAGCATGAACTGCAAGCCCATGCAGATGTACGTGCTGGACATTAAGGACACCAAGGAGCAGGGACGAGTCAAGTGGAAAGTGTTCAACAGCAGCTCCGTGGTGGGGCCGCCCGAGACCAGTTTACACACGGTGGTGCAAGGCCGAGGGGAGCTGATCATATTCGGTGGCCTGATGGACAAGAAACAAAACGTCAAATATTACCCCAAAACAAATGCCTTGTACTTTGTGCGAGCAAAGAGATAATGCGGCCCCCGCCCGCCGCCCGTCCTTCCATCCCTGCGGCTCTTCCTCCTCCTTCCCCAGCCCCTTCCCGACACGCAGGCGTTCAAACTGTGAATTAGGGAGCAGGAAACCAATAAAAGTCCGAGCAAACCCTCCAGCACTGCCCCGGCAGTTCCCAGTAAGACCCCAGTCATGTTTACAGGCGGGGAAGGACCCGAGGATTCGGGGTGAGCAGCCAGGGAATTCCTCTGCTGCAGCCAGGATCTTCCTGGGTTTATTCTCTAAGTGTTTGTGAGTCTCGGTCTCTCCGAAATTCCTCGTGGGTTGTGAGTAGAAGTGGTTTTATAGGAATAACCTAAATTGCAGCAGGCAGGAGGCTGTTAGCTTGATTAATTCCATGCTCAACTCCGTCAGGAAAACAGCAATATCCCTCTGGGAATCTCCCAGCGCTGCCAACCTTTGCTCGACACAAACACGATGCCTTTTTATTTTGCCTCTCACCTGCCGCTCTCGTCTCTGTCCTCCAGGCAGGACCGAAAGAAGGAGGAAAGGACATTTTTTTGTGTCAGAATGCCAAAAATCTTGATTGTTAGCATCCCTCCTCTCCCTGCCCTGCTGGATCAGGCTTGGGGATCAGCCCTGATCCTCTCTGACCAGCAGAAATACTCTGAAAATCCCATTATTCCCCCAAAACGGAGATATTTGGCTGCCAATTCCCTTCTAGATTTTAAGGTTTCGTTTCATTGAACGGCCCAAACCAGTTCAAGGCCGAAGCAGCCCCTTGGAGCCCGGGAGCAGGGTGGGTTTTCCAGGGAAAAGGACAGATCCTGGTAAATGTGAGGGCAGCCTCGATGCAGTAACTTCACCTCATCTTTGCACGTGCCTCCTTCCGCAAAGATTAAATCCAAATCCGAAGGGATTGAACCTGTGCGTCCTTCTGGGACAACCCCTCCTCCCTGTCCCCTCCAAGGGGGGGAAACGGGGCGGATTCTGCCAGGTTTTGGTCAACAACCTCCAGCACCCTAAAACCAGGGAGCCCTCCCCAAGCCGGCAGCGCCATGACGTGGTCCCTTCTTCCCAAAATTTTTCTTCTCCATTCCCACTGAGCTTTCTGCCGGTCGGAGCCTTAAATCCCATCCCAGCCGCGTGGGGACGGGGAGGGCTTTGCTTCACCCGCGGCGTTTCCACCTCTGTAAATAAACCCCTCGTCAAATCCCACCTCTCCCATTCATCCCAGAACAATTTGATTTGTCCTAAGGGAAAGCAAAATGCAGTTTTTCCCCTCCCCTCAGAAAATCCCCAGACCTCAGGAGCACCTCGGGAATTTTGGAATTTTCCTTCTCCACGCGTGGCCGCGGGGAAGGCGGTCGAGGCTTCGCCATCGATCCCCACGTCCCCTTTGCATGTTTTTTGTCATCCATCCCCAAAAAAAGAGACAAAGCCGGGGATGGATGGCGCCTTGATGTCCTTCTCCCTGCAGAGCATCCCTCCAGGGCTGCTCTCCCAATTTCCATCCTGCCCCGCTCCCGGGGTTCCCTCCTGGGGTTCCCTGTCGGGAGATGCATGTTCTGTGCCCTTCAGAGAGATTCACCCCAAATTTGGGTCCCTGTCCCTGCACCCCACGGGAGCTGCTGGTGCTGTGAGCGAGGTGTCCCCCCCACCCACCGCGACTCAGGTGTCCCCCCCGCCACTCCCGGGCCGAGAGCAGCAATGGGAAGCGATTCCGGTGATATTTAAAATCTTGTGTACATTTTGGGGGGGTTCATGGGGGTCCCTCCCCCCCTTCCCAAGGAATTTTTAGTGGTTTAACAAATAAAAAGGAAAAGAAACGGATGGTTGGTGCTTTTGGGGAGGGGTGGGAGTGATTTGGAGGGGAAGTTCTTGCTGTGCTGCCGTAAGTTTGGGGGTGAAAGGGGGAATTTGGGGTCTTTGTGTAAGAGAAGGGAAATATTTGTACAGGGGATGTTGGAGCACTGGAGGGAGGCAAAAGGGGACACACAGAATTTGGGACACTGAATTTTCTTGGAAAATTGGGGATGGGAACCCCAAAGCCTGTTGGGGTTGGAAATTGGGGATCCCAGAGCCTGTTGGAGCTGGGAATTCAGGGATCCCAAGCCCTGTTTGGGATGGAAGTTTAGGGTGGAACCCCAGAACCTGTCAGGGCTGGGAACTGGGGAACCCATGTCCTGCCTGTGCTGGAAATTGTGAATCCCAGGTCCTTGCAGGGTTGGAATTAGGGACAGGGACCCAAAGGCTGTCAGCATTGGGAATGGGGGACACCAAACCCTGTTAGGGATGGAAACTGGCAATGGGGAAACCAGCACTGGGAAATGGGACCCCAAAAGCTATTGGGGCTGGAAATTTGGAATAGGGACCCCAAAGCCAGTTGGGGCTGGAAATTGGTGATGAGGACCCCAAATCCTGCCAGTGCTGGGAAATGGGGATCCCACAGCCTGCTGGAGATGGGAAATGGGGATGGGGATCCTAGAGCCTGCTGGGGCTGGAAATTGGGACCCCAAGTCCTGCCAGTGTGGGGAGATGCTGGAGCCCAAAGCTTCCAGTGTCGGTGATTAGGGATGAGGGAGGGCTCCAAAGCCTGGAAACAGCGGCAGTTGGGAGCCCCAAATCCCGGCTGTGCTGAGAACTGGGGATGGGGATCCCCAAATCATTCCAGTGTCAGTAACTGGGGATGGAGACCCTCAAATCATTCCGGTGTCAGGCACTGGGGATGGGGACCCCCAAATCATTCCAGTGTCAGTAACTGGGGATAGGGGCCCCCCAAATCATTCCGGTGTCAGTAACTTGGGATGGGAACCCCCAAAATCCGCAGGGCCGGGGTCACTCCACGTGTCCCCCGGCAACTCACCGCGCACGCGCAGCCGTGGCTGGGCGTGGTCTCAGTATCTCCCCGCCTGTTTTCGTGACGTCACATCGAGGCGGAAGCTGCCTCAGGTGAGCGGCGGCGCCGCGTCTTAAAGGGCCCGCGCGGGAAAATTGGTGTGGAGGACAAGGCATGGGGGGGGATTTGGGGGGCAGCGGGTCCAGGGAGGGAACAGGGGCTGGGTCCCCTCACTCCTAAATGCTGTGGGGGCTCGGGATCAGCTGGGGACAGCACAGACCCCGCGGGGGTGGCAGGAACCCCTCGGGGGAGTGCGGGGACTCCGTGTGGGGCTGTGAGGGACACCCTGGGGGGATGGAGGGACACTGAGGGGGACAGGGACCCCGTTGTGGGGTGTGAGGGACAGCCCTGGGGGTGGAGGGACACTGAGGGAGACAGGGACCCCAGAATGGGGCTGTGAGGGACAGCCTGGGGGGATGGAGGGACACTGAGGGAGACAGAGACCCCAGAGTTGGGCACAGGAACCGGAGAGGGGCAGGGAACCCATGGGAAGGTGGTGGGACCTTGTATGGGTGTGCAGGGACCCCAGAGAGGGGTCAGGGACTCCATAGGGAGGGCACAGACCGCATGGAAGGGGGACAGGCACCCCACAGAGGAGTGTCAGGGACCCCGTGGGTGGTTTTGGGGAGGATGCTGGGTCGCGGGGGGTGTTTAGGGACCCGATGGAGGATTTAGGGGCCCTGGGGAGAGTGCCTGGACCCTGGGGTGGGGTCAGAAGGCGCCCCCAAAGCTGCGGATGCAGTGACCCCATGGGGGAAGGGGGGCTCTTCGCCGTCCCCCAGGTTTGGGGCCCATGGCACAGCAGGACTGGGCGCTGGAGCCGGGCTGGCTCCTGTCCCCCGCCGGCCGCCCCTACCTGGACTCCATCCTGCACAAGAACCAGCGGAGAGTGTTCGGTGCGTGCCCCCCCTGCGCCCCCCAGCCGGGCTCTCAGCCCCCCAGAATGACCCCGAGCCCCTCCCCAGGTCTGCTGGAGCGCCCGGCGCTGCCACCCGCGCTGGCTGTGCCCACGGTCACCTACAAACTCTTCCTGGCGGGCAGGAGCGGCGTCGGCAAGACAGCGCTGGTGGCCTGGCTGGGGGGGACCCCCGCGCCCCCCGCCCACCACGAGACCCTGGGTACGGCCGGGGGGGACCCGGGGGTGACATTCCCACTGTCCCCGCAGGCATCGAGGCCACCACGGGACCATGTGTATGGCCCGGGGTGTCCCGGGGTGACAATCCCGCTGTCCCCGCAGGCATCGAGGCCACCACGCTGTTCTGGCCGGCCAAGCCCCGCGGCAGCGGCCGCCCCGTCCTGTTCCAGCTGCACCTGTGGGACTGCGGGGACGGAGCGCTCAGGAAGTTCGAGCACCTGCTGCCCGTGAGCGGGGGACGCGTTTTGGGGCGGGGGACGCGTTTTGGGGCGGGGGACACCGCCAGGACCCCGCGGTGAGCGGTGTCCCCGTGCCCAGGCCTGTAAGGAGGAGGCGGACGCCGCCCTGTTCCTGTTCTCCTTCACGGACCGCGCGTCCTTCGAGGAGCTGCCGGCACTCATGGGCCGCGTGCTGGGCCCCGGGGACCGCCACCTCGTCAGGGTGGTCGTGGGCACCAAGTATCCTTTTGGGGGGTCCCCAAAGGTCACCCCATGGCGAGGAGATTGCACCCTCGGGGCCCTCAGCGCTTGGCATGGCAGGGGCTGAGAACGGCACACTGATGGATTCCTGACTCCTGCTGATTTTCAGGGGGTTCTGGGGTTTTTCTAGGTGTTCTTTGACCCCTCCCCACCCCAAAGTGGGTTCACACCCCGAGATTTCTCAGCACTTGGTATCTCAGCAGGCTGAGAATTTGCAGAAATGGTTACACCAATGGGTTCACGGCTCCTGCTTATTTTTAGGGGGTTTTGCCACCCTAAAGGAGATATGGGGTGTTGGTGCGTCCTTTGACCCTATATCCCCCCCAAAGTCAGGTTTGCACCCCCAGATTTCAAACCACTCAATACTGAGAACGTGCAACTCTCATTACACCGATGGGTCCTCAACTCTCATATATATTTTAGAGGGTTTGGGGTCACAACCCCCACTTATTTTCAGGAGGTTTTGGGGGGACTTTCTGGGTCTCCCTTGGCCCTGTGTCCCCCCAGTCAAGTTTGCACCCCAGTATTTCTCAGCACTTGTTATCTCAGCAGCCTACAATGCTTCATTGCACCAATGGATTCACAGTCCCCATTTATCTTTGGGTGGTTCTGGAGGGATTTTTCAGGGTGTTGGTGTCTCCTTGACCCCGTGCCCCCCTCACAATCAGGTTTGCACCCCCAGATTTCAAACCACTCAGTCCCTGGGCAGGCAGAGAACACTCCCACCTGGTTACACTGATGAGTTCACAGCTCCCCATGAACCTCGGGTGCTTCTGGGGGGATTTTCCGCGCCGTTGCTGTTTGCCTTGACCCTGTGTCCCCTTCCCACCCCAGATTCGACCTGGCCCCGCACGCGGCCGTGACGGAGGGGGACGTTCGGGCCTTCGAGGGCTCGCAGGGGCTGCGGGTGCTGCGGGCCGGGGGCACCGCGGGGGCCGGCGGGGCGCGGGCGGGGCTGGCCCGGGTCGGGCCCGTCCTGGACGCGCTGGTGGAGGAGCTCTGGCGGCGCGACCAAGTGACCGCCGGGGTCACCCCGGGGGACACGGGGGACACCCCCGCCTGAACCCCCTCTTGGGAAGGGTTTGGGGGGTGGGAGGGGTAAAAAGGTGCTTTTTTGTTAAAATCAGTGATTTTCTATGAAAAAGATCGTGGGTGGCCTGACTTGTTCGATTTGGGGGGTGGGGGGTTTGGGGGGATTTGGGGTGCTGGGGTAATGAAGATTTGGGGGTACTGGGGGGTATGGGATCATCAAGAGGTGGGTGCTGCAGGATTTGGGGTGCTGCAGATCCTGGGGGATTTGAATTTCAATGGGATCATGGAATGGTGTTCCTTGCAGGATTTGGGGCGCTGCAGGTGCTGGGGGATGTGGAGTGCACTGGGATCCTGGGGGTGGGGGTGCTGCACGATTTGGGGTGCTGGGGTAATGAAGATTTGGTGGTGCTGGGGGATATGGGGTGCCATGGGATCATCAAGAGGTGAATGCTGCAGGATTTGGGGTGCTGCAGATCCTGGGAGATTTGAATTTCAATGGGATCATGGAATGGGGGTGCTTGCAGGATTTGGGGCGCTGCAGGTGCTGGGGGATGTGGGGTGCACTGGGATCCTGGGGATGGGGGTACTGCACGATTTGGGGTGCTGGGGTAATGAAGATTTGGAGATACTGGGGGATATGGGATCATCAAGAGGTGAATGCTGCAGGATTTGGGGTGCTGCTGATCCTGGGGGATTTGAATTTCAGTGGGATCATGGAATGGGGGTGCTTGCAGGATTTGGGGTGCTGCAGGTCTGGGGGATGTGGGGTGCACTGGGATCATGGAATGGGGTGCTGGGCCTATTGGCAGATTTGGGGTGTTGTGGATCCTGGGGCTTTTGGGCTCTGTGGGTACTCGGGGATGTGGCTGCAGAGGGATTATGGGAACAGGGGTGCAGGATTTGGAGTGCTGTGGGATTTGAGTTGTTTTGGAGTGCTGGGGGATTTGTGGCGCTAGAGTTGAAGGGATTGGGGTGCTGTGGGTGCTGCAGAGATTGGGGGTGCTGTGGGATTTAGGGTGCTATGGAAGATGCAGGATTTGGGGTGCTGCAGGATCATGGGGACAGGGCTGTTGAGGGACTTGAGGCGCTGGAATTGATGGGATTAGGACACTGTGGGATTTGGGGTGCAACAGATGATCCAGAGTTTGAGGTGCTGTGGGATTTGGGGCGCCGTGGGTGATGGGATTTGGGGTGCCGTGGGTGCTGTGGGATTTGGGGTGCTGCAGGTCCATGAGGATGGTGGTGCTGAGGATTTGGGGCCCGGGCAGCCCCCCCAGACCGGTCCCCCCCAAACCCCCCCAGTATCGAACTGGTGGGTGGGGGGCGTGGCCGGTAGTAACCGCGTGGCCCCGCCCTCTGCAGCCATTGGCTGCCGCCCCCCCCCCGCTCTTCCCACGCCGATTCATGAATGAAAGGGGAGGGGGGCGGGAGGGGGGGGTGCGTTCACCCCTTCGGGGCCGGGCCCGGGGGGTCCCCGCGGGGCTGCGGGACCCCCGAACCCCCTCCAGGGTCGTGCCCCACCTTGGGGGGGCTCCCGCAGCCCCCTCCCCTCCACCCGGCCGCGCACCACCCTGGGGCGCGCTCCCTCCCAGTGCCGTACTGGTGCGTACTGGGAGCGGCTCCTGCGCCTTTAAGAGCGGGCGTGGCCGGTGACGTCAGCGGGGCATGAATGAACAGGAGCGGGCGCGCGGCCCCGCACCCCACACCCCCCGCACTCCCCGCGGGGCCGCCGCTCGTGGGGCGCGCCCGGGACCCCCCAAAACCGCCCCGCCATGGCGGGCACCCCCCCGGCCCTCACCCTCCTCCTCCTCACCGCCCTCAGCCCCCTGGCCGCCGAGGAAGGTGAGTCCCCCGCTTTTTTTTCGGGGAGGGAGCACCCCGAAACTCCTTTATTGCGGGCACCCCCAAGGGTGGGGTGGTTTTGGGGTAAATTCGGGTGGTTTGGGGCGAGCTGCAGAGTCGGGGTGCGCTCTGAGGGTAAAGGGGGATGTGGGTTCCCCCTTCCCCCAGCACAGTTTGGGGTGCGGTGGGGAATCTGCAGGTGCCGGAGCGCCTTTGGGGCGGGGGGGGAAGGTTAAAATCAGGGGAAAAGTTGAAATGAGGGCGGAGAAGTTTAAATTAAAAGGGGAAAAGTTAAATTAATGAGCGAAAGTTAAAGTTTGGGGGGGAGTAAAAGGTATATGGGGAGATGAAAATACGGGGGGAGGGCAGCTAAAATTGGGGGACAACTAAAATAGAGGAGAAAGAATTTTAAATGGGGAGAAAAAAGTTAAAACGAGGTGAAACCCAAGAGTTTGGGACAACTTTTCCCATGCCGAGCATTCAGCCGATGTGCCGGGGCCAGGTCCTGCCGGGAGCCCCCAAAGAAGACTGGCACAGGGGTGAAGGTGGGGGGGATTAAAAAATAAATCCCCAAAAAGGGGGAAATCACCTTAAAATGGAGCGTTTCCCATGGGTGGTGCAGGGTCGGGTAGGATCCGGCCGGAGAGCTGGAAAACAATGTCAGGAAAATCCCAAAAAATTGCTGGGAAAAAACAAGCAGCGTCTCGGTCTCCACCTCGCAAACCTTCCCCCGGTGATTTTGGGGCTTAGTTTGGCAGGATTGGGCAAAAGAAAAGGGGGAAACTTTTTTGTGTACACCTGGAATTTTTTTAGGACTCAGTTTCTGTAAACTCTGCCTGACGGCTTTAATCCGTCATTTTTCGAGGGTAAGGTGGAAGAATCCAGCCTTAAATGCAAATAAATCAGAGACTGGGATGAAAAACACTCCCTAAAAACTAAAAATGGGGTTAAAAAACCCTAAAATGAGGATTTTTGGAAGTGCTTAGGGGACAGCAGAGGGGGTGATCCCGTGGCAGCTGTGGGATTTGGGGTGTGTTCCCCAAGTGCTGTTTCCCAGGAGGGAATCCTGGGATTTGAGGTTTTAAAAGTGCGTGGGGGGAAAGGGAAAGTGGTGAGAGTGGTGGAATTTGGGGATTTCGGGGGATTGGTTCCCCTCGGTGAGATCCAGTGGGATTTGGGGTGAGCTGAGGTGGGGAGGAGGTTAAAGAGGAGGGAATGGAGCAGGATTGGGACTGGGATGGGATCAATTTTGGGATTCTGATTGGGGTTCAGATTGAGATTGAGGAGGAGATGAGGTCGGGATCAGGATGGGGAGGGGATGGGATTAATTTTGGGATTGGGATTCTCGTTAATGCTGAGGCAGGGATGGGATTGGGATGGGGACAGGAATGGGAGCAGAGGGGATGGGATTGGGGTTCGCTTTGGGAATGGAATTCGGATTCAGGCAAAGGTTGGACGGGGTTAGGGCAGGGCAGGGGACAGGGACAAGGATGCAGCCGGAATGGGGCTGGGAATGGGACGGGGGTGCCGCTCCGGAGCGCGGGGGTGGCGCTGAGGGTGGCGATGGGGTTGGTGGCCACATCGCGGTGGTCCTGGAGGTGGGGGCGGCCGTGGCCGGGTGACGAAGGCGACGGAGAATTTGATGATGATGGTGATGGTGGCGGTGGGTACAGGTGACTCCCGGGACGGGGCTGCGGCCCCGGCGCTGTCCCGGGAGCTCCGGGGCTGCTGCGCCCCCGGAGCAGCCCCGGCCCCGGGACTGTCCCCGGAGCCACCCGGGGGGCACCGGCGGGGAACCCCCGCCCGCTCCGGCCCTGGCTCCGGCAGCTTTCCGCTCTCCGGAGGCTCGCGGGGGGGATTTCCAGCCTCAGGAAAACCGGGATATCCGCCCCGGCATCCTTCCTGACCCCGGGCACGGCGCGGGGGGGACGCTGCAGCCACCCGCGTCCCCCCAGGCAGGGTCTGGGGTCCCCCCCAGGCCGGACCCTCCCGAGCCCGTCCGTGCTCAGCCGTGGGGGCTGGGGGACACATCCGTCCCGAACTGGCCCCGTCCCGCCGGACCCATCTCGCCGCTGAACCCGGGCGTCCGGGCACATTCCTGGGGGGTGATTCACCGGGGGGCCCCGCTCCCTCCCCGGCCTCCTCTTCCTCCTCTTCCTCTCCCGGCGCTGGATCCGGCCGCCGCCCTCGGCGTGCCAGGGCAGGTCCCGCCGGGCCCCGCGGCTTCCCCGCCTCTGGCGGCGGCCCCGGGGGGCTTCGTCCGGTGGAATCTGCCGGGAACGGGAGATCCGTGGGTCCAGGGGACACCTGCGGGGCCTGGGACTGTTTGGAGGTCCTGGGGACATCTGTGGCTCTTGGGGGTGTCTGTGGAAATGGGGTGGATCTGTGGGTTCTGGGGGTATCCAGGGGCTCTTCAGGACATCCATGGAACCTCTGGGCATCTGTGGGTTCCAGGGATGTCTGTGAGTGCCCAGGACATCCAGGGATCCTGGTGGGATATCTGCATGTCTCAGGGATATCCGTGGGTGCTGATGGCATCCACAGGTCCCAGGGATATTGTGGGTGCCCAGGACATCCTGAATTTTGGGGACTGTGGATCCCAGAAGTGTTTGCACATCCTGGGGACTTCCCTGGAGTTGTCTGTGGGTCCTGGGGGATGGACATCCAAGGGCCAGAGGGGTGTATTGGTGGCACCTGCAGGTCCTGGTGGCATCTGCTGACATCCCTGTCCTCTCTCCTCTCCCACAGTGGTGCTGCTGGACTTCGCCAAGGCCCATGGGGAGCTGGGCTGGCTCACCCATCCCTACGGAAAAGGGGTGAGCACCCATGGATCCGGCATCTGGCCCTGCTGGCCAGCACCGGGATGGGGAATGGGGACAGCCATGGGGGAGCTCCACGGGGATGGGACAAGGACATCTTTGGGGACCTTCACAGGAATGGGGATGGGGCCATCCATGGGGGTTGTGAATGGGGACCTCCATGGGAATAGAGACATCCATGGGGATGGGCCTGGGGGCATTCATGGGAATGGGGACAGGAGCATCTGTAGAGAGAAACCTCCACAGGAACATCCCTCAGTCATGAAGATCTCCATGGGCATAGGGACAGGGACACCTGCGGGGTTGGAGACCTCCACTGGCATTGGGCTGCAGCCCTCCATGGGACCAGGAACACCCATGGGGATGGACATGGGGACATCCATGGGGTGGGAGACTCCACTGGAACTGGACTGCAGCCCTCCATGGGAGCAGGAACACCCATGGGGATGGATGTGGGGACATCTGTGGGGTTGGAGACCTCTGGGATGTGTCTGGGGTCCTCCATGGGGATGGGGACAGGGGGAATGAGACAGGGACAAACCCATCCCTGGGGACAGTGCCTCAGTTCCCCTCCATAGCCCCATTTCTGTCTCCGGGGACAGTGGGACCAGCTGCAGAACGTCCTCAACGACTCCCTGATCTACATGTACTCCGTGTGCAACGTCCTGGAGGGCGAGCAGGAGAACTGGCTCCGCACCAACTGGATCTACCGCGGCGTGGCCCAGCGCATCTTCATCGAGCTGCAGTTCACCGTGCGCGACTGCAACAGCTTCCCCACGGCCGGCGGCGGCTCCTGCAAGGAGACCTTCAACCTCTACTACGCCGAGTCCGACGTGGATTATGGCACCAACTTCCAGAAGCGCCAGTTCAAGAAGATCGACACCATCGCTCCAGACGAGATCACCGTGCAGGAGGATTTCGCCGCCCGCAACGTGAAGCTCAACGTGGAGGTGCGCTCGGTGGGGCCGCTCCGCAGGAAGGGTTTCTACCTGGCCTTCCAGGACCTGGGCGCCTGCGTGGCGCTGCTCTCCGTGCGCGTGTACTACAAGCGCTGCCCGGCCGTGGTGCGGGGCATGGCGCGCTTCCCGGAGACCGTGGCCGGCGCCGACTCGCAGACCTTGGCCGAGGTGCGGGGCTTGTGCGTGGCCGAGGCCGTGGCCGAGCAGGCGCCGGCCCTGCACTGCAACGCCGACGGAGAGTGGCTCGTGCCCATCGGGGAGTGCCTGTGCCGGGCCGGCTTCCAGAGCCTGGGAGACACCTGCCAAGGTATGGACTGGGCTGAACTGAGGGGTGTCTGGGGATGGGACAGCTTGGTGCGTGCCTGGGGTGGGATGGGAGGAAATGGGAGTGGGGGTTTGGCCCCAAAATTCCCAATCCTCAGCCTTGAGTGGATTGTGGAAGGGCTTAGTTGAGAGAGGGGTGGGATGTCACTATAGGACACAAAAGTGCATACTGCTGTTTTCAAGGTGAAGAAATAGTGTATTTTCTGACTCTTAACATTTTATAGTTTTCTAAGAGTGACAGTGGATTGGAGGGTGACAGTGCCACCTCTCCAATGACACTGGACAGACTAATAGTCTATCAACTTTCTCTTTTTTCATAAAGGAATGCAAAACAATGAGTTATTTACAGAAAGTGTGTGAGAAAGTTCGCTACAAGAATGTTAACATTAGAAGGCTTAGAAAAATCTTAAAAAACTAAAGCGACAGGTGGGGCAGTGACTGCAAAAATGAGGTGAAATGCCTGAAAAATTCCAGATTCAGGGTTGGAGAAATGAGGTTTTGGCTCCAAAATTCCCAGCCCTGGATCCTCATCTTTCAGCATCACCACTGTAGTGAGAGATGAGACAGAAGGGTGGGCTCAGGGTATCCCAGTAGTAATAATAAAGTAAAATAAAGCAGCAATACTTTACAGTAGCAATACAAAGCATTGTTAAATTGCTACTTTAAAGTAGCAATACAAAGTAGAAAAAAAATAAATAAAGTAGTAGCTGCAAAATAAGATTAAATACCCGAAAATTCCTCATTTGAGCTGGAGGAATGAGATGTTGGACCCAAAATTTCCCTCCGGGATCATTCCCCTGCAGCATCACTAATGCAGTGAGTGCAGCAGGGCTCAGCCAGGAGTGGGGTGGTTTAGGGGGGCTCCCCAATAATAAAGAAGTTGCAAAATGAGGCAAACTCCCCATAACTCTTCTCTGGGTGCTTGGGGGGTGCTCCCCCCCCACCCCCCCTCCAGGTGCTGATCCCATGGATGGGGAGCAGGATTTGGGATCTCACCAGTGTCACTTTGTGTGTCCCCCCCCAGCTTGTCCCCCTGGCACCTTCAAGGCTGCGGTGTCCTCGGGGGGCTGCCAGCCCTGTCCCCCCCACACCCTGCCCGCCCCGGCCGCCGCCGCCACCTGCCCATGTGAGGATGGATTTTTCCGGGCCCCTGAGGACCCCCCAGAGCATCCCTGCACCCGTAAGTCACCTCCAGAGGGGGAACACCGTGGTGTCACCTCACTGAGGTGACACAGAACCACCCTGTCCCCTGACCCTGCCCTGTGTCCCTGCAGGTCCCCCCTCGCCCCCACAGGCTGTCACAGCCCTGGGGTTGGGGGCTGCGGTGCAGCTGCGCTGGGCCCCCCCGGCCGACCCCGGTGGCCGCGAGGACATCACCTACAGTGTCACCTGCGAGCAGTGCTGGCCCGAGAGCGGCGAGTGCCGGCCCTGCGACGGGGGGGTCCGGTTCTCACAGCCCCCCCAGGGGCTCACGGGGACAGAGGTCACTGTCACCGACCTGGAGCCGCACGTCAACTACACCTTCACCGTGGAGGCCCGCAATGGGGTGTCCCCCTCCAGCCACCAGCGCAGCGTGGCCAGCGCCACCATCAGCGTCAACCAGACAGGTGAGGGGACACCGGCAGCTCCCACACTTTCCATCTGTGGTGGGGACACATCTGTGGTGTCCCTGTCCCCCGTGGGAACACCTCAGTGACGTCCCTTTGTGTCCCCACGGCAGAGCCCCCCCGAGTGACATCAGTGAGCCTGGATGGACGGACGGCCACCAGCCTGGTCCTGTCCTGGACAGTGCCACTGCGGCAGCAGAGTCGGGTCTGGAAGTACGAGGTCACCTACAGCAAGAAGGTGACACAGCCTGACACCTCCATCTGTGTCACCTCCATCTGTGTCACCTCCATCCTTGCCCCGAGCTGTGTCAGCTTTGTCGATGCAATCTCCATCCACGTCATCCCTCTGTCCTTGCCCTGAGCCACATCAGCCCCCCATCCACACCACCTCCATCCTTGTCCCCATCCCTGTCACCTCCCCATCCCTGTCACCTCCATCCCTGCTCCATCCATGTCACCTCCCCATCCACATCACCTCTATCCTTGCTCCATCCATGTAACCTCTCTATCCATGTCACCTCTATCCCTGCCCCATCCATGTCACGTCCCCCACATCACTTCCATTTTTGCTCCACCCATGTCACCCCTCCCTGCGTGTCACCCTAATGTCACCCTGCCGTGTCCCCAGGTGGATGAGAACAGCTACTCGGTGCTGCGCTGCGAGGGCACCTCTGTCACCCTGCCCAAGCTGTCCCCAGGCACCGCCTACGTGGTTCGGGTCCAGGCTCTCACCGCCGATGGCCACGGGGCCTTCAGCCCCCAGCACGAGTTCGAGACCCTGCCCGAGGGTGAGGAGGAGCTGGGGGGTGTCCAGAGTGTGGGGTGGGGGCTCCAGGGGGTGTCAGGAGTGCGGGGTGGGGGTCTCAGGGAGTGCAGGGCTCACCTGGATGGTCCCCGCAGGTTCCGAGGCCATGGCATCAGCCACCGTCATCGCTGGCAGCATCGCCGGCGTCGTCTTTGTCGTCTTCCTCTTGGTCGCTCTTCTCTTCATCCTCCGGCGGTAAGGGGACAAACACCCCCCAAAACCTCCCAAAAACCCCAAAATGTTGTTGTCTCACCACCAAATATGGGTGGGGGATGATCTTTTGGGACAAAATGCTGCTTTTCTACAGGAGGAGGGCGTCACGGCCACGCCAATCTGCCGAGGACGTCTACTTCTCCAAGTCAGGTGAGCCATGTGACAGTGGGGACAACAGGGATGGGCAGGGGGTGACAGGGGTGCTGACCCTTTCCTTGACACTTCCAGACCAGCTGAAGCCCCTCAAGACCTACGTTGACCCCCACACTTACGAAGACCCCAACCAAGCCATGCTCAAGTTCACCACCGAGATCCCTCCATCTTTCATCACCCGCCAGAAAGTCATCGGTGCCGGTGCGTGGCTTTGTCCCCCCAGAGACACCCCAAAACCACGGTGGGACAGGGGGGCTAAAGGTGCCCACATTTTTTGGAGCAGGTGAATTTGGGGAGGTGTACAAGGGCACCCTGAAGCGTGGCAGGAAGGAGGTGCCAGTGGCCATCAAGACGTTGAAGGTGGGGTACACGGAGAAGCAGCGCGTGGACTTCCTGAGCGAGGCCACCATCATGGGACAGTTCTGCCACCACAACATCATCCGCCTCGAGGGCGTTGTCTCCAAGTGTGAGTGTCCTCTGTGTCCTGTCCCCAAAAAAACCACACCCCAATTTCCCAGCAGAACATCCCAAAAAAAGAGATATAAAAAAAGGTGTTTTGAGCAACAGCGCAAAGGGGAATTTGGGGAACTTGGGTCTTTTCGGGGGATGAGGTTGGGGATTTTTCTGGGGAGGGAATTCAGGTTTATTTGGGAGGTTTTATGGGGAGCTTAAGAGATTTTTGGAGGAGTTGGGGGAGTTATTTTGGGGTTTTGGCTGTTGGGGTTTATTGGGGTCTGTAAGGGGGTTAAATTTTATTGTTGTTTTGGAAATGTTTAACAGAGGTGACTTTTTGGGGAGTAGGGGGTCTGGAGTTTTTGGGGAGAATTGGTAGGGTTTGGGTTTTTGGGGGTGGTTGGGGTTTTTTTGTAATTTTTGAGGGGTTTGGATTGTTTTGGGGGTTGTTTTTTTTTTGAGGGGCATTGGGCATTTGGGGGTTTAAGGATTTTGGGAAGGCTTGTGGGAGGTTTAGAGATCTTAGAGGGGGGTGACTTTTTGGGGGGCTTGGAGGGATATTTTTTGGTGTTTTTACCTATTTTGGGCTCTTTCTTTTGTACAGACAAGCCCTTCATGATCATCACGGAGTACATGGAGAACGGGGCACTGGATAAATTCTTGAGGGTAGGTGACACGTGGTGGTGAAACCTCCAACACCCGCCAAAGGAGATGGGACAACAGGTGGATTCCAGGTGGATTCTCCCCTTTTCCCAGGAAAAAGAAGGTGAATTTGGCATCATCCAGCTGGTGGGGATGTTGAGGGGCATCGCTGCTGGCATGAAGTACTTGGCCAACATGAATTATGTCCATCGGGACCTGGCTGCCAGGAACATCCTGGTGAACAGCAACCTGGTGTGCAAAGTGTCCGATTTCGGGCTCTCGAGGGTGCTGGAGGATGACCCTGAAGCCACCTACACCACCAGCGTGAGTGTCACTGCGGCGGGACAGTGGCCAGGGAGGGGTGGCTGGCTGGCCAAGGTGAGGGCGTGGTTGGTTGTGTTGGGGTGGTTGAACAAGGCGGGTGATTGTCCATCATGGTTGGTCGTGTTGGGGTGGTTGTCCAAGTTGGGTGATTGTCCATCATGGTGGCCATGTTGGGGTGTTTGAACAAGGTGGATGATAGTGAATCATGGCAGCCATGTTGGGGTGGTTGAACAAGGTGAGGTGGTTTTCTGGGGGTGCAGGGTTGACCCCAATGTCTCTGTAGGGCGGGAAGATCCCGATCCGTTGGACAGCACCTGAAGCCATCTCCTACCGCAAGTTCACCTCTGCCAGCGACGTCTGGAGCTACGGCATCGTCATGTGGGAGGTGATGTCCTACGGCGAGCGGCCCTACTGGGAGCTCTCCAACCACGAGGTGAGAGCCCACCCTCCACCACCACCACCAGCGTTTTGGGAGACATTCAAGGCCAGGTGGGACAAGGCTGGGATCAACCTGGGACAGTGGAAGGTGTCCCTGCCCAGGACAGGGTCTGCAACGAGATGAGCTTTTAAAGTCCTTCCAACCCAAACCATTCTGGGATTCTGTGAATGAACACCTTTGTGGGGGGACCATCCCTGACCCTCTTCCTCCTCCTCATAGGTGATGAAGGCCATCAACGAGGGCTTCCGCCTCCCGGCGCCGCTGGACTGTCCCTCGGCCATCTACCAGCTGATGATGCAGTGCTGGCAGCAGGAGCGCTGCCGGCGCCCCAAATTCCCCGACATCGTCAGCATCCTCGACAAACTCATCCGCGCCCCCGACTCCCTCAAGGCACTGGCAGATTTCGACCCTCGGTGAGTGCAGGGAGGGCCAGGATGGGGTGGGGGGCAAGAAGAGGTGGGGGAGAATTTGCCCAGAGCAGCTGTGGCTGCCCCTGGATCCCTGGCAGTGTCCAAGGCCAGGCTGGATGGGGCTTGGAGACTCCCGGGATAGTGGAAAGTGTCCCTGCCATGATAGGGGTGGAATGGGGTGGGCTTTAAGGTCCCTCCCAACCAAACTAGTCTGGGATTCTCTGATTCTTGCACATCTTTGTGTCTTCTATCATTTTTTGCATAATTTTGTTTTCATCTTCACATTTTGTGCATCATTTTTTGCACTCTCATGGTGCTGTTTTGGGTTGGGTTTTGCATCTCTGCACTCCCTTGTTGCTTCTGGCATCTCCATTTCTGCATCATGTTTTGGTATTTTCCTATTTTCACATTTCCACTTTTTGCAGCATTTAATTGTATGCAACACAATTTCATCATCTCATTTTGCATTTATGTTTTGGCATCTTCCAATTTCTGCATTGTTTTTCTATTCTTCCATTTTCACATAATTTTTCACATCCTTCCATTTCTGCATCATTGTTTTAACCTTCCACTTTCACATCACTTAGCACCATTTCATTTCTGTGCTATTTTTGCATCCTTCCAGTTTTTGGCATTATTATTTTACATTTCTGCAGAATTTCTCATCTTTCTATTTTCATTCTATATTATTTTTTGCATCTTTTCAACTCATGTTATTTTTCCATCCTTTCACTTTCACATCTCTATTTGCCACCCTTTCATTCCTGCACCATTTTTGCACCTTTCTGTTCCTGTCTATTTTTTTGCATTGTTTAACTTCTGCAATATTTTTGTGTTCTCACCTTTCTGCATCATTTTTTGCACCTTCCATTTTCACTTTTTTTTTTTCACCCCTCCACTCCTGCATCCTTTTTTGCATCGTTTCCTTTCTGCATCACTTTCACGCCCTTCTGTTTTACACATCGCTTTTCCAGCCTTGCATTTTCTGCATCACTTTTTTTTTGCGTTTTTCTATTTTTGCCTCATTTCCTGCAGGGTTTCCATCCGGCTGCCCAGCACCAGCGGCTCCGAGGGCGTCCCGTTCCGCTCGGTCCCGGAGTGGCTGGAGTCCATCCGCATGCCCCAGTACACCGAGACCTTCATGGCCTCGGGCTACAGCACCATCGAGAAGGTCCTGCAGATGACCAGCGAGTGAGTCCCTGTCCCTGTGCTGTCCCCTGACACTCCCAGGCTGTCCCCACACCACTCCCCTGCTGTCTCTAGCATGTGTCCCCACACTGTCCCCATCCCCTCCCCTCCAAGTCCCGAGGGACAGGGATGTGCTGGGAACGGAAACCACTTCCGTGGCCTTGGTGGCCTGAGGGATGGGATAAAATTAGATGTTCCTTGGCTGGAGAGGCCGGGATGAGCTGTATCCATCCATCTGTCCCTTGAGATAAGCCTTGTCCATCCATCCCTCCACCCCCTGGGATAAGCCGTGTCCATCCATCCATCCATCCATCCATCCATCCATCCATCCATCCATCCATCCATCCCCTGGGATGAGCCATGTCCATCCCTCCATCCCTCAGGATGAGCCATGTCCATCATCCATCCCTTGGGATAAGCCATGTCGATCCATCCCTTGGTGTTACCTATGTCCATCCATCCATCTGGCCTTCAGGATGAGCCCTGTCCATCCATCCCTCAGGATGAGCCATGTCTATCCCTCCATCCCCTGGATGGAGCCATGTCCATCCATCCATCCATCCATCCATCCATCCATCCATCCATCCATCCATCCATCCCCCAGAATAAGCCATGTCCGTCTGTCCACGCCTTGGGATGAGCCATGTCCATCCATGCCTTGGGGTTAGCTATGTCCATCCATCTGTGTCCGCCCCCTCATCCATCCATCCATCCATCTCTCAGGATGAGCCATGTCCGTCCATCCATCCATCCATCCCTCCCTTGGGATGAGCCATGTCCATCCATGCCTTGGCCATGTCCATCCATCCCTCAAGATGAGCCATGTCCATCCACCTGCCCACTCCTCCATCCATCCATCATCCATCCCTCCCTCCCTTGGGATGAGCTGTGTCCACCCCCCCATCCATCCCCACCCCCAGGACGCTGCTCCTGGCTCCCCGCAGTCCCGGGCTGTGGCCGTGGTGGCTCCAGCCCGTCCCAGCCCCGTTCCCCCGTTCCTGACTCCGCGTTCTCCCGTTCCTTTCCCAGGGACATCAAGCGGATCGGGGTGCGGCTGCCGGGCCACCAGAAGCGCATCGCCTACAGCCTGCTGGGGCTGCAGGAGCAGGCGGGGGCCGGGGGGGCCCCGGGCTGACCCCCCACCCCCAGAACTCCACTTCAACCCCCCCTCCTCCCCGAGGGGTTTATTTATTATTTCTGTAATTATTAAGGTTTTTTTTTTATAGTGTCATTGATATTGTCCCCGCGCCTGGGGATGAAATGGGTGCTGCCCCTTCCCTCCCCCCTAAAAAAGTTGAATTTCAAGCTTGTTTGGAACTGGGGGAGGGATTTTTCTTCTTATTTTTCCCCCCACATTTCAAGAAAAAAAGGGCTCAGTCCCAAAACTGATTTATTTTTTGCTTTTTTCCTCCCTATTTATTCCTCTCCCACCAGGTTTTTGGGTGTATTTTTTGCCCTTTATCGCTGATCTGCCAGTGTTGCCTTGTATTTTTTAACCTAATTTATTCTATTTTTGTATATTTATTGTGAGGAATTAAAGGTCGCGTCAGGTTTGGGAGAGAAAAAAGGGGGAAATTAAAAAACCCAGCTCGGATGCTTTTTTCCCTCCCTTTTTTCATAGATTTATGGGGATTTTTGTGGGGTTTTGAATAAAAATATGTGCTTTTTGGTTTTCTAGAATATTGTGTTTTCACACTGGTTCACAGAGATTGAGGGAGTTTGGGCAACAAAGAGAGGGGGTTCCCCATAGATTTTAGGGGTTTTAAGGGCATTTAAAGGATTGTAAGAGGATTTTAAAGAGTTTTTTTAAGGTGTTTCAAGGATTTTTAAAGGTTTGGGGGGACATTAAGGGGGAGTTAAGGAGGTTTAAAGTTTTGGGGGGTTTTAGGCATTTTAAAAATTTTAAGGAGTTATCAGGGTTTGTAAGGGGGTTTGGGGGCTTTAAAGGGGTTTTAATTTATTTTTTAGGGATGCCTAATGTTTTTTAAGGGGTTTATTTAGGGATTTTTAAGGGGGTTTAAATGAGTTAAAGAGGGTTTTTAAAGGGGTTTACAGCTTTTAGGGGGTTATCAGGGATTTTAAGGGGTTTCACAGGGCTCCGGGAGCGTTTCCCATCGGGGGCCCCTTTCCCCAGCAAAACCCAGGAGGAATTTGTCCTTTCCATCCCCCGCCGCTCCCCCGAAGCCAAAGCCCGGCCGCGCCGGCTGCCCGGAGCCTGCAAATGACTGGGTGGGAAAACGCCGGAAGAAGGGGTTTGACATTTTTTTCTGCCCCAAACCATAATAAGGGACGGGTGGGAGGTGAGGGCGGACCAGCATCGCGCTGCGAAAGCCGCGGGTTCGGGGGATTTTCACCGCGTTTGGGGGAACTTTGGCCCGTGGGTGTCGCGAGTCCGTCGGGCTCAGCCCCGGCGCCGGCCGCGATCGCGGCTCAAAGTCCGGCGGCGCCCGGGAGGGGCCGGATCGGGAGGGACACCCTGGGAGGGGCCGGATCCGGGGGGAACACCCCGGGAAAGGGGAGGGAGCGACACCCCGGGCTGGGCTGGATCGGGGGGGACAGCCCGGGAGAGAGAGGGGGGACACACCGGGCTGGGCCGGATCGGGGAGGACACGCCGGGAAAGGGGAGGGAGGGACACCCCGGGCTGGGCCGTATCGGGGGGACACCCTGAGCTGGTCCTGGCACCCCTCGGGGCCGGGCAAGGAGCCCCTGGGCTGGGGAAGCCACGGGGAAACTGCGGCCCGGGGACAGCGGGGCTCTTGGGGTGACGGGCAGGGCTGGGGGTGCTGCCCGCTGAGCACCCACCCACCCCCTCCGGGCGATCGGGGGGCTGCGGACCCTTCCCCTGCTCCCCTCGCTCCTCCCGTGGGTGCCGCAGCCCAGCCCCGCTCCCAGCGCCCAGCCCGGAGCCCAGCCCAGCTCCTGCCCCACTTTTGGGGTGTCTCCCTGGCGCTGACCCCGCTTCACCCGTCCTGCGCCGGGCCCGGGCATGCCCGCCCTGCCCAACCTGCCCCGCCGCGCCTAATTAACCCCTCAGGCTTAATTACGCCTTTGTTAGCGCCCGATGCGCCGCCCAAACCCGCTGTGCCCCAGTCCAGGGGCACCGAAGAGCGGCGGAGACTCGCCCCCCCCATTCCCCCCGGATTTCGGGGTCACTAAACACCCACCCCCTGATTAATTGCAGTAATTAAAATGAGGATAATTATGTGCTGATAATTTTAGGAGGGCACAAGGGGTGTCACAGAGAATGGGCAGTTTTGGGGTGATTTGGGCGGTTTTAAGCGTTGTTGTTGGGTTAGGGAGGGGGTGACCCCCCCAAAAGAAACCGGCAGGGCTGGAGGAAGAGGAGGAGGAGGAGGAAGCACTGATGGGTTGATGGTTTAATGCACAACTGACGCCCCCAGCCCAGACCACCCACACCGCCGGGGGGGTCAGGACTCCCCCTCTTTCGTGGGGGACGTCGGTGGGGAGGGGTCTCCTGTGGTCCCAAATGGCATCACTTGGGGTTGGCGAGGTCCTCGATTGCTCTCCGCAGCTGGAAGGGACAGAGGCGGTGGGACAGGGGCTCTCCCCACACTTTCCCTTCTTCTTTTCCCCCTTTTCCTCCCCCTTTCCTCCCCCTTTCCTCCCCCTTTTCCCCCTTTTCACCTCTGTCCTGCTCACAGCTCCCACCAGCTCCCCAGAGCGGGTGACAAAGACTCGCTGCAGCTTCAGCAGCTGGAAGAGGTGATAGGCCTGGGAAAGGGACAACAGGGACACGTGGGGACAAAGCCACCCTCGACGTGTCCCCTCAGTGTGACACAGACCTGGGGAGGGTCCCAGGACACGTTTCACACCCCCTGACCTGGTGCAGGGAGGTCCATGGAGAGAACTGGAGCATGATGGGCTCGATGGTGCAGTCGTCCCCAAGTGTCCCCACGGTGGCCAGCTTGAGGAAGGTGACGTGAATTTTGGGGTGAAAAAGCAACTTTTTGGGTGTGGTAGGGTGCCCCCACCCCATTTACCTTCTCCCCTTGTGGGGCCTGAGGGTGCTTGTGGCTCTGGAGGAAGGTGACCAGCTGGGACCTGCTGACGGTGCCCACCAGAGTGGGGGACCCTGGAGAGAGGGGACAGTGTGGGAGTACCAGGGGGACACCAAGGGAACAGAATGGGAAGAAAAGGGGGAGGTACTCGGGATACTAAGGGGACATCCCATGGGGACAGCAGGGTGATGGTATGGGGACAGTATGGGAATATCGAGGGGACACCCCACAGAGACACCATGGAGACAGAATGGGATTATTGAGGGAATAGCATGGGGACACCGAAGGGGATGGGGACAGCATAGACAGTGTACAGGGACACCTTGGGGACGGTATGGGAATGGCATGGGGACACCACGGGGACAGTGTGGGAATGGCATGGGGACACCACGGGGACACTATGGGAATACTGAGGTGGCACCATGGCAGTACTGAGGGTACAACATGTGGACACCAATGGTAACAGGAGAGCCTGGGAATAACAAAGGACACCATAAGAGCAGTATGGGGACACTGCAGGAACACCCCATAGGGACAGTGTGGGCAAGGCATGGAGATGGCAGGGGAATATCAAGTGGGCAGTGGGGGGACACCATGGGGACAGTATGAGGAGACACAGAAGGGCCACCACAGGGCCAAGGACTTGCTGGCCACCCCCCATGGTGACAGTGGTCCCCCAGGTCCCACATCCCACCTGTGCTCTCCACCACAGGGTACTCGGCGTCGGCAGAGGCATCCAAGGCCACCAGCACCTCCTGGAACCCGTCGCCCTTGGACAAGGCCACCACCCGGCGCTCCATGAACTCCTCCACCACCACTCTGTAGGAGCTGGAGAACACAAAACCCCCAAATTTCCATCATTTCCTGGAGAATGCCCCCAAAAGGTGGGGTTTGGGCCGGGGGCTTACGCGATGTGCCGGCTGCGGATGGGGGGCAGGTAGGGCAGCTTCTTGACGATGATGCCGGCGTCGTAGAAGGACGGTTGGTTCTTCTGGCTGATGGCGTTGGCCACCAGCACGGCCAGCACGGTGGGCAGGAGGTGGCTCAGGTGCCCAGTGGCCTCGCACACCAGCAGGGCCGTGGACACCGCGTGGGTCACCGAGCCCGCGAACGCGGCCGCGCCTGGCGGGGAGCGGGGTCAGGGGGTGGGGGGGGGGTGTCCCCCATCCGGGGGTGTCCCCTGCCCGTGGGGGCGTCTCCCCCACCCCCAGACTCACCAGCCAGGGCGTAGCCAGCAGGAATAATGGGCCTTGGGGGTCCTTCTGAATGGAGCCCCCGTGGGAAGAGCAGGGCCACCACCTCCCCTGTCAGGCGCCCGATGGCTGCTCCTAAAATTGGGGGAGGAGAGAAGGTGGGGAGACCCCAGGAGCCTCCCCAGAATGGTGGAGGGAGAGGTGACCACCCTCCTGCAGCTGTCCCAGAGCTGGATGCCTCCCCTGTACCCCCCAGACTGGATGTACCCCTCTCCAGGGCTGGGTACCCCCCAGTATCCCACTCCAAGGGCTGAATGAACCCCCTGCACCCCTCCCCCAGGCTGGCTGTCCCCCTTGGCCTGGCTGTCACTCCCTTGTCCCCCCTTGGCCTGGCTGTCCCCACCATGCCCCCCCTGGTCTGGCTGTGCCTCTCATGTCACATTCCTTGGCCTGGCTGTCCCCCCAAGCCTGGCTGTCTCTCCCATGTCCCCCCATTGTCTGTCTGTCCCCCCATGTCCCCTCAGCCCCCGACTCACCATAGATGAAGATGGGCATGAAGTACCCGGCTGGCAGGGGCAGGGTGGTGGCCAGGATCAGCATCCAGAACTGGGGGGACACAGAGGGGTCACCTCATGGGGACACCGCGTTGGGGGGCACACCTGGAGACTGGGGGGCCATGGTTACCTTCATGAGCAGGAAGAAGGTCAAGGTGCCATAGATGGTTGCAGAGGGATGGTCCCACTCCTGCCAGAGCCCCCCAGGCTTGGCCACCCCTGAGGTGTTGGCAGCCAGCACGCCCCACGTGCGGTTGTCAAAGAGGGAGATGAGGTGTTCCTTCATGGTGAGCTGGACGGATGGACAGATGGACACCCTGAGCCTCCGCTGGGAGGTTTTGGGGTCCCCAGGGAGCCCCAAGTGCCCCCACTCACCCTGGAGGCCATGAACTGCCCCAGCCCCGGCGGGAAGGTGATGGAGGCGAGGAGCAGCACGGCCAGCACTGTGTACACGGGTTTGCTGCAGGGGGACACGGGGGCTGGGCACGTGGGGACGGACAGACAGACATACAGAGGGACCCAGGGACACCCCGGGTGGATGGGTTTAGTGGTCAGGGTGCGTGGGGGAACATTGGGGCAGCCACGGTCAGTGGGGGGACACATGGATGCACAGGGTGGCCACCCAGGGTGGATGGGGGGCATAGAGGGACACTTGGGGTGCAGGGAGGGGACACAGGGACACTCAGGGTGGATGTGGAGGGTGAATGGAGTGGATGCATGGATGGCCAGGGTGGACATAATGGACACTCAGAGCGAGTGGACAGGGTTGGGGGAGGCACACAGGGACACCCAGGGTGAATGGGAAGGACACAGGGACACCCAGGGTGGATGGGGGGGACACAGGGACACCCAGGGTGGATGGGGGGGACACAGGGACACCCAGGGTGGATGGGGTTAGTGGGCAGGGTGCATGGGGGGACATTGGGGTACCCAGAGTCGATGGCAAGGGGACACATGGATGCACAGGGTGGGTGGACAGGGTCGGGGGGGGGGGGGGGGGGCACACAGGGAAAACCAGGGTGAATGGAGGGGACACAGGGACACCCAGGGTGCATGGGCGGGGGGTCACAGGGACACCCAGGGTACATGGGAAGGACACAGGGACACGCAGAGCCTGCACGGCACGGACACACGGACAGAGCGGGTGCAGGGTGCAGACAGACAGATGGACGGACGCCCAGTACGGACTCGGTGGCCAAGAGCTTGGCTGTCAGCCGGTTCCTCTTGACGGCCACCATCATCCAGCGCTGGCAGAAGAGATAAGCACAGGCCACGATCCCACAGATGGTCCTGTGAGGAGAGGGCAGGTAGGGCACAGGCAGAGCACAGAGAGCACCCCAAAACCGGACCCTCCGTACCCCAAAATCAGGAAAAAGAAGGTCTCCAGGAGGTCGAAGGGAAAATCAAGCTTGAGGTCACTCTTAAAAACAGCGGCGATGGTTTCTGGGAGGGGGGACAGGAATGAGGGTGTGGGTTTGGGGGTGAGCACCCCAAAAATGTCCCGGGAGAGGGTAAAGGGGAAGAGGGGGCGCATCCTGCCCGCCCTGCCTTGCCTTGCTCGCTGTTGAACACGGCCAGGAGCCGAAACATGAAGGCGCCACAGGTGGCAGCAAAGAAGCCGCGCCAGTAATCCCTCACGGCAAAGTGGGGGGACATCACCTCGATGCTGAAAAGCACCCCTGGAAAAACAGGGAAAGGGATCAGGGCGAGGTTTAGGGGGGCCCAGGGTGGGATTAGGGGGGTCCTCACCGCTGATGGGTGCCCCGAACACTGTGGCCACCCCGACGGCTTGAGCTGCCACCAGCATCTCGTGCTGCTTGAACTTGTTCTGTAAGGCGGGGGGGATTAGGCACAGCCCCAACTTTTTGGGGGTAAAATCAAATCCCTCCATTTTTTGGGCGGTGGCACCCCCACCTCATATTCCCTCGTGACCGTGGTCCTCATCTTCCCCAGATAGGCTGCGGCCATGGCGGACAGGTGGACATAGGGACCCTGGGGGGACACAGCGCTGAGCGGCCCCCCCACCCCGGCACCAGCTGAAACCGCCGGGGAATTTGGGGTTCAGAAGGGGATCCCTCACCACTTTGCCAAGGAAAACGGTGCTGCCGCACGTCAGGGTGCAGGTCAGCCCCACCACCTTGGCTCCGAAGTTCTGGATGGCCAGGTAGTCCTCCAGCACCACGCCCATCAGGATGGTCTTCAGCTCCGGGATGCCGGAGCCTGGCGGTGGGGAGGGCAGGACCCAAATTTTAGGGGTCCCCCATTACCAAGGGGGCGTTTTAGGGAGTCAGGGAGGTCGGGGTGCAGCCGGCTCACCTCCGGAGTGCGGGGTGATGCTCTGGGAGAAGCCGGAGGAGAAGGTGGCCATTGCCGTGGGGAACAGGGTCCACGAGAGGTACTTGAGCACCCCGATGTCCCCGATCTCTCGGTACAGCCAGGTGTGGGCTGGAGGAGAGGTGTCGGGAGGGGAGCTGCACCCCCCGAAAGACCCCCCCCCCCCCGGATACTCGGTGAGCCCCCAAACGCCCCCGGGGCGCCCCTCGTTTACCCGCGTGGAGCCTGGCGATGATGATGTCCATGGCGAAGCTGATGGTGGCCATGAGCACCCCCAGGATGAAGAGGAAGTACCAATCCTCCCCGACGCGGAACAGCTGCCGCTTCACCCACTCCAGGCACCCTGCGATGGGGGAAACAGGGTGCTGACCCCCCCAAAACCCCCCGACTCCAGAATCTCCCTTTTGGGGTGGGGGTCTCACCTCGGACCCTTCTCCGGGCGGTGGGGCAGGGTCTCCAAACGTGCTCCGACACCAGCACCCTCTCCACCTCCTCCTCCTCCTCCTTCTCCCCCCGGAGCCCCCTGGGGACAGGGCGCTCCATCCCGGGGATGTTTCAGGTGGACCGCACCCCGTTTTTTGTAGCACCCCTGACCCGTCCTCCCGCCTCGGCCTCCGCTGCCCGACTGAGTTTGCAAACGAGCTCATTAAAAACGACCTTGACGAATCCGACGGACCCGCTCGGGCCGGAGCGAGCCGGGTTTCCTCCCCCCTCCGCCACCCTCCAGCTCCCAGCCCCAACGTACATCCCGCGGCGGGGAGGATTTAATAAGCGTTTTAATTAATTATCGTGATTATTCCTTAATAATAGGCATCGCATTCCATGGCGTTGAGCTGTGGGGGGGAACGGAGAGGGGAAAAATTTCCACCGTCTCCGGCGCAAGACCTAAATTTAGCCGGTTTTACGAGAGGTCTGGCAGGCGGCCGGGAGCCTTAACGAGGCTTTAAAAAGCTCGTCAAGTCGAAATATCCCGAAATAACCGATCCGGCGTCGCCTTCGCCGGGAGGAGAGCGAGGAAGGGGGTTCCGCTCTTACCCCCGGCGGGAGCTGGGGGTCGCAGGTGGGGGGCAGGCGGCGGCTGAAGGTGAAACCCTCGCCCGCCGGCACCATGGAGCTTTTCGGGAGCTTTGTCCGGCCCCACGGGGAGACCCTGGGGTTCCCAGGTGAGTTTGGGGCGCACCCCGGAGGCATTTAGGGGGGATCCTGGGCAAGCCGTGGTTGTAACCCCCCCAAACCCTGCCCAGCAGCTCGCCCCGGTAACACGGGCGTGGTGAAGACCCTGGGGAACACCTATCAGTTCACGGTGGACGTCAGCGACTTCGCGCCCGAGGACATCATTGTCACCACCTCCAACAACCAGATCGAGGTGCACGCCGAGAAGGTGGGTGCTCCTTCCCTTACCTGCTCACCCCCAAAGCGGGGGACCCCAAAATCCTTACTGGGGGTGTGGGGACTGCCCAGCTCCCACTGAATTCCCAAACAGCTGCAGCCACAACCCCAGCAGGGCTTAATTCACCGTTAATTAATAATGGGGAATAATGAGTCCCCATTCTGCTTGCACCCCAAAATCGCCTCTTTTCACCCATTTTTTTCTCCCAGTTGGCCACAGATGGCACCGTCATGAACACCTTCACCCACAAGTGCCAGCTGCCCGAAGATGTGGACCCCACGTCTGTGTCCTCCTCGCTGGGGGACAATGGGATGTTGACCATCCGGGCTCAGCGCCGGCCAGCCAAGCACTCCGAGCACGTCCAGCAAACCTTCCGGACTGAGATCAAGATCTGAGGGGTCGGGGGGCTCCTTTCCCCCCCTCTCCTTTCCCTCCCTCGCTAATTAAATGGGTGATTTGGGAAGGAGGTGGGATGTGGGGTAGGGAATGGGAAGGCTCCCTCCAGAGTGGGGTCAGACCTGTGCTGAACACATCCCGTCACCCACCGGAGAAATTCCGGAGGGGAGTCCCAGCTCCGGCAATTTTCAGCTGGCGTGTGTTGAGGGGGGAGATCCAGCGTGCCAAGAGTCCTGCCGGGAGCCAGGTTCCCTTCCCAACCCTCTGCCAGAGCTTGTCTTTGTATATAGAGCTTGGGATAAATTATTGAGAACGTCCGACTGCCGCCTTCTCCATTTTTTGACGTTTCCCTGATGCTTTACCCTCAAAAAGGGGTGCGGGTTCAGACCGTGGGGGTGTCTCGGTAAGGGATATTCCACCATCCCCACAAAAACCCGCACCAGGAGCCGCTCGGGCGCCCGCTGCCCTGTTTATTTCCAGCCCGGGGTGACTCATTTCTTCCCTGAAGCTCTATTTCAGAGCCATTCCCTCAGCTGTCCGGCTGCCGACCCACCTGGAAGGGCACCAAACCCTCCTCCTCCTCCTCCCCTCGCCCACCCTTGCCCACCGTCGCCCAGCACCCTGGGGATGCCCCAAAGCCGCGATGCCGGCCCCAAAGCCAAGGGCTCGTTCTGGGGGAGGAAGGGCTCGTTCTGAGGGAGGAAGGGCCTGGCTGCCCCTGTGTCCCTGTGTGTACCCACAACAACGAGGCGCCCGCTGGGGCAGCAGCGCCTGTTTATGGCTACACAGCCCGGCTCGTGTTGCTGCTCCGCCCGTGACTGCCTGCAGCAGCCTGGCAGCGGCCCAGGCACGGCGCTCAGGGCAATCCCCCCGCGGCAAAAAGGGCTGAAAGCGATGATGGCTGAGGTGGTGAAGGCTCAGGGAGCCGGGGAGGGCAGCGCCCGTCGGGCCCCGGGCAGGGACGCGGCGGCTCCGGCCCGAAGCCAGCCCGGAGCCCAGCGGCGGTCGCTGGTTGCCATCTAGCGGCCCTGGCCCAGGGAGGTGCGGGGAAAGGAGGAGGGAAATGGGAAAACCGCCCTATTTCTGCCCGAATGGCTTTGGGACAGGGGAGGTGAGCAGAGGGCAGAGGGCGGGCTCAGCCCGGCCCCAAACACATCCCACAGCAGCTGCCCCTCATGGCCGCGCTGGCTCCCCTTGGCCCCTCATGGCTCCCCTCTTTCCCTATTTCTGCCCGAATCGCTTTGGGACAGGGAAGATGAGCAGAGGGCTCAGCCCGGCCCCAAACACACCCCACAGCAGCTCGTTAGTGGCAGGAAAGCTGGGGAAAAAACCAGGTTTTTGGGACATGTTTAAACTCTTTATCAATGATCGGGATAAGGGGATCAAGGGTACTCTTGCAGCCCATACAAAACTTTTTCTGTTTATTTATACATTTTAAGCAACCAAATAAATTAATGTTCATTGGTTCTAGGTCACATAATTCTCTTCATTAATTAGCATGCTTTCCTCTATTGGTTATTGATTTTTATTGTCCTTTTATAATCTTCTCCAGCTTTCCAGGCCTTAATGTCCTCTGTATTTTCTGGTTACTCCAATGTCCTTGAAGGAGCATAAATTTAAGATCCCAGACATCCAATCTTCGAATACTTTTGGCTTTATTGAAGTTTGTCAGGGTTAGTTTTAACAAACTTAAGGTTTTGGTGAATAATGATCTGAGCAACAAAAGTCTATGTAGAAACTTAACTAGTACTGGCCAAAAGTGGGTGCTGCTCACGATTAATTAAAACTAATTAAAAATTAGTTAGGAAAGTTGTATTATTTCCAACAACAGGGAACCTTCTTCCTGACAAAAGGATCGAGCCAAGAGAACAAGTGACAGGAAAAGAGGAACGGCATCAAGTTGTGGCAAGGGAGGTTTATGTTAGATATATGGAGAATTCCTTCATGGAGGGGTGGTCAGTGGGTGGGACAGGGGCAGATTCACCACCTCAGGGGTGTTTAAGCAGGGGTGATGTTGTGGCTGGCAACGCAGGTAGTGAAGAACATGGCAGCAGTGCTGGCACCGGGACCTTCGAGCCTCACAGCTGCGCTCGGCTTCACTTGGCCCCTCATGGCCCCCTTCTTTCCCTCATGGTCCCTCTCTGTCCCTCATGGCTCCCCTCTGTCCCTCATGGCCCCTCTGGGCCCCTCATGGCTCCCCTCTGTCCCTCATGGCTCCTCATGGCCCCTCTGGGCCCCTCATGGCTCCCCTTAGTCCCTCATGGCCCCTCATGGCTCCCCTCTGTTCCTCATGGCCCCCCTCTGTCTCTCATGGCTCCCCTCTGTCCCTCATGGTCCCTCTGGGCCCCTCTGGGCCCCTCATGGCTCCTCATGGCCCCCCTCTGTTGGTCATGGCCCCCCTCTGTCCCTCATGGCTCCCCTCTGTCCTCACGGCCCCTCTGGGCCACTCAGCACCACCCCCGCCCCCCCCCTCCCCGTCATGGCGGCGCCTCTGCGGCGAGAAGGGGCGGGAAGGTGACCGTGCCCCGCCGCGCATGCGCAGTGACGCCGCCGCCGCTGGGCGGGCCGGGGCGACGCCGCTTCCGCCCGGCGCCAAGATGGCGGCGCCCTTTGTCTGGTCGGTGTCACGGTGAGGGCCGCGGGCCGCGGGTGAGGCCCCGCCGGGCCCGGCATGGCAGGTGCGGCACGGGGACTCCGGGAGAGCGCTGGAGGGGCTGGGGAGACGGCTGAGTAGGACACGGGCGCTGGGAGGGGAGGAGGCTGCGGCCTGGCTCGCTGCCTGTGGGGTAACGGAGCCGCTTTGGGGGTCACCCCGGTGCGCGGCCCCCGGTTCTTTGAGGGCAGGCGGCGCGGGGGCGGGCCTGCTGGCGGGCCCTGGGAAACGGGGCGCTGCCGGCCGCCGTGAGGGTAACGGGGGGTTATCGCGGTAGGAACGAGGGGCTGGCTGCCGGATATCGTCAGGGCTTGTTGGCTGCTGCGAGGGGAGCGGGGGGCTTCTGGTTGTCATGAGGGGAATGGGGGTTGGTGGCTGTCGTGAGGGGAATGGGGCTTCTGGATGTCGTGAGGGGGGCAGGGGACACGTGGTTGTCGTGAGGGCACCGAGGAGCTCCTGGCCGCACTGCCCGCCCGGGGTGTCCCTGTCCGCTGTGTCCCTCCCCAGCCGTGTGGTGACTCGGGGCCAGACCATGGACGGAGCCATGTGTCCCCCGGACCTGGGGCATCACCGTCCCCTCGGGCCACCCAGAGATCCTCGCGATATGTTGCGTAATGGGGGTCACAGCCCCGAGCCAATGCCAGACACATCCCCGCACCTCAGGGACGGGGAAACCGCAAGGAGAACGCGATTTTCCCCCGTCCTGGCGTTCTGGCGAGGTGACAGCCCCTCCTGGCTGTCCGTGTCCTCTGCGGGCCGGCACGGGTGACACATTTCCTGGACCAGCTGCGTTTCCTTGTTTTGTTTCTGCATCAGAGGCTTCTCCCGAGATTCCAGTGCTCAGCCAGCATTCCAAAGGGTGTTTTTCCCCGAGGAGACAAGGGCTGGTCATCCCTGGGCACTGCAGACAGAGGAAGGGTTTCAGGGTAGATCTCAGGCTCAAGTGATGTCTTTGGTGTCCAGAGCACCACCAGCACATCCATAAGCCTGAAATCCAAATAACCTAGGTGTCTTTAGGATGTCGGTTCCCTTTGGGGGGTCCAGGATGTCCCTCTCTTCGTGTCTTTCTCATTTTTTTCCTTTTCACCACATTTTTTTCCTCTTTGTGATCATTTCCCCTCTCACAGCTCGCCTTCCGCTTCCAACCACAAGCTCTGCAGCCATTCCCTGTTCCACGATTTGTATTATTATTATGATATGGAACTGCTCTGCTCAGATCAGCCCCAGACTTGACTTTTTTCATGAAAACCGTTGCAGGATCCGTTGCTGGAAATGAGGACAGAGCCCTGTGGGCAGAGGCAGCGAGGGTTGGGGCCGCGCTGTTCCCCGAGCTGACGCACGAGGCGGGAGATGACGGTGGGTAGGAAACAAACCCCCTCTTCCCTTTCATCCTCCCAGCATGGATGGCTGGGTGCTGACAGCCTGGAAAGGCAGTGTTTAACTCGCTGTTTTTAACAAATCAGGGAGGTTTGGGGGTTTTTAATAGGTAGATATTCATGTGGCAGGGAAGGGGAGAGGTAATGGTGCTAATTAGCGAGAGTGCTTAGCAGAGCTGGCGTGGGAAGCTCCCTGGGACTGCAGCTGCTGTATTTATCTGTGTGGAGGGCGTGGGTGGGCTCATAATGAACTTCTGCACGATTAATTGGATAATGAGAGACTCAACAGCCTCGTCGGGGAGAGGTCGGGAGGGGAATTGTCTCCCCTGAGGGGAAATCAGAGAATGCCCAGTCCTGCATCAGGGATTTGGCACCTTCAGCACCCAAGAGTGGAGGTTTCAAATTGAGTTTTTCCATCCCATTTTTCCCAGGATGGCTGCGTAGAGACTGACCTGAACACCTGGAAAGGGGAAATCTCTGCAGGAGAGACTCAGTCCTCTGGCCCTCGATCCTCTGGGTATCTCTGCTCCCTGCAGCACAGGGGTGAGCTCAGGCACCAATCCTGGGGGTTGGGTCCAGGTGTTTGGGATTGTTAAACCTCAGAGTCAGGGGTTTTAGTGGGTGAAGGTGACATTGGCTGCTGGGTGTGGGTATAGAGAGCATTACAGGGGAGACCACAGAAAATTGGAAGGTTTTTTTGGGGAAGAGTTGAGTTTCCTGGATTTTTACTTCCTTCTCAAACCTGGGGAGCAAAGCTGAGACAAATTGAATCCTGGAACGTTAAAAATCATCGTTCAGATGCAAAGTGCCTCCCACAAATTCCCCAAAATACCCTTTTAGTGCATGGAACTGTCAAGATTCCTCAGGTCTGCAAGCACAGAACACAGCCTTGTTTACCCTGCAGGGAAAATGCTCCCCCTTTTCTCCAGAGCTTTGCAAACCTCATTGGGCCATGCTGTGCAGTATCTTGACCCAAGTACTGATTTTCTCTGGCTGTCAGGGATGTATTTTGGGACAGGCTGGGAGAGTTTGAGGCCTGGGGGAAAGCCAGGGCAGGGAGTTCAGTGCAACAACAAAATGGAGTGGAGCTTCCTCTCTGTGTGTGTAATCCAATGCTGTCAGAGAGGTCCTGGCCTCTCATCCCCACTGGAAGGGAATGCCTGTGGGAGCTGAGTGAATCCCTGGGAGGAAGATCCTTCCCTGAGTGTTGCTGGCACCCTCAGCTGACAGGAGGAGGCTCCCTCTGACCACTGATTGCTGGAAGGGACAGGAGCTGGAAGTGCCTGGTGTTGTGGATCCAAACCTCTCCCTTCTTCCTGACTGGAAACTCCTGATTTAAGAGGTGATGAAGTGGAAAAACAACTTCCATGGGCTGGAAGCTTTCAGAGACACCGAGCATGGAATCCAGGAGTGCTTCCCCAGCTGTGACCTTCCTGCTCCAGCATCCAGAGCTTTGGGGACTTCCTGCATGAACAATAACTGGATAGTCCCTGTTTCCTTTCTCCCCCCTCCTTGCCAATCCCTTGAAACAATCCCTTCAGCACTGGAATCATTGTTGGAAGACAAAGCCAAGTGAAAGCCCTTCATTCACCCTACGGATGCAGCTCAGGAGAAAATCCACAGTGTGGCACTTTGCTGACAAGGACCTGCTGGAAAATTGGAGTTTTGCCATCTTTCCAGCAATTTGCAGCATTCCTTAGGCAGAGCTGTGCTCCAGGCGTGGAGAACTCCCTCCAGACACATAATAAAATATAAAAATTCCTCATTATCATGACATGAGCAGCTGGAAGAGCAGGAGCTGCAAGGTTTGGATGATCACTCCCATGCTGTGGCCTTGGCAGGAGCTGTGACACAGAGGAGGGACAATGGCACTTGTGTCTGCAGAGGTGACAAGGCTCCTGCTCACTGCTTGGACCTGCTGAGGAGCAACAGCTGTGTTCTGAATATTGTCATGGTTCCCAAAACCATCCTGGCTGTTCTATCACCTCCTTCTAGCCCTGTGTTGGAGTCGTGGCTGTTCTAGGAGAGGGTTTGGGCTTGGATTTAGCCAGGAGAGGAGCTGAAATTCACCTTTTTGTGCAGTGAGGTTATGTTTTGTGATCTCTTCTCCTCCATGACCCCTTCAGTGGTTTCACCACACACCTCACCCCCACTCCTGTGATGTTTTTTTTCCCTCCTACAGCCATGGATTTCCCTCAGCACAGCCAGCAGGTGCTGGAGCAGCTGAACCAGCAGAGGCAGCTGGGGCTGCTCTGCGACTGCACCTTCGTGGTGGACGGCATCGACTTCAAGGCCCACAAGGCCGTGCTGGCCGCCTGCAGCGACTATTTCCGCATGCTCTTCGTGGACCAGAAGGACGTGGTGCACCTGGACATCAGCAACGCTGCAGGTAGGCCTGGGGTTTATGTTTTCATACTCTAAACCCTGGTAACCCTCTCCACCCCCATCCTATTCCCTCTTCTATCCAACAACCTCAAAAACACCCCCAGCACAATCATAAACACAGTCAAAACTTCCTTTTCGATCAGCCTGATCCCAATAACAGTTTACATTCACTCCAGAAGAGAAAGCCTCAGCTCCTTCTGGGAATGAAAGTTTATCATAAGCTTCAAAATCCCTATCAGCCTAAAGATAGACTTCTACTCTCTTACCTTCTTCCCCATTGCACTGTTCGTATCATGGTCCATCCTACAATTCACAACATGATATATAGTCTCAGACCCTTACATTACAAAATTTTTCACTTACCTACTATTCTTCCTAATCGCTATACTCATCCTAATCATCACCAATAACCTCCCAGCTCTGTAAACAACACAACTCTGTGCTTGGGCTTTGAGGGAGGCTCTTCAGCTTGTGATTTTGAGCGTTTCAGAATGAAGGAGTGAGGGGATGAGGGCTCATTTCTGGTTGTGTGACCTCTCCTGCAGGCTTGGGCCAGGTTCTGGAGTTCATGTACACGGCTAAGCTGAGCCTGAGCCCTGACAATGTGGAGGACGTGCTGGCCGTGGCAGGTTTCCTGCAGATGCAGGAGATCGTCAGTGCCTGCAACGCACTCAAATCTCTCTCTGTGCCCCCAGAAAATCCCCAGCAGCCCCCCGAGATCGGTACGTACCCTCCTGGCTTCCCTTCACCCAGGGAAAATCAAGATTTACCTACTTGTGCTTCATGTAGTCCAAAACTTACCCACTTATGCTCCTTGGCCACCTTGCAAACCCAGTTCCCATGTGCATCGGGTGCACCTGGGTGGGGTTTGATCCTATTGGGCAGCACCACCAGTTGAAAAATTGCTGCTTCTGTGAATTCTGTGGGATTTGGGAATCCTGCTGGCAGCAGCAGCTGGATGGCTTCTCCTGTTCCCTTGCAGGAGCCAACAAGGTCTCAGGTGATGACAAGACACCGGGGCTTGCCGAAGCTCTGGGGGAGCCTGACAAAGCCAAAGCAGCATCTCCCGACAGCGAGGGGAAGGAGGAGAAGCCGGAGGCTGCGGCACAGCCCGAGGTGCCTGCGGAGCAGCCAGCTGGCCAGGAAGGTGAGCCAGCGAGGGGTGACAGCCTGGCTCCTGCTGTCACCCCCAGCACAGCCTGTCCTGACTCTGCAGCGCTCACAGGGACAGGCGCTGCCCTCCAGGAGGATCCCAAGGCCGACGTTCCCGGGCTCCCGCAGCCGTCGGAGAGCGCCGTGGGCAGTGGCAGCCTGGCAGGTGAGCAGGGCTGGGGCAGAGCTGGGCAGGGCTTGAGCCCTCGTTATCTGTGGAATTAATTGTGAGTGTGAGTTTTGTGAGACATGGATCCTCTGGGAGCAGTTGTCTTGGAGCATAGTGAGGAGATTTGGGAAATTCTCCTCTGCCTGCACAGGCTTTGGGAATTTAGGGCTAATCACCTTCAAATTGAAAATGATTCCAGGCAAAGGTGATGATGGATGAGCTTTCACTTCTCTTCCAACTCAGATGTTGCTGTGATTTCTCTGGGGACTAAGGATGCCTAATCCCAGTCTCCTTAGGTTAGGAAATACCAGGTATTTCCTGGTAACCTCTGCTGCCACTCCCAAATTTGAGCACCCCCATTTTCTACCATCCTGCAGAGATGAAGCTGGAAAGGAAGGAGGAAGATGGGGAGATGATAGTGGAGGAGGAAGATGAGGGTAAAATGCCCAAGGAGGAGCCTCCCCAGCTGGAGAATGGGGAAAATGCTGAGGATAACGAGTCGGGCAGCGCGGATTCGGGGCAGGAGAACTCAGGGGAGCCACGCCTACTGCGCTCCGGCACCTACAGCGACCGCACCGAGTCCAAGGCCTACGGCTCCGTCACACACAAGTGTGAGGTGAGACCAGCCGGGCTCCTGGGCAGAGCTCCAGGTGCCACCGGGCGCCTTGGGGACACCAGGGTGACAGTGCCTGTCCCTCCATCCCTAGGACTGCGGGAAGGAGTTCACCCACACCGGGAACTTCAAGCGGCACATCCGGATCCACACCGGAGAGAAGCCCTTCTCGTGCAGGGAGTGCAACAAGGCCTTCTCCGACCCAGCTGCCTGCAAGGCCCACGAGAAGACACACAGGTACAGGTGGAGCCAGGGAAAGATACCTGGAAAGTGTGAGGTTTGCTGGGAATGGTCAGATCCTTTGGAAATCCACTGATGTTTTGGGGTATCTGGGTGGAGATTTGTTTTTCTGCCTCTGTCAAAGTCACAGAGTAATCCTGAGTTGGGGGGATCCACAGGGATCAAGTCCAGCTCCTGGCCCTGGAAACACCATCAGAATCCCATTCTGTGTCTGAGAGCATTGTCCAAATTTGTGTTGTTTCATGGACTCCCATCCCTGGAAGTGTTCAGGGTTGGATGGGGCTTGGAACAACCTGGTCTAGTGGCAGGTGGGGTCTGGTGGAACAAGATGAGCTTGGAGGTCCCTCCCAACCCAAGCATTCCGTGATTCCTGGGTCTGGCTGGGGGTGACACTCAGACTGGGGGCAGCGAGGCCCCGGTGCTGGGTGTGACATTCATTCTCCCCTCATCCCAGCCCACTGAAGCCGTACGGCTGCGAGGAGTGTGGCAAGAGCTACCGGCTCATCAGCCTGCTGAACCTGCACAAGAAGCGGCACACGGGCGAGGCCCGCTACCGCTGCGAGGACTGCGGCAAGCTCTTCACCACCTCGGGCAACCTGAAGCGGCACCAGCTGGTGCACAGCGGGGAGAAGCCCTACCAGTGCGACTACTGCGGGCGCTCCTTCTCCGACCCCACCTCCAAGATGCGCCACCTGGAGACGCACGACACCGACAAGGAGCACAAGTGTCCCCACTGCGACAAGAAGTTCAACCAGGTGTGCTGGGGAGAGGGGAAGCTGGGCCAGCGTGGTCCTGGAAAGGGAGGTTTGTCCATGAGATGAAGCACTGGGCCAGAACCTCAGCACTGGGCAGGATCCATGGTCAGGGGGGAATTCCTGCCCAGCTGGGCCCCCCTAATGTCCCTGTCCCCCTAATGTCCCTGTCCCCGTAATGTCCCTGTCCCTGTTCCCGCAGTGGTGCTTGGGGTTCCAAGAGACACCCCGGGGCTACCAGAGTGGTCCTGGGATGGTGGTGTGTCCATGAGGTGTAGTTGGGGATCCCAGAGCAGTCTTGAAAGGGTGGATTATCCATGGGATGCAGTTTGGGGTATCCAGAGTGGTCCTGGGATGGTGGTGTATCCATGAGGTATATTTGGGGATCCCAGAGCAGTCCTGTAAGGGTGACTTATCCATGAGATGCAGTTTGGAATGGATACACCACCTTTCCCAGAGTGGTCCTGGGATGATGATGTATCCATGAGGTGTAGCTGGGGGTCGCAGAGTGGTCCTTAAGGGGTGGATTATCCATGGGATGCAGTCTGGGGGTCTTGGAGCTTGGAAGGAGTGGTTTATCCATGGGCTGAAGCTTGGAGGTCCTAGAGGTCACTCCAAAAGGGATCCACGGGGATTTGGGTTGCTCTGAAGGGAGACGAGGTGGTTTGGGGCTCTCTCCATCCCGTTCTCCATCCAGGTGGGGAATTTGAAGGCTCACCTGAAGATCCACATCGCAGATGGGCCCCTGAAGTGCCGGGAGTGCGGGAAGCAGTTCACCACGTCAGGTAACACGGGAGGGACTGAGGAGCTGAGTGACGGGGCTTAGATGGGCTGGGGGGAGCAGGGAGTATTCCAGGGCTGGATCAGAGCCAGAGGAAGGATTTTATCCTGGCTGTACAGTGCCGTGGTTGTGCTGCATGAATTCCTGGTTTTCCCCATGGAGCCATGGGGAAAGGAGATGGGGATGTCTCCTCCCATCCTCTCTCAGCCTGCTGCAGAGCCAGAGGGTTGGAATGATCCCAGTGGAATCTTCTGATCCCCTGAAACACTGGGTGCTTGTCCTGGCTGTCTCCCCTTCCACGCTACTGCCCCATCCCAGGCAGGGTGCAGCCAACTTCCCTCGGTCCCTGCACAGTCCCTGCTCCCTGAACAGCACCAGCCTTTCCCAAGGGAGCTTCTGGGGCTCTGGGAAGGAGGAGAAGGGGGAGGAGGATCCGGTGTCCTTCATCCTGCCCTGCTCCCAGGTAACCTGAAGCGGCACCTGCGGATCCACAGCGGGGAGAAGCCGTACGTGTGCGTGCATTGCCAGCGCCAGTTCGCTGACCCCGGCGCTCTGCAGCGCCACGTCCGCATCCACACCGGTACGGATCCCTCCTGCCCCTGAGGCTTCTCCTGCCCCTCGTGCTCCCCACCCACCTCCTCCTGTGCTTCCCCAGGAGAGAAGCCGTGCCAGTGTTTGATCTGCGGGAAAGCCTTCACCCAGGCGAGCTCCCTCATCGCCCACGTGCGCCAGCACACCGGGGAGAAGCCCTACGTGTGCGAGCGCTGTGGGAAGAGGTGAGGATTCCCCTTGGGAATACCGGGAGATATTCCAGTATTCCAGCACTTTGGTGCTGGTGAAATATCAGGGGGCACCTCCGCTCGCTGTTCCCAGCCAGGTGCCATTCTCTGGAGGGAGGGTGGAGGTGCCAGGGTGGTACCAGGGTTGTGGTGACCGTGGTCTCGTTCCCCAAGGTTCGTCCAGTCGAGCCAGCTGGCCAACCACATCCGTCACCACGACAACATCCGGCCCCACAAATGCACCGTCTGCAACAAAGCCTTCGTCAACGTGGGCGACCTGTCCAAGCACATCATCATCCACACAGGTGGGTACCTCCCAGAGCCCTGCACTGCCCCTGGGCATCGCCCCCTCACCCACCCCATTCCCTGTGCCCTCTCAGGGGAGAAGCCGTTCCTGTGTGACAAATGTGGGCGTGGCTTCAACCGCGTGGACAACCTGCGCTCCCACGTGAAGACCGTGCACCAGGGCAAGGCTGGCATCAAAATCCTGGAGCCCGAGGAGGGCGACGAGGTCAACATCGTCACGGTGGCGTCCGATGACATGGTGACATTGGCCACCGAGGCGCTGGCTGCCACTGCTGTCACACAGCTCACAGGTGAGCTGGGGGCCTGTGGGGTTCCCAAAGGGAGTTCATCCATGGGGGGCAGCTTGGGAGCCATCCAGAAGGGAAGGTTAGAGGTGGGGTACAGCTGGGAGGTCCTGGCATTGTCCTGAAATGGAACCTTTTCCATAGGGAGCAGCTGGCTGGTCCCAGAGTTTTCCCCAGAGGGAGATTCATTTATGGGGGTTCAGCTTAGGGGATTCAGGAGGCATTCCAAAAGGGAAATTTACCCATTGGAATGTAGCCTGGGGGTCTTGGAGATGTCCTGAAAAAGAGGTTTATCCATTGGGGGCGCCTTGGAGGTCCCAGATGCCATCCCAAAAGGGAGATTTCGTCCCTGGAGAGGAGCTTGGGTGTTCCATGAGCCGCCCCAAAAGGAAAACTTATCTGTGGGGGGCAGTTGGAGGGGCCTGAAACTGTCACAAAGATGAGGTTAATTTATGGAGGTGCAACTTAAAGATGTTGCCACCTCCATAAAGAGGTGGCACTCTAGAGGTGGCACGTCCCAGGAGCTACCCTAAAAGGGAAGCTTGTCCATGGGATGCAGCTTGGGCATCCCAGGACTGTCCTAAAAGGGGTCTGTATCTCCAGGGAGCAGCTTGGGGTTCCAAGAGACACCCTGAAAATGAGATTTTTCTGTGAGGAAGCCTGGGGGATCCCTGGAGCCCTTCCAGAGGGGAAGCTTAACCCTGGGGAGCAGCTTGGGTGCCTTGGGGTAGTTCTGAAAGGCAGGTTTGTCCATGAGGTGCAGTTCAAGGGGCCCAAGAGTCACCCCAAAAGGGAAATTCATTTGTAGGGGGGCAGTTTGGGGCTTTTCCATGAGGTGCAGCTTGGAGGTCCTGGAGCCCCCAGAGGTGCTGGAGATTATCCAAGGGTGCAGCACCCGAGTCTGGGCAGCCTCACATCCCCCTGGAGCCACTCCCAGCCTCAGCACTGGGCAGGATCCATGGCATGGGGGGAATTCCTGCCCAGCCGGGGCCCCTAATGTCCCTGTCCCCCCTAATGTCCCTGGGCCCCACAATGTCCCTGTCCCCCCTGTTCCCACAGTGGTGCCCGTGGCAGCCGCGGTGACGGCGGATGAGACCGAAGCACTGAAAGCTGAGATCACCAAAGCGGTGAAGCAGGTGCAGGAGGCAGGTGAGACCAGGAATACCGGGAATACCGACCGGGCTGGCTCCTCCCATCCCACCACCCCAAAACCACCGGGAATACGGGGCTGGCTTCTCCCATCCCACCACCACCGGGAATACCGGGAATACTGACCGGGCTGGCTCCTCCCTTCCCACACCCTACTGCCACTGGGAATACTGGGAATACCGGGCTGCCTCTTCCCGTCCCACCACTCCAGCACCTCTGGGAATACCCGCACAGGCCTGCAGCTCCCATCCTGTAGAATTTGAATGTAGATTTGTAGAATTATCTACAAATCTATTTCCTGCACCATCCCACCACCCCCGAGCCTCGCCCATTTTGGTGTGTGTGTGTGTTGCTCTCTCCCCCGGCAGACCCCAACACGCAGATCCTTTACGCCTGCGATTCCTGCGGGGAGAAGTTCCTGGACGCCAGCAGCCTGGCGCAGCACGTGCGCATCCACACGGCCCAGGCGCTCGTCATGTTCCAGGCGGAGCCCGACTTCTACCAGCCCTACGGCGCGGCGGGCTGGCCGGCCGAGCAGGTCATCCCCGCCGGGGAGCTCCTGTTCCGCCCTCGCGACGGCCCCGAGCCGCCCCCGGCCGCCGCCCCGGCCCCCCCGGCCGAGGGGCCGCCCCCGGCCCCCGAATGACCCCGCCCCCACCCAGCCTTTATTTAAGAGACAGCTCGGAAATGGTGTAAAAAGTGTATTTCTGGAAGGAAAGAGATGGAATAAAATGCAGTATTTTGTAAGGGTTGGTGCTCGGGGAGGGGGCTGTGGCTTCTCCCCTCCCTGCCAGAGGATGTTTTGGGGTTCCTGCAGAGCTGGAGCCCAGTGGGGGACACTGAAGCACTCCAGTCACTGCTGAGAGTGTGATGTGGATGGGTAGCAGGGATAGATGAGATGATAAAACGGTGGGTTCAGGTTTTCAACCCCACCCAGAACAGCAGATGGGGTTTTCTGGGGTAAAGCCTCTCCCATGCTGACCCCCACTGAGGGAGGGGCGTGGAGGCAGGGGAGATGCCCCAGTTTGGGGGTAAAAAGAAGAAAAAAGGTGCTGCTGATGGAGGGGGAGGGTGGGAGCCTGTCCTGCCCCATCCGGGGTCTGGGGCTCAGCTGGGCACACCCAGAAGGGACCCCAGGCCCTGGAGCTGCCCCTGTCCGTGTGTCCAGCTGGACACTCCCCCCCTGCTCTGTCCCCTCAGAGCCCCCAACTCCCCAAGGCATGGAGGGAAGGGAGACACAGACACAATGACAGGGACAGACAGACACAAAGATGGCTGCAGGGCCAACTGGACAGCTGGAAGGCTCCATGGATGGCTGGACGGTGGCAGAGACACACGGACACCTTTGGGCTGGACAGTTTCACATCCAGTTGGACACCTGGACACCTGTCTGTCCATCCATGTGCTCACCTGTGCCACCATCCGTGTGTCCATCTGTCCTCATCCCTCCTCCCCAGCTGGGGGGGCTTGGAGGATTCAGGACAGGCTGGGCTGTCCAGCCAGATACATGGACAGGACGGTTGGTGGAAATGGCTGGAACAGATGGACAGATGGACACAGGGATGGATTGACTGGCAGAAAGAGACAGGGACATGTGCAGCTGGACACACGGACACTTCTGTGGATGGACAGATGGCTGGCTACATTCACAGCCAGACAGAGGGACCATTGTGAGTCCAGTCAGACAGACAATTGTACATCCAGCTGGACACATGGACATTGTACAGACAGACAGACACCTGCCCAGCCAGACACATTCCTCCTCCACCCATGGGCATAAATGCCCCAAAAATGCACTTTTCACCCCAAACTCCCCTCTCCAAAAAGCAGCGATTTCACACCCCCGCCCCACCCCCCTCACACCCCCCTCACACCCCCGCCCCGCCCCCACAGCCCCGTGTCCGTCTGTCCGGGCCCATCCCTGTGTCCATCTCCAGGCTCTGGGGCCGGGGGAGGCTCCGGCCCGATCCCGACTCCAAACCCAGGGACAGTGGGAATGGGGGGGGGGGGGCGGGGGTGTGAGGGGGGTGTGAGGGGGGCGGGGCGGGGGTGTGAAATCGCTGCTTTTTGGAGAGGGGACTTAGGGGTGAAAAGTGCATTTTTGGGGCATTTATGCTCGTGGGTGGAGGGAATGGTGTCTGTCCAACTGGACATGCAATGTCCATCTGTCCAGCTGGACGTACAATGTCCGTGTGTCCGACTGGACGTACAATGTCCAAGTGTCCACCTGGATGTACAATGTCCAAGTGTCCATCTGCATGTATATGGCCACCCATCCAGCTGGACACACAATGTCCCTGTGTCCGGATGGATGTACAGTGTCTGTGTGTCCGGCTGCACATAAAGTGTCCAGATGGATGGACAGCTCATCGGAGAGATGGACACACGCATGGGAATGGGGATGGTGGAGCTGTCAGATGGTCAGAAGAACAGGGGAGTGTCCAGCTGGACAGATGGACATTGTATATGCAGCTGGACAATTGGATATTGGACGTCCATCTGGACAGATGGGCATTGTACGACCAATTGGACATTGTGTGTCCACTTGGACAAACGGACAGTGTACATCCAATGTCCAGTTGGACACACAGACATTGTACAGCAGTTGGACACATGGACATTGTACATCCAGTTGGACAGATGGACATTGTAACACCAGTTGGACAGATGGACTTTGCACGACCAATTGGACAGTGTACGCCCAGTTGGACACATGGACAGTGAACATCCAAGTTGGACAGTTGGACACTTTATGTCCAGTTGGACACTTGGACATTGTTCATCCATCTGCACACACGGACATTGTACGTCCATCTGGACAGTTGGCCAAACACCAGCTGAACCAGTCTCCTCCTTCCCACCCACGAGCATAAATGCCCCAAAAATGCACTTTCACCCCAAAGTCCCCTCTCCAAAAAGCAGCGATTTCACACCCCCGCCCCGCCCCCCTCACACCCCCCTCACACCCCCGCCCCGCCCCCACAGCCCCGTGTCCGTCTGTCCGGGCCCATCCCTGTGTCCATCTCCAGGCTCTGGGGCTGGGGGAGGCTCCAGCCCGATCCCGACTCCAAACCCAGGGACAGTGGGAATGGGGGGGGGGGGGCGGGGCGGGGGTGTGAGGGGGGTGTGAGGGGGGCGGGGCGGGGGGTGTGAAATCGCTGCTTTTGGGAGAGGGGCCTTGGGGCAAAAAAGTGCATTTTTGGGGCATTTATGCTCATGGATGGAGTGGAAGGTGTCTGTCCAACTGGACATGATATGTCCAACTGTCCAGCTGGACGTACAATGTCCATCTGTCCAGCTGGGCGTACAATGTCCATCTGTCCACCTGGACGTACAATGTCCAACTGGACATGTAATGTCCAACTGTCCAGCTGGACATACAATTCCATCGGTCCAACTTGACATTCACTGTCTATCTGTCCACCTGGACGTACAATGTCCAACTGGACGTACAATGTCCATCTGTCCAACTGGACGTAAAAATGTCCATCTGTCCAGCTGGACACTCCCCTGCTCTTCTGTCCATCTGACAGCTCCACCATGCCCATTCCCAGCTGACCGTGCTCCTGTTGGTCTGTCCAGCTCCACGTCCATCCATCCCCACAGCCATGAGTGTGTCCAGCTGTCCGTCCATCTGGACACTGTACGTCCAGCTGGACACACGGACACTGTGCGTGCAGCTGGACAGTTGGACACTGTATGTCCAGTTGGACATTGTACATGCAACCGGACAGATGGACAGACACCGCCCCCTCCCAGACACCTTCCCCTCCATCCATGAGCATAAATGCCCCAAAAATGCACTTTCTTGCCCCAAGGCCTCTCTCCCAAAAGCAGCGATTTCACACCCCCGCCCCGCCCCCCTCACACCCCCCTCACACCCCCGCCCCGCCCCCCCCCATTCCCACTGTCCCTGGGTTTGGAGTCGGGATCGGGCCGGAGCCTCCCCCAGCCCCAGAGCCTGGAGATGGACACAGGGATGGGCCCGGACAGACGGACACGGTGCCGTGGGGGCGGGGTGGGGGTGTGAAGGGGGTGTGAGGGGGGCGGGGCGGGGGTGTGAAATCGCTGCTTTTTGGAGAAGGGAGTTTGGGGTGAAAAGTGCATTTTTGGGGCATTTATGCTTGTGGGTGGACGAGGAATGTGTCTGGCTGGGCATGACCATGTCCAACTGTCCAGTAGGAGCACCTCTGTCCATTTCGATGTCCATCCATCTATCCGTCCGTCTGTCTGTCCATCTATGTCCATGTGTCCAGTTGGATGTCCAATGTCCGTGTGTCCAGCTGGACACTCCCCTGTTCTGTCCATCTGACAGATCCATGGGAGGGGTGGGTGAAGGGGATGGGCTGGATGGAGGGGCAGGTCCAGGCCCAGCTGGATGGATGGACATTGCACGGACACCTGGACACACGGACAGTTCACACCTGGCCGGACACACAGGCAGTGCCCTCCAGCCCCCCCAGCCCTTGCACAGCACCCCAAAAATGCCCCTTTTTACCTCAAAGGCACCACTCAGAAACCAGCAGGGTCAGACCCTTTCCCTCTGCTCCCTTGTGTCCATCTGTCCAAGCCCCATCTCTGTCTGGGGTCTGTCCATCAGTCCCACCTCTCTCCCCCCTCCCAGGGGGAAGGGGGGGAGTCCAAGGTCCCACCCTGACCCCCCAGTGGGGCCTGGGGGTCGCTGTGGGGCGTCCCAGGCCTGGCTCACCACACCCAGCTCCACCCTGGGGCACCAGCAGCACTTTTTGTCCTGGTTTTACCCCAAAACAGGCTCTGCTCCGCCCCCCACCCTCAGCCCGGGGGGGCAGGGGGAGGGTCTCCCCTGGGTTTGGAGGCCACGCCCCAAATTCTGTCCTAAACCTCCTTTTTTACCACATCTGCTTGATTTTAACCCATTTACACCAGCCTTGATTAGGCTTCCCACTTGCACCTGGCAGGGATTTGGGTGGAAAAGCAGTGAAAAACATCAAGTCTGGTCTTACATTTCCAAGTATGATGAATATCAGTATTCCAGGGATAATTCTTGGCAAGGAGCTGGTGTGTGATGAGATCAAAAGTGGGGGCTAACCCTGAGATTTCAGTTTTCACAACTATTTATGAGACAGGAGGGAAAATCACGAGGATTTGGTGTGAAATGACCTTTTTTCCTGGTTGTTTTTGAGGGAGTGACCCCTCCCTGGCAGCCCCAAACTCCCCTTCCCCGCTCCCCCTCCCCACGCCGAGGGACGAGGTCAGGGCGCCGACGTGTTTTGTATTTTTTAATAAAGTTCGTAATCCAATGGACACACAAAACAAAACTGCGCTGAGAAAAAAAAAATAAACCAAAAATAAACCAAAAAAAAAAAAAAAACAAGTTCCATAAATTAATTAAGTGTTAGGGGAGGCGAGGGGGGCCGGGGCAGAGTCTTTGTACAAGTGTATAACACTTCCACAGCTGATGAGACGAGGGGATGTTTAAATGAAGCGCACTTACAAATGAGTGACAATACAAAGTCTGAGTATGAAAATAAGATTTTTTTTCTCTGAAAACACATTTTTGGCACAGATTAAAAAAAAATGTATGTTGTGGGGATTTGATTTTTTTTTTAAAGTCAGTATTATATATATTTATATATATTATATATATATTTATATATACACACACCCACTGAGTTCTGCATATCCCACCAGGAAGGAAAAAAGCTCTCCCTTTTGTTTTGTTGTTTGTTTTGTATTCTCTTGTTTTTCAGTGTAAACTGTACATCCCAGATGAAGAGAAGACGGCTGCAGCAGGGGCAGGTGGAGGAAGAGGAAGGTTCACATCCGGAAAAAAATAACCCCCCCCCAAAAAAATAAACAACCCCAAAAGAAGGAAAAAAAAAACCAACAAAAAACCCAACGAAACAACCAATAAAATAAAAAATTACTGTGAAATGCTCCTTGACCCACAAATCTCAGCAGAGTCCCTGCGGAACGTCCACGGCGCGGTCAATGTGTGTCAAGACATCCAGAACGTCACAGCGTCTCCAACTGTGCAAAGTCCGAGTCACTAATTTAGTGCAAAGGCAGTTCAGGTTCTTTTTTATTTTTTTCCTTTTTTTTTTGTTAAAAAAAATAAGCCATCCTTTTCTCTTTTTTTTTTTCTTTTTTTTTTTTCTTTTTTGTGTGTTTTTTTCCCCAAAAAGGAGGCATGGGAACCCAAGCCCAGTCCACCTGCTGAGTGCATCAGTTGTCCATAAGCTAAAGCAACATGTAAACATCCAAGGTTTGATCGAGGCCGGTCGGGCAGGAGGCTGGTTTCTGGCAGCATATTTCTTATTTCATAACCTTCTCTCCTTCTTTTGAATTAGTTTTATTTTAAAATTCATTTTTTGTGTGGTTTTTTTGTGGGCTTTTTTTTTTTTTCGTTGTAATTGTATAGTTGTAGTTGTTTTTTTTGTTTTTTGTTTTTTTTTGCTGCAGGGCCTTGGAAAAATTAAAAAAAAATTAAAATTAAAATAATAAAAAGTCAGTAACTGGTAAACAGCTCATACCGACGCGATGACAATCATCAGGTGAGGAGAGATGTTGGAGATGCTGGCGAGGAGGTCTGGGGCCAGGCGGGACAGGTGGCTTTCCGAGAACTCGCAGGGTGGGAAGATCTGCAGAACGTAGGCAGGCTGCAGGGAGGGAAAAACCACAGATCAGAGACAACCCACGCCCACAGAGGTTTAAAAATGAGACATTTCAGTGATAATAACATTTCGGTGATGTTCTGGGTGCTTAAAGCATTCTAAATCATGTATAACAGAGAAGCCATGGGGTTTGTTTCCCAGATGGGGAGTATTCTACACCACAGGCTGATTTGGCTGGTAAAGGCAGAGAAATTCCCATTAATTATAATTTCAGTGGTTGCTCTGAGTGCTGGGCTCATTCTGGGCTCCTTATACCCAGAATTAAATTACACACAGGTTAAACTGCAATCAGTGCAGCAACACACCTGGAATAAACCCTCCATGGCACCAAATGCATTCTGCAGGAAAACACCAGCTGTCCTGGAAAAATCAGGATATGGGGAATAAACCAGGACTCTACTTCAGAGATAAAAGAGCTGAGAAATGCATTTGGAAAATGCTTTTCAGCCCAAGATGATGAAGTGGGAACACACCAAACACACTGGGGTTTTTTTTGGCTTTGGGGTTGCTTTCATCGATTCCATCAATGATGATATTGATCCCATCAAAAATTTATGGATCTCATCCATGTCTTTGATGGGTGGTGATGAAAATGTGGGGGTTGTTTGATCAATAACCTCAGGCAGATCCAGCAGAGCCTGAGCTGCCTGTGCCATTATGGCCTGGTTTGGTGTCCCTGTCGCACTGCAGGGTTCTGTGCCAGTGCCATTAAGGACTGGTTTGGTGTCCCTGTGGCACGGCAAGGGTGTCATGCCAGTGCCTTTGGGACTCATTTGGTGTCCCTGTGGCACTGCAGGGTTCCATGCCAGTGCCATTAGGGCCTGGTTTGGTGCCCCTGTGGCACTGCAGGGCTCTGTGCCATGCCCATACCTGGTTGGAGCCGGGGTTGGGGACGTTGATGATGCCTGCAGCCTGCTTGGCCTGCAGGTAGCTGATGAAGGCGGCCTTGAGCGACTCGGTCTGACTGACCACGTCCTCCTGGTCCCGGCCGCAGGGCAGGGCCAGCAGCAGGCAGTAATCGCTCTCCACCTGCAGGGGAAGGACAGGCTCAGGGAAATGCTGCATGAGGGGGTGTTTTCCAGCCATCCATCCACTATCCATGGGGGAAAACCCTCACTTTCAACTCCTGATGTTACAATTTGTACCCCAGAGAAGCCGTGGCTCCCCCATCCCCAGGAGTGTCCAAGGCCAGGGCCTGGTGCAACCTGGGATAGTGGAAGGTGTCCCTGCCCATGGCAGGGGGTGGGATGGGCTTTAAGGTCCCTCCAACCCAAACCAGTCTGGGATTCTGTGATTCCAAAACTTGTTGAGAGCTTAGCCATAGTGGAAAAGACTAAAAATGGATTTCATGGCCACCTGAACTCCCCTTCCCATGCTACTCAGACACATTGAAGCCAGCAGGAGTTTGTCCCCGGGCTCAGGATGACCTAAAGGTTTTCCAGCTCTCATTGCCTTTTCCATAAGAGCAGTGTAAGAGCTATTGCTCATCGTCTGAAATCCGTGTTCCACTCGCTGGGTTGAAGGAATCAATGTGAACACCAGGATCCCAAAACAGAATCACAGGGATCTCCTGGATCGGAAGGAATCCACAGGGATCATCAAGTCCAACTCCAGGCCATGCACAGGATCCCAACAATCCCTCCCTGTGCACCCCTGAGAGCAGCGTCCAAACGCTCCTTGGGCAGCCTTGGGGCTGTGCCCATTCCCTGAGGAGCCCAGGGGACAGAACCCGGGGTTTTGGGGCGCCCTGGTGGCTCCCAGCTGGCAGCTGGTGAGCCCAGCCTGGCTCTGAGACTCCCAAACTCCCTCCCTGCCCCAGCCCGGGCCCTCACCATCATCCTGCGTGCGACACCCTCGAGCTGGGAGGCCTCGAGCCGCATGCGCTGCGCGATGCGCAGGGGGGGCCCTCCCTCGGGCGCCGGCAGCGAGCGGTGAGCCAGGACGTTGTTCCCGGACACAAAGTGCAGCTGCACGGCCGCCGTGTCGTTCTTGAGAGCCAGCAGACCCTGCCAGACAATGGGGTATTTCTGGGAAGAGAGGGAGAAAGTATTACGCACACAGCAAGGAGGGTGGGATCTGAATTGCTGAGCTGCTCGGTGCCACTGATGCGTCCATCGGAGCTAAGATGTAGCACCAGATCAACCCTCTCCAGGCCAGGCCTGGGTTACATCCTGCTAAATCAGGAATTTGTCCTTTTCCTTCCAGCTGGCCAGCCTGCCTGGGTGGATCCCATCATCCCAATCCCTCGGCCGCCCACCCAGCACAAGGCTGTTCTGAATGCTGTGTTCCCTTTTACAAATGGACAAATTGAGAAATAACAGAACTGCTTGAGGTTATATGGGAGACATTTGGTGCTGAACACAACTCTCAGTTCCTTGCTGGTACCTGTTCCTCACTGCCTCCCTCCTCTTCCTCATTTTCTACACTTGAGAGAGTTTTTTTTCCTTTTTATTTAAATGAAATACAGCAACTGTCTCCTCTGCCTATGAGGAAACACTTTCCAGGAAAATGCTGACTTGTAAAACTGACTTGGAACAGTAAACATGGCTAAGATCCATCAGGGACAAAACAACCCAAAACCCAAACAATGCCTTTTCTGCATCTGAATTTTGATGCAAGAAAGGTCAGATTTGGTGCGATGGCTGAGACAGAACCAGGTGATTCCCCCCGGATCAGGAGCACGACACTCACTGTCAGCAGCTGGACCATGTCCACAGGTCTCTGGGACACAGGGTGAGGGGATGGCTCCTGCTTGAGCGTGGACTGGGGCTCCGGGCGGCTGAGGGGCGGCCCCGAGGTCGTGGGGATAAACATGGATTGCTTGGGAACTGCCTGCGGCTGGTGCGGTGATGGAAGCTCCTGCTTCATGGAGATGGCGACGGGCGAGGGGTAGGAGGTCTGGCTTGTGTCCCCCTGTGCCCTCTGCAGGTGGACATGGGGGTCCATCTGCGCCGTGTGCCTGTTCACAGGGGCGTGGTGACTCTGCTCCGGGCCTGCTGCCGACGGGCCCTTGGGATCCTGCGGGATCTGAGGGGTCTTGCTGCGGACTGGCTGGCTGGGGTGCGAGTGCTCGCCCTCCGGCAGACCCTGGGAAGCAGGCAGAGGGAAAAGGAAAGATGTTTAGGCCAAGGGTGTATTTAACCCAATTATAAGGCTGCCAGGACACCATGACATTCCTGCTGGAGACATCCATGTCACAGCAGCAGCCCTGCTGTGGCAGCACCTGGGACAGTCTCCCACTTCCAAGCCCACCTGTGCTGAAACCCCACTCCCTGAATCCTGCCCCAAGCCCATCCTTAGCCACACCATCCATCCAAGGATGCCTGATCCATGCACCACCTTGGTACTGACAATTCTCCCCGTCACCACATCCAGAAACCTGCAGGCACCTTCCCCCCTCCTGGGTGGAGCTCCAGAGGGGTTCAGGAGTTTTCAGCTTCCTCTGATGCTAAGCAGCATTTGAACCCCATTTCCCATAAGAAACAGCTCCAGATTCCAGAGAGACAGGTATAGGGGTTTTTTTTCTCACCTGGGACGGGGTCATGCTCCGGGAGGGCAGCCCGATGGGCGAGGCGCCCGGGAACTGCGGATGCCCAAGCTGTGCCGTGTGGTAATTCCTCATGTCGCCGTACACGGAGCGGTAATCGTGGAAGGAGCTCCCGGCGGGATGCATGATCTGCACCCCATGTGGCACCACCACGGGCTGCGTCAGGGGCAGCCCGGGCAGCTGGCTGCCCGAGGGCACGCTGAGCAGCCGCGGCTCGCTGTGGGGAGAGTGGGCCATCTTGCCTTCCGAGGATTTGGGAGTCTCTTTCCCGGGCTGCGGGGTCTTACTGACCGGGGGAGTTTTGACGGCCCCTTCAGGCGTGCGGGATTGTCGCGTTTCCGAGTGGTGCTCGCCCACGGCGGCCATGTGCGGGTGCATGATCATCCTGACGTCCCGCGGGACGTTGTACTGCTCCAGCCGCAGGCTGCCGGGGTGCATGCGGTAGTCGGGCTGCATCACCAGCACGTCGGACTGCACCGGGGCTGGCCCGCGGCACACCGCCGTGTGGTGGAAGTGCAGCTCCTCCTCGGGGGGATGCTGGGAGGACAGCGGGGGCATGACGATGTCTCGGATGGGTGCTGGCTGGGGCGTGCTGGATCGCTGGGGTTTCATCTCCATCTGGGGTTGCAGAGCAGCTCGGGGGGAGTGCAGCGCTTCCGGGCGGATGCCGTAGGGAATGCCGGAGAGAGGAGGGGTGTTCATCCTCACCTCACCTTGGGATAGATGGCCCAGGGACACAGTCTGTGTTACGCTGTGGGGGGGCATGATAACGGATTGCTCGGGATGCATGCTGGATATGTACTGAGGAACGGGAATGCCCGGCGCCAGCATGACCGGGGTGCTACTGGACAAAGCCGGGGACGAGGTACTGCCGGGGTGACAGGCCCGGGGGAACGGCGACGGCGAGTGCCCGCTGGTGCGCGGCGAGTGCGGCTCCTGCTTGGTGACCCCCAGGTGGGAGATGGCCCGGTCGGTCGGGGTGCTGGGGCCCGAGCTGACGTGGTTCGCTTCCGAGTGCAACTTCCCAGAGAGGGAAGGGTGGTGAGGACTAACCCCAGGACTCAGGTTGGAGGGTTGCAGAGTCTTTGTCTCCACTTTCAGAGCAGCTGGGTCAGAGAGTTTTTTGTTCACGACCATCTGGTTATGGACCAGCACGGGTGGAGTGTTCACGGTCTGCGTCAGGACCTTGCCGGGCTGCGACGCCGGGGTCTGGACAGCGAGGTGGGACGAGTCGGGCTTGTCCAGCGCAGCGCGCTCCTGTTTGACTGAGGAGATGACGGGCGAGGTGTTGTAGGGCTGTGCTCCGAGTACCAACGAAGAATGGGTGGAAACAGTCCCATAGCCCGCCGAGGTCTGGGAGCCTTTCGGGGCTGGCTGTGATGGTGTGATAGGCTCCTGTTTAATCTGAGACTTGGATACAGACTGCTGGAACTCGATGTCCACAGCGCTGGCTGGGGGAATCTGGCTGATCTTGGCACTGATTCGCTGAGGACCTTCCGTCTTCTGCCCTGAGTAACTCAGGAGCACCACACCTTCCGAGGTGTTCACCCGCAGCCCTGGACTGGACCCAGTCTCCACAGGCCTCTCCTCAATAATAGACATCGATCCTGGATGAAACCTGCTGTTATCATTTGCACTCGACCTCTGCTTAAATTTCGGCGAGGGAGCATTGACGAGGCAGGTCTGGGTTTGGGGAGCTTGTTTCACCAAGGTGATCCTCGGAGCCTCCTCCAGATCCACGCTGTGGGGCATCCTGCTGATGACAGAAGTGGCTTTGGGAGCAATCACTGTGTTGACCTTCTCCTTCTCGCTGAACACTGGTGCTTCAGCCACCGGTGGGTCCAGAGTGTTGGTGACAGGAACGGCCGGCTTCTCCTCAGAAACCGGCTTGATGGCCTCCACGGCAGAGTGGAGAGGTGCCTCCTCCAGGCACGGTGCACTCACCGGCTCCGTGTGTGTTGTTGTCACATGCGTGGAGGTTATGCTTGTTGCTGAGACGTATTTGGGCTCCATGAGTATCTTCCTCAAAGTGCTGGAGTTTGTGTCAATATCTGACGCCTTTGTGTCTGGTGGGAGAGAAGGTGGGGGTGTGGAACGGGCACGGGGCTCCTCATGCCTGACCATCCACTCTGGCACCTTGGCAGCGCCAGAGTGAAGGGGGACGATGGTGGTGGGCACTGGGGTGGGCAGCTTGGCCGCTGCTGCAGGGACAGCAGGAAGGGCTGCGCTCGGGGCACTCGGTGGTGTGATGGCAGCATTCTCCAGAGGTGACCGGATCTTGAATCCGCTCTGACTCCCCTCATCGAGGGGGACCGGTGGGGGACCCAGGTCCAAAGGAGCAGGAGCAGGCACCTTTGGAGAGGTGCTGCTCTCAGGGACAGCCTCATGTTCAGCCACGACATCAGCAGCCACAGCCCTGGTGACATTAGAAGCACTTGGCTCCATGGATGCTGTGGGTTTGATTTGCTTCTCCTCCTTTGAGGCTTCTTCAGGTTTTGTTTTTACTTCATTGGCAGGGGGTGATTTGCTCTGCACCCTCTCCGGCTCAAAGGTGTTGACTTCAGCAGTGTCACCCTTCCTGCTTGTGCTCTTCTTGCGTCTCTGCCGCGTGGTTTTCTGACGGCCCTTTTCCTTCGGAGCAACTTCAGCCTCCTGCAAGGTCTCGGCCTCCTGTGCAGAGTTGGAAGATTCACTGAAGCTGACCTCAGACTCCTTGCTCTCAGTCTCCAATGCTGACGGGACAGAGCCAGGCACTGGCTGCACCACAGGCTCGACGGCAGCCTCAGTTTCTAGGATATTGTTCACTGCCTGATCTGTCTCAGGCTCCATCTCCTCCCGAGGGGACTGCAACACCAAGGGCTCTGTGGGGATTTCAGCCTCAGATTCAGCAGGATATGTCGGCGGTGCAGGGAAGCTTTCTGTCTCCCCAGAAATATCATTGATGATGGAGCCGATGGCTGCTGCCAGCTCTGTTTCACTGGCCTGGTGTGCAGGTTTATCTGCCTCCTCCTCCTGGCGGACTTCAGCCACATCTGTCGTTGGCTCTTTGTAGGCAGCAATTGTCGGAGGAGTTTCAGTGAGTTTTGCAATGTTCTCCACCGCCTGCTCGAGCTCAATCTGCTTTGCTAACTGGGCAGCCTCAGGTGACTGCTTGGGCTCCCGTGTCACCTCCTTTTCCATGTCTGGGAATGAATCTTCCACCTCATTCTTAGAGAAGTGGGGTGGCACGATGTCCTCCTTTGGAGGGCTCTTCATCTTGGGTGGTGACACTGCCACCGGCTCTGCCTCCTCTTCAGCAGGCCTCAAGGCACCCTTGACTTCATCGACGTTGAGGCGTATTTCTACATTTTTGAGACACACGGATGCCTTATCAACGACTGTTTTGGTATTTTTGTACCTTCCCCTTTTGGATTTCGTAACCTTTTCTGGCACTGGCTTCTTCTCAGTGATCTCAACTGTGGGGATTTCTAGCTGATTTTTCTCCACATCCAGTTCCTTACGATCACGTTTCTGCTCACTTGCTGCTGGCTCTTTCTCAGCGGCTTTTGCTTTATTGCTGTTGTCACTGATGCTCGATTCCTGACCGCTTCTTTCAGCAGCATCTTCAGGTTCAGCCATGGCATCAGCTTTCGGTTCATTCTTCCCTTTCTTCCCCTGTTGGCTGGCAGCAGCTGATGAGTGAGTGTGTGTGAGCTTCTGCGATCTAGGAGACCTCCAACCCTCTGCAGGTTTAGGAGCTTCCAAAGTATCTTTAGTTTCAGCTTCCTCCACCTCTTGTTGTACTGGTTCAGTCTTTATTGGAGAGATCTCCTCCTCTGGCTTACGGCGGGATTTGGGAGGTCTTCCCCTCCTCGGGGTTGTGGGAACAGTAGTCACTGTTTCCTGTGGTTCCTTTTCCACTCTCTTCCTAGTGGATCTAGTGACCTCCATGGAGTCCTTCACTGGAGATGGGCCTTCGTTGTCCCCTGTGGTAGCATAGACTGACCTCACGTTTCTGCGCCTGGTCCGGCCTATCGGCAAGCTCAGCTCCACATTTTCTGGCTCTGCAGCAGAACTTGGGGATTTAGCAGCATTCCTTGAAACCTTTTCCGCCTCCACTTTCAATTCAGAAAGCTTCTGGGTCTCCCCGCGAGGAGAACTCGACCTTTTCAGTTTCTCACGGTCAATTCTTTCGCTCTTCCTCGTGACGGGCTTTTCTGTGACATTAGCAGCAGCCGACTGCACGGGAGTCTTGGACCGTTTACTTTTGTAGGACTTTTTATCTTTTACAACAACCGGAGGTTCCACCTCCATATCATTGTCGGAAACAGGCGGCAGGACCTCAGCAGCTGCCTCCACCTTTTGACTCACACCAGCATCGGTGTTGGCACAGGGTGGAGAATTTTCCTCTTTAGGTTCTACAGTCTCATCTGACTTCTGAACTAGCTTGGGTGGAGGTGGAAGCAGCTGGGCAGCCTCAGGTTCTGGATCTACGCTGATGTCTGCATCAGAAAACGAGGCCCCAGGAGTGGGAGGTTTGGTATCCAAGTAAGAAGGATGCTCTGTTGCCACAGCATCTTCCTCTGGCGCCAGGGTTGTAGTAATAATTTCTTTACTTGCCTCTACAACTGGCGGAGGTTCTGTTTGCTCAGGAGGTTCCATTTTGATGGGAGCAGCAAGTTCAGGAAAAGGTTTTTGTTCCTCTGCTGCAGCAGCAGGTTCAGAAGGTTTCTCTTCTTTGACAGAAGCTGGTTCCACCAGGACCTTTTCGCTCACTATTTTCTCAGGAGCGATGGGAGCTGGTTCCTGTGGGAGGACAGTGACTGAAGAAGGACCAACAGTTGAAGAAGGTTTATGTTCTGTTTCTTTACTATCAGGAACGATTTCTGGTGTTTTTGGCCGATTTTCTTTATCTTCCTGTTTCTCGACTTCTTTTGGTTTCTGATCTTTCTCCTTTTCTTTCTGCTGCATTCGTGTCAGCTCAACAAACCTACTGTGGAAGAGAACCACTGGCTCCTGCACCAAATCAGCCGTGCTGTTCGTCCCATCGGAGGAGGACTGTCTCCCATACAGCCTTCCAGAGATGAAGTCCAGATCATCATCCTTCCTCTCTAAATGCTGCAGGCGTTTGGAGTCCTGTTCAAAGATTGAACTGTGCAAAAACCGAGAAGCAAACAGTTCCTGCCGCTCTTGTTCCTCCTCTTTATGATCCTCTTTTTTATCATCCAGTTTTCCACCTTCGGAATCGGTTCTGATTTTCTTCTTTTTCATATACCAGGATGGAATAGGTCTTGGAGCCGAATCAACCTTTTCTTTGTCTTTATTGTTTCTGAAACTAGCAAATCTTGAATCCCAGTCTAGAAAGGACCAGTTTTCCTCTCTGGAGGAAGAGAGGGATTTAGCCCTTTCAAGCAAGGCCTTTGTGTCAGGTGTGATTGTCTTGTCCAACGCAAAAGAGTAGAATTTGTTTCTTTCTAAGGAACCGGACTGGAGTCTTTCCTCTCTTTCACGGAACTTCTCTTCTCTGTCCCTTAATAAAAAAGACAACCTGGAACTCTCTAACAAGGACGAGGCTTTTGGGGAATGGGGCTTGTTTTCGCCATCGTCATCTGAATCTGAAGGCACCTCCCCAGGTTCCAGGTCTCGGACAGACCGTTTCCGTATGCTGTCTCTTTTCACAATGCTGCTTGGAAAGCTGATATCCACTCTCCCAGGCTCTTGTTTCACTTGGGTTTCCCACCTACTTGAGTCTTCCTCAGAACTCAGCACAGAGAGTTTTATTTTAGCCATTTCTGCCATCTGCTCCCTTCTGCTGGAATCATAAGGATTGAATTTCAGCGAGTCCTCCCTCACAGTCATGTTGGAGTATGAAAGACTCTTTTCTTCTATTTTAGGTGACTCTTTGGTTTCCTTCAATGGCATTAACCTTGGAGAATCGAGCGTGTCTTCATCCTCATGGAAGGGGAAGTGCCTGATGCTTGGAGAACATGACATCCTTTCAGAGTCCTCACTCACCTGACGAGAACTTCTGTAGTTCCTTTCTCTCTTTGTGCTGATTTCAAAGTCAAACTGGTCAGTCTTTTTCCTTTTACTTGGTGGAGAGTCATCGGTGACGTCTTGTGGAGGCTTTCCCACCTCATGAACCAGACTCCGCTTTTCATATTCATCCACCTCTTTCTTTGGACTGCCAAACTTCTCTGACTTTGCTATCTCCATTTCCAGCTGCTGCTTCAACCTGCGACTTTGCTCCATCTGTTTCCGGTAGCTCTGCGTGTGGTCAATGTCGATGCTGATTTTCTCCTCTGTGTCTGCTGACTGAGGTTTCTCTTGGCCGAGTTTATGGTCTGGTGTTTCTTCAGGAAGGCTGGAGTAGTTCTTCCTTGTGTCCTCTCTCTCTGTTCCCTGCTCATCCAGCAGCTGTACCTGTTTATGCTGGGGTTTTACTGGGTTTAGTTTTTTAGGAGGGAGTTCCTGAACTTCAACAGGTTCCTCGGGTGCCTCCATGAGCCTCGCCTGCAGATCCAGGGTGGGACGCATGCCAATCCCACCAACATTAAGAGTGTCCTGAATTTCTTTGGGACTAGTCACAGGAATAAGTCTTTCCAGTTTGAGTTTTTTAGATTCCCTTTTAAGCATTTCCTTCCTCAGGGGTTTTCTCTCCAATTCTCCTTCCCTTAACACTGGTGCTTCTCTAGATGACGCTGTCGCATCAAGCTGCTTTTTCAAAACCATGCGTGCGTCCTCCTCATCTTGGCTGCTCCGTTTTACATCCAGTTTTTGCCTGTCGGGTTTCGGATTCGCATCGGCAAAACGCCTTTTACGAGCCTCCAACTTGTCTAAATCCACTGCGTTGGCCCCCTCGGAAGTCTGCTCTGTTTTCAAGTGCTTTTTGGGTTTAATTTTTCCCTCCTTGTCCACCACTTCGATGTGACTGGCAAGGGCTTTCTCCTTCTGTACCTTGGTTCTGACAGGTTCTAGTTTGGACTGCTCCGACTTGGCTTGCTCAGCCTGGGACGTCTGGGTTTTCTGTTCGAGCAGTGGGGATTTCAGAGTGTCATTATCCAGCTTTGCCCTCAGTTTCTCCAGCGCAGGCTGATCGATCACCTTCCCCTCCTTTTCCTTCACACGAGTCAGCACAACACAGGGCATCAGTTCCAGGCGGTTCTTTGCTGTCCCTTCTTTGTCACCCCTCTCTTTGCTTTGTTTACTGTTGCCCTTCAGTTTTTCTGGGCTGGGCTCTCTCTCATTCTCCTGATCTGTTTCCGAGGACTGAGAGCTGGGCGAATGGATTTTCGCTTTTCGTTTCTGCTTATCTGTTTTCTCCTTTTCTATTTTTTCCAGCTTTTCCTTCCTCACCAAGCGCTTCTCCTTGTCCACCCTCTCCTGCTCGAAAACTCGCTCTTTCTCCACCTTCTCATTTTTTGCGTATCGCTCCACGCGAGCCTTGTCCAGCTTGTCGTAACGCGGAGGGGACAGAGAGCTGCAGCTGCCGCTGCGGTCTGAGGACCTGCTGTAAATCCTCCTCTCCGAGTCGCTCTGCAGCCGTTCCGACTGAGAGGGGGACGCTCCGGGGCTCTGCGGGCGCCGCGAGTGCGTTGGGCTCTGGCTCCGCTCGATCGGCCTCCGCTCGTGGTCTCTGTCCCGATCGGATTCGAACCGCTCCCTCTCCCGCTCCCTCTCCCGCTGCCTGTAGCTGTACTCCCTGATGTCCTGCTCGTATGGATCTCCCCGGTAATCCCGGTACTCGCGAGGGTCATCGTAGTATCGTGGGTCGTAGTAGTCTCCTTGGTAAGGATCCCACTCGGCGTAGAATTCTCTGCCCCGAGCTGGGTATTCCCGCCGAGGATCCTCGGGATACGTCCCCGGGGTCCGAACGGTCTCGTAGTAAGTACGGTCAGGGGCGTATTCGTAGGATCCTCTTCGCTCGTCTCTGCTAAACATAAGAATAAACAGATTCTAGTTCTCCTTCTCAACCAATCTACTCTCTCACCATAGTTTTTGCTACGTAAAGAAACTGTTTTCTGATCTTTTTTCCTACGTGCATCAAGGCAGCTGCACACAGAGGTTTGGCAAGGCATCTGTGTGCAGTGGACTAAATACTTTTGTTAACTTATCAAATACCAAATGGACTTCATGGGTAATGTCATAACAGCTCTTCCAAGCATTGTTTCACCACCCTCACTCCTTTGTTTTTGTCAAATTCAAACCTTGCATGAAATAAAGGAAAAACCAACACAGGACCTGTGCACAAGGCTTGCAGGGTGAAGACACCCCCTTATCCAGAACCTGAGATCTTCATTTGACTCTGAAAACATGAGTCAAATCAAAGTTCAGGCATGGAATCTCTCCATTACTAAGCAGCAAAGTGATGGTAAGATTTCTTTAAAAATCCTAAGCCCCTGCAACTGATCTTTTAATTCCCAAATTAGCTCTTTCACTGCATGTGACTTGCTGGCGTTGCCTGTTTACAGTAAAACCAAGTCAACAAATACCAGGCTGTTTATAAGATCAGGTGAATTCATTCAGCAAAGCAAGTCAAGCAATTAATGTTGTTATTTCAATACCTCCAAGCAGCAAAAATAAGTCATTTGTAAGACTGAACATGGCAGGGAGGTGGAATAAAGCTGGAGTTCCAATTCCTCACCATTATTGAGTGTTTTTCACACTCTGCACTAAGCTGGGGTTGGGCTCTGCTCCCAGGGAAGAGGGACACCAGGAGAGGGAAAAGCCTCAGGCTGGGTCAGGGGAGGCTCATGTTGGACACGAGGAGGAATCTGCCCATTGAGAGGGTGGTCAGGAAATGGCAGGGGCTGTCCAGGGAGGTTTGGAGTCCCCATCCCTGGAGGGGTCCAAGGAAGGCCTGGATGTGGCACTCAGTGCTCTGGGCTGGGAAGATCAAGGTTGGACTCAATGACCTTGGAGGTCCTTCCCAACCCAAATGATTCTGGGATTCTTCATAGATTTATTTGGTTTCAGAGTTTATGTTTTATGTTAAAGGCTGGCAACTTCCACCTTTTAAGAAAAGTAAAAAATTGAAAACGGGACAAAACAGAAAAGACTAAAACCTCATCCTGCAAGTGAAAGTGGGATGTTGTGAAAAGCAGCTGTGAAGTTAAAAATACTGATCAGGAATTTTGTTTGGTTTTTCATGGTTTTTTTTCCCCTTTGGCTCCTATTTAGACTGGCTCCAACTACAACCTCAAGAGAAGGTGGTTTGTGCAGATCTCAGCACCTCTGCAAGGAGGAGATTGGAGGGGCACCTGAAGTTGCAGAATTACAGGAGTCACTGCAGAATGATCCATTATCCCTATGGATCTCCTAATGACTGTGTGAGCAGAGTGACAGAGAAGGAAAAACCAGACTAACGTGTGCCCAAACACCAGAAATCAGGGTGCTGCTCAGGATTATTCCACGGAAAAGACAAGTCCACCTGAGTCCCATGTGCTAAAAAACACCCAAAAATGCCCTTCTCTTGCCTGAATCCAGCACAGTTCTGAGGAAATGCTTTTTGCTGGCACATCACAACACCTGGCAAAGCCTGGGGAAGACACATTTGTATTTCCATTATGCAAATTCTGATCACCAATTTCCAAACTCTGCTCGCTTTCAAATCTGCTCATTTTGCATTGTCAGACCAATCTATTTTGCTGCAAGAAACTGTTGGGTTTATCCACCTCCCAGGTACACCCAGCATCATGCTGCACTGACTCCTGGGCAGGCAGAGCCCTAACCATGAGCCAGGCTCTGGAGGGAATAAAACTTGGGTGTTTTTTCAGTCAGTGAAGGTAAAAAAGCTCAAAATGTGGAGTGTTTCTGTGCCAGGTTTTCAGGGACAAGTAAGTGGCTGTGCAGCATGTGGTGCCAGCTGCTGCCAAGGGGTAGCCACACAGGACACAGCTTTACTCAAAATAAAAATGCATCCTTACTCAAAATGTATTATTTTATCAAGTTACAAAAAAAAAACTGTTGGAAAGAGGGAGGTGGAAGATCAGATTTTACTCTCTGCTCAAGGGCTGAGCAGCAGTTTATCAGACTTTATGTACACCCACCAACACACACATTTCTCTGTTACAGATAAGCTGCTCTTTGCATTCCTAAGCCGTGATGAATGACTCCCAACTGCGTCCTGGTGACCCAACAGAGAAACAGGATACTTAAATATGGATCATGCAGACAACTGAAACCTCCACCTCAGCAGGAATTCCACTAACTGGCTACGCCTCGGATGTGTGAGAGCCTGCCTGCTCTAATCTGCACAGCTTAAGTTTGATCACCTAAATTTAATTTTAAAAATAGTGAAGAGGTAAAAAGAAAAAACTAAAATGCAGAGGTGTTTTTAATAAAACTTAAAAAAATAAGGATTAAGTTGAGAAGAAAAAAACCCTTTTTTAAGACTTATGGCCTGAAGAAAATTTGATTGTATGATGTGGAGGACAATGATAGTAAAAGGATTGTGTAAGGTGATGCTGGAAAAGAAGAAATGGAATTAAAATATTGATACATGCCTTCTTTCTGCCAGCATTTCATAGAAGTCTCTGATATCTTGACCCGTTTTCTCCATGGAATGATAAAATGCCAACTGACTCTCCCGATTAGCAAAGTCCACCTGAAAAAGAAAGGGGAAATCACATTCAGTCACAGAAACATCTCACTCTACCAACATTTCCCTGTCTGTTGAAGGTGGGAGCAGAACTGAAAATGGGGTAAAATTTAATAAAATGTCAAACACTTCCCAATTCTGGCCCTGCACATCCCCAGGAATAAAGACATTTCTCAGTGGAGATGTGTAACTACCTCCTTACTATGTTGTTGTAAGCTGCCATCCCAGAGGCTTCTGTTGGGCAAAGCAGCAGGAAAAATACACATTATTATCGTGCTATTGATGTTTTTAATGCCAGGACAGTTCCAAAGTCCCTTTTATCTCGGGGCAGTGCTACAGAGGGTCAGGATTACAAATCCATTCTGGACTCCATGGTGTTTGCCTGGGGTTATAGAGCAGGGAAAGAACCAAGGCTCCTGAACTGCAGCTCCCTGTCCAGCTGCTCCAAGAATTGGTATTTTCTAGTACTTACAAGCTAATGGCATAGTGGAAAAAAATTAAGTATTAGAACAGATTTCATGACGTGTATGCCACATAATAGAATATTTTTAACATTCTAGTTCCTGCTATTTTTTCAATCAGCCCAGTCCTGTGTGTAACCACAACAATGGAGCACAGGCCCGTACTGGGGGTGTTGCTTATTCCAAAGTCATTAAGCAACAAGATCCACACAAATTGTGAAACTTTTAAGGGACCAAACGCTTTCCTGCACTGGAAGGTGACTGATACCCAACACCATGCTCAGAAACTACAGAATAGCCAATCCCAGCCCTGGGTGAGGTGGGAAGCTGCTGAGACCACGCCTGACATCACTGCGCACTCTTTAGGAGAGGAGAAAGGAGGAGGAGGAAGATAATTCAAAGGGTTGGCTGACACCTCACGTCCCCAGTTAGTGGGACTGATGGGACAGTCAGGACAGGTATCACCACATTCACCCAAATCCAAGATGTCCCTGTACATGTTAAGTGTTGCTCCAGGAAGAAAAGTATTTTCTGTGTGTTTTTAAAGTAATGTTTTCAATTGTTGTTTAAAATGTGTTGCAAGGAAGGACAAGATGATCTTTCAGGTCTTTTCCAACCCAAACCATTCCATGATTCCATGACTGCATGTTGAGGTTAGTGAACCCCAGAGCCTGGACATCAGCCATGGGGCAGCTGGATGCAGCCATGTGTTTTCCTGGAGGAACTCACACCTTCAGATTTCCCTTTTTTAACACAAAACCAGACAAAAGTGTGCCTTGGATTGGGGTAAACGAGGCAGTGACACGGACACCAACACTCAGGAGCTCAGAGAGACAAGTTCAGCGAAACAAACAGCAGAATACTGGAAAAGGCTTTATAAGTAACAGTTCAGGATTCCCTGACATCTTGATAAGCCGAGCATAAAAATATAATTTAAGCCTTTGATATGTGGGACATGTGTGTCCCGCCAAGTATTCCTTGAGCCTGGCAGTCTGCACTGCCAGCATTTAAGGGGGAAGGCCTAAACACAATTTGTGTCTCTTTTTTTGCCTGTTTTGCTTTGGTTTGGAGGTCATTCTGCACACCTTAATTTTATTCCCACCGATTTTCCTCCCCTTGGTCTCTTTTACAGCTGCTTGTGCATATTCAATCTCATTGTAGAGAACCAGGGCCATGCCTTTTAAGCGGTCAAACACCACCTGTAAAAAACAAAAAAACAAAACAAAAACCAAATAAGAGCCTCATCCACAGGACTTAATGTCAGTCCCAACAAAATCCTAAGTCATGAGGATACCAGGGAGGAAATAATTTTTAGCAAGGTGAATTTCCAGACTTTTCTGATGAGGCATATTGGAATGAAGAGACAATAAAAGGACACGGGACTGCTTTGAATTGTGGATATTGTGGCTTGAGGTAAATTATGCCTTTATTTTGTTTTTCTGTATTTTACTTTGAATATTTTTTTCTTTGTTGACTGAGTTTTGTGTAATTTCTTTGTTAAGGGTTTTTTTTTGTGTGTGTGTTTTTTTAAATTTCCAATGTGTTTTAGGGGGGAAAAAAGGTAAAGGAAACATTTAATCCCAGAGTGGAACCAGCTTTTGTTATCAGTCTGCAGTACCACTCACCACTTTTTAAACACCCAATTTCCAAATACTGCCTTTCTTTAGCAGCATAAATATATTATTCAAGCAACAACAGCTACAATAAAGAATGTCAAAGCTGCAACACAAACCCACAAAAATCCTTTGGGGAGGCCAGTCTCTGATCCTGCAAAGATTTACACACGTTGCTTAATTTTAAGCACATCCACGTCCAATAAAAACAGACAGGACAACTCCCACACTGAAGTTTAAACACATGATAAATCACTTGCATGGGAGAGGCTCCCACTGCATGACAGGGGTGTGTTGCACCATTGTTGACTTTCTCTCTTCTTCCATGTACTTTTGGCACTGTGATTGTCCTGACTGCTTTTAAAAAGTCTTTTTTTTCTCGGTCTGATGCAAAAAACCATAGTTATGTCTAATTATGTAATTAGCAAGCATGAGTAATTACGTAATTAGACTGCTGTTCTTCCAACTAACATTTAAAAAATTTTGCTGGGGAGACTGTACTGCACAAGAGCAACAAATGGTTTCTAGTACTAAACATCTCGGCTCACTCAAAATACTCAAAATTTTGGTTGCTGTCTATGTTGACAGAGCCCTGTCAGCCAAATTCCACCCTGGAGAGAATTTTTTCTACCTGAGCTATAAAGCCCTGGACAGTGGGGTTGAAAGGACAGGATGGGAAGAAAGGAAGACAGTAACGACTTGGAAGCACATGCCAAAGCCTCCCACCTACCTTCACCACAGGCCCGTATCGGCAGAAATGTCGGGTCAGATACTGATCCGTAACGTTTGTGGAAAGCCCATCTAACCACACGCAGTTTGTAGGCATGCTCTTCCCAAAACCCAGCTGGACACAAAAGGGCAAAACTTCCATCAGTACAGTGCACAAGGGTTAAACTCACTGATCAGAGTCTGCCTGATGAAAGACTTATCTGGAGAAAGCTGTTGTTTGTATGGGTTTTCTAAAATTAGCATCTGGTGCAGGTGCAAGACAAAAATCAAAGAGCAATTAATGAAAATAATTCTGCTTGTTTAAACAAATACAGTGTTTGACAACATTGGGTTCTTCTACAGTTTGAATGTCTGAGAAGTGACAGGTTGACAGCTCTGAGGCCCTGTTTGCCATGGGGAAGGGGATGGATTCCCAGCACAGCCCTGCCAGACATGGTCCTTCCAGGCCAGGGAATGTCAGTCTCTGAGTGCCCAATCCCAGGACTGTGTGTGCACAGAGCCAACAAAAATGCTGATTAATCCCAATCAGGTAGTGGTTGAAACCACCACGCTCTGATATGATCTCACATTAAAAACCATCTTACTTCCATAAACTACCTCGCTGCGAAACCACGATGCAGCAGTGGGAGACACAAGAAGGATACAGTCCAGGGGAGGATTTCTTTACCTTGAGCCGGTTATTTCCAAGATATTCCCCATCCATCTTCTTAATGGCTTTGCAGACGCTGGCGATGTCGCAGTACTGCAGGAACGCATACTGAGGGACACCGTTCACCTTCTTAATGTCGATGTCCTGGGGACAAGCACAAAACACAACAGCCCACAGTCAGCAGTCAATCCCATCTAAGAGGACTTGTTTTTTTTTCAGGGACACGTGGCACAGCAAGCTCTTTAATTAATATTTTCTTCAGAGGGAGGATTTAAACAATAGTAGACAGTTAAAACTTTGCTGTTGTGCTGCATCTCAAAACCAAATCCTTACTGAGCAGGGAAAGCTCTTTATCCCACAGATTTAAAATCCAAGCCTGCAGAACTAAGCTTGACCTGATCAACAAACACCAGCTTTAGGCTGTTAATACTATATCAAGAAGAGACAATTCAGGATCAAAGAAATACAGATTAATTTTCGCTCACAAAGGCTCACGAGAAAACAACCTGCTCCGATCCTCCTCTCTGAGCCAAGCCAGGCTTCTTTTCCAAATAATCATGATCCATCCTGTTCCTAGAAACACAAAGTGATGCTGGACTCATCTCTTGAACCAGTCTGACTCGTGGCAAAGGCAAAAAGAGTCTCAACTTCGGTTGCTGCTGCTCTTTAAAACCAAGCCACCATGGGCCCATTCACAAGTACAGCCAGAGGCTCACAAAGCCAAATAAAGGCTGATTTTAATCGATTTTAAAAAGCCCAGCAAGCCAGGAGCTGACATTTGGTTAACAAACAAGCTCAGCACTAGCACTGAAAATGTACCCAAAGCCTCTGAACAAACTCATGATACTATGATTCATTCCAAGCTGAAAATAGGAGGTGGAGGGTTTGGCTTTATTTGTTGGAATAGCAGGAGCTGCCTTTGTGAGCCACATAGGGATCTAAGCACAAATGTTCCAACATCCAGGACAGGCTAATTTCATGGTTAATAAATTTAGGGACAAGGCAGCAGCTTGACACGGTCTCACCCAAGAGCTCTTTATCTAGGAAAACAAAAGTAAACAGGGAGATGTACACAACTATTATACTCCTAAAGCCCTGGCCTAATGATTTAAGTGAAATAGTAATAGAAAACTACATTTCCAAATGTCTGAGGTAGCACAACTGCAACCATGGCAAATTATACTTGACCACTCACCCTGGGCAAGCAATTCCTTGTGACAGGCAAATAAAGTATCATTATTGTGCTCATTACCCCTCAGAAAGGTTATAAAGCTGGTCCCTCCTGCACCTGAGCTTGCAAGTTTTCCTGGAAACGGCAAGGCAGCGCTGCCTCCCAATTCTGAGCCATTAATAATGCTGACAGGGAGCACCACAGCACACAAAAGCCAATTTACACTAGCACTGATAAGCATCTTTATCAGGAGAGCTCTGCTGCTCTAACACTGGAAAAGGGTTCAAGCCACAGACATGGCATGAATTCATAAATCATTATTGATGTCAAGGATACAGCACAGTCTGCATGCACAAGGGCTGCCAGACATCATAAAATGGGGATTTTATATTTTTTCACATTGTACATGGAAGCAACCTCCTATTCTTTTGGGGAGTAGCAGGGATGGGGTTCCTGGAATGTGTGACTGATTCCTCAGCTGCAACAGACATGTCAGAGCAGAGTGAAGGAGGCACAGCACATTGACAAGCACCCACAGCTCACAGGGAGAACACAAACTGTCTGAAGCCCAGACTCAACAGGAATCCCAGAATGGTTTGGGTTGGAAAGGTCCTTACAGCTCATGCAGTTTTACCTCCTGCCATGGGCAGGGACACCTTCCACTGTCCCAGGCTGCTCCAAGCCCCATCCAACCTGGCCTTGGGCACCTCCAGGAATGAGACAGCCACAGCTGCTCTGGGCAACCTGTGCCAGGGCCTCCCCACCTTCCTGGGGAAGAATTCCTTCCCAATATCCTGCCTAACTCTGCCCTCCTTCAGCTTAAGGTTTGTCCCATCACCCCATGCCCATGTGAAAATTAATTAAGTAGGATAGTTGCAAAACTTTCATGGAAAATTTCCCTTAAATATAACATTGATGTGAATTGATTGAAAGTCATGAGCAGAGAAGAGGGGGCTGCTCTACCTCATCTGGATACTCCTCCTCAGCTGAAAATCCAAATCCCTCACGTGCCATCACTGATCCCTCAGCTCCAGTACCCTTGCCTGGGCATAGGGCTGCTTCCACACACACTGACCAAGCACCTTGTTGCAGGAATCAACAGGAAACTCAGATTCCCTCAGTTGTAGGAGTCACCGTGAGAACATCACCTGGCACATTCACATCCCAAATACCCAGCCAGCTTTGGAGCTACCAGGAGAGAATTACCAGGAGAAACATTTGTTGTAAACACTCCTAGGACCGTTTTTCCTCCTAAGCTACCCCTCAACATTCATATGCTGAACTGTGAATACAAAGAAAAGCTTTCAGGTATATTCCAGCAAGATGAGTGACTCAGATTATTACAGAAAGACTGAATTATCTGTCGATGACAGATTTAGCAGCACTCAGAGCATTTCACAGGTCTGTACAGAGAGGGGGACAGTGCCACCCCACACAGGACACCATACGTACCACTATTCCTCCAAAGCGCTGGAAGATGTTGCGAAGGTCATGGTAGGTGGTTGTTTTCTCCAGGTTGCCAATGAACAGAGTTCTTGTTGCCTTTGGGTGAAATTCATCTATCCTTTCATCCAAAGGACGGAATTCATTCTCGCTTTCGGTTTCTAGGATAAAAGAGAGCAGGAAATTTGTAATGACTGGAGATTTGGATCATGTTGGTTTATTCAGGCCTCCTTTTATTGATCTGAACAAGGGTAACCACTGTCTTTGAGAAAAATACCCAGTACTGCACCCATGACTTGTTATTTATGTGGGATTGAGGATCTTTATATTCCATGGAGGAATCTGAGCATCCTCAGGTGAAAGGGAGCTGCACCTTTCAACTGCTTCTCTGGAAATTTACCAAGTACCAATGCTTGAGTGCATGAATTCCAGTAAGGCCTCCCTGTGCTTGGAAAAGAGCACGTGGCAGGAGTTTGTTTTCAGGAATCAATTTTTAAAGGAGCCATTGAAGTGCAGTCTGAGAACTTCACCACGTGTTCAGGGCTGCAGCTCTCACTGATTGGTCACGTGGGCTGTGCTGCCACAGCCTCAAAACGCAGCACTCGTTGGCTGTTTTAATTAAAAGGAGACGAAACGAGGCTGGGAGGACTCAGAGCTGTGCTCACACCACCCACTGGCAGCTGCTCCTCTGAGACATGGCAGATGAGATCGTTCCTTGCAGCAGATCCCACTGTTTGGGAGGATGGCAGCTTTCCTTCTCTCTGGCTGTTTGATCCAAGAGCATCCACTCTTTTTGCTCCAGAGTTTATTGTGGCATTCTCCCCAGTTCCTACTTCTATTCAGCCTTTTTACAACAGCTCCTAACACACCCAGAGTCCCACGGGAGAAGGGCATGGACCTTACCTGGTCCTATCCAGGCTGTGACTTCAATCTGCATGCCAAAGAAGAGCTTTCCTTTGGAGGCATTCAGAGCTTTCTCCTGGTCCTCCTGCTGCCGGAAGAACACGAGCCCGTAGCGCTCCTCAGACGCGCCATGGATCTGCACCGACGTCACCTTCCCGTACTTCTTGAATTCGTGGAAAAGTCCATCTTTAAGGCTTGTATCTAAACCAACAAATAAACATTAATACTGCAGAAACGTCACTTCTACCAGCTCAGCAACACCATAAAAGACACTCTGACTGTCTTTCTGAAATGTGACTTCATCCCACTTAATTCTGTGCTCACACAACTGCCTTTTTTACTTGGGATGTTAATTTTGACAGTGTCCACAGTTTCTTGCTGATCTTTCTCTTTTAAACCCAAGAAACTACACACATGAGGTTTTACATGGCCAAAGCCGGTGGTGGATGGTTTTTGCTTCTAAGAGACATCCAGCTCCAGGCAAAGAAGAAATACCAGGGATACTTGATTAAAAATCCCCCAGGAATACTGTGCATAGCTGGGATGAGGCATCTGGAGTGGAGGCTGGAGTCACACAGTGTTCAGTTCAGTCAATTCAGAACTACAACCAGGCAGATTCATCAGATTTTGCAGAATCTGACTCAGCCCCACACAATCTGTCTGAGATTTGTGGGATATTGACCTCAGCTTCGTGTCCTTTCAAGGAATATGACAGGCATTAAATCTATAGGAAGATACCAACACGTGAAGTACTCTGCTCACAAGATTAACAGATATTATTTTAGCTCAGCCAGTGCTTCTGCATCCATGAATTCTGTCAAAACTGTTTCACAACTGATGCCATGCTGGTTTTTCCTGTGGGATCTCTCCTGTGCTCAGCACAGGGAACAGGGAGCAATCATGGGTGCTCCTCAGCACGTGGTTTCCTGGGTTATTTTCCATGCAATATGCATTGTCTTTACAAATATGCTCAGGGGTGTTTTAAAGCACTCAAACTGCAACAGAAAACCCATGACTTTTTAGATTAAAAAATAAATTGAAGCAGGGTGAGATAAAACAATCAGTTTTAAGTTAAAAATGGGATGTGTCAGTTTTTTCCCTGGGAAAGTACACATTACTGTTGGAAGCACCAGTTCCAGGAGCTGGAAATGCCCAGTACTTGGAGATGGGACCAGCAGGGCTCCTCACAGATGGTCACTAATTAAACAATTTTCCCACTGTCACACAAGAAGGGAGGCAGAAGCAGGGAGAGAATCCCATCCTGGGAGGCAGCACGTGGCTGCCGTGTGTCAAAGACTCAGTACAGGTTATCCCACCAGTCCCACCCCCTTTTCCTGAGTGAATTTACCTGTTGAGCGCACTGGAAGATTTTGCACCTTGATCCCAAAACTCTTCCTGGGCTCATCCTTCTCCAGCGACGGGAGCAGCTGGGACGCGGGCGCGGGCACGGCCGTCGACTGCACCGAGCGCGCCGGGGACTCGTCGCTCGAGCTGCTGCTGGAGTCACTGCTGGGAGTGGCACAGAGGGAAGGACAGGTGAGTGCACGGGGCAAAGCCACCCAGGAAATGGTTATCTTGTTAAAAATGCAAAATTCCAGAGTTTCTGCTCATCCACAGGCCTTCCTCTCTCTTGTGCCCGATTCTGTTTCTGTGCTGCCACCTGCTATTCACACAGATTTAAGTGTCTTCCTATCAATATGCCCCTCCAAAGCCTCCAGAAGAGACAGGGCAGGAAAGTGGAATGTGGGTAAAATGTCAGTGAGGATCCTGTTACCCACCTTACAATGGTGGAGATTTAATTAAGCGTAATGCAATGTTGGACCAGCTCAGGAGGTGTGTAGGAAGAGTGGAGAAATACAGGGAGGATGCACAGGTCTGACAATGCCTCAAAACCCCTCCCAGCACTCTCATGTACAGGAAAGAAATATTATTGTGCTCTCAGGCATCTTCCCTGAAAAGATCTGCACTCCAAAGAGACCACATGTGAAAATCATGGCAAGAATTTTGGTCAACTGCTTGGGAACAACCTGGATGGGTGGGGATGTCCATGTCCCTGTCCCAGCCATGGCCCAGGGTGGAACAAGATGATCTTTGAGATCCCTTCCAGCTCAAACCACTCTAGGATTCTCTATGAACCAGCAAACACTATTTCCAGGCTCAGTCTCAATCTCCAACTGCAGACATGAAGAATTCAGACCCAAGAACACCTTTTATAAACAATAATTACAGCGGAAGAGGATTTGCATATTAGATCACAGAGGGAGTCAATCTAACCCACAGACTCAGGATCACTCGATGCTTTGAGGAGAGGCAGAAATACAGAGAATATAATGTTATTAAAGCTTGCCCAGTGGGGACACGTCATCCTGCTTCAGTGGCTCATTTCTTCCCCGAGGCACGAGGGCTCAGAACAGCGCTAAAAATAATTTTGTCTGACATAACCCCGGAGACTTTCATTCTCCATTACACGAGCAGCCTTCGAAAAAATTCTGCTGGAATTTTAACTCGGAGGCTGGAGGGGGGAGATGCGCCACGTACTAAAATAACCCTGTCAGTCTGAAATTTGCTGCTTGATTGAATTTTTATATTCCTCTCCACATCGTATTAGAAAAACGATACGCAAGTTTATCTTTTTCTTATCTTAAATATTTCATACCCTTCTTACAAACCTACTTGCCATTAAACCACTTAACTTTTCCATTTCTTTTCTCAGGGAAACCATTTCAGGCTTCTAGTAATTTCCAAGATTTGATTTTGTGAGCTCTTCTACTGCTTTTTTTGTGGGTGTTTTTCTTCAAACGTTCAAAAAACCTGGTCTTCTTTCTGAACATCTTGGTGTAACGAGCACTGTGGCACGTTCCCAAAAGCCCTTGGGCTCTGTCCCCATTATATTTGGAGGCGCAGAAGGAAAGACAATCTCTGTCCCAAAATACTTACAAACAATCCAGAAGGATATAAAAACAGGCCAGACCAAAATAAAACACAACAAAAAGGGTCAAAAATGCAGAAGTAATAATAAACATGAGAAACTCTGCTGCCGGTCTCACCCTCTCATTACAACCCTCCCATCCCATCCAGCCACTTCACACGTTGGTGCCTTTCCCACACAATCTCCTCCTACTCCTCCGGCCCCGGAGGAGGAAGTTCAGCATCACTTTGGGAGAGGAGTGAACATAAAGCCATGCCAGGAATGGAGTGAAAAACTGAGCCCTTCCCCCTGCCCTGCTCTTGCTCAGGGCAGCTGCCCTGCACCACCCAACCTCTCACTTCATGGATAATAAATAACATTTCCCTTCCCAGCTACAGCTCCTCCTGCCTTCCAGCAACGAATCTCCCACCATCAAGATGTCCTTCACAGCCTCATTTTTCTGCTAAATTGGTAAACTGCCTTTATTTCTGTCTCATCTGTACACCCTTCTTTTGTGCCCGCTTCATTAATGAATTATTTAATCACTGTAAGTGAAGAGTGGAGCATTTCTTCCTCATCTTCATTCCGTTCCCTCTGCCACTCCACTAAATCACCAAACTGAAGTTCTTCTCTACAGCATTTTGGGAGAAAAACAAACCCAACCCCACACGAACAGGCCCTCAGTATTCTCCAAGAGTAACATCAGCCATCGCCTGCTACTGGGAAATAAATTGGCAAAGAATAGAGAAACTTCTTTAAACACAAATATAGGGCAGAGAATGTGTGTGGGGAGAAACCAAAAATAATTCCCAAGCTGACAGCAGCTCCATGTGCTTCAGCAGCCCCTGGGAAAGGCAAAAATGGGACTGTAGAACCCTCTGCCCCGTGCCCATTTCCAGTTCCCTTCTCACATCTTGACGATTCTAAAGCCCTTAGAATTCCAGCATGCTATTTTTACAGTTTGGGGGTTTTTTTGTGAGGATATTAAAAATACGGAGTATACTAAAATATGGAGCATGTTAAAATCACTAGCATTCCACTAGAGAAAAAATATTATCTCAGAATAAAATACCATTAGATATCCAAGTGATGACAAAGCAGTGCAACAGGGTGATAAATTCTACAAAGGAGCCTGAATTCTGTGCAACTTTGGGAAACAAGGATCATACTGGTAAATTCCATTTCGCCAGGGAGTTTTAAGGACGTGTGTCCTTTAGCAAAGCAAGACTTTCTGAGACATTCCAGAAAAATAATAAAAAGTCATTATTTCTTGACTATTTTTAGACAAGAAAAAAAATGATTGCAAGAACAATCCCCCCCTTTCTTTAGGGAAATCCCCATCACTTTTTTTTCCAATTGAAGAAACATGGATATAATAATTCAAAAGTAAGTCAAAGGTTTGATGTTCTGTGAATGGGAGAATGATGGAAGAGTTAATTATAGCTGCTGTGTCACCCAGTTATAGCTCACAGCACAATCAAAATAAAGCATCTGACAGGGAATTATGTGGAGTCTTGAGCAGCAAAATACAACTCTTTTTCAGCTTTAAAAATATACAGATCTGAAGCCTGAAAGCTGCTCAAGGACAAGTTCCCAGAATATTAAAATGAGAATATGGCTTTGCTTTTCCCTGTGAGTAATTTTGAAAACAACCACCCCTTGCCAACACAGAAAATAAGTTATTAAAAATTCTTCTGGCAAAAGTGGGTTCATAAAGCTTTTAGAACGAGCTAGGGAAAATTTAACATGGCAACATAACAGGATAAAACAACAGCTCTGATAATCTCCTCCTTTAAAATATTCCAAGTATCAATAGGTTTTGGGGCAGGTCAAAAATGGCACAAAAATAGCTCTGTAACTTCATTTTGGGCTTCCGCTAGCAGCATTCAACCCGGGGTGATTTTTTCCAGAAGCAGAGCGTGCTCTGGCACTCAGCCTTTTCCCAACACGGGAGAACCTGCTCTTCCACATCGCTGTGAAGTCAGCAGAGCAGAATGCCAGCACGCCGAGGAACTAATCTCCAGAGCTGTCACAACACACGCGCGGCGCCGGGAGGGAGCTGGGAACCAACGCTGCTCCCGGAACGCGGCACCGCTGGGGAACAGTCTGAGCACTTCACCAGCCCTTCAGATGCTCTTTTGTCCAGCCCAGATACTTCTAAAATCGGTTTCAATCTACGGCATCACAGCATTGAAGAAAAAATTATTTTTGCATTTTACTGTCGGTAAAATCAGATGGGAAAATTGAGCAGTAAGAGAGATTGTTCTTAATTAAACAAGGGGTGGACATAAAATCTTTCTTTTACACATGCACTTTACTACAGGTATAGTTTACAAGCCCTTTTAAAACACTTATTGGCATTCCATAATTACCCTATGAGTATATAAGGACGTGTGTTCTTACTCACACTATTTATGTGTCCATTTTTTACAAATCATGATAAAATCTATTAATAACTTACAATATTTATCTATATATCTATTTTCCATTAATCAAGATTAAATTTGTTCGTAATCCAATCTAAATTTTATCCACATGGGCTGATTCACAAAGACTCAACATGTAATAATCCAGCCATGAGATTCAGACTCAAATACATCTGGTTTCATGGAATATCCTGTGTTGGAAGGGATGGGGCCCCATTCCTGGTCTCAGTACACTGCAGCTCATTTAGCACACAGAATTTTCCTTTGCTCCGTTCTAAATGCAAAGATGACATTTCAAATCCTGGAATCCCACAAACCACTCTTCATTTCCAGAGAAATTTCTCATTTTCAGGCAATTACAGTTTGCAGGCCTAGTGGCGATGAAGTTACGCTGGGTTTACGTGTGAGAAATGAAAGCACTGAGCGGAGAACACAAAGCCAGCTGTCCTTTGTTCCCACAAAAGGAGATAAAAGAGAGGCTCCAAGCCCCTGGATGGAACGGGAGACCTGCTGCTTCCCGTCAATGGCAGCGGCGCTGAATCAAGGGATCTCACAACCTGCCCTGCACCCTCCTCCTGCAATTTTAAAATGTGGCACAATTGTCATTTCTGCCCGCTGATTTATATGAAAGCAGTGAGTCAGCTGCAGGCTGGGGACTCCCCACGAGCGGCAGGCGGGAAACAAAACTGGAAACAGGGCTGGAAACAGGGCTGGAAACGGGGCTGGAAACAGGGTGGGAAACGGGGCTGGAAACGGGGCTGGAAACGGGGCTGGAAATAGGGCTGGAAACGGGGCTGGAAACAGGGCGGGAAACGGGGTTGGAAATAAGGCTGGAACAGGGCTGGAAACACGGCAGCCGCCGTGGAGGATAAAGCAGATGGAAGCTTTAACATCCTGCGGGTGCTGAGCTGCCAATTCAGGTTTAAAAAAGCAAAACAAAACCAAGCTGCTGTTGCCCAGAAAAGCTGTGACTGCCCAGTCCCTGGAAGTGTCCTAGACCAGGTGGGACAGGGCTTGGAGTAACTTGAGGCAGAGGTGGAATGAGATGTGTTTTAAGGTGCCTTCCAACCCAAACCATCCCATGATTCTGTCATTCCATGATTCCAACCTCTATAGCTGAAGCAAGTTAAAAATAAAGCCACCTAAAACCAGTTTAAAACCTTTGCATTTTTCATGCCAAACTTCAGCTGTGAAAAATGTAAAAATTAATACTTAATTTTTTTTTTTACAGCTGTCTTCGAAAACTGTTTCACCAGACCTGGTGAAGCATCCAGAATTTTTTATTTTTACAGGAAATATGCAGAATGATCACTTTTTCCCTGCCAAAATTAACTTGAAATCAGGAACTCTGCCTGGCTCAGCTCGACTCAACACCCTGTCAGAATAATCTCCGAGTGCAGATTATCTCCTAGAAAGATCTACTGAGGACAGGCTCCATCCCTGCTGACGCTGGGTTATTCTCACAGCTGATGTCAGCAGCAGATTCCCAAGCCGGGTCAGGAAATCCAAAGTTAACATACAGTCATCTCTGAACGGAAGAACAGGAACCCTCGGGTTTTCTCCCTGTCCCTCCCTTTCCAGATCCAAGTTAAGTCACCACAGATGATCTCCATGCACAGAGCACCAGCAGTGACAGTGCTGCATGATCAGCTCTATCCAGAAGACACAAATCCTTGGGATACTTTGGATAAAAAACCTGCTGGTTAGATTTTCTTAGCTTGGGAAAACAGCACTAGAAAATTGTTCCAAGTTTCCTGAATGTACTGGGGTGTTGTTTGGGAATAAAAAGAATTAAAAAGACCTGATTACTGCCAGCCAACACCACAAAGAACTGATGGCAACTGTTTAAGCTTAAAAAATGCACTGTATTCCATTCTAGCAATGGACTAAAGGATCTTCACCTGTGAAACACTTCAACTTCTGGATGGAAAATGATACATTGGAACAATATATGCACAAGGCTATTACAGACTGGTATTTCTGACCTACTGATAACTAAGAAGATATTTAACTAGAATTTCCCCTGTTTTAAGATATTTTTTAAGATATTTAACATACATAACTAAGAAGATATTTACCCAGAATTTCCCCTGTTCTCTACACACATATAAGTCAAAAATGCACATCAAATCACACTTTCCCTCCTAAGGACAGCAGTAGGCCACTCCCACTAAACTCCTGACACCACCCTGTTAATCCAACAATCCAGGTGGCTGTTCTGCCACACTCAAGCAGGAATCATAGAATCACAGAAGGGGACCCTAGAGATCATCTCATTCCAACACCCTGCCACGGGCAGGAATAACCACAATGAAAATTACAGAGGTCTGGGCACACCGACCTTAACTCCTTATCAGAGCTGATTCCAGCACTGACCTAAATATCCAAGCAAGCAGCAGGCAGTTGTTCTGTACATATGACACGTCCCACACCAGGGCATTTGTATGGGAAAAAAAAACATTTCACACACCTGCGGAAATAAAAACGAGGGGTTTTTCCCTCCTTCAAAGGAGTTGTTGAACCTGAAGTTGAAGACATCAGAAAAGCCAGTCCAACCTCTGAGGTTGGTTTGTATGAAGAGATCAAGAGGAAATGAGCCGTGGCCGCATTCTGCCAACTGCAGGCGAGCACTGAAGGGGCTCAGCCCACACAGGGAAACCACCAAGAACCTGAACCCCGTTCCTCCATGTGCAAACAAGGCTTTCCACTGGAAATATGGATAGAAGAGGAAGGGCAGAGAAAGCCACCTAAACATTCCCTCAGTGTAATTATCCCGTGCCCATCACCCCGGCCTCGGCCCCCCCGGAGCAAAGCTCGCCGATGTGATTCTGTGACATTCCTGGCACCCGTTCAAGCCGCTGAGAACTCGCCACCCAAGGAACTTTGGTTTGTGCATGTCACACACCCTGCAGCATTTAACAGCACTCAGCTATGATACAACAATCCACCGAGAGGGGGGAAAGGCCAGAGCTGCACGGAAACAGAAACAGCCACAAAAAGCATGCAACAGATAAAACCAGCATTTACAACTCTAAAGAGAGATCATTAAATACTACAGACTACTGAAACAAGGACATCCTCCTTCCCTTAACTTTTTCTGCTTTACCACGCCCAGAGAGAAGACTACAATGATCTCCTGCTGGGTTGGAATTCTAAATCCAAAGAAATGAAATTAAATTATGTTTAAGGGCCATGGGAAAGCTACACAACTGTGACAACTCAATGTCCTTTACATCGCAAACTAACACACACTGTTGCTGTATTTATTTCAGTCTCCGACCAGCAAGTTTTTGAAGACACAGCCTCCAGGTACTATTTACCATATATTTATCCTAAGCCAAGTGAGTGGCTTATTAACATTCCATTTGCATTTCTGTGACAGGCCATGTATAAATATATATAAATATATTTACGTCAGTTATTTTATCCTGATGTCTGACACCTGATCTTTGATGAAAGTCTGAAATGAATCATGGAGAAGATGGAGACACTGCTCAGAAGGATGGACTACTCCCACCCCCAGAACCACCTTCCCCTGCAGCCCTCAGAGTTTCCAGACAGCCTTGGGCTCCTTTTAATTCTTCCCTGCAACTAAATAACCCATTACGATTGCTAAAAATATGTATGTTTATATTAATCTCTGTCTGGCTGAGGACACTGTGCCCAACCCACAGTCGGTGTTGTCACCTCTCTCCTTGACCTCCGTCCCCCTGTCCTTGGGCTTGAACTTCGTGCACCAAGAATTAAAAACATTAACCTGGGGGGGGGGGGGAAAGTGTTGGTTACAAACACACCGGCCTATCTCTGGAGCAAAGAGCTGACTCAGCATTGACAACAGCTTCCCACTGCTGGCAAGAAGCTGCTCAACCCCTGCGCTCCCCACGCTGGCGGGTGGATGTGGATGGGTTTGGTGTTGAATTTGGGAGCAGCTGGAGTTACCTGCCTGCCCAGCCAATGCCTCTTTGAACCATGGATGCTCCCTGGGAACAGTGGGATTGCTCATGCTCCAAAAGAAACCCTGGGAAGCTGAAGGAAATGCTTTCTCAGCAAACGGCCACAGTGACAGAGCTTGGTGCTGGGAAAGATAAAAGTCATCGAGGCCTTGAGGGTGAAGTACAAAGGAGCTCTTCAGCTCTGCTTTCCCACAATTAAACTTCCATCGATGCAAAGAGGGAAGAAAGAGGGTGGGTGTGAGAATGGGTGAGCAGGATGAGCCTCTGTTTAACATCACCTTCACAGAGCAAAGCCCTGGGTCAAGGTCCCTCGTGAGAAGTCCTGCTGCAGCCACCTCCTCCAGCCATGCTCCAAATTATTCCAAGCAATGCCAGCACATGCCTGAGGAAGAGCTGCTGCTCCAGGCATGGATCAGGCCCAAAAGCTGCCCAAAAGCAGAGTAACTGTGTTAAAGGGAAGAGCCTGTGCCACCTATCTGTTGATGATCTAAATTAGTAATTTGTAACTGACACTTCAGAGCACATGAAATCTTGGGACAAAAGCTGTATTTTAGTACCAGGTTCATGGGAGGCTGTCTTAACATCCACTGCAGATGGAAAAGGAAGGTATGAAGAGGCCAAGGCTTTGCCCAAGGTCATTCCATGAATCACAGAGGGAACAGCCTGAGGAATTTGATCTCCGGGCTCACGGGTGGCTAAGTCTTTTCAAAATACCAAGAAAGCAGCACAGAATCATTTAAGGTGGAAGAGAGCTCCATGATCATCAAGCCCAATATTTAAAGGCAGCTTCCTCAACAACAGCACTGCCTTCATGCAGGGACCTGCTCAGCATCCTAGGAAAAAACACCAAACTCTACTCCAAGTGCTGCCTAAGAGCCAGGAGAGTCAAATGCCACTGAAAATGCAACCACCACTGCATCCAAGTAGGCTACTATGCATTTACTCAAGGAGCAAAAAGTAACCTCTCTTGCCCTAAGAGCCCTGTCAAACAAATTCCTGGGAATAAACACTTCTAAGTACAATTTTAAAACCATTTATCACTGACAAAGTGTTGAGCACTGGGCATCTTTCAAAGAAAAGCTTTTTTCAGACATATGCCAGAACAAAAAAAAACCCTAGCACTGATTCACCTCCAGGTTACTGCAGTTACTTTTTAACACAAAGCTGCCAGAACATCACGGCAAACAGCCCCATAGAATTAATTCTGTCTTCATGTTTTAGAAAAGCATCACACCTTGCCTTAAAAAAACCAAGCCAGGCACTATTTGCATGCACTGCCTCCTCCCAACCCAAGGCATGGGGTTTTTTTAGCAATACACAAAACACCATTTGTTGAAATTCCTGATTTGGAGTAGTTCTGAAATGGTGCATCCTCTCCTATAAACAGAATTGTTCCTGGGATGGGAGCTGCAATGGAAGGCATGCCAAGATACACAGCTGAGCTACAATGCCGCTTAAGTAAATTTGGGAACATGGAAAGCTTAATATAGAAATTCCCTTTATGGCAGATAACGCTGTGGAAGTTTAGTACTTCTAAAAATGGTCACTATTGTCCAAAGAGAGAAATCCAAATGGAAATGGACAGGGCAACCCTAGCTCTCCATTCAAAATAAATCCATTTATCAAGGGTGTTTTTCAAAGAGAATTTCTATTCCCTTACATCTTAGAATCATAAAATACTCCTTCTGATCTAAGATTCTAATAGAATCTTCTACAGCCTTTCAAACACCAAAGAGATGAAGGGAAGAATAATTTTGGAGGCTCTTTTTTTTTAATGCCCCCTTTTAGACCGACAACAGTGACTGGAGGAATCACAGGAGAGCTCTGTAAAACCAGAATGGGAGCTGCTGTTCTGGAGTAAAGGACTACTTAAAATGGAAGGCCTGGGGAAAAAAAAAAGTCATTTCTGTGATCTCAGGCAGCATAAATTATAGAGAGAAGACATTTGATGAGTTCTATGCTAAGGATTAATTTGCCATTTAAAAATGCAGGGAACAGATGGATCTCTTGGCTAGGACTATATTTGGGAATTACTTCATTTTGCTGCCCACATGCAAATAAAAATACAACTAAAAGTAGAACTTTTTGTGAGCTTTCACATGGGTAGAAAACAGTGAAGTAATGAAAATAAAACCAAAAAGAAAATATCTATATGAAATAAGTGAAGTGCCACAGCACCTATTGTGGATCTGCAGTAGGCTGGGGGGAGAGAATGTGATTTTACTTTGTTGAACAACTATGGAGAGTAATGCCAGGCTTAAAAGAGCAAATTTGAGAGAAAAACAACTCCAAACTAACCCAGCAAAACCTGTATCATATGACAGTGCTTGCCACTTCAGAGTAACTTCTGAGAAAGCACCTTGCTGGAACTTAATTCCATTGAATTTGTTAGGATTTAGCGATTACATCTCCACACATGGTCAGAAGTCCAGGGATTCTCTTTCCCAAAAGCCTGGGCCAGTTCCATCACACTTACAAGGGATCACAAAGCACGGGTGAGAACTTAATTTGCGAGAAAAATACATAAGCAGGGTAAAATCCAGAAGAAAATGCCATACACCTCCCTGGACCGAGCACAGCCCTGGCCTCCACCCCGCATGGCAGCGCCTGGGAAGGAGGAGCAGCGCGAGGCAATCCCGCTGGCACAGCGAGAGCACAGGACGGAAGAAAAGTCCTCTGAGGAATTCCCACAGGCAAAGCCTGGGAGCTTCCCTTATGGGAGCCAGTGCTTTCAAACCCCCAAACCATGGCAGACACACGTACAGGGTAATTAAGCACTTTCCTTTTTTCCATGTGATTTCTCCAAGTTCGAGATAAACTGCATATTAAAAAGCAAAGCCAACATCAACTCCTGAGACAGCTGTTAGATACCATCTCTGTTTCTCCTCTAGCAACACAATGAGCCTTTCTCCTCCCTCTCTCCATCTCAGAAACAAACAAACAAACTGAAAATTTCACCCAGCAAAGCCCGGACCAGCACAGGACGTCCTCGGTGTATTCCCAGACTCTGGAACCGGGGTAGCACAGCTCCGAGCGCGTTTAGAAAACAGAGAGGAACAGAAAATCTGTACTAACCCGACAGCCTCCTTTCTGTGACTATTCATCCTTCACAATCCAACAGGACACACCAGCCAGTAAACAAACATGGAAGGGAGGGACCAACTTCAAAGCAAGTGTGTAAATCTTACATAATTTGAGGGTTTGAGATCTTGCAGCAACCTCTTACCCAACGAGGTGTCAGATGATCCAAGGAGGTCAGACCTGTAGCAGCCACGGTAAGTAGGACACTCTGCATTTCACTCTGCCCAGCCCGGCACCGTCTGTCCACAGGGACCTGGGGCTGGGCATTCTTGGGAATTCGCTTTCAGGAGGAGAACAGTGCCTTTCTTTCATATGTTATCACACCAGAAAAGTGCTCTGCTCTCAAATGGATGAAAGACAATAAATACGTGAATGCCCTTAGAGCTGGGATCTGCTGGAGATGTGTCGTAATTTTTCTCAATTTTTAAACTGTTTTATGAGGTTCTCATATTTTTGCCCAGGATAAAACCAATGATTTCTGGACATCTGCAGAGAACACCTCACAACCATGGAAGAAATGAGGATACAGGCCTGAAAAACACTTCCCTCTCATAAAAAGGACTTTCTAAGAGGTACTTTTCCTGCCATCCTGGATTTCCAAGTGTCTTCTAGCCAAAACCATCGCTTTGAGCTAAATAAAGCAACTGAGCACTGAAGCCCAGACATTTCTCAAAGAGAAGGAATTAAAAGGCTCCACGTCTCGCTTCTCCAGACAGCAGAGTGCACTCATGGCTGGAAGGACCAGGAAACAAAGGAACAGGTCCCCTACCTTTGTTATGGGCCACTTGCGAGGAGGGAGCACAGAGAAGTCCCGTTTATTAATGCCAAAGCTATTTTTGTTCTTATATTAGGCACTTAATGAATAACCATGCAAAGACTTTATTCACACGGCATCTACACAGCGCATGTCTCCCTGCTCCTCCTTTTGGAAACTCAGCTTCCCTTCAAGATTTAAACAAAATTTGGACCACATCCCAACACATATAAATTTTTTCTCCTCTACAGAACACATCGAAGCCCTCACCTCTCTGCTGAGCCTGTGATTTTCCACTCAAGAGCCACGCTGCCTTCTCCTCTCTGAGCAGCATTAGGAGCTGACCTCAAGGATCTGCAGTGGGATCCCTAATCTGCTGCTAAGAAGCTTTTGCACTTAAACCCTTGATGCCATCATTAGTGGTTTCGGCACTCGCGACATCACAGCCAGACCGCGCTCGGTGCCGGGACGATGGGGGCAAAGCTAAGCACACATCAGGTACACGGTTAAATCAATGGGCAAAGATTGGGGGATGATACTATTTTTTTTTTTCCTCAATAAGGCTTATTTACTATTAATTCTCATCCCTGTGACTTTATTTAAGTACAGCATGTTCCACACCTGAGACTGTAAAGTTAACGCCCAAGTCGCATCGCTACACCTGGAGGAGACCTGTTCTCCCAGCCCTCAGGTTTTACAGGGAAGGTTCTCCTTCTGTATCCATGCCTCAAACATCCTCTTTGGGAAAAAAAACCCCAAAACAAAACCAACAAATCACTGTATTTGCAAGTTCGAAGGGACATGGTGTCTAGGCTTTAATGGAATATGTATGGCTGAGCCCAGGCAGTGGCTGGATTTTTCCTTTGATCACTGTAATAACTGGTGCTTTTTCAAGAAGCATTCAATACAGCCTTCCTCTTCTGCTGTTCATCCCTCCATGTGAATATTCATCAGAAATTATTAAACTGCCCTTTATTCCAAAGATCTGTGCGACGGGGACGCTCTCCCCCAGCTCTGGCACCTGTGTCTCCATCGGGGAGCTGTGTGACTCCACCACCGCTGCAGATAAGCACTTCCAGGCTGCCATCCTCTAATCTGTTTTAGCCATGATTCACATCTGAGCCATGTGTCTCCCAAGGAAAGGCGAATCTGGACTGCTCGTGCAGAGGGAGGCAGCCACCACAGCCCATGGCACCGCCACACGTTTCCCTGTTTTCCTTGGCTTTCCCAGGGCTACTTTCCCCTTGCTCTCCCGGTGTGCAGCAGGAAGGGAACACATTTCTCTTCCTGCCTCCAGGATCCCTCAGACTAAGCCTGGCTTCTGAGCAGCAACACGGGCAGCTTCAACTTCCCTGACCTCAGCTAATTCTTTCCTTCCCTCAGCCTACTCAAGATGATTAAGCAAAATACTTGGAAGGAAATCAAAGCCTTAAAAATGCAATTAGAAGTGACCATTTTGTTAATACGCACACGCACAACCCCAAAGTCAAACCCAATCCAACAGCACCTGACCTTTGGGAAAATAGCAATTTTTAGCAGCTCCCATGGACTTAAGGAACAGCCCAAAGTCTCCCACAACGCTGGTGGGAGCAGTGCTGTCCACATAGCTCAGGTTTTTCCCACTATTCCTAAAAAAGGAGGTTAAGAAGACATGAAATTGTGAATTCTCACACCAGACACTGGTTCCCGCAGACCTACAGCTGTCCAGGGGTGACTTAAAAATATCATTTTTAACACACATCCTTCCACACACCCAGATCTTTCTCCCCCAGCTGAGGAAAAAGCAAATTCACTGGAGGGTCTAGAATCAGCTGCCACAAATCCTCATATTCTCCAGCAAAGATTCTGATCTCATTGCAAGAAACCTTTAAAGCATTGAAATAATAATAATGTCTTTAACAACAATAAAGTTGTTTGAAATCATCAAAAGAGTTATCATAGTAATAAAACAGAAATATTTTTCTAGGGCAATCTCCACTTCACCCATCCACAACATGATTTATTTTAAGACTCCTTTCCTGAAATTAACTTGAAAAAAGATTTTATTTTTCCTCTGCCTGTAAAGAATCAAATGCACTTTGAGAAAGCAGCAATTGAGCTTCTGGGCTCTGACACAGAAACAAAGGCTGACAGCCCAGATTTAGATAAACACCTACTTCTGCACATTTAGGAAGAGGCTTAATTGCTTTGTCACTTAGAGCCAGCAATTACCAACTATTACTGGGAGTGCAGCAGTGGTGGGGGGTATTAATTGCAGCCAAATGTCCACTCTTTTTGGGCAGCTCATGCCAAGAAAATTAAATACTAAATAAAAAAGAAATTAAAACCCCTCTTCGTTATAACGTTTTAAAGTATTTTATTGTCTATTTATAAGTAAGGGGGGGGGGGGGAAGGTTCTCCCAAAGGGGCCAACAAAGATAGAATTTCTATTTATTTTGAAATTGTGTCAAATCACGGCAGAGGGGGCATTAGGATGTTGGAGCAGGTTTCAAAATCGCGCTTTTGGGGGATTTTTGGGGCTGTATCCTCGAGCGAGGAAACCAGTGCTTAACTTCTAAAGCGAGTAGAGCATTTAAGGTTTAAAACAAATAAATAAACAACCTAAAATAGGTTGAGAGGGAAAGAGGGTGGTTCTCCCGCCTCAGAGCCGGTTCTGACACAGCCACTGCTACTTCATTTCTCTGCGCTGTGTGAGGGGAAAACCCTCACGCAGGAGCGAGAGCTGCTCCAGTGATAAGGTGGGGGAGGGAATCTATATATTTTTTTAATTTAAAAGGATTTTTTTGTGGCAATGGCGGTGTTTTTCCGCGGGGCTCAGCCGGCCCCGCCCCGGGGGCGGCGCGGCAGCCCCGGCCGGCTCCCGCCGGCTCAGACCGGTTCTGAGCGCAAACAACCGCCCCCCGCCCGCCGGGGCACCGCGGCGGCGAGCCCCCGCTTATTCCTCCAGAAACGCCCGCTTTCCCCCCACCAAACACCCGCTTCTCCCTCAGAAACACCCGCTCTTCCCTCAGAAACACCCGCTCTCCCCGCCCCCCGAAACAACCGGGTGAGGCGACTCCGCGGCCGCGCCGCCATTACAGCGGCGGGCGCGCTGCGCCGGCTGTGAGGCGAGAGAAAGCGGCGGGGTTTCGGGGCGAGATAAAAATCTTATTATGCAACGCACATTTTTCATAGATTATTGCCGAGTCCAGGGCTGAGGTAATGCGGGCTGTCAGCAGCTGGGGCGAGAGGCTGAGGGACAAGCGGGCTGCGGCCGCTCCCTGCCAAGGGCGCCGAGGCACCATTTCTTCACCATCCGTGAGGAGAACTTTAATATATCACGTTTTTTGTTTTTTTTTTTTTCCCACAGAAGGATCTATTTATGTGATTACACATGCACAGGTACGTCTTTTTCGGCATATCTCGACTATAAGGGTTTGCTTTTTGTATTATAATCTCTCCAAAGCCATCTGAAAACGTTCTGCCTGTGCTCAATCTCAAGAAACCCGATACAGTCCCAAGGGTAAAAAAAGCCACGTTTTAAAGGATGGTCTCGGTTATATTTAGCTGAGCAGCAGCACAGGCTGACACGAGCAGAAACACAAGGAAGAACAAAGTGAAAACGCTCGACAGTTGTTAACAAAAACCTGCGAGTATCTGAGGTGGATTTTTTTTCTAAATTTTCCTTTCCCTAATTCACATTTTGCCGCGCAGAGAGAACATTAAAGCAGCACACGGGTTTATGTGAACAAAAGGTAAGGATGAGGTGTTTCACCTGACTCCTGACAGGATTTACTGTTGCCTTTGTGCAATGGAAAAGGCCTCCTACTCTAAGAAATTCTTTAATTTTCTTTTATAAATTTTAACCTAATTCTTTTCCCATACAAACATGAGGCTGCTCAACCCTGTCGTTCTACCAGAAGAAATTAAAAATTTTCAGCTCATCTCTACAGTACCAAATGGATGTGGAATTATTTAACCTCGACAAAAGCCATCTCACAGATGCTTCAATAAAGACTAAACAGCTACATTTAACCTCATTGTTCTTGATTTTTCATCTGTCCTCAGCACAGGCATCTCCAAACCCACTCAAAATCCCAAATCCCAGCTAAATCAGTGATTCATCACTTCTGGCAGCAAACGACACGGGAAGGAGGAGATGAAGACAATGGCAGAGAAAGGTTTGCATTATGTAATGAAACTAAAACTCACTTTTTTTTACTTTCACTTCAGTTGTTGAAACAGGGTAGGAAAGTCCCTGACTAAATAAAATACACAGGAGGTTTCAGGGAGCCTGTTTTTCCCATGATTAAAATTCTCTTGGCAGTATTTTTCATCAGTTTATTTTAATATTAAGACACACACATATTCCATTCCAATGGTAATTCTTGCTCCAGAAAGAATTTCATCACAGAGAAATCTAAAATTATAACCAATCTAATTACCTTCTGCCTTGCCCACTTGTCACAAGAACTTTAAATACAGCTATCAGAATTACAAAAAAAAAAATTCCCTTTTCAAATATCTGTAAGCGTAACTTCTTCCCATTTCTTGATTTCAGGAAGACTGGAATAACTGTGCTCACATTAATCTTTGTGAATGTAAAACCAGTGTTGTATCTAAGCTGAAAATGCTCTTTTAATTTCCCAATATCTATTTCATATTGCAAGCTATAGAGAAATAGTCATCTAAGTAATTATTCATCCAACTCCAGCATCCTGGAGATGAGACAACCAAACAAACACTCTTAAAAATAAATTAAAGGCGACTACATTACACATTATAGGAAATTATTCATTTAACTGGTAAATCCCCCAGCATCCTCCACACCAGACAACTGAATAAACACTCTTAAAAAATAAATTAAAGACCAAGGGAAACCTCAGGTCGCTTATCTGCAGGTGGAACACATGGGGTGTTCACGCTTTCACAGCCTGAACATCACCTACAGGAAATCAAACACTTCTGCCTGGGTTTTTGTAAATGAACTCAAACCCCATCCCAACAGTTTTTAGGAGTGAAAAGCTCTGCTCTCAGCACTGGGTCCATCAGCACTGCTGCAGCAAAGCTTTAAGAATAATCACTAACACATGGAGCAGCAAGAGACGTGTCAGGCCATCTGACGTTACAAAACTGAATCAAAAAGCCCAGAAATTATTTTTAGTGCATTAGAGCACCTCAACAAGCAGCCTAGAAAAGAGCTTTTGCTACAAAAGAAAAAAAACCTAAAAGCAGGGAGGATGTTTCCAGGAGGCTGGGCAGGGCACAAACAAAACCTTGTTTGCTTCCTATGGGATCACCCAGCTTCCATCCAGAGCCAGCTTCTTCCATGACACAGTACAGAAAATATGTTTGCTAATGTATCATTTGTGGTGTGTGTCTGAATCACCAGAATGGAGACAATGAAGCTTCTGGTGGTGGCAAATTATCATTTTCAAGGGCTTTTTTATTCTTTCAAGGTGATAAAAAAATTCCACCAACCCTTTTCCACGATATAGGTGGGGAATGAGCAATCTTACACTAAAACGACTTCAAAACACAAATTTCTCCTCAAATCCACACACAGGTACCATCCACATCCACCAGCTTCCTCACCTCAGCAGGCAACTTCTGAGAGGCCACAAAACACCCCAAATAAAGCCTGGCTTCAGAGAATACTGGTTATTTTTAATGTGTTCTTTCTGGTTTTAGTTTCCAAATTACTCCTTGCAGCACCATTACCTGCAAAGGCCTCCAAATAGCAGTTTGAAGCAAAGTTTAGTGGCAATCCAACACAACAAACTCTGAACCCTTGACAAGATAAAGGCTTTTTGGGGTTGTTTTTTAATTTTTAAGCAAGCAATGTTTCTTCAGTATTGTCAAGGAAAATCAGCTCCATTTAATCATTGTTATGTACTTCACACAATTCTTGAAAACCACAAGCAAGGAAACCCAGACTTCTCTTTCACCACCGTTCTGCTTTTTCATAGCTCCTAAAGGACAAAGTTCCCACCAGTGCTGAACACCCATCGTGTGCCCCAAACACCCCCCAGGGCAGGGAACACAACTCTGCCCACTGAGACCAACAGGACAACACTGGAGTGACCAAATTCTCTAAATTTCAGAAGAATGCAGTGTCATAAAGACCTTAATAATACCATCGCCCCTCAAAATTGGCCATTTCCACTTATAAAAAAACCATAAGGGAATCTCTGGCTTGCTAAAATCCTGGAGACCATGGAAACTGCAGGCAATGATTATTCTCCAGACAAAAGAAACTGGATATATCACACAGCAAGTGGGAGCACCAAACCAGGGAAAAGGGGTGAGGCAGCTTTCGCTCACCAACCGTGTATGAGGGACTTAATATTTACATGGCTAAATTTCAGCTGTGTTGAAAATTAAACACTTGTGCTTTGAAAGACTTCAAGGCCAGGTGGCGTTTTGCTTCCCAAAGTAAAGAGAGGGTTAAATGTTTATTATTATCTAACTGATTGCTAAGAAACATGTAAAATTCTTTTCTGATCCTTCAAAATTAAATATACAATCCACCAGATTCTATTACTTGCTTGACTGATTTTGATTTTATTGTATTAATAAGAAAAAAATGTTTTATTTCCTCCCAGAGTATCATCTACTTTTCCATTACTACAACTAGAAATTGCCAAGAAAATGAAATGCTCAAGCACAGCAGACGCTGCTTTTCTTCTCATTAAATCTTAAAACTTGGTTCCAGTGGGATCATATTTAGTCCTCTCAAATTCAGAACAGGATTTCATCCTGCCTCGACATCCCAACAATGACATTTTATAAATATTACGAGTTTCTTGGACGCCTTTCTCATTCCACAAGGAACAGTGAAGCACCAGTAGAGATTTTTTCTTCTTCCCCTTCTCGATTTTTTTTTTAACCTTAAATGTAACCAGCCCTCATTTCAATCCATTTTCTCTAGGATTTTTTTGAGACCTCTGGAAGTCTCACAGATTTTTCTGTAATAAGTGTGAAAAATCTTTGACAAAGGATTGTCTTTATTCAAGCATTAAGGTCTCATTGAGAGAGGTGTTGGAACTAAACAAGTGCTTAAAAGCAGCCTAAAAGTTGTCTTAAATCTTCACCTGCTCTCCAGCTGAGACAGGACCTGGATTTCCAAATCCAAGAGGAGAAAACAATAATTAAAAGAAGTAAATAAATCCTTGCATGATTCTTTAGACATGAGGGGGTGGGACAATCAGAAGAGGAGACACTGATTTCCTCATCTTCTGTACAATCTCTGTGGGTGTCAGCCCATCTCACCCTTCCAGAAGGTTCAACATTCCAGGTAAGACTTTGTGAGAATAATCCCCTTGGTCAGAGAGTTCTGACAGTGGTAAAATTCCATTCACAGTGATAAACACAGAATCCTAGAACAGGCTGGAAGGGACCTTCAAGTTCACCTAATTCCACCTCCTGCCATGGCAGGGACACCTTCCACTGTCCCAGGCTGCTCCCAGCCCTGCCCAGCCTGGCCTTGGGCACCTCCACGGATCCAGGGGCAGCCCCAGCTGCTCTGGGCACCTGATCCAGGGCCTGCCCACCCTCACAGGGAGGAATTCCTTCCCCATACCCCATCTAACCCTGCCCTGTGGCAGTGGGAAGCCATTGCCCCTTGTCCTGTCATGCCAGGTGTTTGCGAAATCGAACACTCTACTGATACACTTATTTACTTAATGAATATTTTCAGTTTTAGAAAAGACCTGGTATGCAAAGGAAACGCTGCCAACTCTGCAAACCCTCCTGAAGAGCACAGCTCTTCGCCAAAGAGCATAAAATATTTATGGGTGCAACCGTAGCTTTGTGGCTTCCACTCTTAGGGTGAATTCACTCTTAAAAGACCAAACATCAGACAGGCACTTCAACACGAATTTTAAAATTATTAAAAGAAATCAATACTTTTCTAACACCTTCTCTTCTCCCCCATAGGTATTTTGTAAAACCATGCAAATAGAGAGCTATTGCAGAACCAAGGAGACACATCCCTAGGAATTGCAAACTTGGATTATTCTCTTTTAATTCTTCCAAGTCTACAAATTTTGCTGTGAGGCAGCAGGGCGACAAATGGGAAGGCGACAAATCAACCTTGAGAATGTCAGCAGTGTCAGTGAACAAGAAGAAACAGAACAATACCACTCATCATTTCCCAAAGTAAAAAGTAGCTGACCTTAAAATTTGCTTTTTCTCTCACTGAAGCAAATAAAAGTGACCCCATTCTCCAGACACACAGGCAGTGAGGTGTTGTGTCTGTACATCCCTGCTCTGCCCAGCCACCATCTTACAGCTGCACCATGGATCCACCATGCCTCCTTTTTTTCTCTCAAACGATATATAAAAAACTATTTAACCAGTGCAAGAGAATGTCATTATCTTCTACATCTGCCTGAAATTCACTGTTGCGTTTCTATTTCCATCACCTCTTGCTCGCAACAATGGAATTTTGAAAGCTTTTTCAGAATCTGGCACAGAAATGTGTCTCTGTTTTGGTTCTTGGATCCATGGATCCACCATGGAAAACAACCAACAGCACCAGCATTCCCCTTGGAACCCTCGGTGCCAACTGAGCCTTTTGACATTTCACCGCACTTCGCTTCTACCTCAGCGACCAAAGCTTCGCCACGGAACAACCCCTCAGCAGAGCACCCGCACAGCCCACGGCACAGAGACCTACCTGTCACTGCTGGTACTGCTGCTGCTGCTGAGGGAGTCGCTGCTGGAGGATCTGCTCCGGGAGCCGCTGCCGCTGGGGGAGCGGGCGGGCCGGGCGGCCTGGCTGGCCAGGCGCTGCGGGGACTGCGTCCTGGACTGCGACGAGTGCGGCGAGCGGCTCCGGCTGTGCTGGTAGTTCCGCTCCGGCCTTCTGCCTCGTACCTCCCGTGTAATGTCATCCCTGTAGATATCCCTGTGTACCACACTGGGCAATGTAAACTGCTCCCGGGCCCTAGGTTCGTATCGGGGGTCGTGAGCGTCAAAGCGGTTTGGACTTCGGCTCCGAGAAGTGTAATAGAGCCCGTGTTGTAAGGTCCGCTCCCGAGGGTCTCTATAGTAATCCTGATCGTAATGTCTCGTCCGATCAAATCCGCCCGTCCCCCGCTCATGGTGTCCATAGGCACTATGTTCATAAGCACGCTCCCTGTTATCTGAAGCCCTGCATTTGGGAAGGGGGAAAAATATCGCATCAGAAAGGGGCAGGCACGACCAAAAGCAAATCATGCAAACATTCATGGCAGCACTCGACTTATTGTTGCGACTGCTTCTCCACTAACCAGCAATAACCTATCAAGCAAACAATGACAAACTTCAAAACTTGACTCCAAAGTTATATTTGTATACAATCAAGCTGAGCAATCATTTTGGTTTAATCACAATATGGGGCTTTCATGACCAGCAACTTGCCTGCACAGGAAAAAAAATTCTGCTTTCCCATGCAGAATCCTCATTTCAATTGTTCTTTCTCTTTTAAATTCTGTAAACAAGAAAAACTTCGTGTTTGTGGACATTATCATTAACTTCTCCTTTTTCTCTCCATTTTTGCTTAAGAGCTTCAAAAAAATTTTTTTCCAAAATTTGGTAATTACTGGAGCTCTTGTAATTATCCTTCTGCAAAAATGGCATCACAAATTGGGCTGTAGCCATGAAAGCCTCCATGCAAAGCATGATCCATAGGTAAGAAGCTGCTTTCAAAAGGGGTGGCATAACCCATAGAGATTTCCCAGAAAATCAGGGGGTTTCTTGTTGCTATTCTAAAATATTTTACCCTCTTAGAGGGAATTTTTGCTTTGGCCAGATTGCTACAAGCATTCATTCTAAAAGTTTTGGATGCTAAAGAAACATCTCCATTACTAATGCTGGAACTGCAAGAATGCAGGTCCCCAGAACAGACTAAGTCCCTACACATGGACTGGGAATCCAATTTTTAGGCAGTGTTTTTGTTTGGACTGCTGCAATCACAGAATTTCTATCTGCACAAGCTGCTGCTTTCCAACAGCTACAGTCCAGTTCATTTCAGTGTTTTGAACATTTTAAATTGAGAAAGGCTCAGTGATGTTCTGAGTTAGTGTGATCTCTCAAATAAAGAGACTGACAGATAAAGGAACACTACAAATAGTTGAGTATTCCCATTTAGACGAGTACCAGGATGGTACATCTTAGTTACATCTACAAAATGGAAGATCCAGAATGATTACTTTGAACATTTAAAAGATACTTCTAAAATTCTAAATATGTCAGGGTAGCCAAAATTAATTTAAAAATTAATTATCCATCTTACAAAGGACATTTCAACCTTTCATTCAGCCTTCTCTCTCAGATTCTTCCTTTAGAATGTGTTATGAGTCACTTCAGTCTCCTGAATCCTGATAACCCAATTCTGCCTTGTGCCTCCTCCTCCTCTCCTGCATCACAGCTCTAGTTCAAATGGCAGAAATATTTCAGGGATCTTTTATAAACTGAAAATGGGATTTGAATCTTTTTTCGATTAGCATCTCAGGAAGTTCCTTCCATTCCTTCTCCAATGAATCATTAGATCCTTAATCCTCTCAATATATTCACTCTGTTGTTAAACTGTAACTCATATCAAGCTTTGTATGGGGCTCCCTCACATCTTGCCTGCAATTTTTTCTCTCAAATGATATATAAAAAACTATTTAACCAGTGCAAGAGAATGTCATTATCTTCTACATCTGCTTGAAATTCATTGTTGCGTTTCTATTTCCATTACCTCTTGCTCGCAACAATGGAATTTTGAAAGCTATTTCAGAATCTGGCACAGAAATGTGTCTCTGTTTTGGTTCTTTTTTCCCCCTTTTGAAGGACCAAGATCAACAATTTTACAAACGATTGCATTTAGCATCCTACAAAGTGTTAATCAGTGAGAGCTGATTTAATGAGGTCAGAGAAAAAGCAGTATTTTCTAGCAGGTTACTGCTACAGAGCTGACAGAAAGAACAAATCCTTATCCATGAGAAGGACACAGAAGACAGACAGAGGAAGCAGAGCTGAATAGCTACTGGCTACAGTGCTTTCTTCATTTATCTATTAGTACTAAGTGCTACTGGAGTTAGTGGAAAGAGAGGGTTTGACTTGGGTTAGGAGAGGGGCTAATATACACAGGGCAGGACATACCAACCTTTTCCAAGTGTGGAAACACGACCTATATTCCCAATTAAATCTAGGGAGAGAATTGTGAACATAACTTCCCCAATTTTGGCCCCTCTTACAGGGGTAATCCACCTTCTTAATGGGCAAGGGTGTCAAATGATATTTTAGATGAACCAACAAGAAAAAAAATTCTTAGTGACAAGACACAAAAAAAAAAATTCCACTGGACGGAAGTAGTCCCAGACTGAAACCGTAACTCTGAAACCCCCAGACTTCTTTCTTGAGACAGAAGGCACTTAAATAGATCCATAATTTTAATTTCCAGCCCTAAGTCTGAATCAAGCAGCTGGTAGAAGATCCCCCGAGGCCCAAGGGCCCTCACGCTGCTGCCAGCAGGCATCCTCTGGCCGCCTTGGTAACCATCCAGCCCAGTCACTTCTCACTGGTGTATCCACAAACGGGTATTAGCACCACGTCCTTAAAGCTAAAGTATGTTTAATGTGGAGCAGCAGAGCTTTTTAAGAGGCTAGATAGTAATCCACTCCCCATGGCTACTGGCGTCTTGACTGTATACCATCCAATAAATTCAAGGCAGTAGTTCTTATCCCAGCTTTAAAAAAAAATAAACTATAATTTCCAAAATTTAGTAATGTCCGTCATCTCTTTTTGCCAATACCATCAGAAAGAATAATCCCAATAACTTGGAAATGATGTAGATCCAAAATGGAACCATCACAAGCTGCCTTCGGTCTTCTCCATCCAAGCGTTATTTCCATCGCTCAGAGTTGTCGGTAGAATCCAAGGGGCCGCATCATTAAAGTCTACTCTGAATTTTGTGGTGACAATCCAATTAACATACCCGCTGCGTATAGTGAGAACTGAGAGCTAGGCATCAAGCTTTCACCGAATTCTAGGTTCTAGTATTCCGAAGATACTCCACAGAGAACTTCACCACATGTTGTAGAGTAAGATAGCTCCATCTGGCAGCAGGGATACATCCAGCAAGGCCTTAATATTATCCAAGAAATGGGACCGCTACTTCTAGAAAAGAGTAACTCCAATATCGATGCTGGCCAAAGGAAATCTTCCATCTTAAAACCACCTTATTTCAAGTGTAGGTAGATATCCAACCAGCTGCAGGACACATCCTCTATGGATCCACAAGGTACCAGCCACTGGGATAGAAATCACTTCCGTTTCCAACCCAAAATAGGAAACATAGATAATTCCCAAAATTTTAAATCCATCTGGGGGCCCTAGATACGAGTTTGTGTTTCTCACCATATCAAATACAAAATACCTGCCTAGAGAAACCTTGGAACTTACCCATCAAGTCTCCGCTCATAACGTCCTTCCCGTGCATGAAGTGATGGTGGGGGGCCATAAGTGGGCCCCCCACCACCTCCTCTGAACCCAGAAACCTCTCTACTACGAGATGCTATGGAAACTGTATCATCCAATCCCCGCGCAGCACTGGGAATGGTTCCTGGCTCATTATAATCCGTCCGTAGGTCTCTATCTCCCATTTTGTTGACAGAGTTGTGTGCCTTCTGGGCACTTTTGATGTCCACAAAATCCACAAACGCTGCCACTCCGCCTTCCGACCCCCTCTTAGGGAGGATTTTGACACTTTCGACACGTCCATATCTGGAAGAGAAGCAAAGCAGAGCACACACGTTAGTGCTGGTGGGAAGAGACCACGTTTAATAACATTGCCTCCTGCAAAATCAACATCCAACCCTTCACCCTTCCCCTGTGCCAGGAAAATCAATCACTGAGAGACACCAGGAGGGGAAAAGCCATTTGGACAGAGAAAAAAGCCATTTAAACTTTCCATGGTTACATTTAAACTCCTTTCTGGAAGTGTGGGCAGCCTACCATGGGATCACCCTTTTTATAGCAACAGAGCAGCAGCAGCTGAAGAAATAGAAAGGTGTTCACAACCAGAGCACCCTGCACATCGTTAGTCTGACACAATTAAAGAGGCACAATTAAAACAAAACCGTGTCACGAGGAAAAATACAGACAGCCAACAATTTTCTTAGGAGACAAACGACCTTGACACAGCAATTCCTCAACTTCGATCTGTATTTAACCTAGAGTCTCTATTGTGATCCTCACTCCTGATCCCAAACCCATTTCCTTCCACACCTGGCAGGACACACGGACCCCCAGACCTGGGGTTCAGCCCCCCAGCCCCACTGCAGCCCCAGCTGCCCAACAGGAGCTGAGAAATGCCAGAGGGAATGTGACACCACCCTACGTAATGTATGTTAAGTAACTGCAACACTGGCACTTATGGATGAGTAAATGTCTATGCAAAATAAAAATAAACCCAAACATGTTTGTGTACACAAGGAAACAAGATGTAAAAACATATTTAAATAACTTGCATCCACTCACAGCAGAAAGGACAAGCTGGGCGGGATGAGCACAGTGACATTTTAACAGCCAACAACTGCAGGGTTTGGGTGCTCAGTTCTCTCTGCCAAAAGATTCTGAGCAAAGCAGGGAAAAGCTTTGAACTGCAGCTGGTAATCCAGGACAAGAGAAGGCAGAAAGTGTATTTCTGAATGTGCCGACAGAGAGGAAAGGGACACACAAATAAAAAACCTAATCAGGAAGTATTTGTAAACTCCATGAAGAATTATTGTGAAAAAATTTCTATGCACAAAGGCAGCACAAGGCCAGGCAGACGTAAACAGACCTTACACAGGCAAAACTGTTCTCAGTCACACACACAGGGAGAAGGGAATACAACCACCAGGCTGAGGCACACACGCTGTCAGATCCCCGAGCTGCCTCGTTTCATGCCTGGCTTTTCCTACACCTTACAATTTCATCATTGTTGTTGGATGACTAATCCTTAAATACGATCTGAAAACCTGCCTCGCTGACTGCTGCCTTCTCATTCCAGCCTGACCTACTACACTTATATATAACCTGGTTTGGATTCAGAGCCCTTTTTTTCCCTCGTTTATACTCCACTGAACATGGCCGTGCACACAAACAAGAGCATCTTCCAAGAAAAAAATAAAATAAATGCCTTGTTGGGCATAAAGAGACACAGTCACACGCAAGACACGTTCCTGCCTCTCAGCTGTCCAGGGCTGAGCTTGTCATCTCTGTGCCCTGTGTTAATTCTTGGGAGTTTCCTAATCTGTAATGCTCTGGTTATTTTTTTATTGTTTCTTTGTATTTTATTTAATTAAAAACTTCAAATAATGGCAAATGGAACTGCAGGAAAGCTGCTTCTCAAAGCATGCTCTCTTCAGAAACTGGATTTGGTTATCTTGCCTTGCAAGTAAGATTTAGAAAGCCCAGAAGAGTAGAGGAGATGGTTAATAAAATCTGTGTGAGGAAAAAAAAATGGCCTAATTGGATGTGGCAGATGTAGAGAGAGCAGGAGAGGGAACAGGAAAGGAAGGAGAGGGAAGGAAAACAGGAAAAAGCCTATTTGAGAAAATGTTCGTGCCATGAATGAATGTGACAAAAAATATGGAAAGTAATTAGGAATCCTAGTTAGGATCCTAATTACTTTCCATATTACTTTAACTCTAACCCTCACACCTAAACCATGTAGCTCCCAAACTGGTTAGAACACAGGCTTTCCTTTTGCTCACTGTGTTTACATGTTCAGTTTCTGGCAACGTGAGCCTGTACTTGCCTTCAATCTTCAGGGGGGAACAGGATTAAGATACTGTTGATAATGGTATCAATATCCCTAAAATCCTAGCTGTCCTCTGACTGCAGCCACCATGGCCCACCTCACATGAAGCACTGCCTGCCAGTGACATCAGAGCTGGGCTCTGAGCGACTGCCTGCTCCCCACCTTGACAATTACTGCCCAATTCTGAAATCCTAACACGTACACATTATTATATATACACAGTCACAACTGTCATTCTTTTGCTGTAGAAGATGTAAAATGTGTTTAAAATGTTCAAATATCTGAGCTCATGCTGCCCAGAAAGCAGACAGGATACAAAACACCAATGTAATAAGGTCCCATCTACCACAAAACCTGCCTAGCAAAGCTGTGACTTTTCCCAATATGAATTTCTATATTGGAAGTATACCTCAGCTATTAATTTTTTTTTCCTAAATAAGAAATGTATGCGGGAGGCTACTACTGTATGGCAGTGCAGCCATGGTGGTAAATCACTCCACTCTGAGACGGCGCCTGCTAATCCCCCGTTATCCAGATACATAAATATACGCTGTGCCTCGGTGTCCTGCCCCGTACCCTTGACAGGCCCTGAGGATAATCTGTGGCAATCGCCTTTGCTGAAAGCGAGGGAGGCAGGCAGGAGGAGGAGAAAGGGAGCAGAAGCGGGGAATGAAAGAAACCCGAGGAGGAGAGAGCCCTGGGTATGGCAGGGGAGCTGCTGGAAGAGGAAGGTTTGCCTCAGCCCTGTGACTGCAGACATCCTTCGGCCCCCTCCGCCAGGATCAATGTGCCGAGTGATCCGGCCCGGCCGCACCCATTGGCGCCTCTCCGAGCTGCTCCTGTCTTGGCAGATGCTGCCGGGAGGAGACCAGGGGGAGAGGAGGGAGATCTGCAGTGCTGCATCACCACACGGCTTCACTGCAGCACAGAAACGTTACAAGGAAAAAACCACGACACTTTCTGAAGGGCCGGGGGAGGAGAGGCGGCGAGAGCGCTGCGCTTCCTTATGCCGAAGCAAGGCAAGATGGAGGGGAACGCGCTCCGAGGAGCAACCTTTGTCCAGGCAGAGGGCTGGGAAGAGGGGACAAAAGGCCAGGGGAGGCATGGCCACGACCTTTGGTAGCGCTGGCGGAACAGCTCCTCTCAACCTTCGCCTCATATCGCTACACCTGTGCGTCAGCCCTTCCCAAGGCTGCGTTTTGCAGTCGCTGCCAGTCCAACAGAAACAAAGAGGTGCCTTCGCTCCGCAGACTCGAATGAAAACAAGGCCTTTTAGTGCCTCTTCCCGTCCACAACTCCTGCGGATTAATCATTAGCTCCACATCGTAAAGAAGCGGCCGAGGCCGTGTTTTCGGCGGGGTTTACAGTTCAACCTGAAGCGGAGGAGACAAGGACGTGGGGAGCTGTTATGTCACCAAGCCCCTCCACCAGCACAGCACGACCGAAGCACCCGGCTGTAAACACACATCGAGCAGCCCTTGCAGAAAAAAAGTTGCCCAATAATCACTGCTCGAACAAAGCCACGCTAATCCAGCTTTTCAGACAAAGAAAAGGAATTCATAATTTAAGCATTATCGGTTTATTCACTGTAGATCAAAGCACCTCTATATTCAAGCAGCTGAAATGTCTCTGGGCTCTTGGCACAGCTGCTCAGCATGTTTCCCTCGCTCTGCAGCCCTTCCTCCTCCTCAGCTCTTCCTCCCAAACCAGGAGACAGCACAGCCAGCTTGGGAGGCACAGTCTCTGCCAATGCAGGGCCGGGCTGGTTCCTCCTCCCCAGGACAGACGTGTCACCCAGGCACAGCCAAAGTCATCCCACACCCTACAGCCTTCCCCACCCCGGGGATTGGCACCTCGGCTTTCCAGCTCTAATAAACCATTGCAACTCGGCTGCTCACTCTGAACACTCTTCCTGCACAGTCCCTGCTGCTCCAAGCAGAATCATTCTAAACAAAGCATGGGCTACAAGAATGCCAGCCAGTAATTGTGTAGTGAGCAAACCTTACTGTTTAGTTGCAATATTCTATAAACTGATTAGGATCTTTATAGGAAGATCTGTACATGATAAGAAGAGGTGGGTTGAAGTGAGGGAGATTTGTTTTTAATATAAACCAAGTTCCACCTTAAATCACAGTATCCTCCTATTTCTCTTGCTGTGCTTCCCACAGGTGTGAAGACCTTTCATACCCAATCATCTTCATCACTGCAGAGTTCTGCAGGTCAGCTACATTCCAGCCAAAGAAACTTCACCCCATTTTATTTAGAAGCTGGTGCCGTGCTCCATTCCACATACTACTAAATGCAACAGACACTGCAGGACCCAGAATAACACAGGAGCTTTTTCTGTGTGCTTCTGTACCACCCATTACAAGCATGATTTGACAAGCTGCTCCGATACAGCAAACACCCCAGTATTTTGTATTCACTCAGGTTCCCTTTGACTGCAGTCAGGTATCTTTAGCCATCTGAAAAGCTCAGCTGATTTTGCTGTGCCACACTCAAACTCCTTCCTCCTCTGTGATTATATAACCCCAGCAAGCCCCAGCCTGCATTATTCAGTAAAACGCTCGCACAGCTTGAAGCTTTCCTCGGCCAATCACATTCCTCAGGCTTTGTTGTTATTTCATAACAAAATAATGTGTCCTGAAATAATACTTCACCAGATGTTTGTGCCTCTTCTTCTTACTCCTGGCACCAAATCAGTCCAAATACCCCACGCTAGAGGTACTCCAGCCCTGCACAAAGCAGGTCTGCTCTAGGTACAGGGGAATCCAGGATGTGCAGCTACTAAACCACCATAAAGCAAAATGCCATCACCCTCCATGGGGGTTTTTAGCCAGGCTGAAGGATGTCTGTTGAGTCCATGAGCATTGGTTCTAGGGTCTTCTGCTATCAGGGATGCTCATTTCACAGCCTGAGGGACTTGGCCCACCACAACAGCACATGCAGCCACTTCCCAGCCATAGAATACACAGAATAACAGCAAACAGCAGCACCAACCACACTGGGATCTTACCAGCAGCACGACACCGAGCCACAGGGACAGCTATCCTGCAGAAATCCCGTTTGGAGTTGAGCACCAGCCTCCAGTACCACCAGCTCCCAGCAGGAATCGCACAGTGAGCGTCTCCCGCCCGCACCGCTCACAAAAGGTGTTTAATATTCACCACTGAGAGAGTTCCTGAGCCAGCAACACAAAGGGAACTTGTGTCTCTACACGGGCGTTTGCGAAGATTACAGCACTACAACTGATCTCAACGAGGGCAGTGATACAATAAATGAAATACGGAGCAGCTCCAACACACCTATCCTAAGGAAATGACATTCCGCCATCTTCCAAGCTTCATATGCATTATAGCCGCCTGCTTTATTGCTATAAAATTTATATATACACTTATAATTTTTTTTTAGAAAGGCAATTTCGTATGTAGAGCGATATAAGATGGTATTTCACCATCTTCAGACCTGAGCAGCACATGTCTTTGGAATTAAACTGTGCCTCAAGTAATGCAGAGCATTACTCAAAATCTGACAGTATCATCACATGCCTGGCATGGAAGGAGACTTAAGGACTGAGAGACAGAAAAATCAAGACATCTAAACAAAAACCACTCAAAATTGCACTGACTGTTTCATAAATACAGTAACTAATGTGCAGCAGACACCAAAATCAGGGACAGACCATTGAGAAGAGTGTGCACAGGACTGGGATGAAAATAATTCCAATTCATTGAGATAGATCTTGATACAAACAAGCAAAATTCCACCATCCTGGAAAACTACACTTAATTTTAAGTCTAACAAATGTGGGGAACTGTCACCTGTCAAGCTACAATCATTTCACTTGGTAGGACTGCCTGGGCCAGCAGCTGCACTCAGGGCAGACCAGGAGCAGTATTTACTATGGACACCTCGATTCCAAGTCCTGGTTGGCTCTCTCACCAACTGTGTCCTTCACACACTCCACAAACCTCCCAGACTGCTTCCTCTCTGCTATGTTTCCAGCAGACAAAGCAGGTTTAAGTCCCCCACAAGAACAAGAGTGATCATGAGACTTCTCCCTGCTTAGAGAATATTTCATCTATCTCTTCAGATGAAACTGGTCTCCTGGCTGGGTGGTTTAGAATAGATTCCCACTGGGTATTTGCCTTGTTAGCCTTCCCAGCATTCTTTCCCATAAACACTCACCCCTGTCACCACTATCATTAACCTCTAGGCAATCCAAACACTTCCTAACACACAGGGCTACCCCACCACCTCTCCTTCCTTGCCAATTCCTTTTGAAGAAGTCATAGCCATTCACTGCAGAACTCCAGGAGTGTCAGCCATCCCCACCATGATTCCAGAACGGCAACTCATACCATCATCTCCTGCTGTGCAATGCTTTCCAGCTCCTCCTGTTTCTCACCCGTGCTGGGGGCACTGGAGCAGATCAATTGCTGTGTCTATAAAGATAAAACACAGCCAGTGGCTGGGACAGCACTCCAACCATCACAAGAAGGAAAGCTCATCCATGAGTGATAAATCCAGGAGATGTGCAGCTTTGAAATCCTTCACCTTCCCAGTGCCAAGCAAAATAAAAGCTTCTTGTATCACAAGAAGCTCTGGTTTTCGAGCCACACCAAGAACAGCCCTTGTGACAACAATGATTCAGAAACATGCCCTAATTACCAAGCTCCCATCATTTTCTAGATTACAATCTGAGATGCTTTAAAACCTGTTTAGAGTGATCTTTATTGGCTCTGTGACCTTTGGGGGGAGAAAAACAACGTTCTTCAGGGCATTCCCTGCAGCTCTTCTTCTAGTAATAAAGATCTTCAGGGAAACGTCAAAATCCAGCAACAGAAACAATCACCCAGGTTACAGAGCTCAGCCAGACAATCCTGGGATGAATCCTGAGCACAACTCTCATACTTCTACACTCCTGCTCCAACTCAAACCTGGACCCCTCTGGACTTTGTGGCTCCCTCTGGCCCCCAGCAGCACTCAACGGGAAATCTCCCAACTCCCGACTACAAACAGGGGTTTTGTTAATGAGATACAGCACGTGTTCCTGCCACGCACAGAAAACAGCCAGGGCTTTGTCTGCACTCGTAATCCCTCCCTAAGAGATGACAAAGTAGGAAATTAAAAAGCTAGCATAGGCACATTCACTGATACTCCTGATACTTCTGGTATTTAGGAGCAAAACACTCAACAGATCAGACAGTCCGGAGATAAAGCCATGCTGGAACAAGTGCTCACCTCTTTCTTTACAGCTCGGCCAAATGGTCCATTTTAGGACCCCCAAGTAAAAGTGATTCCTAATGAAGACATTTTATTTATATCTTTATTGCAAAGTGACCTTTGGCATACTGTTGAAGTATTAATATGCAAATGGAATTGTTATGTACCATAGAGGGAAGAAACAGACTATTTAAACCTGGTTTTTCATAGGTCCCACTTTTGGTAGCAAGGATTTCATCCAAGAGTCAACACACCAAGAAATTTTTCTGCAACTCCCATGACAACCAGTTCTGCCACAGATCAGCTGTTGCAGCCAACACACATCAGGTCACATCTGAATATAGGTGCATCCATTCCTTAAGACACAGACCAGTTCCACTGCAAGACCCCCAGGACACGGAACAGCCCCAAGGAGGAGTCCCAGCAACCTTTCAAACCAGGGCGAAGAGGAGGGCGGGGGAGCTGAAGCCATGCTTTGGACATGGGGATTACACGAAGCTGGATGAATAAAAACGCCTCTCAGCACTCCATGCAACATCTCATGGGCTACATTTAATAACCTCCCCACCCCAGTCAGCAGTTCCGCTGCTGGCAGCGCCAGGAGAACCCGGCATTGCATCAGCCCAGCCAGAGCTCCACCGTGCTGGAGAGAAGGGCTCCACACAACATCAGCCACTCACAGCTGCCAGACAAGGCACAACCACCTCAGCCAGCCAGGACAGAGAAAGTCTCTTACTAAGGCACTTTTCCTAGTTGTTTCTTTGGAACAATCAAGGAAAAGCATAGAAGCACCCATAGCTTATTGGTATATATATTATTAAAAAAAAAAAATCAAAGCAGCTTTGTGAGCAGAACTAATGAAGACTCATTTCTTACGGATGCATGTCTTGAGGTCGAATTCTCTGGCGTCCAATAACTGCCAGTTCCCACTGCAGCTTTTCCCACGGTCAGGAACACCTCTCTCCCATGTGGATTCTTTAATGTCTAATAAGGGCTGTGCTCTCACTGCAGCTTTTCTCTCCATGGGGTCGCTAATCAGGTCTCTCTCCTCTATTAAAACCGCTTGTTTTCACAAAACTCAAAGGAACGTCATGTCTCTGAGACTGAATATCCCCTTCGCCCTCAGATTTAGCTGATACTGGCAAATGGGTTCAAAATTGATTAGGGAAGATATATATACACATGGTAGCAATACTTCAGCCTTGCTCTCCAAGCAGATCAGAATAAATATTACTATTTGTAGAAGCACAGAAAGGTTACAGAAATATGCAGGAACTCTGCATGTTCAGCTGTGTTGTCTCAAGCACAACGAGCTGTGATTCTTTATCCCCAACCTACACAGATGCGCACCGTCACGTTCCTACACGCCAGGCACAGCCGCCGAATTCCATCTCCAGGGCATTTTTTTTCTTCCAGCTTAAAGCATAATCTGCAGATTTGCTTCAAAAACACCAGTGGTGATAGCCTATGTTCAACACTTTCTGCAGGGGAATTGCTCAAGCCTGTTCTTTTGCGTGACTGATTTTAGGATTTGTTTGGATTTGATGTTAAGAATGCACTGCATTGCAACTGTAGGGGAATCTCTTGATTAATCGAGTTTTTTCCATTCTTACATGAAAGGGTAATTCCCCATCTCACTTTTGCTTCTCCAAGCTCTGCTTTGCATGTATTCGGCAGCAGATGGAGGAAAATGCAGAGTCACAACATTACGGTCTCCCTGCCATGCTGCAGAGCACTTGAGATGTGGATCATCTTGAAGTTTTGGAAGTCTTAGTCCCACTGGTACATACTTCTCCAGCAAGAGACATTTACAACCTCTTCTCCAAGGTTTTGTATGCTATCCAGAAAATGGTACTTCAGAAGAAAAAAAATGTTTATCTGTCTGCAGTCCCTGAGACCACCTCAAGTGATGGAACTCCTCTCCCCCCCCTAAAACTTCAACTGGGTTTGAACTAGTGACTGGCATCAGTTCAGCCCACAGGTTTGACAACTTGAAATTAATTTCCGACAGAAATCAGCCATGGATCCAAGGACTTCAGTCAAATCCCCAATCACAAAAGCTCACCAATGCTAAGAGGTTATGATCTTGACACCAGGGAGGAAATCCAGCCAGTTCCCAGCCAGTCCAGCCACTCCCGCTCTGCCACACCAGCCAGTCACCAAACACAGATGTGCAAATGTCATTTCATTGCTTCATGACTCACCGCTTCCATCGCCCTGGAGAAAGTGCTTGTCCCTGTGACTAAACCAACTGGCAGCACAGCCCTTGGCGTGAGCCAGGTGTCAGCCCAAGGAAAATAATATTCCCCACTGACAAGCGCCCGGCAAGAGCCTGGCACACACTCGGGTGTGTTTTGTCTGCAGTCACTACCTGCGCTCCAGGCGCTTTCTCCACAGGCGAGAGCCTGGGACTTTCCAGAGCCGAGCTCCTGAACCAGCCAGACTTTAATGGCTTTCCTTCTGGTGCAACTCAAAGTCGAGGTTTTGCAAAGCTGAGCTGGAAACTTGAGTTTCATTGCAACAACAGGCGAGGTTTCACACCTCGGTTTCATGAGCTGACTTAAAGGAGGCCTCCCCACACCAAAGACTTGAGCAGAGCTGTATCTGGAGGTGAACATGTACTACCAGACCAAGAGGGCTCCTCCTGGGCTTCAAGGACACACCAATACCACTGCTGGGAAAGCTGCTCCCTCATGTTATGCTGTTTCAGTGATGAACTTCACCTTTAAGCTGCAAAATCAGACTGAGACAAGCCAGGCAAGAGCATTAACTGCAGCCAACCCAGGGGCTGTAAACTCTGAAAGGATGCAGAGGAAGAGATGCTTCCTGAGCTCAACTGCTGCCAGAAATGGTCTATGTCACCATACCCACAACCAGCATTATCATCTACAACATCAACCTTGAAGCCACTTCTATTTTTTAAATGTGGCAAAGATTCTCTGCTACTAATTCTTCCAATAAGTTTTTTCAGAGTTAGGAAAAAGACCCAAGGTTTACTGAGACTTTGATTACAAGGCAGTGACTGTGCTGGCCACTGGCTGGCCCATGTCTGGATACATATCCAGCTGCCTTCCTAAGAGCAGCATCTCACACATCCCGTGAAATGAAATCAGATGTTGATTACATATACAAGGGAGATACTCATCCACTCTGAGCTTTTATTCCCCTCACAGTAAGAATGCTAATGAGGCCGGAAGACTTCTTTCCCTTCCAAAGATGACTTCTTTAAACATACAACTTGGCAATTTATTTTTCTTATTTTGCCCTATTAACTATTACAGGTCACCCGCAGCTGCCACAGGGAGCCTAAAGAGGGACATTTAAAGGAGCCTCTGTGATCTCCTTGGCAGCCATCCCTGTTAATGAGGACGGGAGGCATTCACCCAGCAGCAGCAGCAGATGGACCGCGGCGCGGAGCTTTGTGCCATGCGGAAGCCGTGAACACCTCAGCGAGGACACAGGGAAAGCTGTGACAGGAACACCAAGCTACTCTCAATGAATCCCATGGATAGCAAACACAACCAGGTCAGTTTTCTTCCTGGAGAAAAACTGTAGGTGATTCACTACTTGATTAAATGAAATAATTTACAGTCTGGCCATTCTTTGTGTTGAGATAAAAGATGGTTTCAAATCCAGCTCTGACTGGGTACCTGACCACCTCCGTGACAGGAACTTGGTCTGAACACAGCTCTCATTTCCTACCACACTGGGAAAAATAAAAACATGGAAGCTCCTCCATTTGGACAGAGGGGCATCCAAGAGGAACACACACAGGTCAGAACTACCTCACCAGCAGTATCCAACAGACAGTCCTGCAGATCATCCTTTCACCCTCCTTCCGGACACATCTGGATTTCTCTGGCTTCTCAGTAGAGAGATGAGAGCACTCTTAGGGCATTCTGATCAGATGCAGAAGCTCCAGATCAAAGTGTGCTTACACAAAAAAAGCCCTTTCAGTTTTAAGTTGTTGAGCCTGATTAAAAAGGGGAAGAGAAAGGAAGCTAAAAAAGCTCCCTTTTGTTCTTAAAAATGTCCGAGCCTCTAACCAGAACAAGGTTGTTGCGAAAGACTGCTGCTCTCCTCCCACCATCAGTTTGTCTGAGCAGAAAACTGATGTTCCTTTCACATCCAAACTCTGCTCCTTCTCACTCAAGTCACCTCCAATGTCTGCACCTAACACAAGGCACAGACACACAAACTCTACTCCAGAGCCAGCCACACACAACAGCTACAAAATGCATTTCCAAAAAATCCATTCCAGGATGGTTTCTACCAAATTCAAAGGTGCTGCCTTCAATCTTTCCTGCTGACAGACCAGGCTGCAGCTGGCCCTGGGATGTATCTCGTGTATTTATAAAAAGCCTGGAACAATGTTTGTTCTTTTACTGAGGACGTTATCTTCACACTGCAGGATTTTACAGATTGCAGGAGATGATTACAGCAGGTTAAACAGTAACTACTGAAATGCACAAACCGCAGCACTTGCTGAGTTTTACTCATGGTCCAGGAGGCTTCATCACCTCTGAATATGCTGCTGCAGAACCGTGGTGGAGATGGGTTTCAGGAGATCTGAGCTGCCATTACTCCCCAGGCAGAAAGGTGACACCTCCAAATAACTGTGTGTGTACAATCACCAGGTGGGAAACACAGCTGACTTGTAGCCTGGGCGATGAAAAAAGCAACTTCTGGCTGATTTTCGTTAACTGTCCAAGGAATCTTCAGAACACCACAAAAACTTGAGAAAAGGAAAGCAGCAAGGCTGGTTGTACACTGTGAATTTCCATCCTCAGGCTTCTGTTCCTCCCACAAGATTCCTAAATCAGCACGCCAAAGATGCAGCTAAACTCAGAATCTTATTATGGAGAGCAATCATTTTTCTAGCTTATTCCTCAATTCATTGTTTAGGAATGTTTGTCCTTGCAGTCTTTGGTTTCAGGGCGTTCTCAGACCTCAGCAAGTTCAATGAATTTAATCAAAAACACAAGTGAAATATCTCACTGGTTCTTATTTCTGGTAGCTACAAATCCAGAGCGTCTCCAACCCCAGTGGCAGCTGCACAACTCACACCCAACTGCAACTCTCCCAAAACCTTTAGGCTGCAGTTCTGCCCCTTTGCAAACATCCTCAGAGAACAGTTTTGGTGTTTGTTATTTCTCAGGTGCCTCTTCACACTTCACATGCAAAAGGGCATCTCCTCCTCTTCCTCACAACCCAACAGTGAAACCACCACAACAGCAAGACGAGCTGCAGTTGTGACACATCAGCTCACAAAAACAAAGCTCCTGAGGAGCCCCAGGTCCGCCCTGACTCATCACCTCATCCAGTATCTGCCTTCCACTCATTTGGTTATTTACTTCCTTTTTTATGGAAAGGCAGTGAGTGCCTCTTTGCCCTCAGCGAAGACAAGGACCTAATTTTGGACACACCTTAGGACGTCAATAAGGTCATTTGCCAGGGAACTTGGCATGACTTTCTGGCCTATGAAAAGCAAGGAGGAATAAAAAACTAGTAAACAAGGCTATCACAAAGTGAATTTAAGCCTTTACTCATCTCCTGTTCTGACCTGATGAATGGATTTAATACCTTTGTATGCCTCACTGGACTGGTAAGTTCTCAACATGTGAATCTGTTTTCTTGTACTGTGCAGGGATTATTTTGCTGTTGTACTAAATGAATTTACACTAAGGGCAAGAAATACCAAAAGCCAACATGGCTCTTGAACGGCTCAGCAACAACAGAAACTGCTGATACAAATAATCACAACTAAACACAGCCTGGACCTTTGAAGAAACTTCAGAGAAGAAACGATGCCAGTCAGGCTCAGCAGATGACAGAATTTTGTGACCAAGTGCCATCAACTTATCTTTCTACCACAGCTCAGCATATAAAACCACTTAATAGAAGCTTAGTCCAAATCTACACTCTTTGTGGCTTTTCATTAAGTTTCTTTGAAATAATTACCCAGCCTTGGCCAGTGTGGCATCAACGAGCTGCCACCCCAAGTGCAGGAGCGGAGCAGATCCCGGAGCAGCCAGCAGTGGATCTCAGCCTGCTCAGGAGCCACCCCCTGGAATCAGCCTGGGGAACCAGGGGGCAGCTGCAGGCACACACTGCTGGGCAACAAGCTGGGCTGCCATGGAGGTGGTGCCTGTGCTGCTTTAGGGCACCTGGGATCAGTATCAGGAACAGAATTATTAAAGATCTGATGGCAAACCGCCACCAGAGCCAGCACCACGGTCACCCAATGAGCCACCTGACTGACCAACCCGTGCTCCATGAGGCTGACACCCATGGAACCCTCCAAAGAACCTGCCTCATGTACTCCCCTTCTGAGTCTGGGCAGTTATTTTAATCCCCCTGCCCCAGTCTCCCAACCAAACATCCTACTTTGGTCTCTGGATTATGTTACTGGAAGTGTTTGTAAAGCCAGCACCAACAAGTTCTGATGCTGCCCATGATTCCAGAAATGACTCCAGTAAAACACAGGTGTAAACTGTACCCTCCCCTCCTTCACAGCTCCGGGCTGGAAAAGGCAGCACCTCATCTGGGAAAATGCCTAAAGTGACACAAACAGAGTGACAAAACAGCAACAGTTCTATGGCCTTAATTCTGTATTTTCCTACAATAAAAATACACCTGGACAGAGATCTGTATGGGCTGAGCTGAGTTAGGATAACCATCCCAAGTGATATCCAAGGACTTACTGATCAGTGATGACCAAAAAAGCCAGGGAACACATTTAAGAGCTTTGCTAGAAAACCAGGAGCACTGTTCCTTCTGACTCAAGCCAGTTCCTGTGGAAAGGCACTGCAAGACCTGCTGGTGCCTGATGTGAGAAGTTTTTCCTCCAAGTGTTCAACACCAGCAGTGGCTGTCACTGGGTTCCCCCTGGGTTCTCCCCAGGTCACCAGAGCTACCAAAATTCCCCTACACCACCTCAGTCCACAGCAGTGACACAGAGCAGAAGGCACAGATTCCACCCTCCCAGGCCAAAATAACACTCCAAGCCATCAAGACAAAACATTTACTCACAAACTGACCAAATGTTCTCCAGGAATTACTGCAAACAGACACTCGCTGTGACAGCAGGTTTTTTGCAGTTATATTTAAAATGCCTTTAACCACTTCTCCAGGAGGCATCCAAAGCATCTCCTGTGAGACAGACACTGGGACATGGCAAAGCCAAACAACGCCCATTTCCCACCCCAAAAAAACCCTTAAAAGTTATTTATTTTCTCCAAAATTGCCCTGATCTGCAGTGTATTCCGTTGACTTTCAAGGAGCACTTTTGTTTCCTGAAATCCAGGGTTTCTCCTGGACTTGGTTGCCACTGTGAATGTCTTAATTCTCCCCCAGCACAGGAGATTGCACACAACAGTCACATGGTCCATCATTAAGAGGCTTTTACTCCTCTTTGCCCTTTAAAACACCAGTAAAGGGACAGAACCATGTTCTTTCAGATAACTGGAAGAAAACACAGGGAGGGAAAAAAAATATGGAAGGGCAACACTTGTGTTGGGGACAACTGTTACTATATTTAGTCGCCTTGTTCTGCAAGCTGCTGAGCATCTGTTTCAGTGATGGTGAACAACGGGTTTTTTCCAGCATTAATTAGGTGAACCCAAACCACTGCTCCCACCACTTCCCCAGGCTCACATCTCCCAGATCACAACTCGGATTTGCTACTTATTCCACCTGAACAGTGGATCTCCAATCCTGGCACTGGCTGCGTTGCTATTTCAGGGTGCCTTAATAGCTCAGTTGAAAGGAAATACAGAGTATTGAGTTTTGAAAAGGGAGTATTTGGGTAAGAAACTGAAAAACAATGTCAATGTATTTAAATGCATGGAGAATCTCTCCTTTGCAATCCCCTTTAATACCAAGGAAACAGATTTTTAAAAGGGCTTCTAAGGAAAAAAAAAGCACTGCTCATGTAAGCCAGTGCTTCTTGAAACCAGCTTCAGTATTCTCTAATTTGAGAGAAGAATTCACAGCAGGGAGTGTTATTTCCATTCACCTCAGTAAACTAAACAAACCAATCAGGAGCATTTGGGGTAAAAGAATAAAAACATCTATTTCTTCGAAATTCTTAATTCATTTCTTTACAGAATTCCTTGTGAGGCTGCAAATCCCAGCAAGGTTCCCACAGTCGGTGGTTAAATGAAGGAGGGGGAGGAGAGGCAGCAAACTCTCCATACTCCTGCCTAGCTGTAAGTTTTAGGAGTTTTCCCTGAATTTTTGCTTCTTTGGAAACAAGATGGTTGTTTCTCAAACAGCGACCGTGCAACAGCCCAGCCAACAGGCTTCCATCTGGGAAGGACAGTATTTCCCAAGCCCAGTAGAAAAACAAACACCCGGGTGAGCTGCTCTGAGGCTCGGGGAGGGTGAGGCGATTCCCGGCCACAGCCCAGCGGAGGTTTTGGGCGGTTTCCCCCAAAGCTCGCCCCGCTCCCATGGCTCCATGGCTCCCATGGCTCCATGGCTCCCATGGCTCCACTGGCTCCAATGGCTCCATGGCTCAGCCTCCTCCTTCGCCCTATTCCCAGCCATGGTTCCATGGCTCAGCCTCCTCCTTCGCCCTATTCCCAGCCATGGTTCCATGGCTCCCATGGCTCCATGGCTCAGCCTCCTCCTTTGCTCTATTCCCAGCCATGGCTCCCATGGTTCCATGGCTCCCATGGCTCCATGGCTCAGCCTCCTCCTTCGCCCTATTCCCAGCCATGGCTCCATGGCTCATGGCTCCATGGCTCAGCCTCCTCCTTCGCCCTATTCCTAGCCATGGTTCCATGGCTCATGGCTCCATGGCTCCCATGGCTCCATGGCTCAGCCTCCTCCTTCGCCCTATTCCTAGCCATGGTTCCATGGCTCATGGCTCCATGGCTCAGCCTCCTCCTTCGCCCTATTCCCAGCCATGGTTCCATGGCTCCCATGGCTCCATGGCTCCAATGGCTCCATGGCTCCCACGGCTCCATGGCTCCCATGGCTCAGCCTCCTCCTTCGCCCTATTCCCAGACATGGCTCCATGGCTCCCACGGCTCCATGGCTCAGCCTCCTCCTTTGCCCTATTCCCAGCCATGGTTCCATGGCTCCATGGCTCAGCCTCCTCCTTCGCCCTATTCCCAGCCACGGTTCCATGGCTCCCATGGCTCCATGGCTCCCATGGCTCCATTGCTCCATGGCTCCCATGGCTCCATGGCTCAGCCTCCTCCTTCGCCCTATTCCCAGGCTGGGGGATGGGTGGGAACCGTGCTCTGCCAAGCCCCGCTCCCTCCGAAAAGACTTTCCCTGCCGACTACAGCGTCCTTTCCAAGGAGGGAGCCTTCCCCTCGCCACCTCCACGGCCGGGCAGCCGCTTCCCTTCCCTCCCCTTCCCTCTGGAGAATCCCACCGTGCTGCGAGAGCCTTGTGCAGCGCCTGTCCCTTCCCCCAGGCGAGCACGGGCATACAAAGGAAGCCTTGCTCCATTGTCCACCTACAGCACCTACACACCGAGCCTCGCTCCCCGCTCAGCCCCTCGCCCCCTTTTCCAGCCACAAATATTCCAGCGGGTACATCCCACCAGCATTCAGAGGCGCGTTGTCATTCCCTCCCCCTGCTTTAGTACCTGCAGCCAAAGGGCTGAAGCGTGATTTAACTGTTTACTGCCGTGGGATCAGCCCCATCCAAACACACAAATCCCGGGAAAAAATCACCAGGGAGAAATGCCCGGCTACACAGCTCCCTCCCAAACCTCCGATCGCAATTTGCAGAGGTAAAAACAACCAAAAAAAGGTAATTAATTCAGCGCCTGCCATTTTTCCCATCCATCTCCAAGCAACAGTACCATGGCAACTTTTTCCCTCCTTTAATACATCTTATAAAAGGAGGAGGACTGGACAAAATAAAACCGAGGAATGTCAGATTTGCACTGTGGAGCGCCTATTCCCTCAGCTAGTTATGGCTGGAATTAACCAAATAACTCCAGAGCGAGCCTTTTCCCCCCAAAACCCGGCTTTGTAAACAGCACTGGGTCACGTAACCAGGACTTGAGGGACACGACAAACCACCATGAATATACATCCACCATCCCGCGCCTTCACCAAGCGGCGAATTCTTGGCTCAGGGGGATAATAAAGGTGAAAAAAGGTGAAGCTTGATTAAAACAGGGCAGTTTCAGAGCGATGAGGTTGCAGAGATGGGGTCTGGCTGCCGCAGCAGCTGAGGCCAGGAGGATGGAGGGGGATGCAAGACCCCCAGTCCTCCCACAACAGACGAGCAGAAACCAGGGAAGAAGCGCTGGGACCTTCCTTTCTCCCCCTCGGTGTCACCGCATCTATTTTTCCCATGGTGACTCATTATTAAGGACGCTCCGTCATTTTTCCAGCACAGGAAGATTAAAGGAAGCTTCAAAATCCATTTTTTTCTGCTGCTGGTGGGATTAAAGCAAAGCGCCTGGAGGGGCCATGAGCTGAGCAGGGTTCGTTACTCTCTTTTTCTTCCTAAAAACCAGCTTCCAGCGTAGGGTGTATCAACTTGAGAGCATTTCCACAGGAAAAAGGTGTTGCTGAGGCGGTGGGGAAGAAGTCTCTTCCTCCTCCTCCTCCTCGAAGGGAAAGACGGAGGGAGGAGGAAAAAAACCCAACCATGCAAACAGCTACTACTTCCTTATGAGCGGGATTAACCTATGCAATAAAAAAAAAAAAAAAAAGGAAAAAACAACCCAGCACGATATGAGGAGTCCAGAGTGCTTCCCGCGTGCAGGATCCCGTGTTTTCTCCGTGGGTTTGTATGATTTTTTTTTTTCCCCCAGAGTCACGTTTTCGCAGCTGCAGGCGCTTCGGTTCCCACAGCTCGCTGCACCTCGGGGGGACACGCAGCATCCTCCACAGCTCCAGGTGGGAGGGAAACGCAGTGAAATAGGCGAAAATAAATAGAAAAAAAGTCCGAGCGTTGAATAATTTAGGAAAAAAAAAAAAAAAAAGGAATGGAATGGAGAACAAGTCGGCCAGGCTCAGCGCTGCCTCCGACATCCTCAGCATGGGAGCCGCTCCGTGCCGACCTCCGAGCCCCGCTCGCTGCTGCTCCGTCGTTTCGGGTCCATTTTTAGCCATTTTTGTATTTCCCCGCTCCGGCCGCGCCGCCGATCCCGCCATGGCGCGGGTTATTTACAGCGCTGTTTTCCTCCTCCTCTCCACGGGAACCGCCGTCCTCGCGCACTCCTCCCCCCCTTTCCCACGTTTTTCCCCTCGTTTTTCCCCACACCGCGGGTCGGGCCGGACGGGGCCCCGTCGCCGCTCCCCACTCACCGCTTGAAGTGCTCGATGATCTTCTCCTCGCGCACGTTCTCCGGCAGGTTGCCCACCCAGAGGTGCCTGGTTTCCCGGACCATGCTGCGCGGCGCGGGGCGAGCCCGCCGCCCGTGCCCCGGCTCCCGGCCGCCGCCTGCCCCCGCGCCGCGCCGCCGGCCGCCGCTCGCCGCCCGCCGCCGCCTCCGCCTCGCCCTCCGCCCCTTCCGCCGCGGGGCCCGGCCGCCCTCAGCGCCACCGGCCGCCGGACCGCACCATCCCCGCCGGGGGGGCCCCCTGCCCGCCGGGCCGGCTGCCGGGCGCCGGGCTCGCTCTCCGCCGCGGCTGCGCTCCCTCGCCGGCTCCCCCCGCCGCGCCGCCCGCTCGCTCGCTCCCGCTGCCTCCTCCTGCTCCTCCTCCGGCAGCGGCAGCGCGGCGCCCCCGCCGCCGCCTCCTCCTCCTTCCCCCCCCGCGCTCCCGCTGCTCCGCCGGCCCGGCCGCGCTCGCTCGCTCGCTCGCCCCCCCTCCCCTTCCCTTTTCCCTTCCCTTGCCCGCGCCTCGCGCAGCGCCACACGGGGGCCCCCGCGCAGGCGCACTGCGCCCCGGGGCGCGCGCCGCGGGGCCGGCGGGGGGGCGGGGCGAGAGCGCGCAACGCCCCGCGCGGGGGGGGGGGGAGGCGAGAGGGAGTGCGCGTGCGCGGAACGGGCGGGGGCAGTGGGGGTGTGAGAAACGGGGGGACGGGAGAATTGGGGTGGGGGGTGTGAGAGAATTGGGGGAATGGGAGAATTGGGGGGGGAATGTGGGAAACGGGGGGACGGGAGAATTGGGGTGAGGGATATGAGAGAATTGGGGGGATGAGAGAAGTGTGGTGGGGGTGTGAGAGAATTGGGGGGACGGGAAATTGGGGTGGGGGTGTGGGAAACTGGGGGACGGGAGAATTGGGGTGGGGGTGTGAGCGAATTGGGGGGACGGGAAAATTGGGGGAGTGTGGGAAACGGGGGGACGAGAGAATTGGGGTGGGGAGTGTGGGAAATGGGGTGACGAGATAATTAGGATTGTGAAACAGTGGGAGACTCAGACACAATAGTCTTATTGGGGGGCTGTGAGGATCATTAGAGGCGCTTTGAAAATTGTAATGGGGCTGTGAGAGTTGTAACAGGCTCTGCAAGAATTGTAGTGAGGGCCTGTGGTAAATGTACGGGGGCTCTGGGAGTTCTGATGGGGCTGTGAGAAAAGGGGCTGGGAGACTCACAGTGCTGGGCTGGGGGAGTTGGAACAGGGAGCCGTGAGAGACAGAACAAGTTGCACTGCAAGGGCAAGGTCCTGCTGGCACAGCTCGAAGGGGCTTCATCCAGCCAAGGGGGCCCTGCTGACCCCCAAACCTACAGCTCCCCCTAATCCCATAAGGATTCCAAAATCCTGGGGCACCAGCTATCTTCACCCCCAGGTGAGCACACGCCCAGCCATGGCCACTGGACAGACAGGTAAAAAGTGAATTGAGGCAGGGATGATGGCAGGGAGGGCCCCACACTGCCCTGGCTCAGGGGCCTAATGGCTCCAAAGGCCAGAGCAGCAGGAACCCTGAGTGGGGCTGCAGGGGGATCCCCAAACCCCCTCGGCTGCTCTACATGCTCCCCTCCACTGACAGAGGGACAATGTGTCACCCGGGGACCCTCCCTCCACCAAAGCAGGGTGTCCCGAGTTGTACTTCCTCCAACAGAAGGGAGAGCAGGCTGCCCTGCAAACCACACGGGAGAAACTCCCACTGTGGGAAGGATTCACCTCCCGCTCCCCCACGGGGGCTGGCACAGCTCCTTAATTAACACAGGGTGAAGAAATTGCCCATTGCCGATATCACCAGTCTCTAGTTGCCTGACATGTCACACCCCAGCTCTGCAACGTACAACTAGACATTTTTTAACCCACAAGATCTTATTTTCCACCAAAATATGCCACTGCACTGATAAGACACCTATTTCTATGTCCCAAAATGAAATTTAGATCCCATTGTGAGACTCTGAGCAGCTTGAGGTCAGGATAAAACACACACCCACAGCCAGGAGTGCTGGTGTTTAAAGCCTTCACTGCTTTCACCACAGAGCAAACCTGTATTTCAGTATTTTCCATGGCCAAAGTCTCCTGATGACGTTTTGGTATTGATCAAACCCATGTTTTATTTGTCATATCTGCCTTTTGCCACCCAGTCCGGCCGGACACCGCAACCTTCCGGCAACAAGTCCACCTTGCTACTGGTCAAAGTCACCGAGCTGTAGTGGCTTAACAAACATGCAAATCTCGTGATTTAATCACATCTCTGACGCACATGGACTGGATCTGTGGTGGCCCCGAGCCTTATCCCCGACTCCAGTGGCTGCAAGCCCATCCTCTGGCAGCCCCGTGCCTCAGTTTCCCCAGTGATGATGGGCTCTGCCAAACTGGGATCTACTGATTAATTAAAAACCCCAACAACTCCTTGCACGCAAACCATCTATTATTCAAAATGTGTGATGGAGCCATGTGCACACGAGAAAATGTACTGCCAACACGCTCCACTGGCGCTTCCAGTGTGGAACTGGGCTCAGCTTTCCATTTTTTTACCTGATGTGAAGCCCAAGGAGCAGTTTGTATGTGTTTCTACCTTTAAGGGGCTCTCTATTTCAGAGAGGAAAAACCCAAACCAAAACCACCAAAAAATCAAACAGCTTTTCCATGACAAATTCTCCCTCTCTGATGGAGTGCACTTGCTGCAACTGCAATCCCAACTGTTCTTCCTCCCTGCTGGGGTGGCATCTCCAAGGGACATCACACCAGCTCCCAAGTGCTTCCAGGGAATCTCACACGGAGTCACTGCTGTCACCTGGCCATCTCACAGGACATGCAGGGGCTGGGAGCTGTCACAAACAAAGCAGTCGACTCTGTTGACAGGAGAGGGTTGAGACGAGTGCCAGGAGGGTTCCATTTACACAACAGCCAGCTGGAAGAGCAGCACAAAGCTCGGCTGGTGACGCAAAACAAAGCTCTGGACCACGGTGATACTCTTCAAATGCTTTGCAGGGAAGCTGTTCCTGGTTGCAACCACACCAGCGATGCTCCTGTAACCAGATCCCCCCAGCTCAGTCGAAGATTTTAAAGAACACAGACCCAGGCTGGAGAGCAGAGCAGGTACAACCCTCCCCTCAGCAGGCCAGAGGGGCTGTGACCAAAGACCAACACCATCCTTGTGTCTGCAGAACAGACACACATTTGTGCCAGCCCAGTGTCCTCCATGAGTGACAGCGTGAGGAGCACCTGGGGGTGAGGCACGGCTGCACTGCCCAGTGTGCTGCCCTTCCCAGGGGCCAAACAGCTCAGGACAAGGCGAGTTGAGCTGTTCTCCATGACCCTCGGCCCCTGGGATACACACTGCAAGGAACAATTTAAATTACTCCTGGGAGGGTGTGGCTGAGAGCCCGGCTATCTCTGGACAACCCACAGTTAAAACATTTGGATGTTTCTTATCAGTGCTCGGAGAGGATTAAAGTGCCAGGCCATTTATTAGTGAGGGAGCAAGTTATAAACCCATCTCAGCTTGAACACCACGTTCATGTCAGGAAAAGCAAGGCAAGAACAGGACAGATCAAAAGAGAGCCATTAAAGGCGTGAGAAAATGGGGCTGCCATATAAGGAGCTAATAAAGTTAGCAGCTCTCCAGCTTGAAGGGAAAAAAAAAAGGCAGGAGAAGCGGAAAACATCCTTGGGGTCCACACAGCAGCCTCTCTTTGAGGAGGAAAAACCAATAAATAGAAGTGGGCAGACACAATGCTTCAAAAGGCAGGTTTATCCATTTTGAACACGGCGCCTTTCCCGGGCGGCGGAGCTGCCACGCATCGCTGAGACTGCTCAGCAAACGTTTCAAAAAGCAAAGATTAGATACTGCACAAGGACAGCAACCAGGACTCTGTTGGCTCAGACAGTAACTTGCTACCCTCAGGTCTGGCTCAGCAACATCTCTGTGTGGTGTGCTGGGAAAGGGGGACACTACACCTCTCCCTGGCTACATCAGCTGGGATTCATGGGGATCTGAGCAGGAACACAAGGGTTCTCCCCACCACCAGTGCACAGCCAGTTCCTTTGCTTTCTGTAAAAAAGCAGGAGGTTTCCCAGCAAAGAGCCCCAAGAAACACTCAGAGTGTTCCTTTGTTTGAGCCAGCCAGCCCCAGTCACCATCTTGTCAGGATAAAATGTATTTACAGGTCTTCCTTGCTCATTGATAGTATTTATTAAAAGAACACTATGACAGCTGAATATCAAATTCCCAGCTAGGCTTTTATCTCCTTTTTAAGCCAGCCTGAATTATTGGCCTCATTTTATGGCTTACCCACTCTGCTTTATGCTCGTTTTCTCCAAGAAGGAATTGGTGCTGTTTGATATTTAGGCCCATTTGTTGCCAAGACAGAGGCGATGGGCTTAGGGGCTGAAAACACTTGGAGCACAGAGCTGGGTTCTGGAGCTTTAACCAACACAAAGCACAGGATTTATATTAAAAAAGCTCTTGATTTCAGTTCTTTTTGAGGGTTAGTGCATGAAATCTTCCTGATGAGATGACTTTGTGCAGAAAACTCCCTTCGTGTTTTTGAAATGCAACATTTAGTAATTTATTTTCTGACGTTCTTCCCTGTGGTGTTCTTATCCAGGGTGCCAGGGACAGGAGCTGCCACAAAATGCCACCATTTTAGCCAGTAGTTTAGCACAGCCACATCCCACAGCCCAGGATACAGGGGCCCCTGGGTTTCAGTTGACATTGAACCCACTTTTATCTCCACATAAAAGCACATTTCTGTTTTTAAAATTCCTTCTACAAAGAACCAGAGGTTTCTTCAGCAGCAGAACCCAGTGTGATGGTTAAGCCACACTATCAAAACCTACATGCCCACACAGGACTGCAAAAGTTACTCTTGCTTATGGTGTGGTAGAAAGAAATATTAGAAAGAGCACCTTTTTTTTAGCCTGTTGTTGGGGGAAAAAAAAATCACAGGGGTATCACAGGAATATCACAGTGCCAGCTTCTGCCCTGCCTCCCCTTGCCCCCAAACTCCGGTGCAACCACATGCCAGAGAGCTGTGCCTGCTCACCTCACAAGGGTTCTCCCCAAACACAGGGCTTTCATCACAGCACTATGGCCTTCCAGGCTGCAAAAGATCCCATTTTAAGGGAAAGCCAAAGAAAACAAACATAAATAAGACAGTTCTATGTGATTTGATACCCAAACAGGACAACTGCAAAGGATATAAATCCCCTAGGACTGGTTAGATCACAGAATCCTATACTTTGCCATTTTTAACACCTTATTGTTGTATTAAATCTACATCCAGATGTGATTTTTACCTGTGTGCAATGTCCAGGAGAAAAAAAAATCTCAGAAATTACACTGGAAATGTTACAGGACAAGGCTTTAGCACAAGCCCCACAGTCCAGACCTGCAAGACAGAGGCTGCTCTTCCCACATTCCACGTTGGATTGAGCAGCACATCCAGCACAAAATAAACTCCGAGCCACCACCATCTCAGCTTTGGTTTCATCAAACACCATTTTGATATCACAGCAACATTGAGGGTGTTTAAATGAAGAGGAGTGACCCCATGTCTGTGGAGCTATCACTCCTTCACTCCAGAGAAAGCACAAAGAGAAATATTTGTGCATCAACACCTGCTGCGCTCTAAAGCCTCTCCTCCAGCACGGCATGGGAGAAGTTCCACGTCTGCCTTTGGCTTTTATTTTCACCTCTGCAGATCTCACAGTGCAGCTTTTTAACTCCTTGGGCTAAGAGCAATGCTTGAAAGACTGTGGTTTTCTCCTGAACAGAGGAGGAGTGGAGGTTTGTATCGCTTTTTGGCACTGGAAATTCAGGTTTTGTTTAGCTTGGAAATATCATGGATGTAGCTCCAGTAACTCTTCAGGGTGGTAAAAGTTCAGTGCTCACAAGGCAATTCTCACTCGTTTATCCTAAACTGCCAAAGGAAAGTAATTTAGAGTCCCACAGGGTGTGCCAGCCTGAAAAATGTGGAATCATCCCAACAGGCAGCTTCTTGCTCCTCCAAACCTCCCTGCCAGCAAAGGCCCATGAAGAGTACAAGGTGTATCTCCAAACCAGCACAGCCTTAACGAGAGAATAAAATCCAAATCCCTGTCCACACTGTCTTATTCCAAACAAGGCTTTAGGCACACTGTTCACACACCTACCACAGGGAGCAAGGTATGAAACCTGGCCTGGCCACCTCATCCCCACCCTGCACTTAATTTTGGCCAAAACACAAGGATAACGCCATAGCTGTGCTAGAAATCCCTGCAGCAACCAGTCAGCGAAATAATTTCTCCTAAGGGGCTTCTCCAGGGCCGGGTCAGGCAGCGGCATGCATGGAATCCCGATGTGAAATCCTCATTTAACGACCCCCAGCACTCCCTGTGCGCTAATGACTGCGGGAAGCTGCGCCTCCAAGCCATGTGTGACCGGGCAGAGACCAGCACCAGGTCTCTGGTTATTACCTTTGCAACACAACAAAGGAAAGGACACTCAGTGAGGAAGCGTTTCCCTTCTTCCCGGCACTCTGAGGAATGGAGTAATGACCAGCTGCATCTCACAGGAACAAGTTCACAGAGAAAAAATACGCAATTCAAGGGGACACTGGTCTTCATCAACACCATTTAAGATGTTCAACACTCCCTCCGACCTCCACTGCCTTTTCCTGAGCAAAATTAGGAGGAATAGACTATCCCACGTAGGTCTGTGGGCTTGGAGGGAAAGGGGCCCCACAGTTTTGCTCCCTGGAGGCACCAGCTCTCCCCACCCCTTTTGTGTGTATTTTTTTTAACGTGCCACACATCAGCACAATGCTGACAAGGGCTTTGTATGTTTTCTGCCTATGCAGCAGTTCAAGACACACAACTCTGGATTTTTTGAAAGGGAAAGGGGGAGGGAGCTGCCCTTTGCTGTACTGTTTAATTGCACTGCTTGCTCTTCTGCATGACCACAGGGAAGGGAAAAAGCACCAAGGTTTAAAAACAGAACCATTTTTAGTAGCCAAGAGGGTCAAACTCAGTCTTCTCACAAGAGAAGCTCAGAATAAAATCTACCAGAGACAAGAAAAAAATTATAAATCACCAGGGTTTCTTCTCTGGAGTTGGACCTGACCCCAGAAAACAGCACATCCATCCTCACTTGCTGCTGTTACAGTCTCCACATTTGCACACCTGCCAATGCAGATTCCAGCACTGAGGGGAAAAAAAAGGAGGGAAAGGTCTGGAAAGCTGGACTGTGGGTTTTTCCACCTGCCAGGAGCAGCTCAACGAAGGCCGGGTGGCTGAGCTCCAAGGAGCAGCGAGCAGAGCACGTTTGCAGCCTTCTGGAGTTCCCATCTCACACGCACATGCGTGATTCGGACAGCGCTGGCAAACAGCTTCCCTCAAAAATAAGGATGACTAATCCACAGCAGCGCCGCTTTATTTATTTATTTTAAAGGCCACAAGGCAGAGCTTTTTCCAGAAGCATCAGCCTTTGTGAAGCAGCAAGCAGTGGGAAGTGGAAGCCCTGGGACCCACTGATGCTCTGCAGACAGAAGTAACCACAGGAACACTGTGGGTTTGTGTGGCCCGTGTGTGACACACGCAGACATGGCTGGAGCATTGTCCCTCGTGTTTCTGGCAAGGCCAGATCCCACTGCCTGGGTGACTCCTGGATCCCTGCGTGGTTTGCAGGGATCTGCTGTGGAGAAGGGTTTCATAAACGATACATTGTTTCCCTTGGAAAAACAAACAAACAAACAAAACTGAGGAAAAAAGGCATGAAACAGCTTTAACCCATAACTGCAGCATCCCCCTGGGTGCTGGAAAAAAACGGGCTGCAGGGATTTGGGATCACCTGAATGGCTCGGTGGGCCCAGTCCCCACAGCAAGGTCACTCTGGCCCGCAGGGAATGCACACATTAGTGCTCCAGTGCAAGGCTGTGCTGGAACCGCATGGGAGGCAGCGCTGCAGGAGGTCACTTAGGGACTGCAAAAAGGGAATGGATTAAAAAAAAAAAATTAAAAAAAAAATCCATCAGCAGATGTTTACTGACATGCAGCAAATCCACAGCTCGGCTCTGGGAAGCTGCGTGGCTGGAGGGAGAACAGCCCAGTTCCCAGGACGCAGCAAATACTGTGCATGAACGGATTTAGGTTACAGCTTTTAGCCAGCCCCACACCCCACCCCACCCACCACCCCCACCAAAAAAACCCAAAAAAACCCCAAACCAAATTTGTCATCTTTTTAAGCACTCAGAAATTGAGGTTTGCCACCGAGGTGATTTTGGGTGGTGGTACCAATAAATACTTACCCACCTCACAGCCAAGGGCTGCACAATCTGAAATTTGTGAGTGTTTGCAAATGGTTTGGAAAGCTTTCCAAGGAAGGTGCTGTACGATTGTAAATCCTTCCCGTTATTAATAAAAGGGAGCTATTGTTCCAGCTCTAATCAAGCCTTGTCTCCAGCTGGGCAATTTTAAAATGCAATTCAAAACACACAGAGGAAAAAAAATAAAAGATCATGAGGAAGCTTCGGGAAAAAAAAACAAAAACAACAACCAAAACCAAACAACAAAACCAAAACAAAACAGTGAAGGAGAAATAGGAGGGGGGAAGGAAAATAAAAAATAATACTCCTGCAATTTAAAATGAATTCCACGCAGGAGCATGCTGGGGCGGAGGGGGAATCCCCTCTCCCACCGCCTGGGAAAGGTCACTTATGCCATCGGTGCCATGGCCACGCCGGAGCAGAGCTGCGGCGCTGCCAGCCCTGCCTCATCCATCTCCATCAGCGACAGCGCCGCTTTCCATTTATTTAGAGGGAAAAAAAACCAAAAAACAACCCCACCAAAAAAAAAAAAAAAAAACCTCCAAAAAAAAAAAACCAAACCCCAAACCCCTCCAAGTTGCAAACACCTCCCAGCGCTCTGTTTTCAAGGCTGGGGAACGGAGCAAGGGGGAGCGGCTTGGAATGAGGCTCGCAGCCAGGGAGAGGTGGCGCATCCTCCGCATCCTCCTCCTCCTCCGGCCCGGCGCTGCGGCAAAGGCGCCGCAGTGGGGGCTCCCCGCCCCCGTGGAAACTTCTGGAACAAGCACAGCCAAGCTGGAGAGAGGAGAGAAACCTTTATACCCGCAGAGGGGAGAGGAAAAAAAACCCCAACAAACTCGTGTAATAAAAGGGAGAGGACTGCACTAGGCCGGGGAAAAATAAGAGATCTCTGTAAAAGTGAAGCCCCCGAGCGGCTCCGGCAGCCCCGGCTCAGGGGGTGGTGCAGCCGCCTCGGCTCGAAACAAAACGCCCCAACAAAGCGTATTTAAAAAAAGAGAGAGAGGAAAAAAAATGGTGGTGTTTGTAGCGCGAGATGGTGGGATAAAGGAGCTGATCCCTCCTCCTGGATCTACAGCAAAGCCGGCCATTGCAGTTCCATTTATCCTTTTTTTGTGCAATGAATTGTCTGATCCGGACTATTGGGTTCATTCGCAGCTTCACTTACTGCGGTTTGGTTCTGTTGTGCTTTTTTCCTTTTTGTTTCTTTTTCATTCTTTGTTTTGTTGTCTTGGTGTTTTTTTTTTTTTTTTCTGGGTATATTTTTTTCCTCTTTTTCATTAAAAAAATAATCCTTCCCAAATCTCCCAAGGAAAATCTGCATCTCTGTGGAACAAATAAAACATTCAGGCATAAACTTCCATCACGGACTGTAAAAAAAGAGATGGGTTGGTTTTTGTTATTTTTTTCATTTTTTATTTTTCTTTTTGATGGTATTTTTTCTCCTGCTTTTAGGACACATTGTAGTAGGAAACCAATGGAGGAAAACAAAGGTAATATATATATATATATATATATAAAATCAAAGATATATTGGGCCAAAGTTATAGTGATTATATATAATTAAATTATAGTTTTTAGGTGTGTGGGCTTATTTTATATTTTAAGTAGTCCCTGGGAAAAGGTCATATGTATATAAAAAAATATATAGCAGTATTTGTATATTTATATTTAATGAATATATGCAAGTATTTCTGTATCTGTAGAAATAAAAGAGCATCTGTATGGGCCTAAATCTGCTATTCTATGGAAAAAAGCAGCATTTTTAGGTACGTAGCTTATAAGAATAAAGAGGCAATGTTACAGCCTGTAACAACACTCTGATGCAGGAAAAAAAGGCAAGGCAACATTAAAAGAATATTTAAAACAACAAAAAACCCCAAACCAAACCAAACCAAAAAAAAAAAAAAAAAAACAAACATGGTACCTTGGCTACAGCCTCCAACAACGAGCGTGTGGATGGATGTTACGGGATTTGGGGTTTTTTAATGGTATTACCACGTCTGATCACATCAATATATGATTTTAATTAAGAGAATGGCGGGCGAGCTGTCGTGGGGAGCAGGCGAGCAGCGATGGCTTCTTCCCATACCACTCCGGCTCCGATGATAAATCAATCCTCGTGCGTTTGGGACTTTTTTTTTTGTGGCTTTTTTTTTTTCCTTAAGCACTTTTGGGGATTTTCCATGCCGTGAGGAGACTGGGAGATGGCGGCTTCAACCCTCGCGAAGGAGAAAAGCGGTGGAAAAGCGAAGAATTAGGCATAAAATACCCACCTTGGGGTGGGGTGTGTGTGGTGATGATGAAGGGAGGGGTGGGGGGGCATGTGGAAAGCGCAATACAGGGCCAAAACCCCTCAGCTATGAGGGGAAAAAATAACATTTTAGGGGTATAATTGGGGGAGCGGGGGCGAGCTGAGGTGACAGGAAAAAAACGGAGGCTCCGCCATGGCCGAATAAAAATGCGCATTTCTGGCCATTTTCACTTCCTTTCGCAAAGGCGGCAAGGACAAAAGGGCAAGAGGGAGGGGGGATAAGAAGAAGGTCAGGTTTCACCCGCAGCGCTTTCGCCGCCCGCCCGGAGGGGATTCCCACAGGATCAGAGCCCTCCGCTGTGCCCACAGCGCTCCTCGCCCGTCCTTTCCCCCATTCTCCGTCCGCCGCCATTTTGTCGCCTCAGAGCCGCTCCCGCGGCCCCGCCGGGCGGCCATTTTGTGAAGCGAGCGCGGGGGGGCAGCGCCTGAGGGGCCGTGAGGGGCAGCCCCGGCCGGCGCCGCCTTTTGTCACCCCAAACCCTCCTTTTCCTCCTCATTTTATCTTTTTTTTCTTCAGGGGTTTCTCTTTTTCCTCGCGAAACACTTCGTGCTTAACTCCCCGCCTAGAGCCCCATCGCTTCAGCAAAAAAACAAACAAGCAATGAAATAAAAAACCAACATACTCAGATGAAGCAATCCAATAAATGACATTAAAGCATATTCCCCAGCTTGGCTGTGAGGAAAAGTTTAGCAGCACGGAGAATTAAGGTATATATTATTATATATATATTTATTCCCGTTCCTTCACCATTTTCCCCCCAGTGATAAATCTGACGTCAATAATCCACCTTGACAAAGGGGATAACCTCTTCGAAAAATATCCATGTTTTTATTTCAATAAAACACCTCACTCACACTACTTTATTGGACATTTAATCAAAATAAAGATATAACTTAAACCACTCAAAGCCAAATCTGGGTGAAAATTGGTAATTTTCAGGAAATAGGGCTGCAGGATGCTGTAATCACTGATACGATGAAGGAAATCTGGGATATGAAATAGCAAAACCCTGCTCGCAGGTGTGTGCTGTGCAGACGTCTGTTCACAGAAATAGGGTGGGTTGGGCTTTTTATCCTTTATTTTATAAAGGAGCCAGTATAGCACTCGCAGCCTGGTAACGCACTTGCGCACTCGCCTCATCCCTTTCCCCTCATGCTGTCAATATCAATGTGTTTTAAAACTACGTTGTGGCAGTGGGTGGTTCAGTTTTGCCAGGAAAATCGGGGATTAAAAAAAAAAAAAAACCTGTATGCTAATATTCTCTTTTTATTTTTTTTTTTAATATATATCTCACCTGTGCTGCATGACCTGGAGAAATTCACGCTTTGGGCTGTTCCTTGTATAATCCCTGCTGGTTTTCGCCTCTACCAGAATCAGCAGGATCAGACCACTTTTCATTTAAGAAATAGAATTTTTTTAGGCTGTGTCAAAGGAATGTGTAGAAAATAGGTCTGAATGCTCTATGGGGAATAACAACGCTGCAGGGAGCTGGCTGGGATGTGACTGCCATTAACCTGGGATCCAAAGGAAAAAACACCCCAGTTTTCCTGCAGCTCTTTCTATCTTGCTTGAGAAAAACCATCTCCAGCACCCAGCCTTGCTCCCAGCACCTTTTCCAGCCCCTTTATCATCCCACTTTCCTTGCACCACACTACAAATCTTCCGTTTTCCAAAGAAACCTGCAAAAAGGTTGGGGTTTTTTTTTTTTTTTCCATGAAGCAACACTTCAACCACTGATTCAAAACCACTACAAGCTGTGCCTGGCAGCTCCTCCTTCAATTTAAAACATCTTTTTAAAAACCAGGCAGTCCTTTGAGTTGTAAAAAGATAACCTTTAGGCTTTTTTTACGGGACACACGGTTGTATTCCTGGGAGCAAGCTGGCCTCGCAGCAGCGGGAGAGATCAGATGCCTTCGCTGGGAAAGCCCAAGGAAATTTTATCCGCGGGCCGCACCCAGCCTGAAGTGAGGAAATATTTGCATTTGCTGCTCCTTGGAAGGCAGCCAGGTCCTTCCCGCTCTCCTCAGCCTGCCAAGAGGGATTGCAAGAGCTGATTGCAGCAGCCAAGGGAAGGGCTGGAGCCATCCGGAGCGCTGCCACCCTCCCTGCCCTTTGCCACTGCCACAGGGACAAGAGGAGGGACCTGGAGTGGGGTTTACACCTGAGTGGTCCAAGGTGGGCCCAGCCCCCCAAAATGTTACTGTTCAAGGCAGGATGCGTGGTTGGTTTATTTCTGCAGACCTGGGTGCTGGCAGAAGTGTTTGTGACGGGGTGAGGAGCCCAAGGACAGGCTGAGCCCCTGCAGCCGATCTGGGTTTGCTCGGCAGCGGGACAGGATCCAGCTCCTGCAGGATCTCCTGCATGCGGCTCAGAATTCCTCGAGCTCCTCCCAAGGGAAAACACGGGGCTGTGCTTTTCAGGCACAATGCTCCCCACGCCTCAACTCGTAGTGCTTCTCCCTTTATCTGGGAAGAAGATGCCTTAAATCAGCCTTTTTGTCCTCTTATCTGTGTCCACGTATCCCTGCCCCTTGTCACCCTCCACTCCTGAAATATCACGTCAAATCTGACCACACCACATCCCTTCACCATGCTGCCAAACTCTCCAGAGGTGCCTTTCCTTTCTCCTTGCTTTCTAGGACCTTCTCCAAGGCTGCCTGTAAATAAAAGCATTTCCCTGCCTGTCTCCAGCCAAAAATTCTGCGGTCCCAGTGCCAACAGCCCATCCTGGAAGGCTCCAAGGGGGAAATACCCAACTCCTTCCCACCATTCCTCTGTGGAAGGGTAGTGCAACTTGGAATAACACATCCAAAACACCACTCAGCATTGCACTTCCATCCTCCCCAAAAACCTTGAGTGGAAAAATATCTGTATTACAAAAAGCAAGCAGCTCTTTGCCCTCTGAGCCTTATTTTTCCTGCTCCCTTTGGCCACTGCCAAATCCTTTTACTTTTTTAGCATCATTTTGATGCCAGATTTTCCTCACAGTGCAAGAAGCTTTGGAAAGTGAGAACTGACTTGGAGCACAGGAATTCCTTGGCATGGGACAAGGACTTCCTACCCAACCGGACCCAAAGCCACCAACTTACGTGACCAGGACAAACCACAACTTATTTATAAATACCTTTAAAGCAAGTTGTGACCTGATTGGTGGCCTGGAGATGCTCATTAACAAACACTGAGTAATCAGCTTTGTAGACAGGGAAGAGTCATCAGGAAATAGTTATTGATGTGATTAATTAACCATCATTAACCCCTTCACTCATAAACACAGCACGCGCCGCAGATGCTGTATGTGATCCAGGAGCTGCTGCTCTGGTGGTTGCTTTCTTTGTTTACAGCTCCCATTTTCCATCAGGAAAGCATTAAACATCATCTCACATGCTCTTGCTATTTTCTGCTCTCGATTTGTGGCTTTTTAAACACTTTCGGTTAAAAAGAAAGTTAAAAAGTTTCCCCGCCTGGTTTGCAACTCCCTCGCAAACAAAACCACTAAGCACCGGCAACATCGGTTGTGCAGATGTTGGGCACGCAGAGAAATGGTCTAATTTCTGCTGGTTTGAGGCCTGGACTGAGAGGAGATCAAAAAGCTTCCACTGGCAGAGCGATATAATCTTGGATAATATGCAGAAAGGGGGCTGTCTGTCCTTCCCAGCGTCCCGGCCCTGCGGGACGCTTTTAGCTGGAGTTTTGCTGCCTGATAGAGGAATCTGTGCTCCGGCTGCCCTCTGCCGGCTCCGGGACAGATAGTCAGCAAAAAAACCCCAAACCACACCAAAACCCTTTTATCAACACCACGAAACATCGCCAGATCCCATATCCACCCCAAAAAACAACACTCGGCTCTCCCCTCGGTGACAGCAGCATCTGCCACATCGCTACACCCTAAAATCAACTTTTGTGGACGTTTTGTGGAGTTGTGGACCAACTCTCACCACGCCTAGAAAATCCAAAACTGGCTTTTTTTCCTTATTTTTAAACTTGGATTTGATAGGTTTGGAATGCAGGGTGGATGAAAGGAATGAGAGTTTTTAAACTTGGGGTTTTATTTAACTGCAAGTAATTAAATCAGTGCCCGCTCTCCACAGAGAGAAACATTTCAGTGAAACCCCAAGGAAGTTCGAGAAGAAAGAAACACTACCCAAGAAAACCAAACTGACCTTTGGAAAAAGGAGTTAAAACAAAGAAATAACGAATAAGACCTCCATTCCCCACTGCTGCTCTGTCAGGGCATTATATATTCATCATGAGCGCAGAGCTGTGTTGGGGCATATCCACAGTTCTCCACCCTGCCAGCCCAGGTCAGGGTCCTGGGGACATTTTTGGTGATGAAAACCCAGTTCTGCAGTAATTTGGGGGTGCAGCAGGCACCCATGGTCTGCCATGGGGTGCATCCCACTGGGGGCACCCCCGTTTTGGTGCCTGGCACTGGAAGGAGTTGATGAGCTGCAGGGTCTCAGCAGGACGACTCGTTGCGCCAGTGGATGTGGCAGGACTTACAGAGGAGGTGGTCGCCCAGGGGGTAGCACCCGTCCTCTGTCAGCTCCGGTGACAGGGGCATCCTGCAGCTCTGGGGACAAGAGGGGAAAAGGAAGCCACCTTTTAGGGGTCCCTGTGTGTGTTACATCCTATTTTCCCTGGAAAACCCACCAGCACTCCGAAAAAGTGACAAACTACATCAAAAGCATGCAAAGCTGAAGAAATTCTCCAAACACATCATCATCATCACCACCCAATTTATTTATTTTCCCCCTCCCCCATTACCTGTAGGATAAACTGGGGGCTAAAAACCGGCTGTGGGTGCTGCCATCCCTGTGTCCCTGCTCAGCTAAGGTTCAGTGCCACCCCCTTGGCTTTGGGGGCCCCCCATTCCCCGGGGCCGTACCTCGCAGCGGTAGCAGCTCTCGTGGAAGCTGCGTCCCAGGCACTCGATCTTGTAGGTGTCCTCGTCCTCATGGGGGACAATGGGGCGCTCACAGGCGCTGCACACCACGGCGTATTTCCTGATGGGAGCCAACAGGAGTGGTGTGAGCCCTGCAGGGTGACGGGGATGAGCCGAACCCAGCTCCCAGTGTGGGACACCCTCCCCCATGGCCAACCTGTAGTAGTCGGGCACGCAGTACACGTCACCCTGCTCATCCACGGCAAAGCTCTCAGTGCCGATGGCCCGGCCACAGGCAGCGCAGGAGAAGCAGCTGGGGTGGTACCCCTTGCCCAGGGCACGGACAATGTGCTCCGTGATCAGCCCCTGGCACTTGGCACATTTTTCCAGCGTGGCCTGGAATTTAGGGAACACATGCCGTGAGACAGCAGCCCATGCCCCAAAGGGATGTTCTGAGGGTGCCGGTTTTCCCCGAAGGAGGATGGGTACCTGGAAGCAGGTGTCGCACATGGGGCACCCATCTCTCTGGAAGTAGCGCTGCCCAGCCAGGAGCCGGCGGCACGTGCGGCAGGTGAAGCAGTCAGGGTGGTACTGCTTCCGCATCGCCTCCACCGTCGGCTCCCGCGGCCCCAGTGCTTTGTGGCAGAAGGCACAGATGTCTGCAAGAAGCAGGGAGAGCAGCCAGGAGCTGTGTGCCTCAGTTTCCCTAAGTGGGGATGAGCCCCTGCACAGCTGGGTGTCCCTTACCTCTGGAGCTGTCCCTCCCCGGGTCCCCATTCACATCCTGCCACTGCCGCTTGCCTGCTTGCTCCTGGGAAAATGTGGGTGGCTTCAATTCAGCAGGGAAGGTAGAAGGGGGCTGGCAAGCGGAGAAGGGCAAAGATGTGTTAGTTATACCCTGCAAGTGGGGAAACTGAGGCACTGGGGGGACTGCACTCTGTTTTCCTCACCTGGAGGGTGGCAGGTGCTGCAAGGTCCAGTTGCTGCAGTGCCAGACCCAGTGGCTCCATAGACAAGGGCTGGGGCACTTCAGAGAGGGGCAGGACTGGTGGGGATGCAGGTACAGGGGCTGTCATGTGGGTTTCTGCAGCAACAGACAGATGTGGGGGTTTAGGGGATCAATAACGTCCAATAACATCCCATCAGAATAACGCCCTGTCACAGTAACACCCCAACAGCTTTGCAGCAGCACTCGCTGACCTGCCCCAAAAGCAAATGCCATTGAAGCAGGAGGGACAAACAGCACTGATAAGCACCCGGCAATGGAGAGCAAACAGAGCCCATCCCCAGGAGCCAGATCCTGCTGGGATGTGTGCAGCGATTTGGGGAATAGCCCCCATAAAATACCCCCACATCCCCTTCTACACGCACAACCTTCAGCAAAGCATCTCCACAGCCTCCTCAGCCCCATCACCATCCTTCCACACCACTCCAGCCCCCACGGACGCCCCTCACCTCCGTTGGGTAACTGGGGGGGTGACAGCAGGATCTGGGGCTGGTGGGTGCCAGGGACCCCGGCACCACCTGGCTGCGGCTCCCGCTGGGTTTTCTCCACGGTGGCCACATCCCTCCGTGGTGGCATGAGGGTGATGAAGATGGATGAAGCGATTCTTTTCTCTGCTTTCCCCGGCAACATCGCTGAAGCCATGGAAGGGCCGGATCGGGGGTTGATTCTAGGGAAAATAAGAAAGAAAGAGAGTAAAACTTGCAGGCACACTGGCAGCTCCTGCAGCCCTGCTGCCCTTCGGCATCAACTCACTCCCTCCTTCCGGAAAGGGAGAAGGAACGAGCGTCCCATCCCACGTCACAGCAATAAATGGTGTCATGCCTGGGAGGACGCAGGGTACAGAGTCCTGGCGAGGCAGCAGCTGATAGCTCCCATTTTCACACCTCTGTGGCCAAATCCCACCTTTTCATTAGTATTTGCATCCCCTGTATTTCCTCTTATTGCTCCCACCCACCTGGGACTAAACTCCCCATGGGCAGCAGGAAGTACCCACCTTTCCTTTTGAAAAACAGAGCTGCTATAGGATTTTACTTTTGCAGCCCCTTTATTGAAATCTTTCTACATCCCCACTCCCTCTCTCCTTACCCCCAATTCCCTGCCAATCACTTCCAGCTCTGCATATTCCCCCTTTTATTTATCCAGGTGGGAAAACTGAGGCGTGGTGCTGTGAATTACCACGTCCCTGACACTGTCACATCCCTGAGCAGCACCCGGCAGCACAGGCAGGATGCACCCGACCCCGAGAAACCCTGCTCAGGAAGGAAAAGGGCTGTTTATCCAACTTCCCAAGGGGAAAAGCAGCTGGGGCGAAGCTTCCCCTTCCCAAATGGAATAGATTGCGGGGAGGAACCCTGAGGCTTTAGTCAGGGTGCTGTGCTGCTGAAGCAGAATTCATCCCTGAGGTGAATCAGCAGCTTGAAAAATACCTGTGTGATGAGTTCCCGGTCTCATGCGGCTCTGCTCCCCCAAATCCCACTCACGGGGGTCAGCACATTCTTTGTGGGGCAGACGGACTCCCCGAGGTGGGGAAAAAGCTTCGCGATGTTCCTGCCGGTGACTTCAGCCTCTGACTCAAGCAGGGAAAGGATTAAAGAGGAAACAGAACCCGGAGCGCTTGGCTCCCTCTTTCCCTCCCTCCCCGCCGGCTACCGGCGCTACCGGCCTTGCCCAGCTCCTCACCCGCCGCTTTTCCTCCTCCCCAGCAGAGCTGCGGAAAACTGAGGGGGGAAAAGAAAAGAACAATCATAAAAAAAAAAAAAAAAAAAAAAAAAAAAAGGAAAAAAAACCAACCTAAAAAAGAAAAAAAAAAATTCTCCGGGGTTAATGGGAACCATGTGCTCATCGCATTCCTCTTTGTGCCGGGGCTGACGGGATCCCGGCGGCCCCGTGGCGGCACCCCCAGAGCCCCCCGGCCCGGGGCCATCGGGGTGGCCGAGGCTCGAGGGGGCATTAACGGGGGTCTCCCCTCCCCATGTCCCCATGCAGCTCCATCCTGGTTTGGGGTGGCCGAGGCCACACTGGAAAGGAACGCCCCTGGTTTCCCTGAAATCTCCTGGGTTGGAAGCTCAGGTGGGATTGAGGGGATAGGGCCACTTATGGGGTATCCCCACAATCCCCAAAACTGGGATGGGACACAGCCCTCTAGAGCTGCACCTCAACTCTGTCCCTGAGGCCTCTCAGAGGGTGCTCTGAGGACGTCCAAGGAAAAAGGGAAGGGATGGGGGTACACAGCGCTGGGTGTCCCACCCCGAGTGGTCCCACTGTCGTCTTGTCCCTTACCTGGGGGTGGCCTTGCAGCCCCCCCGCATCCCCCGTGTCCCACCGTGCAGCCCCGCAGCTCCCTGTGCCCTGCCTGGCAATGCCTGTCCCCCGTGGAGCGGTGGCCCCACCGTGTCCCCCTGCCTGGGAACCCCCATCCCCTCCCTGGGAGAGTCCCCAGTCCTCTCCTTGGGGGTGGCTCTTGGCCCCCCTGTCTCATCCCAGGATGACTGCGGTCCTTATCCCATCACATAGGGTGTCCCGTGTCCCATATTGGGGTGTCCCCTGTCCCCTCCTAGGGGGTGTCCCAGTCCCACACCTGGGGTGGTCCCTACCTGAGGGTGGCCCCTGTCCCCTACCTGGTGGGGTTGTACCTTGCGGTCGAGGTTCTCTGCCGGGGTGACGGGTGTCGCCTGCCCGGAGGTGGCCCTGCAGCCTCTCGGGGGGTGGCCCTGTCCCCGTCCCTGTCCCCTACCTGGGGAGCCGGTGCGGGTCCCTCCGTGCGCTCCGTGGGCGCGGCGGGGGCAGCGGGAAGGCAGAGCCGCCCGGCATCACCGCCCCTTCCTCCCTCCTCCTCCTCCTCTTCCACCTCTCTTCCTCCTCCCCCCTGCCTGCCCCACAGCCCCGGGCGGAGGAAGAGGGGGGCACGTGTCCTTAGGGTGCCCCATTTTCCCCCCGACTGCCCCATGCTCCCCGAAGTGCTTCATGGGCGCCCATATGTTCTGGGATTGCCCTTTCCCAGGTTTTCCCATGGACCCCCAGAGAGCCCCACACACCCTCGGGGCACCCAACCCCAAGGGGTGCCCCGTGAGCCCCCCGTACACCCCCGGGGTGCCTGTGTACCCCAAATACAGCTGTAACATCTCCATATACCCCCAGAGTAACCCCTCTCCTCCAGTCCAGCCCCAGTTACCCCCATTCAGCCCCATACTCAGAATGCCCCATATTTCTTCTGTGCACCCCCAGGACACCCCTGTGCCCACCTGGAGCCCCAGCATGCCCCATAAACCCCTATGGAGCCCCTCCGTGCTCCGAACACCCCCAGACCCCTCCTGCTGCCCCCCACATTGGGGGTCCATGCCCAGGCAGCCAGAACCCCCCTCCCCAAACTGCAACCCACCTTCACAGGGCCTGTTGTCCCCTGGCACAGCACAGCAGGCAGGGGGAAACTGAGGCACAGCCAGAGGGTGACCCCAATCCGTGCCTCAGTTTCCCTTCCCAAGGAGGAATTCTACCCACCTCCCTCAAAAATCTGCACCGCCACCATCCCAAGTGCCTTTCCAGCACAATGGGACCTCAGCTTGCTCTGCCCATGGATTTTGCTGGAAAAAAACCTTTATTTTCTGAGATTTATAACCCCTGGAGGCCCCTGACAGCGTGGCCCAGCTGCCAGCAATGATGGGACATTCATCAGCAGCCTGCAATCCCACTGGGACCAGAGGACAAACCCCAGCAGTGCTGCGACCTTGCGGAGTCCCCCCAAAAACCAGGGGCACGGCGAGCCTTCCCCCGACCTCCTCCATCCCACGGGATGGGGTTGGACACATTCCAGGAGCCCTTTTGGGGGTTGGACGCCTTCCAGGAGCCCTTTTGGGGTTGGACACATTCCAGGAGCCTTTTTTGGGGTCGGACGCCTTCCAGGAGCCCTTTTTGGGGTTGGAAGCCTTCCAGGAGCCCTTTTGGGGGTTGGACGCCTTCCAGGAGCCCGTTTTTCCTCAGTCCCCACGGGGGATCTGTGGTGGGGGATTCTGGGGTGCCCAGCGACGCCGCCCTGAGTTTCTGCTGTCCGGTTCCACCCCGCGGCTCATCGGGATGTCTCCTCCGATCCGGATCCCGCCCGACGATCCAGGCGAGGCTGCTGGGCAAAATCCTGTGGGGACGGGAGAGGGGAGCCCAAAGGCCTCTCAGGGTGGCCCCGGGGCTGTCCCCAGCCCTCACCCCGCATGGCACGGGGCTGTCCCCCTCTCACCTGCCTGCAGCAGGACTCCAGCAGCACCCCGGAGTGCAGCAGGCACCAGAGCTCCCCCAGCAGCGACACGAAGATGTGCAGGATGTCGGTCCATCGGCCCACGGTGAGGAGGAGGATGAAGAGGCCGCCCATCCGCACCAGCACAGTCCGGAACGCCGCGCCCCTGCCCGTGCTCTGCCGGGACTCCTCTGCGAGGACACGGCGTTGGGGGACACTGGGACCTCCGCAGCCCCGCAACGGGGACAACAAGCATGCGGTGGCTTCATGTATATGTACCCCTATACACCCCCAGTACATCCCATGTACCCCCTACACAGTCCCGGGGTGCCCCAGGTACCCCCAGGACATCCCATGTACCCTCTGTACATCCCAGAACCCTCTGTGTACACCCAGGATGTACACACACCCCCTACAGACCCCCAGGACACCCCATATATCCCCAGAATGTACCATATACCCCCTTACGGACACCCTATATATCCCTATACAGTCCCAGAATGTACCATACACCCCCTTACAGACACGCAGGATACCCCATATGGGCCCTATACACCCTCAGAATGTACCACATACACACACCCTACAGACCCCCAGGACACCCCATATACTCCCGTATATCCCCAGAATGTACCATATACCCCCTACAGACACCCAGGATACCCCATATGGACCCTATACATGCCCAGAATGTACCATATACCCCCTTACAGACACCCTATATACTCCTATACACACCCAGAATGTACCATATATCCCCTTACAGACTCCCAAGAGATCCCATATATTCCCAGAATGTACCATATATCCCCTTACAGACTCCCAGGACAGTCCCTATGGGCCCTATACAACCCCAGAATGTATGACGTACCCCCTACAGAGCCCCAGAATGCCCCACATACCCCTATACACCCCCAGAATGTACCATATACCCCCTGCAGACCTCCGGGATACCCCATATATCCCCAGAATGTACCATATACCCCCTTACGGACATCCTATATACCCCTATACATGCCCAGAATGTACCATATATCCCCTTACAGACTCCCAGGATACCCCATATGGACCCTATATATCCCCAGAATGTACCACGTACCCCCTGCAGACCTCCAGAATACCCCATATATCCCTAGAATGTACCATATACCCCCTTACAGACCCCCAGGACACCCTCTATGGGCCCTATACACTCCCAGAATGTACCATGTACTCCCTGCAGACATCCTATATACCCCTATACATGCCCAGAATGTACCATATATCCCCTTACAGACACCCAGGATACCCCATATCGGTCCTATACACCCTCAGAATGTACCATATACACCCTACAGACCCCCAGGACACCCCATATGGACCCTATACATGCCCAGAATGTACCACATACACCCTACAGACCCCCAGGACACCCCATATACCCCTATACACCCCCAGAATGTGCCATATACCCCTTGCAGACCTCCAGGATACCCCATATATTCCCAGAACGTACCACATACCCCCTACAGACCCCCAGGACACCCCACATGCCCCTATACACCCCCAGCCCGTGCTTTATGTAGCACCTATACAGCCTCAGGACACCCTACGTACACCCTGCATACCGTCTGCACACACCCCCGGGACCCCCCATCTGCCCCTATACAGCCCCAGGTAGCCCTGAGTGGCCCCACACACCCCGAGTACATCCCACACGCCTCCCAGAGCCCCCCGAGCGGGGGCATCCCCACGCACCCTGCATGTAGACCACCAGCAGGGTGTAGCAGATGCTCAGCGGGGTCCAGAAGCGCACGGCCTCGCCCGTGGAGAGGAAATCGCGGTTGATGAGCTCCACGGCGGCCAGGTCGGCCACGGCGAAGGTGACGGCCAGGGCGTTGCGCAGCAGGCGGGGCAGGCCGTGCCCCGCGGCCAGCAGCAGGATGCAGACGCCGCAGTAGCGCTGCCGGCTGTGCAGCTCGTACAGGGCGCAGACGTGGCGGGCCAGGCGCCGGGCGTGCAGCGCCAGCAGCCCCGCCAGCCCCGCCGCCAGCGCCAGGTTCCAGCTGCGGTGCGGAGCCCCCTCCAGCAGGAAGGTGAGGCCGCAGGACACCCCGCAGCCCAGCGAGTACTGGCACAGCAGGTAGAGCTGGCTGCTGTGGGCGCCCTGAAAAGCAGAGAGAGGGGGGTCATGGAATCATGGAATGGGTGAGGCTTGAAAAGACCTCCGAGACAACGAGCCCAACTGTTCCACCAGCACTGCCGAGTTCACCTCTAATCGTGTCCCCAAGTGCCTCATCCAAACACTTGTGGAACCCTTCCCGGGCCATGACTCCAGCCTGTGCCAGTGCCTGAGCACTCTTCCCATGAAGGATTTTACCCAATACCCAATATCCGTTCCCTCTCCTCCTGTCCCTGTTTCTTGGGAGCACAGACCAACACCCTCAGCTGTCCCCTCCTGTCAGGGAGTTGTGCAGGGCCAAAAGAGCCCCCTGAGCCTCCTTTTCTCCAGGCTGAGTCCTTTTCTCAGCTCCTCAACCCCTCCTGGTGCTCCAGCCCCTTTCCCCAGCTCTGTTTCCATCTCTGGACATGCTCCAGCCCCTCAGTGTCCTCGCCATGGAGGTCCCAGAACTGGAGGTGTGCCAGCATTGCCAGCACAGGGGACAGGCACTGCCCTGGGGGACCAGCCAGGAGCCATTGGCCTCTGGGGACACCTGGCTGAGGTGCAGAGGGACCCATGCACCCCCTGCACCCACAGCCCCTCCATCCCCCGTGGGCACTGAACCAGCTCCCAGCTCCATCCACACCGTACCCCACGGTGCCTCAGTTTCCCCCGTGTGGTCTCACCTTGCCGAGGGAGAGGATGGTGGAGGCGGCGCGCAGGGAGAACTCCAGCACCACCAGGGCGGCCACACGGGAGCCCACCAGGGCCAGGACAGCCGTCAGCACCAGCACCTGCAGCGGCTCCAGCAGCGGCCGCCGCGCCGCCATCGCCTCCTTCTCCGCCTGCCTCTCGGGGTCACTGGGGACAGCAGGGGGGACACTGGGACCTCCGCAGCCCCGCCACGGGGACACCAAGCATGCGGTGGCTTCATGTAGCCCCTATACACCCCCAGCACATCCCATGTACCCCTTACACAGTCCCAGCGTGCCCCAAGTACCCCCAGGACATCCCATGTACCCTCTGTACACCCCAGAATCCTCTCTGTACACCTGGGATATACACACACCTCCTACAGACCCCCAGGACATCCCACATACCCCTGAACACCCCCAGAATGTACCATATACCCCCTACAGACCCCCAGGACACGATATATGGGCCCTATACAACCCCAGAATGTACCACATACACCCTGCAGACCCCCAGGACATCCCATATGGGCTCTATACACCCCCAGAACGTACCATATACCCCCTACAGACCCCCAGGACACCCCATACAGGCCCTATACACCAATAAGGGGTGACAAGCCTTAGTGACATCCCCCTCTGTGTTGCGCAGCAGAGGCTGCAGTCCCTGCCCTGCACCCCTCAGTGCCAAGAGCCATGGCCCAACAGCAGATCCCAAAATCAGATCCCCAAAAACAACCTTCCCCCCCAGAGGGGACAAAGGGCTGGCGCTTACTTTGCACACTGGATGTAGAGATAAACCTTCAGGAGGCTGCAGAGCACCGAGACGGCGCAGGCACCCACCAGCCCTGCGGGGAAAGGCAGCAGTGGGTCACCGGTGTCCCCTGGGCCGTCCCCAGGCCACGCTCGGGGATCTCACCTTGCAGGAGTGCATCCAGCAGTGCCCAGCCCCATGCCAGCCCGGGCAGCGCCGGGAGCCAGGACCCCAGGGAAAACATTTTCTATGGAGAGGAGCCACAGTGGAGCCAGGCCCCGGCTCCAAGGTCCGCGGGGTGGAGGCGGGGAGTGGCCTCTCCCGGCGGGTAAATCATTACTGGGGCAAGCCAGGGCAGCGGGAGCTCCGGCCGGACGGGATGAGCTCCAGCTGCCCCGTGGAGGTGAAAATTAAGAGAAGAGGGATGTGATGCACATGGAAGGGCTCAGGGACCACCAGCACCTTTAACCTCCCCTCACACCAGCACTGCCATTCTCCTCTCCACCCTGAGGCATCGCAGCATTTCAGGTCCTGTCCCCCCATCTGCACCACCCCAAAGACCCCAAGACAACACCAAAAATAGAAAAACCTCTTTATTAACATCGGTGGTGGTGGCAGGAGTCTGTCCTACAGCCCTGGGGGCTGCTAATGCTGAACCATGTTCCTGAGCTTGTCCCAAAAGAAGAGGCTGAGGACGGTGTGGGGGCCGAGGCGCAGGTAGACGGCGCCGATGCCCTTGTACAAGCCCAGCAGCCCCTCTTTGCTGGAGATTTGCAGGATACAATCCAAAAACCCGCGGTAGAGCTTGCCCTGGGGAGAGAGGAGCCAGCTCTGCACCCCCGCCGGATGGGAAAAGCCGCGCGTCCCCCGTGCCGTGTCCGGGATGGCCTTACCGTGCCGTCGGCGTCCACCGGCTGGTTGTAGAGCCGCGTGCTGATCACGTCAAAAGGTGTCATTGTCACAGCCACAGCCACACCACTCACCATGCCCCCCGCCAGCACCGCCGCCCAGCTGCCCTTCCTGAACCACTGCGGGAAGCGCCGGCATCAGCTCTTCCCAGCAGTGAGAAGGGAGCGCGGGGGCCGCTGGCGGCCGGATCCGCACACGTGCCGCTCACCTGGCGCTCGCAGACCCAGTCCTTGGCCGAGGCGAAGGTGGCGAGCTGCACGGCCGAGCCCACGGCCACGCGGGGCACGGCGCCCGTCACCCCCCGCCACAGCCCCACCACCCCGTGCTGCTGGTAGATGCTCTTGAAAGCAGCGGAGATGCTCTAGGGAAAGAGAGGAAATTGGGGAAAATGGGAAAAACAGGAATGGTGCATCCCACCTGGCAAAATATCCCACCCCTGCTGGACCTTGGTGACACGAAGCCACTATTGGCTTTGGAGAGATCTCAGGGGGTCTGGGCTCTCCGGATTCGGTATCGCAGCCCCACGTGCCTGTCACACCCCCTCTGTCCTCGCACTGTTATTTTTAGCATCATTACGGGGCCAAGCAGCCAAACAACAGCTTTAAATTCCTGCTGACCAAAATAGCACGGTCCCCGCTGGGGCCCGGAGCGTGCACGGACAAGGTGCCACCAAACCCTCCGTGTCCCCCCACCCCAACCCTGTCCCCACTCACCTCATGGTTGTGCTGGTGGCCCACGGCCATGGCCGACAGTGTCTGGGCTTGGAGGTGGGTCTTGACCTTGGGGGGGACAATGCCAGGTGACAAAACCCTCCAATGGCCCCGCTGGGACCCGCTGTGCTCCCCTCATTTTCTTGGCAGATTTTGAGGGGAAGTTTCAGCCCCTCCGACAGACGTGGGGGACACAGCTGAGTAGCCAAGTGCTAACTCCAGACTTTGAATCCCGTTCCTTTTACCCCTCTCTCCCAGGGCAAAGGGACCCTGCAAAAACCCACTGCTGGAGCTCTGCAACCCCAAAAAACTGCGTAAACCCTCTAAAATGGGAGGGGGGAACCCCCGCAATTTCTTTTGGGGTCATTTCCTTATGAGGGAGTTCTCTGCTGGTTTCCTGAGGGGGATTTGGGGGGCAAAGCAGGGGGAGAGCATGCACAGCGCAGCCCCACATTTTGGGGTTGGGGGGGGTGGGGATGAAGCGAAGCAGAAGAGAGAACGCACCAAGCCAGTGTTCATAGGATGCAGCCAAGATGCCGAACCTTTTGGGGGGGTCCCCAAAACACCCCCCTCCACACCCCACGGCCTTTGGGACGGAGCAGCACTCACCAGGTACGCGGGGCTGCCCACGATGGCTCCCACCGCCCCGGCCACGGCCCCGGCGGCCACGGTCCCGCCGGGATACCCGGTCCAGCCGGCGTCCTCGGCGTGGGAATAGCAGTAGAAGCGGACGCCGTTCATAAGCCCCTGGTAGAGCAGCCCGGCCGCCAGCCCCTTCTGCAGCCCCCGCAGCCCGTCCGCCCGGCACACGGCCACGGCCGCCCGCAGCACCCCGCGGTAGGGCCGGGGGTACGTGCCCGGGGGCTGCAGCTCGCCCTGCAGCTGCAGCCGCGTCTTCACCACCTCCAGCGGGTTGGTGAGGAAGCAGGCCAGGCAGCCGGCCGTGGCCCCCAGCACCAGGTCGGTGGCCGGGGGCACCCCCCCGGTCGGTGGGGGGCTGTTTTGGGGGGGGTACTGGAATTCCTGCAGGGAATCGGGAGGGCGGGGGGCGAGGGTCCCCGCCGCCATCCGGCACCTGCCCGCGGGGGTGGCCCCAGGCTCCACCTCCCCGAACAACCGCAGGGAAAAAAATCCGGGGGGAGCGAGAGCGAGCGAGCGCCGCCTCCTGCAAACCAACCCCCCCCCAGTCCAGCCCCCAATTTGGGGAAGGGATGTGGGGCAAAGGTCGGGCTGGGGGTGCGTGTCCGGCCCCCCCCGACACCGGCGCGCCCCCGGCAGCCGCGTCCAGCCGGGCCCGGTCTCACGTGATGGTGCTGCCCCGGCGCAAATAGGGAAAAGCAGGCAAAAAAAAGGGCGGTAACATTGAAATAGAAACGGAGGGAGAGGAATTTTGGGGGGCGCACGCAGTCATCCCCCCGCCCCAGCCAGCCTGGGGAGGAGGATGAGGACTGGAAAACTCGCTGCGCTTGTGGCCGCGGTGCGGGGGGGACTAGCAGAGGGTCTCGCCCGCCTCTCCCGGTGCTTTGAAATTGGAGCTTCCCGCGGAAAAACGCCGCGGGGGTGGGGATGTCGGTGTCCCGCCCCCCGCCGTGGATTCCTAATTTTGGGGCTGCGCAGGGACCCCCGGTACCCCCATGGCCGAGGCACCGCGGTGGTTGCTGAGGGACAGGAGGTGCGAACCCCCCCATACCCCAGACCCCTCTCCTGCCAGCGGCTGTCCCGGTATCCCCCAACACTTTCATTTCGATGCCAGAAGTCAAGGAGGGTTTACGGGGACAGTGGGTGATGCTGGGGGCTGGCCCCATGGCTGTTTCCTTCTCTTCTAGACCAGACTAGATCTCCTGGATCCAGGGGACTGGGAATATCTCCTGGATCCAGGGATAAGCAAGGACAAAGCATGAAGACTCTGTGTCCTGATGGGTAATTCCCAGTTGAAGCCACAAACGTGTCCAACCACAGGGTTAACGCTGTTGAGGAGCTCCAGGTACACGTCCTCCCCCCTTTTCATCCAAATCCCCTCTTTTCATCTAAATCCTCCCTTCTGCCTGCCCAGAGCCATCCCACAGGCTCCAAAGTGACGGCAGGAGGCAGGAGGAGCAGCAGCCCCATTTGCAGAACGTGGCGTGGGGCCAAGGCTGAGTTACCAAGGTCTATTTATTTGGGGAGGGGGGGAAAGGAAGCAAATGTATGTACATTTACATTCAGTCACGTATGTTTCCTCCCAGAAAAAGGCCCCGTGAACTTATATTACATGAGAAGGTCTCCGGGTTATTATTATTGTTATTAATATTATTTAAAAGCTGGGGTTGTGCCCCAAAGTGCTCGTTGTGGAGCGCAAGTGGCGATGGGTCCTCGCTGGCCTCAGATGCAGTGAGCTGAGGAGATGGGGACGTGTTTGGTGGCAGCCACATGACAATGTCCCTCAGGACACCTGAAGAACGTGGCACTCCATCTCTTCTCCCCCAGTGCACAGGGTCAGCATTAAAACCACAAACCGGCTGCTGAGATTTCCTAAAACCATGTTTAAGCCAAATATTTGGCCTTGTTCCTTCTTCCTTAGCCTCAAATCTCCTGGACAGGCTGAGAGTGGTTCCGGAGGCTCCGGGCCAGCTCTCCAGGAGGAGGAGGAGGAGGCGGGGCGGTGCCGCCTCCTCCTCCCAACACGGCGGTGATTGTATGAGCAACAAAACATGCACGGTAGCGACTGAGTGCGCCCACCTTGCCCCCACCCTGTTCGAAAATGAACAAGTCCTCAGTCCTGCTCCCCACCAGAACGGGGATGCTCGTCCCAGCCCACCCTGCTCCCACCCTCTCCCTCACTACTACTGGGACATTATTCTGTGAAAGGCAAATTTTTTGCCCCGTGGCAGCTGGACAAGGAGGAAGGTGCAGGTGGTGAAGCGTCTGGCTGCTCCCCAAGCCACGCTGGATGTCCCTGGCTCGGCGGAGAGCGCGGGGTCCACGCTGCAGGCACGGCCCTGGTGGGGACCAAGCGATGGCAGGAGGGTTTGGGGTGCCAGCTGCCCAGATACAGCCCCTGATCCCCCAAACTGGGCCCTGTGAGCTGTCCTCCCTGGGAAGGGTTAACACCAGGGGTCCCGCTCGGCCCGGCCCCGGCAGAGGCTGTCACTGCGCTGCCAGGCGCTGTCGATGAGGCTCTGGGCGTCCTCACACTTCTTCTTCACAGCAGCATCCAGAATGGCCTTGTGCTGGAGATCGACCTGAAACATGGGTGGAAGGAGGGGAACAGACAACAGTCACTTCTCCCTCTCACTCTAAAACCACCTCAAAAAAAACACCTCAAAAGCGGCCTGTGTCATGGATATTGTGACAGCGGGGCTGACCCACATTCCTCCCACTCCCCTTGCCAGCACTGGGTGCTCATGGCTTGTCTTGCCAGTCTCTAAATCCCACATCCTGTGATTATATGGAGCCACAGGAGCTCCCTGGCTCTCCTGCCCTTTGTGGGAAATCTGGGTTCACCCTCCAGGAACAAATTCATCCCTCTGCTCTCCCTCACTCGATGAGGGAGCCCCACATGCTCACCTGGTAGATGTTCCTCCACGCAACATTCAGTGCTGACAGGAATCTCTCCAGTTCTGTAGTGCAACTAAAATAAAGGACCCAGGGGGGCAGGAACTCCTTGCTGTCCTGAGCAAACTCCTAAACACGGAGAGAGAGGCCAGGAGTCAGCACTGGGTGCTCGCCCAGCCCCGGGCCAGCGGGTCCCAGAGCCCTGCCCTCACCAGGATGCAGTACTCCTTGCCAGCCTCCGTGGAGACGGCGGTGACGTCGGTCAGCTCCGCGGTGCCCAGCGAGCGGAAGAAGCTGGTCTGGCAGTCCTCGTGGCACGTGAACACCTTCTCATCTGTCAGCACCAGGCAGCAGGGAACGCACGGCGTTGGGGCAACACCCTGGGGGATCACCTGCGTGGGGTGGGGAAGGGGGGTAAAACCTGGCACGATGGATTTCCATCTCCATGGGCTGCCCTGTGGGGAAACCCTCCTGGCTCAGGATAAAGCTGCCTGCTCCATCCTGACAGCCATTCCTGCTCCCTTCAGCAGCGCCACAGGGGCTCAGGGCAAAGCAGCCACGCTCGGGGCCTGTCCCCAGCTCACCCCTTTGGAGACAGCCTGGCAGAAGTACTGCATCCAGTCTGCCATGTCCTCCTCGTTGTCGGCGCTCAGCTCCAGGGAGGGCCGGTCCGTCAGGATCACCTGGAAGGAGTGGGGCCGGTCGGTGGTGTTGGAACGCCGGCATCCCCCGCACTGCTCGCCGCTGGGAGAGAGGGGGAGGAGGGACATGAGCGGGATGGATGGGCCAGGGAGCCTGAGAACAGCCTCTGACTGCCCTCCCTGGGCAGCACCTCGCCCTGTCCCAACAAACACTCGTTCCCCATCCGTGACATCCCCTGGGATTGCTCCAAGGACCATCTCCAGGCTCCTCACATTGCAGGAGAGCTGGAGTTGAGCACAGTGGGTCTCCCAGCAGGCTCTTGGAGGGATGCATCAGCCTTCAGAAGCCAAGGCCCCTTCCAAGGAAGGAAATGAGCCCATTTCCAGTGGCATGCACCAGAGCCAAAACACATGGGCACCTGCCCCCCAGGCAGGAGCAGCCAGGATTTCTGAGGGATTCCTGCTGCATGGACCAGGCCATGATCCAGCCTGGAACCCCTCCTGGACATCCCAAGTAGCTTCTGCTCCCCAGATCCCCATGGAGTCTGGGTTCTGTGTCCTAGCAGCCACTCACCCCATGTTGATGGAGAGCAGAGGGGTGACGTCCGTGCGATCGGGGTACTGGTACAGGATCCCATTGCTGCCGTTTGGGAAGATGAGACAGGGGGGAACTGGAGTCAGCCTGGCTCTGGTATCCCCTGCCTTTGGTCCCACAGCCCCCCCGGCCCTGCCCTCCACCCCTGCAGGGTCGCATTCCTGCTGCTGGGCACCCACCAACTGTGGCTTTAGCCACCAAACTGGTGGCCTGGCCCCTTTAGGTGGCAAGATGAGTCCTCTCCCCCTCCCAGGCAGCTCTTGGGCAGCAAACTGCTCCCAGCACCTTCTCCCAAGAGCCCTGTCTGACCCCAGCCCTGCCCCACAGCCCCAGTGCCCACCTGAGCACCACGAAGCAGGGCTTCCACTGCTCCTTGCCCAGGTAGGAGGTGCCTGCCTTGTAGTGCAGGATGCCATCCTTGGTGACAGCCTGCTCTGCAGAGGAGCAGCTGCTGCTGGAGGGTCCCAGCGCCTCATCCATGGGGTCCTCCCAGTGAACGAGGCCGTAGAAACGCACAACCACGCTGCAGGCCTGGGAGAACCAGGAGAAGTCAAGGGAGTCTCCTGTGAGCCTTCATCACCTGCAGTGATGATGGTGATATCCAAACTCACCTCACACTTGGACTCCTGTGCCACAAACTTGGCAAGTGCCAGCTTCTCCATGGTGGCATCCGTGAGGATACTGGGATAAGGGGGCTCCCGGCACCCTTTGATCATGGCTGACTTCAAGGAGACCAGGAAGAACCTGAGAGGGAGGCAGAGATCTCTGATAAGGCTGGGGCAAACAGCCCCTCATCTCCCTCATACACCTGGTGCCCAAGGGGCTCCCCTTAACCGTGAGCCTCTGCTCTTCCAGACCAAAGAGCTGCAAAATCAACCTACAGACCAAAGGTGATGGGAGGCTACAAAGCCTGGACTCCAGAAAGGAGACAGGTGACACCCAGAGGTGGTCACTGATCCCAGCACAGATCCCAGTATGGTTTGATGGTCACCTCCCTGAGCTGCCAGCACACAGAGACCTGGGACATGCCTTGGAGCTCATCTCTACTCATGCCAAGTGACAGAAGTGACACCTGGTCTGCATTGCCCAGAGTCCCAAAGCTCAGACTGAGGGATGGAGTAACTCTTGATCCAGGGAAGATACTTTGGAAATGCCAGAAGCATTTCCAGCTGTCAGCTGGGTTCAGCCAGTGGCACCAAACCAGCCCCCAACCCCCTCATGGGTCACAGGGCTGTCTCTGGAGTCTCCCACTGTCCCCAAGTCCAAGAATCCCACAGTTCTGTGCTCAGTTCCCCACTCACTCAGTGAGAGCCACGTCGGCAGTGTCCAGCAGGAACTGCTTCCTCCGGTTGGTGCACACCAGGGTCACTGTCTGCTGATCCAGCCCAACCTGTGCCACACAGCAATGGTGAGGGAAGCCAGGCTGACTGGGCTGACTGGGCTTCTGACCCAGGGAGAGGGTCACTGGTCAGTCTGCTGCCCATGCAAAGACATGGGCACCCAAGAGGTGGCACTGCAAGGGGCATCACTGCCAGCTCTCCCAGTCTCAAAGGTTCGCTGCCCATGGACACAAACCCACCCTCACCCCTGGGCAGGTGCGAGCTGCCCCTGGCCTGGCTCACCGAGATGTAATCCAGCTCATTGTAGGACACGGCCTCCTCCACCATGTACGGCTTCTCCGCTGCCCCTGGCACAGACAGAGAGCCACGTGAAGGGGGGCACTGCACCCCTTCTGCAGCAGCAGCAGCACCTGCAAACCCAGCCATGGCCCAGGCAGCACAGAGCCACGGGACACGTGTCCAGGGCTCCTGGGGGACAGTCAATCTGAGCTCCTGCTGTGACCAGGGGACTCAAGGAACAGGCAGTGAAGGCAATGATGGCCTAATCCATGGACAGGCCATGGATGGAGCCTCCCTCCCTGCCAGTGAGCCCAGAGGCCGTGGGGATGTGATACCTTTCCGGATCAGGTACACGTAGCAATCTGTCAGCAGGACATAGATCAACTGCAGGTTGCCTTCCATGTGTCCCGTGCTCATTCGGATCATCTGCATGGAAAGAAAGGAGCTCTCAGCCCTGGGCTGATGCAGGCACAGAGCTGATCTTTAATTGATGGAGAGCCCTTACCCTGAACAGCTGCTCCTCGTTCTCCCGAAAGACGTGGATCATCAGCAGGAGGAGATGGTTGTTATCCACCCTGCGGAGAGGATGGACATAGATGTGAGGCTGGGCGAGTCCAGGAAGGGCAATCCCCTTCCCTGTTGAACATATCCATGATCTGGGCACTTGTTAGCTCCCCAAGACCTCTTCCTGACCCTTTGTGCCTCCTCTTCATCTTGGAGAAGGATGGGCTTTGCCCCCAAACCAAGGACAAAGCAAAAGGCGTCAACTTGAGCTCAAGATTGTTTCAAAGATGCTCTCCCTGCTGAGCACACCCATCCTCACCTGAACTCGGAGGGATGGGTCAGCTCCGAGGGGCTGCCCTGCCCTTCCTCCACCCCAGAGTCCTCAGCGCTGCTCAGGGAAGGGCTGGGCTGCTCCTTCTTGGGCTCACAGAGAGCCTGTGGGTTGGTGATTTCTGTCTGGCTAGTCTGAGGTTCAGCACTCGCCCTTTCAGACTCCTCTACTGCCCCAACTGCTTCTCCCTCTCTGCTTTCTTCTTCTTCAGGAGCCTCAGGGCTACCAGAAACATGTGGCGGTTGGCCAGGCCCTGGAGGGTCATGGTGGCCACCACCTGGTGCAGCAGCGTTTGGACTCTCGACGGTAAATCGGTAGAAGTCCATGGGGGCTGAAATCCCCTCGCTAAAGTCGCCAGAGGACGATCCATCCGGGGTCTCCCCTGGCGTGCCGGTCCGAAAGGGCTGCCCGGGGGGCTCCAGGGCGGCGTTCCAGCCCCCGGGGTCCAGCTGCCCGTTGAGCCTGTCCATGACCTTGCTCAGGGGCTGCCCCACGCTCTCCATGGACGTGTCCTTCATCTCGGGGATGCGCAGGGCCAGCGGGCCGAGGGCAGCGCGCTCCCCGTCCCTCGGCGGCTCATCCCTGTCCGTGTCCCTCGGCGGCTCCTCCCTGTCCCCCTCCCCGTCCCTCGGTGGCTCCTCCCTGTCGCTGAGCCCGTTGACGCCGCTGTCCCCGCTGGCCTCGGGCGCTGCGGGCGCCGGGCTGTTTGCTGACTCCTCAGGCTTCACCTTCTTCTTCTTGCCCGTCTTCTTCTTCTTGGCTAACCTGTGGGAGAGAAGAACGTCACCCACTGTGCCTGCTTAGACTCTGCAGTAGGCACAGGGGTCCAACAACATTCCTTTGTAATTTTCCCTGTTGCAGAGAAATCCTTCTAATCAGGAACACTGCTCAGTGTGCAGCCATGTAGAGCCCCCATCTCTGTGCCAGTTTTCATGAGACAAGCTATGGGCACTTTCTCCTACCTATCCCAAAAAGAGGTGTCACTGCTGACACAGCACCCTGGGCTTTCTTTCAGCTGCAGGGGGATCACAAATGATTGTGGTGCTGAAATGACGTGGGAGAAATCCCTGGTTGAGATCAAGAAGCTGGGAAGGGAGGAAGTTTCTGGAGGTGGCAATGCCATGTCCCCACCTGCCAGGAGAGGGAGATGCAGGTTGGAGCACACCATGATGTGCTGTGCAAGTGTTCTGGCACCTACAGCACCCAAACTTCTGCCAGGTCACCCCTGTTTGGGAATTGAGCCCAGTGCTCCCCTTCCCTGTGTCTCCCATATGGGATGATGTGTAAAACCCAGCTCCTGTGCTCCAGCACAGCCCTGCTGGGCAGGTTTGGGGAGTCCCCATCACGGGGTGTGAGCAGACAGAGCCTTGAGCTCTTTGTCTGGATTGAGGGCTCTGAGGGATCCCCTGGGGATCTCCCCTGCAGGAGTCAAACACCCAAACCCCGGCCAGGAGCTCGGCAGAGGCATCTCCCATGACAGGTCTGGCCACAGCTCACTGACAAACAGGAGGAGAAACACGATGGGAGACAAGATCCAAGCCCCAGAGCTGCTGCAAAGCTGCCACCAGCTGGAGAGAGCTCCAAATAAATGCTCATGGATTACTCTGAGCCCTCTGACTCACAGAGGCAGGGAAAGGGGGTGATGTGTGTCGCTACAGGACACAAAAGAACACAAGCTCACACTGCTGTTCTCAAGGTGAAGAAAAAAGGGAAGCTTATTTTCTGACTCTAAAATTTATATTTTTTTTAAGAGTGACAGTGGATTGGAGGGTGACAGTGCCACCTCTCCAATGACACTGGACAGACAGTCTATCAGCTTTCTCCTCTTCCATAAAGGAATGCAAAACAATGAGTTATTTACAGAAAGTGTGTGAGAAAGTTTGCTACAAGAATGTCAACATCAGAAGGCTTAGAAAATCTTAAAAAAACAGAGTGACAGATGTGGAATCAGCCCAAGGAACCCAGCCCAGCCCCACAGGGCTGAGTAAAGTCTGCAGCACAGAGACTGTCCTCGCTGGAACAGAAGAGGTGTCACATCCCCAACATGTGCCACTCTCTGAGGCCAGCAGTTGTGTCCCTACCTGATGACCTCCAGCTCTGTGCAGCTCTCGGACTGGTCCGTTCCCTCGGGGGTGGCCTCTGCCCTGTGCACGGGTGTGGTGTCAGCAGAGGATGGTGCCTCAGCCCTGTCCTGGTTGAAGGGGTTGTGGCGCTGCTGCGTGGGGCTCCTGGCCATGGCCCTGCCGCCGTTGGGCTCTGAGCGTGGGCAGCTCAGCGTGTCCGTCAGGTCCCCGTCTGCAGGACAGGGTGGGAGAGAGGATCAGCCCCAGCTCGGGCTCCTGGGCACAGCCAGGCCGAGCCAAGCCACGTGCAGGGGCTCGGGGCACTGTGTGGGCACCGTGCCATTGGCAGTGCCAGCAGGTCCCAGTGAGAATGGACAGCGAGGCCAGCGTGAGACCCTGCACCCCCTGTGCAGTCCAGAGAATGCCTGACACAGCAGCTCAGTCACCCAGGAGCCAGCAGCCAGATGGAGAGCAGAGGTGGTGTCTGAGGGAGGTGCTGAGGGGTCCTGGGGCCATTGCTCCTGAGCAAGGTGACAGCGAGCCATGAGGCTGCTGCTTCTCCCCTGATACGGCCGTGTGTCTCAGACATGTTTTATGAAAAATCCTTTCCTTAGGATTTTGCCTCCTGAGAAGCTGAGAGGCCTCAGGAACAAAATGTAACCAATGGTTATCTGCTGCCGTGGAATGCAACAGGTGCATCTGTGATTGGTCTCATGTGGTTGTTTCTAATCAATGGCCAATCACAGTCCAGCTGAATGGACTGTCTCAGTCAGTCACAAGCCTTTGTTATCATCCTTTTTCTATTCTTAGCTAGCCTTCTTTTCTTCCATTATTTTAGTACAGTTTTAATATATATATATCATAAAATAATAAATCAAGCCTTCTGAAACATGGAGTCAGATCCTCATCTCTTCCCTGGTCCTGGGACTCCTGTGAACACTGCCACAGCTGTGGGAAGGTGCCTGCTCAGCTGGAGGGGCAGACACAGAGCCAGCCCATGGAGCAGCAATCCTGACAGAGCTGGCTGCTCTCCTCTGCTCACATGAGACACACGTGGGGGCTGGAGTGTGCTGGAGAGGGGACACAGCATTCAGCAGGCAGCACAGACAGGGCAGAGCACAAACAGCTGGGCCCGTGTTAGTCTTCAGAGGGAAAAAGAGCAAAGGAGAAGGGCTGCAGGAGTCATGCTTGGACTATTATTATCTATTATCCATCCGAAATCATGGTTAAAGGAAAGTTATTCATGCCCTTCTCCTCTCCAGCACCACTCCTGGTCCAGTGGAAGGTGTCCCTGCCCATGACAAGGGATTGGAACGAGATGATCTTTAAGGTCCTTTCCAACCCAAACCATTCCATGATTCTGATTCCTTTGCACAGCCAGCTAAAAAGACCCCATGGGAAGAGAACCACAGCCCTGGCAGACTGATTCTGGGTGTAGGATTTGAGGAGGAAAATGAAACCTCTTGTAAAACTTTAATCCAGGCAGTTTGTGCTGGATGATTCCAAAACTCCACTTTGTTCTCACTGAAAAAGCTGCCCCAGAGCAGGGAGAGTCAGTGTGAGCTCTACCAGGGAAATCAATTGGGTTTTATATCCTCAAATCCAGAGGGATCTGCGTTCCACCAGCATCCCTGGGCTTTAGCCTCCACCCAACACCCCCCTGGGTTTGGAAATCTGGTTTGTACCCTCCAGAGATGGGTTAAACCATGTCAGTGACATCCCTGTGGTGGGAAAGAAAGAAGGTAAGAGGGAGCACGTTAGAGCCCGAGAGCAATCCACATGGAATTCAGGCAGATTTGCCCAAACAGTCCCCAAATATTCAGGTGGTCCCAACAGGCTCCATCCAGCTTTGAGCTGCAAATGATGGAGTGTGGTGTGTTTCCTCTGGGGGTGAAGCAGAGAGGATGCTGCTCCAGTGCAGGATGTGCACAGGGGCTGCATGTGGAAGAAGAATAAATTCCTTTAAGCTGAGTAAGTGCTCTTGGCCATAAAGGCCAGAGGTAGCTGGTAAGTGGGTTTAAAAAGTGGTATAATTAATAAAAGTAACAAATGTAGTGACCCCAAACTGACCCATGTGCTGGATATTGTGGCTTCATGGGAGAAGTTTTCACACAGGACAGGATGATCCAGAGAAAACAAAACCTCCCAAATTAATCCCTGCAAAATACCCAAAATTAAAGGCAGCACAATTAGTTCAGCTGTTTTCCAGGGCTTTCAAGAATCCAATGAGGGTGGATCAATTTTTCAGTCAGCACGCTGTGTGCTTTACCCCAAAGAGGAAATCCATGGCATGAGGGCAGCTGCACATCCCACGTTTTGGGTCTGTACAGAATTCCATCAGGACAGAGCAGTTGGTTGTTAAAGAAACAAACATGGGAACATGCAGCAAGCTCAGGGGGCAGCAATGCAGACAGAAAACAAAAATGCTGTAAGAGATGAGTGTGTCCCACCTTCCCAGTCTCTGCTGGGCATGGTCTGCATTGCTGGAAAGACATCTCCAAAATCATAATCTACAAGAATGAGGGATAAAACTCAGGATTAGAAATACAGGTAGTGGGGAGGGAAGTGGGGAGAGGGGACAGTGTGAAGGGGATTTGGGGAGGGAGATGGGAATGGGGAGAAACAAAACAATTGCCCACTGGTATCTGAAACACATGAGAAAATAGGGAATGTGGATGTGAATGGAAACCAGCTGCACTAGTGGTTGTTCCTTCTGGAACACCCATGCTATGGGAGCTACAAAGGGACCAGGGAAGAGTGAAAGCCCCATTATTCAAGCTGCTGGGAAGCTACACCAGATAAACAGTGTCACCTAGGGCTTGATCCTCTCTGGGAAGCAATTTAATCTCTCTGTGCCTCAGTTTCCCCACTTCACACTTACCTCCCATAGATACTGTGATGTTTGACTCATGAATGTTTGCAAAGCCAGGGATCTGATTAAAGGGGAAAACTTGTCCTCTGATCCTACAATCCCCAGTTCCACCTACACTCTCAGGGTAGAGACATGCTCCTGTTGAAATGATGAGCAGGGTAATAGTTACAGGGAAAAGTTAAATTCCTCCATATCAGAGGAGCAGCAGCAATTCCTGCCCTCCTGGGTCCTGGTCCAGCATTCCTACATCAGCAAAATATCTACATCACCAAATTCCTCTGGGCATGGGGAGACTGAGACACAGAGCACAGCCACTGCCTGGACACATGGAATAGGCTGAGATGATGCCAAACCCAAAATCCATCTCCAAAATCTCCTGGATCTCTACTCCAAAGCCCTCTTCTCTCAAGCTTTAAGCAGCCATCCATCAGAAGGCTGGGGACACCCAGTGGTAGGGACAGGCAGGAGATGTCTGGCACAAGCCATGCTCTGCTGAGGGAGGAGCAGCAATGCAAACCCAGGGGTGCAGCACAACAGCTGCTTATGCCAAACCTCTGGGGACAGACAACCTTCCTCTGTGATTTTCATTTCTAGGCTCCTCGTGCTGTCTCCACCTTCCCTGGGATGCTGGAGATTTGGGAGGAGCAAGTCCCTAAAATCAAGCCCTCCCTGTGTGCATGTGTGGTGAACCCAAACCAGTGCTGTGCTTCCAAGTCCTTTCTTAAAACAACTCCAATGCCCAACCCAGGCTGCTCCTTCTCAGCATCTTTAATACCTGCAGGTTCTGTCTTGCTCATAAAAGGCCCCTGGTGACCCTTGTCTTGAGGGAACCCATCTGTGTGTGGGCTCAGGCCCAAATTCTCTGCATCCATCTAACAGTTCATTCCATTCCAACTCTATTCCACAATCCCTTTTGCTCAAGCTGACATAAAAACCAGGACAGGACCAATGCATTTGGGATTAGGAACAGCATCAGCATTGCTGCTGCTTGATGTGAACGTGGTGGGTGCAGGACAGGAGCTCCCTGCTCTGGCTGGAGCAGACTCATGGCACAGACACAAGGTACTGCCTGCCCAGTGTCTGCCCAGTTCATCAGGAACAACATCCAGCCTCTCTGAAGGGATGAGGGGGTGGGTAGGACAATTTATCAGGTTGCTCAAGATGTATCAAGAGGAAAAAAAAAACATCTCTGAGACCACTGGCTGCCTTTCACAAAATCACAGAATCACAGAATTTCTAGGTTGGAAGAGACCTTTAAGATCATCGAGTCCAACCCATGTTCTAACACCTCAACTAGATCATCTCCCAGACTGAAAACACAGAGAAGACTCTGGAAACTACTCCCCTCCAGGGCCAGCACATGTGGCTCTCTGGACTGCAGAACAAAGTTAAAAACCTCCCCTGCAGCCCTGTGTCCCCCCTAACCTGGAAGCCACATCCAGATACAGGCACAGCCTTTACTCTGTGGGGAGAGTCCTCCAGTTCCTGCTAAAACCCTCAGGATGGGAATGTGGCCTGGGGCGCCTGCAGGGAATGTCCTTCTCTCCCAGTCCGAGGCACAGAATCAGCACAGAATGGTTTGGGTTGGAAGGGACCTTAAAGCTGACCTAATTCCACCCCCTGCCATGGGCAGGGACACCTTCCACTGTCCCAGGCTGCTCCCAGCCCCATCCAACCTGGCCTTGGGCACTGCCAGGGATCCAAGGGCAGCCACAGCTGCTCTGGGCACCCTGTGCCAGGGCCTCTGCACTCTCACAGGGAAGAATTTCTCCCTAACACCTAATCTAAATTTCTCATCTTTTTGTTTAAAACTCTTAGGTTAAACCCATTCCCCCTTGTCCTGTCTCCCAAGGATGTAAGACAGGAGAGCCTCCCAGCCTGGCTGCTGGCTCTCCTGCTTTGCTGTCTTCCAGTCTGAAATCTGCTGCCTTATCTGAAGGGGATGTGGGAAGAACACATGCCCAAACCCCACTGACCCTCGCTGGATGGAGCAATGGCACTGTCGTCCCATTCCAGGTTGGTGGAGGTGACAGAGTTGAAGGAGTTGAGGGAGAGGCTGTCGGAGCCGTGCACGGAGCTGGGCAGGCGCTCCTCGAAGTCCAGCAGGTGCTGAGGTTTGTAGTAATCCGGCATGTAGGGGGCCAGATCCAGGTATGGAGCATCCTGCAGGGCAGGGAGGGCTCAGAGTCAGGCTGCAGTCACTGCTACTGGCACAGCTGGGGGAAATGCCACCCCACCAACACGGTGGGACGGCCCCTTGAAGGTCCCTTCTCAGTGTCCATCTCAGAGGAAACCCGGTGGTTTTACTAAGGGTTAGCTGGTGGATTTGTGTTTCCTGGAGGGACACCAGGGGTTTGTACCACACTTGCAGAGCTCAGCTCTTTTATCCCCATCAATGTGCCTTGCAGCTGCCTTGCTCCTCCTCCAAGCAGTGAAGAACTGAGCAACAGGAATAAATCCCATTGTTGGATCCCCAAAGAAGTCTTTCCCAAAATCATCAGTGTCACATTTTCAGCTGAAAGTCCACCCTGAACCAAGCAGAGGATCTGTCCCACCCTGGCCTTCGCCTGCTCCACATTCCCACTCTCCCAGAGCTGGAAGAACAGATCAAACACTCACCAGGTCCAAGTCAAAGCGGATGAACTCCAGTCCAGACACCAGCGTTAAGAACAAGGTCAGATGGTCGTGACTGCAGACCAGGGCGTTCCTGCCACAGGGAGGAACAAAAGAGCTTTACAGATCAGGGAAAGAGGAGGAGCAGCTACAAGGGCCCTTCTGTTTCTTTGGGGGCGTCTCTGAGCTGCCATAGATCAGCTCTGCAGCTGGCAGCCCACTCCTTGCCTCTGTGGGCAGCCACTGTGTGCTGTTCCCAAAGTGAGCTACAGCCACATTTCCAGGTGCCCAGCAAAGCTGGGCTGCCTGGGCAGGAGCTCAGCAGCTCCTTGGAAATAATGGAAAAATATAAAGGAGACTGCAGAGTAAAAGCAGGAACTAGGAAAAATACTTGCAGGGCCTCATAGAACTAAGAGGATGCTGCATTCACATCTAGGACCCTTAAATTAACCAAATAAATCCCACAAGGAGAAAAATCAAACCCTGATCAAATGCTTGTCCCCCACTGGGAAATTCAGGCTGGCTTCTGACCAGGAGGGATGTCAAACGTTGCCCAAAGAAGGAGCTGGGATACTCACTTGACATAGTACTTGTGCAGCAGGCTGAGGTTCTCCTGGAACAGCCTCAAGTAGCTCTCCAAGGAATTTTCATTGAGGGCAAGGTAGAGCCAGGCCCGGCCTGGAAACAGAGAAGCAGAGAGATTTATCTGGAAACACCTGAGAATTGACACAAGCCTAGAAATACCATGAATTAGTTAAAACCCCTCAGATCATTCATTCGTATCATTTGAGGGGAGCAACTGTGAGGGAAATTGGGAGGGGAATGCCAGTGAGAGATTCATGATTTGGAGTAAAACTGGTGAGAGACAGGTGAAGAAGGAGCCACACAACTGTGTCTCTCCAGCAAGATGGGAGCCCTGCCAGAAATATTGGGAGATGGGAGAGGCAGAAGGAGAATTGCCATGAATCAGCCCAGGTGAGATTTGACACAAATTCTGGTGCAGAGAGGTGACAGTAGAGCCTGTGCTCAGCTCTGCTCTCACCAGCACAGGCCCAGGACAAGGCAGGTGTTTGGATAAGCAGGCACAGAGGATCTGGGCATGGTCTTGCATCAAGAGTGGCCTCGACGGTCTCAAACATCTGCTATGGACAACTTGGAGCAGGGAAAATGCAGAATCACACACATGACTGCTACAGCAAGATGTGGGGTGAGAGGGGATGCTCCCATCTGCCAGGAACCCTTCCCGAGGGTACAGCCCTGCAGGATTTCCATCTGCCAGGAACCCTTCCCAAGGGCACAGCCCTGCGGATCTCCCATCTGCCAGGAACCCTTCCCAAGGGCATGGCCCTGCAGATCTCCCATCCTTCCCAAGAGCTACCCCTGCCAGGAACTCTTCCTGAGGTCATGGCCCCACAGGACTCCCATCTGCCAGGAACCCTTCCCAAGGGCACAGCCCTGCAGGACGCCCATCCTTCCCAAGAGCTACCCTCTGCCAGGAACTCTTCCTGAGGTCATGGCCCCACAGGAATCCCATCTGTCTGGAGCCCATCCTGAGGGCACAGCCTCCTGGGTTCCAGGGCAGCAGAAGCCAGGCTACACCTCAGCACCCAACCCTGAGGTACAGTGACATTATTTCCAGAGACCTCACACGGTCATGGCAGCACTCCCACCTCCTTGGCACAGGCTGCTCAGGGAAGCAGTGGAATCACCACCCCTGGAAATGATCAAACTACATGTAGATGTGGCACCTGGGGACGTGGCTTGGTGGTGGACATGGCAGTGCTGGGCTAATGGTAGGACTCAACCTCAGAGGTCCTTCCCAGCTTTAATGATTCTGCAATTCCTTTGCCTGGGACCTGGATCACAATGGCTCTCTCAATCCACCAGCAGCCCCAACTCCTCAGCACAACCTGGGCCTCCCCAGGGGTCCCCAGAGTGAGAGCTGGGGACACTGGATGAATACTCACTGCGTCCCAGGTTGGTGGCCACGTGCTGCAGCACTTCGATCTGTTTGATGGCTTCCCTGCGTGTGAAGTGAACCACCAGCACCCAGTACCCCGAGGAGAGATCTTGCAGTCTGCAGGAAGAAAAATCCCAGAGGAATATTAAACAAAACCTCCACCCCAATGCCTGCCTAGATGCTTTCCTCATGCTGAGGTGTCACTATCATATTTTTGGGAAAAATCCCCTCGCCCAGGATTCTTCTCCTGGGAAGCTGAGAAGCCTCAGAGAAAAAGGAAAACAATATTATCTCATTTGCTTCTCTTGTGTTTTGCTGTTTGGAATGTGGTTTGGAGATTAGTTATCCAACAGGTCTTTGATTGGTTTCATGTGAATTGTTTTAACTTAATGACCAATCACAGTCAGGCTGTGTTGGGACTTTGGAGAGGGTCACGAATTTTTCATTATTATCTTGTTAAGCCTTCTGCCTGTATCCTTTGTCTATTCTTTAGTATAGTTTTAGTATAATATAGTATAATATAATATAATATAGTATAATACAATATAATAAAATATAGTATAGTATACTATAATGTAATGTAATGTAATACAATATAATGTAATACAATATAATGTAATACAATATAATGTAATATTATATTATATTATATTATATTATATTATATTATATTATATTATATTATATTATATTATATTATATTATATTATATATCATTCTAATATCATATCATATAATAAAATAATAAATTAGCCTTCTAAGATCATGGAGTCAGATTCATCTTTCCTCCCCACGAGGGGGAACCCCAAAAATACCACACTGAGGCTCCACAGCAGGCTTTTTCCATGGGGAAAGCAGCACCCCAGAGGTGGCTCCAGGCTCACCCGTAGAGCAGAGCGTGGTCCAGGTGTTCACAGAGCCGCTGCAGGACCTTGTCGTGGTTTCTGATGGCCGGGGTCTCATCTTCACAGGCAGCAAAGTAGCTCTGCAGCTGCAAAAAGAGATGGCATGGCTGGAATGCCCCTCTCCAGCCCACGAGGAGCAGGTGGAGGTGCCAAAACACACATAATCCAGCGTGAACAGTTTTTTGTGTTCTCTCAGCTTGCTAAACCCTGTTGCAGGTTTTATTTGCAGGGTGTAGCTGATGTTTTGAGGGGACCCTAAAGGCAGTAACTACAGGGAGAACCTTGCCCAGGGTCCCCACATCTCACAGCCCAGCAGTGCCATGGTGGCTGCACAACCACGTTCCCCCATGGTGAGCAGCCTCTTCCCTCCCAGCCAACACTACTGCTCTGAATCACCAGACCCTGCTGAAATAAACCCCAGCTCAGCTCTGTTAATGGGTCTGACATGGATGAGCCCTCTCCTTGCTTTTGCTAGAAATCCCCTTGCACCCAAATCCTCTATCCTTTCCCAGCTGACCCACAGGCCTCCTCCTGCCCCCAGAGCTTAGGGATCTATTTAGGTCCTGTCTCACACACCCTTGGCATCCAGGCAGGGAGATTACTCTCCCGGGATGTAATCTCAGCTGGACAGGCCATGGCTGTTTGCCGGCCACGTGCAAGAACAGCTCAGCTGAGCCACAACAATATTAGAGACAATATCTGTGTTATTTTAGTGACCTGACATGTCTTTGCCAAACCTCACTAGATGACAGATGTGTAAAACATAAAAACTTGACATTAGAGTGCTTGTCAAATCTGACCAGTCCCCCAAAATGGGTTTTTTCTCCAGAATTATTACTAGAAAAGCTCCTTCTGGAAAAATCATCCAATCTTGATGTGCAGTTACCCAGGGGTCAGAGAACACCTCAGGGCTCCTGGGAACACTCTTAGGAGTATGAACATATTGACCTCCAATACCCTCCTAGCCCAAAGACCTTGAACTCCTCTGTGACAGGGTCTCTTGTGTTGAGATGACCCCAAGGTGTTTCAAAGTCTTTTTCCCAGCCCCGAGACTGAACAAGAAGCCAAGATGTGTTGGTTCTGCTTTTCAAGGTTGTTAATTTTTTCTTATCTATAACATTCTCTTTCAAGATCTGTCCAGCAGGTTGGGCTGAGGCACACTGACTGCCCTCAGGGCAGTGTTATCCTTTTATACTAAGAACTACATGTACTTTATTTACAGTAATTTTCCAATACCTATCGCCTATGTTAGACACTCTGTCTTTACTCTAAACCAATCCAAAAGTGTCACCATCACACAGAAGATGGAGGACAAGAAGGAGAAGGACAGACACACCCAGATTCCTCCATCTTGCCTCTTGAACCCCGATTCTAAAAACCCCAAAATTCTACTTTTCCACCCTGTGATAAATTCACTATCATTCTACTCAATCTCCTGTGTCTTGTACATCTTTAAACAAAGTTGGGAATTGTTTCCATGGGCTAAAATCCAAGGCACAGGTGTTTTTGACTCCATGCCAAGGTCTCTGAGCCCCCTGCCAGGGTCTCAAGTCCTCCAGGGCAGCCAGAGGAATGTCCTGGGTTCCAACACCTCTGGAGCTCTTAGGTAAGATGGCAGAGCCAGGCAGGTTCCTGCACAGAGCTGGTCCCAGCCCTCAGGTGAGAGAAAACTGCTGAGCCTGGAGAATGGCAGCCAGAGCTCCCCTGATGGTGGCACAGCCCTGCCCTGCCTGTCCCTGTCCCTGTCCCTGTCCCAGCAGGTGAGTCCCTGGGGAAGCAGATGCACAACCAGGATTGCAGAGGTACCTGTGGGTGTTCTGGAGATCCTCAGGGGCTTTCACAACACCCAGGTGAGACCTGGAGCATTTCAGCTCTACAGCTTCTATCCATTTTTGGGAGGAAGCTTTTCCAGAAGATTCCCACTATTCATAGGCAGCCCAGACTGAAGCAGAGAGGAAAATGCTCTAAAATACCACTATTGAAGAAAAATTTCAGGAGGTACTTGCAGCCAGTGTTTGAAGGTGCAGCAAGGACATCAGAGGAAGAAACAAACCTATAATTTAGAGCCATATCCCTCAGGTGATGGATAGATGGAGTCATGGGGATGATGTCCAAGAGCTGGAGATCACTAAAATATCCCATTTTTGGGAAAATTGAGGCAGAGGCAAAGATCTCACAGGACATGAGCCAGCACTTGAAGGCAGAAACTCCCAACTTGTCCCAGCCAGGCTGTGGGTTCTGCAGGGAGCTGGTGCACCCTTGGAGGAGGTTCTGGGTGTTTCTGCAGGCTCTGAGCTGGATTGGGGAAATGCAGCTGTGGGGGACAGCTGGGGGGAACAAGAATAAATCAGGCATTTCATGAGCTCACCACTGAAAAAAATGAGACACAGCTTGGGAAGGTCAGTTTGGAGGGAACCTGGAGCATGTCTGTGCCTCTGACCAGAGGAATTCCTCGTGACAGAGACACTCCAAGCCTGGGCAGCATAAGAGATGAGGAAATAGAAATATTTCCTCTTTTTTCTTTCCTCCTTTCTCCCAAAATAACTCAGAACTTTGTCATGCTCCTTCCTGCAGCCAGTGCACAGCTCCCATACAGCACTGCAGCCAGGGATGGTGCCACTCCCAGCATCCTTCCAAAATAAACATGGCCAAAGGCTTCCAGCACCCAGCCAAGGGCAGGCACGGCTCACTGGAGCACAATTCCCACCAGAGAGCAGGCAGGTGAATCCCTGCCCAGCCACCCTGACCAGGGAGCAAACAAGACACAGCAAGCCTCGGGATCTCCTGGGTGGAGTCATCCCTCCAGCCAGGGTGGGGAAACACTTGCAAAAGCTGATGGGGAGGTGTTTCTGGCTTGGGAAGAAGGGTGAAGACACATGGAGAAAAGTTAGGATGAAACAGCTTTCCCAACTGGGGAACAGAGTCCAGCTGTGCTGTTTTTCAAAGATTCAATGCCTAGCTGAAAATTTGGAGGAATTACAACCATGAGCATCATGAAGGATGATCCCAGCACCCACGTGGTGATGGCAGCAGTGATGTGGCACTGCCCCAAAAATGGCATTTTATAGAGTGTTTATATGGAGTCTCCTGTAAGTTGTTATAAAACACACGTGGATAATTGAACCAGCCTCTCCTCCTGCAGTCAGACCTGTCTGGGAGGTGGTGACCAACTTCATGAGGCACCCACAAAGCAGCTCCCTGACACAGCTGGGCTGTGAGCAGGGCTGGAGCCAGGGAGATCAGGAAGGAGGGAAATAATTGGGTTAAAAACACCATCCCTGGATTTCTGCAGAGATGCTCTTCCCCTCATCTCCTCTGCACCCCAAATCCAGAAGGAAGGGCTGATGGCTGGCTCGGATGGAGGACTCAGGCTCCTGAGGGGCACAGCAATGCCTGGAGCCCTGACCCGGGGCTATTTATAGACATTCCTGTGGCCAAAAGAAGCCCTGCTGGCATGCAGAAAGCATCCCAGCCATGCAGCCACCGGGACCACTCTGCAGCCCCAGCCAGGTCTGAGCACTGGTGCTCCTGGGGCAGAACCTGCCCAGGGAGAGGCAACAACAGCCCGGGCACAACAACCCGGCCACAACAACAGACCAGTCACAACAGGCCAGGCACAACAGGCCAGGCACAACAGCCCCGGCCACAACAGCCCGGCCATGGGCTGAACACACCTGGGAGAGCTGGAGCACAAGCGAGTTTGTCCAATAGGAACAGAGACCTGGCTGCCACTGGGAAACACTCACACCACTGAGGAGGAGGAGGATTTAATTGCTGTTTATCAATCACAAGTTCATTTTTCTAGCAGTGACACACCCCACCCCAACGCTGGCACGCGTGAGAGAGGCTCTTCCTTGCACAATTTTATAAGCTATTACTGCAGTGCTTCTCAATGAGTGTGGAGATTTCCAGGTTGATCTGCAGAGCTCCTGTATTTGTTGGCTTCCCTTGCAACAATCAGGGAAGTGCTCTGGAAAGCCCATTCCCAAATCTAATCATTCTTGTGGTGGTTGTGAAATCCCTTCAGTAATTCTAAAACCTCACTGGAATACTGAAATAGTCTCCTGACCTGTTCAGGGCTGGCCTCAACCCAACTGAGTCCACATCTCCTCTCTGTAAATCTGCCCTGCAGATGTTTCACAGCAGCTTGGGAAGGTCACATACTCATCATAACAGAAAAAATAGATTTTATGGGAAAAAAAAAAAACAAGTCCAGTGGCAAACACACCAGAAGCAAGCAAAGTGCTGCTCCCTCAGAGAGCTGCTGCTCTGAGTCCCTCCCCACCACACACGGCCTCCAGCCCCTGCTTAATTCAGTTACAGCTCTTGGACCAGTTCACCAGAAGTGGGGAAAGCTGAAATCACTCAACAGCCACCAAAATTGTGCAATCAGAAGGAGAGAGGCTTGGAGGCTTTCCTTCAGCTCCTTGGGAAAACCACAGCCAAACTCACCCTCATAAACCAGCTGCTCCCCCAGCTTTGTGCTAGAGAGAGGAGAACAAATGGGATTTTTAAATTCCCAAAGTGTTATCACAGGCTTGTCCACCCTCAGCTCCAGAGCTGATTTTGGGTGTTATGGAGGACAAACATCAGTTTAGGTACCTGCAGAACCAAATCCCCTTGAAATTGTGGATGACAAACTCTGGATCACCACTAGCCCTGTGGTGGTGTGAGTGGCTCCTGGATGGCCAGGCAGGGAAGTTTCCTGATCACTGGGATGAGGCAAGAGGAATTTCTAAAGAGATAAACCTTGAAATACTCCAGCAACCCAAGCAATACACAACTGTGATGAGAGCAGAACCACAGCACCACAGGGACAAAGCCCTCGAGGCCCACCAAGACACAACTGTGGACTTGCTGAAAGCACCTGAGTGACCCCTGTGTCTTGTCTTCATGGACAACTCAGGAGCTCCATGAGATTGCTGCTACTCCACCCACAGGCTTTTGGCAGCTGGCAAACCTGGTACAGATGGCAAAGGAACATGCAGGGCTGCCCTCTTCATGAGGTCCCTGTAGCAGCAACAAGTGTGGCCTGGGGAGATGTGAGGGAAGGAGAGGAAAGACCCTGGCAGAAATAAAACCCTTGTGGTCTTTGAGCCAGAGAGGTGCCTCTCAAAAGGGAGCAGAAGGCAAGAGACTGTTTGGCTGTTTGCACATCTCTGTGCTGGGCTAAATAAACGCAGCCAGGCAGAGATGAGCACATTCCCTACGTGGTTTGAGTAGAGATGCTCCACTCCAGCACTCCCTGCTCCTCTCCAGGACAAAGGGGCTCCAAGCCCTGCCCAAACCCACCCTCTCACTGTGCAGGAGAAGCAGAGGTGTCACAAGGCAGAGCTCAGCAGCTTAGGGGACTGCAAAGGCATTTCAAAGGTACAGGGCTGAAAATCCAACCTGGAGACAGGCAGCAAAGGCTCAGCATTAACTTGCTGTGAGGGCAGTGGAAACCTTCCCAAAGTCATGCAGAAACGGAGCAGAGCCAGAGCTTTTGGCAAGAACTCCTGCAACGTCAGCAAAAACCACTGCTCCACCTGATTGACATGCACCAAGGATCAGCTGCTCCAGAGTTCATGGCAATGTGTGTCCTTCAAAGGCAGCAGAACGGCCTGAAAACCATAGTGGAGTCCCAAAATGTGCCATTCTAACCTCTTTTCTGATTTTACATTCAGCTCCTGGAATTGTCAACAATAAGACTGTTTAAGGACTGCATTTTCACCACCTAATCCCAGGTAGGAGAGCACTAAACCCCTCCTGAGCCTAGGGAATATTCAGGGAAACCCAAAAGAACACAAACCACCAGCTTCATGGACCAGGGAACCTGTGACAGCTCCTGGCTACCAGCAGATGTTTGGCAAAGGATGGATTTGAAGTTGTTGGCATTTCTGGCATGTTTAGAGCTCACCTGGGCAGCACCAGGAAGCTGCCCTCACAGCAGCATCTCCTAGAAGGAAACATGCTCTTGAGTGAACACTGAGCCATAACATGCCCATCCCCAGCCTTCTGCCCCAATAAAGCCCTAAATCTTCACAAAAATCAAGGGTTAGGCAGCACTCTGTGCAGTAATTTGAGCTGGAGCACAGCCCTCTTAGCAGAAGGGGAACTGAGTGGGAAAATGGAAATTAAGCAGTCACAACACTGTCCATGTGTGCAGAAAGCATCACACTGTGAATTAATCTACAGCTCCCAGGGAGGACACAGAGGACAAGCTGTAGATGGGAAATCAAAACCATGCTCCCAATTCCCTTGGAACTGAAGCAGGGACCCAGCTCCCCAGTGCTGAGCCTTCCCAGCCTCTCCTGAAGCCAAAAGCAGAAACTTCCTGACATGTCTCTGGTTAGAGAAGCCTATTTTGTCTAAGTTGGGTGTTTTGCCTCACTTTTTTCAGTGGAGGCTGACTTCACACCTCCAACCTCACAGCTCTGAAATCCACAGCAGCTACCACTGATCTTCCCCCCTGGTACCTGGGAACCACACAGAGAACCCCACAGGCTGGAATTATCCTCCCCAAGCACATTTGCCACCTTTCCATCTGTGCTCCATCCCTCAAGTCTTTCCAGGAAAATAAGAGAAACTGACCTGTTCACTGAGGTTTGAGGGGTTTGCTTGGAATCAAAGCATTTTTTTGCTGTGGATTTGTACAGCATCCACACACCCATAATCCCAGTTCAATCATACAATTTTAGAAGCCTTCTCCACAACCTCAAGTCAAATGCAGTGTTCTCTTTGGGATCAGTGCCTGCCAGCACAGAAAATCTAATATTCTCAGTAGCCAGGGCTCCAACATGCACTGATCCCCCACCCCTAAAATCCAGCAAAAACTGCAATCACAGCCAGCTACAGCCCCAGCCCTGAGTGCCAAACCCTTCCCAGGGCTGTGCTGCTGCTCCTCTCCTTCCCCATCCAAGGCTGCTGAGCACAAGGGGCTTTTCCCTGGGCAGCTCCATGAAAATAAGACATTGTTTCCTCCCCTGTGGGTCTGCAGCTGAGAAAAGAAAACCCCCACCACATCACAGACACATCCAAATCCTCCACTGCACACCTGAACCGGTGATGAAAGTAAGGAGTGAGCAGCCCACACTGTGAGGAAACTTCTGAAATCAGAGGCAGGATGCTTGGGAAACTCCTCCAAGCCCCATGACACAATTCCAGTGCCAAGGAATTACTCAAGATGAGGATGACACAGTAGGATTTCCCAGCACAAAGCCACTTGCTCCCTTAACCTCGTACTTTACTCTTGCCACTCACAGGGAAAAAGAGGATCAGGGATTTCAGGCTGAAGTGGGAGAGGTAACCACTGGGAAAAATCAGCAGCTCCACAGTGATTTCCCTGAGGAAGCAGAACTGCATCCTGGGGGTAAAAAAGCAGGGTGGAATTTCACCATGGCCTGAGCTTGGTTTCACTGGGATGGTAGAAACTAATCCATCAGCCTGAAGCAGGCTCCTACATTTCCCTGAGTTTTGCTCTGAGCAAGGATGAACAGGCAGGATTAGAAAATTCAAAAAGTTTCACTGCTGGACCAAGACAGGAGTTGGCAGGGATTGCCAGCACATCTTGGCCTGCCCAGAGCTGGAGCTAAAGAGTCCTCTTCAATCACAACAGTAATTAAAATAAACGTGTTGATTTTTAAGCATTTCCAAATGTGATCTTCCAAGGATTTTCTGAATTCAAATAAATTGGGTCCAACCAATCCTGTGTGGGAAGTTGTATTCCTTCTATATACAGGGAAACTGAGGCAGGAGCATTGCAGAGCTTTGTGACAGAGCTCAGAGCAGGCTGAACATCCACTGATTTCCAGATAGATATAAGATTATCCTTAATTCTCAGAGGATAAAAAGGCAAGAGGCCAGAGGTCAGGGTCATCCATGGAAGAAAAAAGCTGGGAGAGGTTTGCACATCCATCCTACAGCCCAGAGGCAGTGTCCAGCCATCCCGTTCTTAATAGCACCAGGAATTTGGTGATGCTGGTCTTCATAAAACAAGTTTTCATGGATGAATCTGTGTCAGGACACACTGCAGAGCACAGGAAAACTATTCCATAAGGCAGAGGAAACACAACAACTGGAGAAACAACAGCAAGTCCAGAAAGCCTTTGTCCCAAAGCTTGGGACAAACACAAATGAAACTCTTGTTGTCTCCTCAAATGGAGCAGGGGTTCTTTTTCAAGGTTGGTTGGAGCTCATGTGTGGGCCAAACCAAAACTTCCAGCACATCCTTACAACTCTCTCCTTTGGCCTTCCCAAAGATTTCAGCATCCTGGTCCCCTCTGTGCTGGCTCACAGATGTTTCCACCACCAGGATGGGCTTTAAGGAACCACCCAAGGAGAAACAAGGGGCAAGGAGAAGGTGAGAGGACACAAGTTCAGGGCACTGCTTTGAGGGCACAGAGCAGGGCACAGGAATGAACCACACATTTCCTGTGTACATGGGGAGAATGTCCCAGGTCCTGCCCCTCCATCCTGTGCCCCCCACAGGACAGGCCTCTACAAAGATGGTTATAGGCTGGACTCCAAATCCCTCCTGAACAGAGCCCCAGGAAAAGGAGTTCCCCCAATCCTGTCCTTTGAAACGGGGAATCCCAGGCAGGACAATCCCAGAATATCCCAGCCAGCTGAAACAGAGGGTTCTGGGGTGGCCCTGGCAGTGTCCCTTTGGCAGGGTGACTCCACACCCCAGATGTGCCACCCCCACCACCAGAAGAGCTGTGTCCAACTTCCCACCCTCAGCACAGGGGGTCTCCAAGGACACTCCCGAAAATGTCCATCTCAGGCAAAGGGGATGCTGTGTGCCCTTGACCCCACGCTCCTGTCCCAGAGTCCAGCAGTACCCCTGGGGTGTTTCTTGCCTGTTGGGGTCTGTAGGATTGTCCCCCAACCCCACACCTCAGGCAGAAGGTCCATAGGGACCTGTCCTTCAACCCTACATCCATGGCAGTGGTGTGTGGTACCCAGGAGTGTCCCCCAGCCCTGCACCTCTGCAGACACAGCCCCCACGGGCAGCCCTGGGCAGAGGGGAGCCCCCAGGGGGATTCTCAGGCCCACAGCCCCACCCTCAGCCACAGGACAGTACGGGGTCCCAGAGCTGTCCCCAGCACCAGCTGAGGGGGTCTCCATGGATGTCTCCAGGCCCAGAGTGATTGCAGAGCGGGGTGCCCAGGGCAGTCTCCAGTTCCGCAGCCCCGGCATTGGGGTTCCCCAGGGCTGTCCCCAACCCCCGCAGCCCAGAGGTGTCCCCAGGCCCAGTCCTTTCAGCACCGCGGATCGATGTCCGCAGCCCCCGCCGTGCTCCCGCTCCCACCTTCTTGACGGAGAGGGAGATGTTCTCCAGGATGCGGTCCTTCACCTCCGCCGGCTCCATGGCGCCTCCGCCCGCCGCCGCCGCCCGCCGCGCCCGCCCGGCGCAGGCCGAGCGCCGTCCCGCCCGCCGGGCCCGCTCCGTCCTGCCGGCTCCGTCCTGCCGGCTGCCCCGGCCGGCCCCGGGCTGGCGGCTCCGCGGCGCTCAGCGCGCCATGGCCGGGCGCGGGGGCGAGCGGGCCCCGCGGGAGCACAGCGGAGCCGAGCCGCGCTGGGGCCGCGCTCCGCCGGGAACTGAGGTCACGGGAGAGGAGGGAGGGACGGAGGGAGGGAGCGAGCGGCGCTGCCCGCCCCGGGCCGGCAACGGGACCGCCCTGGACCCGCAACGGCACCGCCCCAGGCCGGCAACGGGACCGCCCCGGACGGGCAACGGCACCGCCCCACCTGGGGATCTGGGCCCGGCCCGGCCCGGCCCGGCCGAGCCGCACGGGGCCGAGCCGAACCGAACAGGGCCAAACGGAGCCCAACCCGGCCCGGCCGAGCCCAACCCGGCCGAATGGAGCCGAGTGGAGCCGAGCACAGCCGAGCCCAGCCGGGTCGAACCCAGCCCGCCCGAACCCAGCCCGCCCCAAATGGCGCCCGCGGCGGCGGCGAGGGGACCCTCGTGAGCCCGCGAGGGGACCGTGAGGGGAGATGGCGGTGGATCCCTCATGAGCCCCTGAGGGGAGATGGCGGTGGATCCCTCATAAGCCCCTGAGGAGAGGTGGCGTTGGAGACAGCTGAAGGGATGTGAGAGCATAGTGAGGGGACGCGAGGCGATGTGCCACTGCGGATCGTGAGGAAAGGTGGGACTGAGTCCCTCTCAGCTCGGGGCTCAGTGAGGGGACATGAGGGGACACGATGTTGAGGACAGTGAGGGCATAGAGGGAGGTGGCACTGGCTCACTCACAGTCTGTGATTAGCGAGGGGATGTGGGGGGAGGTGGCACTGGGGACACTGAGGGGCATGAGGGGAGATGGCCTTGGGTCTGTCATGGCCCTGACCTCAATGAGGGGAGATGGCATTTGGGAGACTGCCGTGACACAGTGAGGGGACACGGGAGAAGGTGGCATTGGTTCTTTCCCAGCAAAGAGAGGTGTAAGGGGGATAAGGGGAGTTGGTTCCCTCGCAGTCCAGGGGGACAGGAGGGGACAGTGCTGTTGGGTGCCTGCCGAGCGGACACACAGTGGGTTTGGGGACATGAGGTGCCCACCAGCCACCCAGCCCTCCGAGCCAGGGCCCAGCCCGCAGCTTTGCTGCACTCTGGGGTGCTGGCTTCAAACGAAATTATCAGTGGTGAGGGAAAAATGGCATCCCATATGGCACCCCACCACCTCGGGCTTCAGCAGTGCTTCCTTCAGTTCTGCTCCAGCAACCTGAAATGGGGAATCCAGCTCTTTGCTGGGGTGTCCCTGTGCTGGTGCCACCATGGATCTAAAACTGGGCCATATTGTTCCAGCCCAACCCTCCACTGGTGGGAACATTTCCTAAAAACCTCAAGTACAAGCCCCATTTGCCATCACAGGAGTTGATGAAAAGGCTTAAGATAAATTACAAATAAAACCTGAGTCTGAGGTGAAGGGTTGTGACTTGGGGCTGGCCTAGCGCCTTCATCACCCAACCCTGGTAACTGAAAATGGAACTGAAAGTAAAAGCAATTAAAAAATGTAAAAGCCAGCAGCTTCCAGGAGTGCATTCCCAGCCATCCCCACCCCTTCCTGCATAAATAACCTGCTGGCAGGGAAGGAATGGGCTGAGCATGGGCCTGGATGGAAAAACCACGCCAGGCCAAGCCTGCTCTTTCCCTGCAGGAATGGCCCAGCCAGTTCAACAGCTTTGGAAACCATGGGGGAAGGGAAGGGAAGGGAAGGGAAGGGAAGGGAAGGGAAGGGAAGGGAAGGGAAGGGAAGGGAAGGGAAGGGAAGGGAAGGGAAGGGAAGGGAAGGGAAGGGTGCATGCGTTAGAACTGAGCCAAACCGAAAAACTTTTCCCAGCTCCCCACCAGCCTCTGGAGATACAGAAATATTGCATTAAAGGCGATCCCAAGGATCAGAGCTTGTCTTGGCATGTGGGAAGGAAGGTTAACTCTCTCCTGCTGAAATGTAGGGAGGGAATGGAGCAAATCCTGAAACACCCAAGCCTGACCCCAAACAACTCACTGGAAAAACTAAAGACAGCTGCTTGTAAAGCAGCCCAACAGATCCCACACACCAGTTTATACTTTCCTGGTGAATTTTAGGATTTAAAGCATAAAGTATAAGGCAAACGAGCTGTACAGCACCAGCAGGTACGTGCATCCATTTGCATTCCTCCTTGCTCTGGAGGCACCAGGTGCAGCATTTACACTGTGTAATCCCATGGGGTTGGAGGGAGCTTTAAGGTCCCTTCCAACCCAAACCACTCTGGGATTCTATGGTAGAACAGACTTCCTGGTGTCCTGCTGTTCTCCTGAATGTTTTGGATGCCCCAAGTATTTGTTTTACTTTAAGTAAAACGAATTGGTTATAATCCCTTAAAGCACCCACCACACAATTATGGATTTACATGGAAAATTCCCCGCTCCCAGCATTTAGACAGCTCCCATTCTCCTTAGAAAAAGCTTGGGAGGATCCATCCCACTCCCACCACATGCTGGGTGGCTTCCCACCCTCTCCCCAAGTTTTAATTCTTTGCTCAATATTTGCAGCCCGAAGTTGGCATGGAGAACATGATGCCCAAGGAGCAGAACCATCAGGTGCTTGCCATGGATGGAGAGAGAGGAAGCCCAGAGTGAGTCACTGAGGGGAATCACCCCCTGCAGCAAGGTGTGTAATGTGCAAGATACTCCCAAGATACCACCCCATGCAGTGCAGTCACAGGGCACCTCAGTAATGCTGCCAGATCCAGGGGAAAATTAAAGAGGCACAAGAAATACTTCAGGAATCGCAGGATGGATTCCAGGAGGAAAAAAAAAAAACTAGTATTAGGAAAACCATGGAAGAAACTGCTGGGTTATAAGGGTAAGTCAACAGTAAGCCCTGTGAGCACCACTTCCATTTCCATAGGCACAAGAGGTTTGGTTTTAAATTTCCCATTTCCATTTGTTAACAGAGAGACTGGGAACCAGACATTCCTTTGGCAGTGGCTGTTGGTAGGGATTTCAGTCACCAGCCACTCACATCCTTGTGTTTGACTCAGTGCTTTACTGGCAAGCACACAGGACCTTGTAATTAGCACAAGTGGTTGCTGCAGGTAATTATGTCACAGTCTAGTGGTTACTTCCGGGGATCCCAGCACCCCCAGCTACCCCCAGGGAATGAGGCACAGCAGATAAATCAGTGTAAGGTCACAGTGAATCAAAAGCTGGGTGGGCCAGCAGGATTTCCCAAATCCCATTCTGGTGACAAACTGGCCCAAAAAGTGGTCCCTTGGCAAAGCCACACCAGGCACGTGCTCAGACCTGGGCCAGGCAGGGGCTGATGGAGGCACTGCAGGATTCCTGAGCAATGGCTCAGTCATGTTCCTTCTGATGACCATTCCTTGAGCTACTCTGAGGCAGGAAATTGCATGAAGGAACACTCACCTCTGCATCCCACTCCTGCTCTTAATGCAGCCACTGCATCCATGTGACTGCTCAAAGAACCTTCAGCTGTTACTTTTAAACTCCATGACTCTGCAGGAAGTTTTTAGGAGACCTCTACTCCTAAAGGCCACAAAAAATAACCAAGGAAAACACCAACTTGGAGGGCAATTTCTTGCACGGGGCCTGAGATTTCAGGGTGCCAATGTCCCCATTCATGGAATCCCAGAATGGTTTGGGTGGAGGGACCTTAAAGCTCATCCCATTCCACCCCCTTGCCATGGGCAGGGACATTTTCCACTGTCCCAGGCTGCTCCAAGCCCCATCCAGCCTGGCCTTGAGCACTTCAGGGATCCAGGGGCAGCCACAACCTAACCTTGTTAAGCTTCAGGACGTCAGACCAGTTCAGACTGGGACAATCCTAAACATGAACACAACTGTGCCATTCATTAATCATAATTTTTAAACATTACCAAAATAAAACCATCTTCATCAAGCAGAACAGACAAGGCCTGAGTGCTCAAAGTCATTTTGAACCAAAGCATTCAATCCTTAAATCATCTCCCAGCAGAAGAAATCACAGCAACCCTTGGGCCAATGTATGATGAGGCTGTAGCAGCCCACACATCAAACCTTCCCTTTTCCCACCCTGAGAGCTGAATTCAAAATGTTGTTTGCATGATAATGACCTCACTTAACTCTAACAGTGACACCAGCATCACGTGCAGAGCTCTGAACATGTGAGGAGGAAACCACTGCCCAGTTTGTCACGGTCACTGAATCATAACCCATTGTGTTTGTGTCTCTCACCTAGCACCAGCACCCACAGCTCTGGTTAGCAGGGATTTAAAATGGCCAAAACCTCAGTGCTGTAATAAGGAAAAGTGGAATTTTTTCTAGATCTGAAAAAAGGACTGTTACTCCATGAGAGTACCTTAGGGTTAGTGACTATGCCCCAAGTTTCAGAGGAGGAATATCCTCTACGCCTCCCTACCAAAACCTGTTCTACTACGTGACACTAAGAGAATGGAACTGCAAAAAAGCTATTTCTAACTAAAACTCTGATAAGCTTTCCAGGGCTTTAAACGCCAATTTTTTTAATGTCCCAAGAAATTAGCTTCCAGCTCCAGAAAAATAAATCTCCATCTGCTAACTGGGCTGGAAGTGAGGTATTCAGGTAGGAGACAAGGAGTGTCCCATTCACTTTCCCAGCAGACAGTGCCATGGCCAAGTTTTATGTTTACTCTGATGATTTTCCAAGTCCTCCATGAAGGACCCAACAGCCCATCCCTAAAGAAAGGGAATACAGGAATTTCTCAAGTCTGTTCTCAGGCCCTCCCAATCTTAATAATTTTATCTATAGATTTCTACTCATTCTGTTCAAACTGGCAGCATTTATGTTACAGAAAATCCACTGGCTTTGGAAAAAAAGGCAGCAAAGGATTTGAGTGCAGAGCTGCCAACCTCAGAAATACAGACAGACCAACCAAGCAGCATTATGATAAAGTGTTTATTCATTTTTTTTTAAATATCAAATTTTTTTACACATAATTTGTTGATAAACAGTCCCCCAATATTAAAAAAAAATCAAAAAAAGAATCAAGTGTGTATTACTTTGGGCAGAACCACATCCCATTGATGACACACCCACTCCTCTCTTCAGCCGCCTGCGAGGCTGCAGCGTGTTCAGCCCACAAGAGTCAATGACACAAAACACAACCAGCTTTAGGATTCCTGAGTATTGATTCCCTCAAGTTCCCTAAGTGAGTCTGTAAAACTCTGAAGCGTCAGTCAAAGTGTGACCCAAACCACTGCGCTTTGGTCACGGACTAAGCCTCGTCTACACAGTGCAGGAAGAAATCTCGAGCGCTCAGAGGGGAATGATGGACATGAAACTGACCTCGTTTCCCAAGCTGACTTCTGAGAGAGGCAGGCAGAAACACCTCTGGATTTCTCCTCTTTGAATTTCTGTTAAGAGTTCTGGGAGTCATTTGGCAGGAAGTCCAAGTCTGGTGAGGAAACCTCTAGGACCTGCTCCTCCTTTTGTTCATCAATGGTATAGTTTTACAGAAAACTGATCTGAAGTTGAGCGTTCAGCAAGTACACTTAAATATTGCTACTTTTGAGAAGAGGAGACAGCAAGAGGGAGACACAGAAGAAGGGAACATGGAGGACATACAAGGTTAACAGTCCTGGAGACTGAGTGTCTACATAGAAAGTTAAACATACACAGCAAGGAGGCAGATTGTCACGGTAACAGTGTAGCCCAGCTCTGTCCTGCAGCAGGTAAACATGGCAAGGACAGTCATCAGGAATATTCCCTCCTCTTGTAAGAATTATCCATGCCCAGAAACTTCCAGATGTTGGGATTCTACTCAACATCACCCCTGTGTTCACCTGTGGCCTCGTGTACACAAACATGCAGTCACCAAGAGGCCAAGTGAATTCCTTCAGTATTTTTAAGGAAAAAAGTAAATCTCAAGAGACCAGGAGTGGTTCCAGGGCACATCCAGAAAGAAGCTCTACAGACCCACATGGGTCCCCACAGGTGCTGGCAGCTTTACAAAGCAGCTTCAGAGCACTGCTTTATTCTCTGGAGCTGGACTGCCATGGTGAAATCCCTTTGTTAAGTGATGTGACTTTAGGACACTGCAGCAGTGGTTAATGAGGAAGGGGAAGAGAAAAGAACAAAGTGCCTGATTTTAGGCTGGAATACCTGGCTCCTTGGAAACCTGAAGAGCTGTTGGTGGCACCTCTATCCCCCGCTGTAGCCACAGCACTCTGCCATCCCTCCTCTCCTATGAACACTCCCACTCTGAGGGCCAGGTCAGCACAGGGAGCAGCGAAGGGACTGCTGGAGGCTGAACAGAGGATGTGCGTGTGCATGCAGCAGAGAGGACACACGTTGAAACAAAGACAACTTTCAGACAGCGTTGGCTAAACACACATTCTGTTACATTTTATTTTGACCTCAAGTACTCACCACTGCCCCAATTTTATACTAGATCTTGCTCCTAAAAAAATTATTCACTAATTTAGCAGCACATAGCCATTCACTCAAAGCAATGCTTGGAAATGAAGAGATTTAAATCACCAGGCTTGGACCTACTTGATAAAAGAGTTTTAGAAATATTTATCAGTTGGGGGTCAGGGTTTGTTTCTAGCAGTCTGGGGAGAGTTACCCACAGAATTCTAGCACTATAGATAAATGCTTCCATACAGCTTTGGCAGAAGGGCAGGATTCAAAACTTATATTTGACAAGGAATAAAAGTGAGCACTGAAGCAGACTGGCTGATGCTCTAAAGCTTTTATAGCATAAATTCTGTATGTGCAGCCTAAGTCAGCGTGGCCGTGAGAGGAGAGCCTGTCACCAGCTTGGTGCAGAGCAGCACCACTTGGGCCAGCTGAGCAACAGCTTCTGGAACAGAGAGAGTGATACAAGGGGCTAACACTGAGTAGCCAACACTGAGTGGCCAACATCTGCTGCTCCAAGCAGCTGGCAGTACATCCACACACAGGCAAAGGGGCAGGTTCAGCTCTCCCCCATGCAAGAGAGCCAACCTGCCCCTGGCTCCTGTGGTGCTTTGCTCCCAGGGCCACCTCACCGAGCTCTGCAGTGTGAAATCAGGAGCAGATTCAGCCATCTGAAGTCGCTCTGGATCTGGGATCCTCACTGCTGCTGCTTCTGATGGTGAACCAGATGCAGACAGGAATGGCTCTGATAGATCCTATTTCCTAAGGAGACCTGCTGACACTGTACTCCTGTACCAGCCCAAGCTTGCCCTTCACAGAGGGGCTTCTGCTCATTTGAGGTGCTCATTGGAAGGAGAATATTAAACCAAACCTTCAGCAGGGGTAACTCTACCACCTGCCCGGTGAAGATGAGAAAGCTGCAGTCTGGCCCCAGTAACTCATTTTGAGCAGAGCCTCAGGTGAATCACTGGATGCTGCTCCAGACAGCCAAGCACTGCTTCCCTCATGGTGCAGTGCCTGCTGCTGGCATCACAAGCAGAAGGATGTAAGCCAAACCTGTCTGGGAGCTCCAGGTCTGGATGGTACCGTCCCAGCTCATGGAGAAGCTCCATTTGACAGCAGAATGCCTTAAAGCCCTTTATTACTTCAAGGGTCTCCTGGCTGCCCAAGTGTCTGAGGCAAATCTGACACCAGCACTCAATGACAGCACAAACTCCTGGGAGGTGACAGATGAAACCAAATCGGTGTTTTTAAATGCCACCTGCATAAAAACAGCCCAGCACACACATAGGAGACCTGCTCAAGCAACAGGGAACACAAACACCAGGACACAGGCCTAAGACAACCACAAGACCACATGGAAGCCATGAACAAAAATGTGTTTGGTGCTGCTGAGCCATTGCTCCAGGTTTAGCTCAATGTGTCAAGTTCAAGACAAACACCAAACACAAAGCCACTTCTGAGATTTGCAAGTGGGACTGAATCAAAGCTCCTATTTAAAATTTTGTTTCAGCCACACCTTCCTTTCCCTTCCCCAGCCCTGACAGAGTTTTGGGGCTTTACAGAGCATCACAAAGGAGTTCTTCCCCCTCAAAAGAGCATCTGGAAAGGGCTTCCTACAGCACAGCCTCGGTGAGGCCTCACTGCTCAGGTGACTCAGCAGAGACATCCCAGAAGGCCACGATGGTTGTAACGCAGAAGCCACATCAGTGCATTTGTTCTGTGACCCCTGCTGGGGAGCCCTCGCTCTTGAGGAGGTGTCAGAGTCAGATCAGCACCCCCAGCCATGGCATGCACAGCCACGAGGCCAACCAACCCCAGACATCCAGACAAACCACAGCAAAGCAGATTCTTCCTTCTTCCAATCACAGCCCTGCGTGGAGCCACTGAGATGAAGTTCATTCCTCCCTGGGCACAGGGAGATTTTAGAGCCGTAACACACAGCTGGTTTGTTAAACAAATTCATCATTAAGGTTTAGCCTTAAACTGGTTGAGCTTGTTGTTTTTGCATGAGGAAAAACATGATGTGGGCAAGGCTAGAAAAAAATGTAAATACTCCTCCCCCCCCCCCACTACAGTTAATACCAGCACATCTCCAAATAAGTTAAAATGTATCTTATAAGTTTTGGTAGCACCAAATTCTATCCCTTCCCTTCTTCTATCCCCATGTTGTAAACTGGAACACACTGGCCCGAGAGCATCACAGAATATTCTGAGTTGGAAGGGACACACAAGAATCACTGAGTCCAACTCTAAAACAAAGCATAAAATGGTTTGGCAAAAATAAGCATCAGCCTTCCCCATGCACACACAAAAACCCACGCTCCCAAAAAACCCCTCGCTCCTCTGGCAAAAGCCTTACAGATCCAGGAGCATCTACACACCTTTAGTAGCTGCCAGAATAATTTCAACAGCTGGATGTTGGGTTCCAAGGAGCTGCAAGACATCCAGAGTCTACACTGGACTCAGTGTGCACCTCCCCTCCTGTGCACGTGTGGCCAATTCCCATCACAAACTGCTTTGTGCTGGACAGGGCAGTGAGCGCAGTGGCTGCTGCTTTTTATTCGTAGCATTGGAGGTTATTCAAAAATTGTACATTTAAATAAAACTAGTAGTTTTAATCCAGTATGCATGATTAAAAGCTATCCTGTCCACACAATGCAAGGACGTTTTCTTTCCTTTCAAAGCCCAAATCTAACGAGTGAAACAGAAGAGATGTGTTACTTTGGCTGCAAATAATTAAAAAAATCTGGCTCAACATTCTGCTCGTCCATTGTGGTGTGTAATTGAGATACTCCTGTAGAAGAAAAGATCCCCCAGTCAGCTCCCTCTTCCACAATTACGTGGGAACAACGATGCTCTTGGCTAGCAAAATGAGAAGAGCAAGATCTGCATTTCCACCCGCTTGTTCCAAGGCCTGGAGAGCTTCCTGTGGGGTAAAACCAGCACCAAGGATCCGGTCGACATCAGCCACAGGGAAAGCAGGGGGTGAAGAAGCCCCTGCTTCAGTCAGTCTGGGATAGGCAGCTGGGGGGCTCAGCAGTGGTTCCTCACTCCCACCCAGCGGCCATGGACCTGCAGGAGCAGCACTGCCACTTCTCCCAGGTGCTCCTGTGAACAGGTGCTGAGCATCCTCTGGTGCTCCTTCACCCAAAGCAGGTGTGGAGGAAACAGGCGTGCTCTGCTCCAAAGCTGGACTAGGTGCACTCTGAGAACCTCCTGCCAACACCTCCCTCTGCTCTGGGCTCTGCTGCTGGCCAGGGGTGGCTGCAGAACTCAGCATGACCACATCGCTCTTACCTGAACCCTTCTCTCCCTCTAAAGCACAGGCTGCCCCAAGCACAGGCTGCCCAGCACTGACTGGCCCAGTGCTGATGTGCTCTCTGCCAGAATCACAAGGCTGGCTCCCCTCTGCTTCTCCACCCTCAGACCTTGTCTCAGGGAAGGAACAGCTCTGTTCCTGGCTGGCTGGATCCAAGCCTTTCTGCTCACCTTCAGGAAGTCCCTTCTGCTGCACTGCTGGCTCTCTCTGAACCGTTTCCAGCTGGGAGACTTCTTCCGAGGCAAGGATCTTGCATTCTCCTTTCCTACTGCTAACCAAGAGTTTGTGAAGTTCTTTCAAGGCTGATGCTAGAGGGAAGCATTGCTCTTCTGAAGGTCTTCCTGCATCTGTGTCCAGCTCTTGGGTGCTGGAGGGGGAAGAGCTGTCTGCTGCCAAATTAGCCAGCTCGTGGTACTCTGCAGGAATTTCACTGGTGCTTTTCGACGGCAGGACAGCACTGGTGGAAAGTGGATCACTCAAGGAGGACGAAGACTTGAGCAACTCCACCTCCATGGAGAAGGCCTCCAAATTCAGGTTGGAAATACGTCTGTTCTCAGTCTGCTGCTTCTGCTGCCCTGCTGAGCTCTGTGCTTCAGCTGCAGCCTGCTCCACTGCATCTATTTCCATGGAGGCTTCCATGTGGACATGGCTACAGGAGGCTGACAGTTGGATACTCCCTTTCACACAAGAAAGACCTGCTCTCTCCAGTTCATCTCTCATTGCCATGGGAGGATTTTGTGGCTGTTTGGCTTCAGCCACAGCAGGTTTCTCAACCCCACCAACACAGCAAGGAGGTTCTGGGTCAGTTGTCTCAGTTTGCTCCTCAAGATGTTCCTTTTCTGACTCTTTGCACATCTGATGGTCTGTGGGAAGCTCATGTTTTTGCTCCTGCTTTGAAGACAGATAGACATCTTTATCCTGCTTGTGCTCGGCAGCAGTGTCATCCAAATGGACTTTTGTCACTTCCAGAGGATGTTCCTGACCATGATCTTGTTCTTCATTACATTCCTTTAAAATGTCAGCACTAAATGTTTCTTTGAATGTCTTCTGTGAAAGGCAAGCTGGATTGGAGTAGGTTCCATCTCCGGTGTGCAGAGAGGGGTCATTATTTGCCAAGGAAGAGCTATTGGAATGATGCTGTAATACCAGAGCAGGTTCTTTTTCTGGGGTTATCTGGTGTTCAGGTGAAGAGTCAGAAGTCTTGACGGCTCTAGGATCAATGGGCTCTGCAAGGCTGGATTCAGATGAGCAAATTGAAGCAGGGGCAGAGACAGAACGATCAAGTAACTGATTTGTGGGATTAGAAATCTTGGAATTTAGTCCTGAAGACTGGACTGGATTTTGAAACCCATCAGAAGCTGGTAATGAGGGCATTTCCAGTGAGGTAGTTTCTTTGTCACTATTCTCTATGGAAGACAGAAGGAAAGGAGCAGTCAGGACACAGCAGAAGCACCGTGGCAGCACAAACTGGAACGGGTGGCTCTAAATACCTGGTCTGTGGCCCACTCCAGCTGCAGTAAACACACACTACATGCATCAAGGCTTCCGACGTTCTGTTTGGATTAGGAAACAAACACACCAAACTCGTGTTAGCATTCAGAGCACACACCATGCATGGTTACAGTCCTGCACAGCTCCCCTCCTGACCGTCCAGCACAACGGCACGGAGGCTGCAGGAGCTCCTGCCTCCCAGAAAGATTCTGCCTGGCAAATCTGGCACATCAAGGCAAGAATAACTCTGCCACAGCACAATTTAAAGGCTGTTCTGTACTGGCTATGCAACAGAGCAGTCTGTGGGTCATACCAGACACTTGGTAAACTCTACACAATATAACAATGTGTCTTGTGCCATACTTGTTCTGCCTTTGGCTGGAGATACTCGGGAGACACATTTCAGAGATAAGGGAACTGAGATGGCAACACAGTTCTTGGGTTGTGCTCCCAGAAGTGCCATCAGACCCGAGAGAAGGTGCCCAAACACCAGCTGGCTGCTAAAGGGAAGCGTACAGATGGTAGGGGGAAAGAAATCCCCCAAAAGAATGGCTGCCCAAGGCTGGGAAGAGCAAAGCAAAGGAGAAGCACCCAAAAGTCAAGTCCAGCTTGATGCTTCCTTGTTCTCACAGAGCAGATGAATTGCAGATCCCTATCAGAAGCACTGAACACTGGCTGCGGTTATCAGGGGAGATTAAGTGACCTTATCTTGCTGACGGTCTGATCTCGCTGATGTATCAGCGCTCCCGCACTTGTTAAATCACTCACAGGACCTTTGCAGGAGTGCCTGTCCTGACCCCACAGATCACACACCCAGGCTCTGTGCTCTGTGATTTGTTGCCCTTTCCCTTCCCACACTCAGTGGTCTTAAACACACACCACTGGTTTGCCTGGAGTCTCTTCTCACAGAGTATTGGGCCACAGCTTGCCATGCCTACACCTCCAGCCACAATTCCCTTTAAATTCCACAACACAACAGAAACCTGCCTGTACTCAGCCTTTTGTTCTCTGTTCCTTTTATTCTCTGTTAACTAAAACCAGTGCAGTACCTGCTGGGACACCACCCCACTGCTCATCTTTCCTAAGGGTGGCAAAGAGCTTTGTGACAGAGGATATGGATGAAAACCAGTGGGATCCTTTCTGTTTCTATGTGGAATGATTACATTCATGTCTCTGCTCCCAAACCAACCCTTCAGGGAGGAAGCAGAACTGTCTTTTGACCTGCTGGATCACTAATTAGGGTATGATCAGACACATCAGGGATTTGCATTGAGGTAGCAGCAGGAGCTGGTTTTCCACCAAGCTCTCCTCAGTGTCATCCTTCCCCTGGGGTAGGCACAGGAGCTGAGTCCCAGCCCCACCAGGGATATTGATCCAGCTAAAAGCAGGAACAAACTCTTCCCCACAAAGTGCACCATCAGGGATAAATTCCTCTCTGTACCAGGAACAGCCTGAGCTGTTTGTGGTGGCAGTGACTTGGACCGAGGCTGCCTGGATGAAAAGGTGTGTGTGGGATGAGCTGCCTGGCTACATTTCCTCCTCAGCAAAACAGTTCCAGTTTTGCTGCCAGGTTTGTAAATCCTGCATGATCACTGAGTTCCTCAGCGGTGGGAAATGGGCACAAAAGTGCATCAAGCCCTCAGAGGTAGATAAGGATGTGGAGGTCCTGGATCTCAGTGAACCCCACCAGGACTCCACCACCACCTCAGCTGCCTTCCATGAATGCTGAACCATCAGCAAAGCAGCTGACAGAAATCATGAGGCTCCCTAAAGTGGACTTCAGGGGATTAAATAAAGCTCAAGGATAATCCAGGTGCATTCAAAACAAGCACTTTAATAGCCTCCAGGTGCAGGCAGCCATTTGTGTTGTACCATCTCCTGGAAGCCAGCAAAAATTGCTCCAGTTATAAAAGAACACACGTGTTGTGGGGAGCTGAGCTTCTTTGGAGCTGCGTCACATTCTCTTTCTGTCCTTCTTCCGTTTTCTGGTTTTTCTTTTCTTGGCTTTCTTGGTACCACCTAGCAGCAACTCAAGTTTTGGAAGAGAGAAAAAAGGAACGTGCTGACATTCCAGGATACAGCCAACAAAAGCCCATGGGCCAGAGGCTATAGCACTGTGTCTAGAACTGTCAGGACTGTCACAGTCAATCTGAACAAGAGCCACTTTAGTTCTGTGCCTCGGTGTTCTATGGGCACTAAGTGAACACAGAAATGGATTTCCTATTCCCATAAATCTTTTACATTCCTCTAGGGCTCAGCATCAACACAAAGTGTCCCAGTGCTGACTAGCCTGAACAAAGCCTCAAGGTCCTTAGAACCATATGTAGTACATAAGCAGCTTGGATTTAAGTCATTTCAGGCACTTTTCTGTTTAAAAATCTTGTCTAAAATACTTTTATTGTAAAGACTCATAGTTTGGGCTGAGGTTTGCTTGTTATTTAGTTCTTTTTCAACTGAGAGCTAAATTTAACCAACCATAATATCTGCAAAGCCTCATCCAAAGTGGAAATATATTCTGAAAGCTAACCCAGGCTCCAGGTTTTCAAAGGAAAATAACTGATATTTTCACCTTCCAGGCTGTGGGAACAGACACGAGCCCAGGCTCCTGAGCCTGACCTTTAGCAACATCAAAACCCCATCACAAGGTCAAACCCATGTTTGTGTTTCTCTCTGCTGGCTGCAACTTCAGTTAATAAACATTCAAATTTGGCTAGAAAAGTCACACATTTAAGCTATTTCTTACTGATTCATTAAAGCCAGACCTTCCTTCTGAGGTTTTTTACATTTCTGGAAAACTTATATTCTTAGGATGGAGGAAAATGGGCCAAAGGGAGCAATAAGTGCAGTCCTGTGCTCCCCTTAATGTTATCAACTTTGTTATTTATAACTAACTGTTACTCTTTGGGATGTAAAACAGTAACTGGGAGGTGTTAAAGAAAAATTTCAGTGCATTTCAACTAGATATATATATATCTCATATATATAGTTAAATATATATAAATTTTAGTATCTAATATAAATATAAATATAATATATGGTTAAATCTTTTTTTCTCATTTCAATTTTAAATATGGGCATGCCAGAGTCTTAAAATATTAGCAGGAAAAATGTTGAAATCAACTTGATCAGCCTAAATCTGACCCAGCAAAGAGTTCCACATGTGTGTAGGAAGCAGAATTTACTGTGTTCTTTCAGAGGAAAAATGAGCAGTAAAACTCAAAGGTCTCTAGAGAACTCTTGGATATAAAATGTTATATTTAAAAGTTTTGGAAAAGGCTTAAGGAGTACACCCTGAGGTATTCACAGCTTCTCTGGAACAGCAGGGAAAAAATAATGATTTTCTCCTTCAGCTAAAAGCTGAACTAAGGGAGGAATTGAACAGAAAATTTGAGTTTCAGACTGGTTTTGGCTAATAGTTCAGCTTTCAGCAATTTGGCTGAAAATAAAATCACTTCGCTGAATTTTGCAGCCACCAAAGATCCATGTGGCCATCTGTGCAGCATTTGGATTCAGTGACACTGGGAACAAAACTGCAGGAGGGTGAAAGTTCTCTTTGCAGGTCATATTTTAGGCTGAGGATGTGAATTCAGCTTTTGAACTTCTGAGCAACTGCAAGGAGGCAATTCCCCCTCCAAGGGCACGAGCACCATTCCAGGGAAAAATGCTGAAATAGTGAGAATTCTAAAAATTGTCATGAACTTTTGTCACTGCTACAGCTGCTCTATTTTTACGTGGTGCAGCCAATAAGAGCAGGGTTTTGGGAGCCTCCCCAAAGCTGTGTTCACACGAGGCTGCAGCAGCAGCACAGCTGAGCCACGGCCCTGCTGGGCACCACAACGTGATCCCAGCCACAGACAACCATTAACCTCCACAGCTTGAAGGCCAGGAAACCAGAGCAGGTGGGAAGCTGGAGGGAGAGCACCAAATAAACAGCTAACAGCTCTGAATGCCTCCATGCAGGTTTTGCAGCCCAGAAAGGAAGAGAGAAATGCACTCAGAGGCAACAAGCAGAATAAAGCCCCTTCTCTCCACCCTTTACTGGCTGCTGCTGCTCCCAGGAGCCGGAAGGGGAACTGCTCAGAGACATCCTGACATGCAGCAGAAATAAAAGCACAGATTCCTGTTTCAAGCGGTCTCCTGCTGGTACCTGCTTCCTCTACGGATTTCTGTATTGCCTCTGCGAGCTCCTGGTCGGCGATGTCCTCGGGCCGCACGTCGTCGCGCCCCGCGCCGTACGCCAGCCGCGCGCACTCGGGCAGCTCCCCCTCGGGCAGGAAGGAGGTCTGTGAGCCCGTGGTGCCAATCACCAGCACGTTCTTCTTGAGATCAATGGAGCACTGCAAGAGAGCATCCATACGTCAGGGACTGTGGAGAGCCAGGCGGCTCCCAGGGATAAAGGGAGATACGGGGTTAAGGCAATCTGTCTCTCGCAGCAGGTAAGGGTGTGCCAGGGGTGCCACCTCTAAGCAAAGGGCCCTGCCTGGCTCAATTTGTAATAAATCATTCTATTGGAAAGCTCTGAGCATCTTTGATCAGAGCAAAAAACTCCAGGCAGCAGCCAGACACCCTAGAGCTGTCCATGATGGATGTGCTTCCAGCCTGGAAGATAATCCACCATCAACTCTCCCCAGGAAAATCCTATGAATTCACAGGCCAGGCATTTATGTTGCACTTCTCACTAAACCTGCAAGAGCCAGGTAACTGTTTCAAAAGAGGTTTTGATACCTGATGCCTCTTAAGCATATCCAGTCCTAGAAGCATGTCCATGGGCTGCTCTTCAAGGATTGAGAAGGAGCACGCCAGGAAATCCCCTTCGATCTGCACCTGAGCTGAAACACAAGGCAGAGAAGTTCCCACTACAGCACAACAATCTGATTTCTGCTCCTCCACCTGGGAAGGGAAAGTCTGGGAGAATCTGAAACCAGCACTCTGATGCACCCTTTTGGTCACAGAAAGTCTGGCCCTGTGCAAGCCCCAGGACTGCCAGGCCTGCCATGGTCCCAGAGTAATTCTTTTAAAAGCTGATGTGCCTGAGAACCTCCTGTCCTGCTTCTCTGACCCTCCAAGCTTGAGGGCTGCAAACAGTTTATTAGAGCACAAGTCTAAGTAGCAGCAACAGCAAACAGAATCGATTTTTTGGTAATAAGGGCAGTGTCCTCCATCCAGAAAAGCTGCACAAGAGCACAGAGGCTTTTCTTTCCAAAGGAACAGCAAACACTGCACTGTGTGGGAACCCTTCCTGAGTAGCTCACCCTGCCCTGCAGTGCCACCTGAAACAGGGAAGGTCGTGGTGTTTCATGTTCACTTGGGTTTTGCCCCCAGAGAATGTGTCCTCTGTGTGTGCAGGAGCTGGGACTCCCTCCCCCTGAGTGTTACAGCATTAAATGAGACAGAATTCTGTGCCCAAGACAAACACATTTCAGATGCACTTTGATTTTACTCTGCAGGAGCTCCTAGCAATTACAGCACCAATCCTCGGTGCCAAGATTGCAGGAAATGCAGTCAAACCCCTGCTAAAGCTGCCCCAAAAATGCCAGTACTTACCTAAGTGCACTCTGCCAATGATTTTCTGTGTCCCAACACCCTTAGCAATGCCAGCCCACCGCCGATCCACCAGCCTCATGATGTTGCACCTTTCAGCACAGGCTTGGCTCATGATGGTCATCTGGGCACCTACCAGTGACAGAACTCGTGTTAAATCCTGATGCCTCAGCACAAACTTTTATTTTCTCCTGGAAGAGCTTAAGATCTGGCACTCAGTGGCTGGGAAACCAACCCACCTGCCCCAGGGCATAAAGGCTTCCTGTAAATCCCACTGTGCTGACCTGGCTGCTCATACACAGGTCAGCACTGACCATTACTGTAGGGATGGAACAAGCCCAAGAACTTCTCCCTGCAGGATGTGGATGGGAACTACCACGTTAAAGGTGTGTGAAAGCTCCCTGTTTGTAAAATGAGGTAAGACACACGCACATGGCAGAGACCTTCCAGGCATGGAAGTCCCAGAAACTCTTCCAGAAGCCCTAATCCAGGGTGTTCCCACACTGCTTATCCCAACAATCTGTTGTGCTTGGGGTTCAGTAAAATGCTCCAAAATCTTGTCACGCATTGCTTTATTGTAGGATATTTTGGGAACACTACTGGAATGTTTAGTGTTGCCCTCAGTGATGGAGAGTGTGGAGAAAGCACCTGAGTCCACAAAGGCTTTCACGGGGTGTCCATTGACTTTGCAGTTGATGTAGAGCATCACCACCTGCCCAAAGCTCTCGGGCGCCTCTTCCATCGCTATCGTCATGTTCTCTTCAATGTTCTGTTGCCTGAATTTTGTGGAGAAGAGAGAGAAAGACCAAAATTTCTGTCACCCAGACCTTGTAACATCCCTCTGATTCACAGACAGACCTGGAAATCCCACCTGCTGCTGCTCACCTTACAAACACACATTTACACCACAGCAAAGGCTCCTTCCTTAGTGAAACACAGACCTGGGAGCTGAAGATTGCTAGGAATGATCTCAGCTGAGTCCAGAGATAGTGAGTCACTCCCCAGCAGCCACTGCCCCTTCCAACCCCTGCCTAACTCACAGCTCAGCTCCTGACAGCCTTGTGTTGCCAACATGAACCCTATGTTCATGTTAACCTGGAGAACTCAGAGAAAAAACCTGTGGATTCATTAGTCATGCTGAGGGTACACGGAGGTGTTGCCAATAGCTACATCACTGGAATCCCACACAGCAGCTGAACATTCAAATCCTCAGGTTTCCCTGGTATCTTTCCTTTTCCAGGCATAGGAAAGGAGGGAGGTGAGCAAAACAGCAGAAAGAACACCACCACGAGCACCAGCCCTTGGTGCAAATTCAAGCCAACAAACAAAAATGCTCTTCAAGAAATCCCTCACAGCTCGAGGATAATCTTGCAAGTGATGGGCATCTGTAGTGACTGCATCCAAAACTGCTTTGTCTCCCCAAAAAAGGTTAAAAGGCTTCAATTCTGATGCCATTTCATTTTTCACTGAGTGGGGTGTGAAATCTGGGGATGGCTCAGCCCCAACAGCTGCAGAACCTTGGGTACATCCCCTTTATCTGTCCCTCATCTAAGAAAGAAGGGAAGCGTTCCTGTGCTCTGAGCAATGCTTCACTACCTACAAATATCTATTTTCTGCATTTCTGGGTGTTTATGTGGCACCAACACCTTGTCAGTTGCAATGTGAGAGCACTCCTACCACCAGTGAATGCTGCTTCTGCCCAACAATGGGTCTGTAGCAGACAGACACTTTGTTATCAGGAAAAAACCACCAGCCATGAACTGACTCCAGGATTTACCACTCAGCTGAAGAAATCAAGCCTCAGCCCAACACAATTACATCTGGAAGGCAGCAAGAGGGAGCGAGCTGATGAGCAGGATGCATTTCTGCAGAGCCTCTCATCAGTGAATTAGCCAGACATGGAACAATTAGCAGGATGCAAAACCAAATCTCGAGGGCAGCTGGGAGGAACAATGCCCTGTTGCTGTGCAGAGCTCAGCTGGGAGACAGCACCAGCCCAGCTCTTGGGCTCAAAACATGCCCCAGGCCTCAAGAGGAGATGTGCTCTCCAGAAGTGCTCCAGTGAAGCAGCTCAGGCAGCTCCAAGACATCACTCACACAGACATCACACACACACAGACAAATGACAGTGCTGTCACCTTGTATCACACAGTCCCAGAATGGTTTGGGCTGGCAGAAACCTTGAAGCCACCCAGTGCCACCCCCTGCCATGGGCAGGGACACCTTCCACTATCCCAGGTTGCTCCAAGCCCTGTCCAACCCTGAACACTTCCAGGGATGGGGCAGCCACAGCTTCTCTGGGCAGCCTCTGCCAGGGCCTGCCCACCCTCACAGGGAACAACACTCTGTGATCTCAGCAGGACACATCTCAAGGATGGGGTGCACCTCCATGCTCCCAAATCCCAACCTTCCCATGTGCAAAGGTGGCCCAGAGCATTGCCCTGCAAACAAACTCCTTGGTACAAGGAATGTGCTTAGATTCTGCCTTCTCTGAGGAAAAAACACCATGGGTGGAAGCACAGAGCAGTTTTTTCTCCCCAGAGAGGACCCCAATGCCTACAACCACTTTGGTCTGTTACCTTATGTCCTCTTCTATCTTGGCCTGTGCCTCGAGATCAAAGGGGTCGGCGGAATAGAGCCGGATCCTCTCCTGCTCGCGCCGGGCTCGGTCCTGCTGTTGCTCCAGCAACACCCTGGTGAATTTCTCTGCGGGAACAGGGAGATAAAGAAATGCTTTTGACTGGAAATTACTCTTGCAAATCAAATTCTGGCACAGCAAACGCTTCTTTTGATGCCAGCTGAGGAATAGACTCAGCTGAAAAAAGCTGAAAAAAGCTTCCTCTGAGGGCAGCGTGGAAGGACCTCAGAGGATCAGTGGCAAACTTGGGAACCTGCTGAGATGAAAAGCAACTGGACAGAGCTTGCTCTCCTCATGTTCCTACCCAAACACTGCACAATCAAACTCAATCTTCTGGCACATACACTTTTGTAGGGAAAAAACATTAAAAAATACACAAAGGCTAGTGACAAAACTCCTTTCAAACCCAAGGAACATGGCAAAAACAGAGATTATAATCTCTAAAGCTGAATGCCTACCAGGAGGTGTTAGCCAGGTCTAAATGCACATTTTTAGATCACAGTTTTTAGATTCCCACTTTCCAGATGGCCTCAGGTCATGTTTTACTACTGGAATGGGATCACATCTGTCCCCCAAAAGGGTGTGGCAGCCCTGGAAGCAGCTCTGGCTCAAAGGCTGTTATGTGCTCAGGGAGGCGTTGGGCATATTTGACTGCTGGATTTTTGAAATCAGGTTTCTGTACAGCAGGTGCCTTCATCCAGCACAGCCACAGGGCACGGATCTCTGCAGATATTTGGGAATCCAAGCTGGAGCTGAGCTGGATCTGTGCCCAAACACTGCCAGCAGCAGCAGTGCAGCACAGCAAGGGAAAACCAGCCCAAACCACTTCCTCCTGACAGCCCAATGCGGCAGTTTTGGACTGAAAATGCACAACTGGGTCAAAGCTTGATGTCCACAGACCAGGCAGAGCAGCAGAGGAGCCAGTTCTGGGTGTCTTGGGCTTAACCTTTGGCTTCCTGTGCCAAGAGCAGCACCCCTGCTTAAGGGGATGGGAAAAGCTCCCAGCAAGATGCATGAAAAAGCCTGAGAGTGCACAAAAAGCTTCAGCTCTGATATGAACTAAAGGCAGAGTTAAAAACAGAACAGGCTGACAACGTCCATGGAAGTTCCTCTCTGGTTTCCTCTAACAGAGAGAAATCACTCAGATTTAACCCTGTGAGAGTGGATAAAATCTCCTGCTAGAAGCTCCTTCTCCTCATTTATTTCTCCACACTCAACAGGATTTATTTCCCAACTAAACATCCTGCAGAGGTTCAGGAGCTCATCTACTGCAGCCCAAAGCTCCTCTCTTTTCACACCTAAAGGACACCAGAGTTCAAATCTTTCACCACAAGAAGAACAAGGGACCAACATCAGCTACGGAAGAAGCAAAGGACGAGGTTTCAACTGTGCCCAAAACACACAGACACTTCCAAGATTAATAGAAACGTACACATTTATGACTATTTCTATTGAGAAAGTTCCTAAAATACACAATTTTCTTGTTCTTTTCCCTCTCCCTTTCTGCAGTTCACTTCCAGAGCACAAGGTCACTATGGACAGAGCTGGGTTTGGAGTGTGCTGCTCTCTGCTGAGTCCCAGCTGGGATGCAGCAACCACACCACCTTTATTGGAAAATGTGCAGTAAGGAGTATCTTAGTGTAAAAACCAGGAGCTGAGTCACTTGTGTTCACAGACATCCAAACTGTCTGTGCCTCCGATATTTCTGAGTAGGAGATATTAAAGAGGATATTAAAGATGCCAAGCAGGAGAAATACACACAGAAATGGAGGACCTCTGCCTAGAGTGCTCCCACCTGGCACCTTTGATCAAGGAATGCAGCACACCCCAGCTCGTTCCCCGCCCCAAGCCCGGCTCACCGAGGTCCCCGCTCAGCAAGGCCTCGGCCAGGGGCGGGTTGCGCTCCTTGAGCAGGGACAGCTCGTGGGGGTTGGCCAGCAGCATCTCCCGCAGCAGGGCCGGGTTGTCCAGGCCCTGGGGAAACGAGGGTGCGTCCGGGGGCGAGGGGCGCGGCCGCTGCGCCGGGGGCGGCGGCTGCTGCGAGGATGTCCCGGGAACGGCGATGCTGCTGAAATCGATCCTGGGCAGACCTGAAAGGAAGGGCACAGTGTCGGTGCTCGATGGCTGCAGTTCTGCTGGGAAAAGCACGGGGAGGAAGAGCTGCCCTCAATGCTGCAGGAGAGCAGATTCTGTGAGCAGCAGTTTGTGATGGAAGCACAGCCACGTCCCCGGGTTACTGGGTTAGCAACGCTGGCTCATTTATGTAACTGGTCTCGTCTGTCTGCCCCATTTCTAATCCCCTGAAATGCACTTGCTGACTAGTTATTCCCTGCTTCACAAACGTGAATTCCTCATGGAGGGACTACAGGGCTAAACCCAGTGGCTCTGAGGCACTTCAGAGTCTCTTGGGTTAAAAAAAAGCAGGGGGAAAAAAAAGTAGTAACACTCCTGCAGACCTGCATTGCAGGTACCCATCCTCCAGCTGAGGCAGGACGAGGACCTCAGCAATGCTCCCACGCCCTTCTCAGCCTGTAGCACCTTTCCTAGGGATATTTTATGTCTGGGATTTGCTAGGAGCAGCTGTGGAAGGCAGGACAGAGGTGCAGGGCTCCATTCAGGCATTCCTGGAGGAGCCTTTGGCATGCACACATGATTAAGCCACTGGGTTTGGCAAGATGTGGCTTCTGAGGGAATCTGCCACAGGACAGGTTCAGGACACACATCCATAGAGGCTGTTCCTGGTCTGAGCCATGCACAGTGTTCAGGGTTGGACAGGGCTTGGAGCAACCTGCTGGATTTGATGGATTTCCTGCCATCAAACTCCCATAGCTCTACCAAGCCTGTTCTGAACCAGTCACCTCCTCACTGCCTCCACACTGTTTCACTCCAGAGGAACAGTAAAATGTTGTTGCCTTCCTCAGAATAAAACACTGAATCAGAAGCCCTCTGGGTCATTTACAAGCCCCCCTGACTCACCCCAGCCACGCTCAGCACTTTATGGCAAAGGACACTGCCAGAGCTGGTGCTGGGTGGTGCTGATGAACCCCTGAGGGCCAGGCAGAGCAGCACGGGGCCTGTCTCACCTGGGAAGCGCATGGACGGCCGAGGCTCCACCGTCTCCTTGTGGCGCAGGATCACCACGTCGCCGTCCTTCAAGCCATAGGAGGCCAAGGAGCGGTTGTTGTCGGTCAGCGGCCGCTCGGCATAAACGATCTGTGCCAGGAGAGCACCAGCACCACAGGCAGGGAGGGAGTTAAAACAAAAACAAGATGTTATTTTGTTGTAGGAGAAGAAAAAACCATTCCAATAAATCCTGCGGATCCATCTCAAGCTTCAGAAGGGAAGGTGTGATGTCCTCACAGGCCTGGCCTCAGGCACGTTCCTGCCTGGACAACACAGGCTTGGGCTTGGGCTTGCCAGAATCCAGCTGTGGCACCATGGAGAAGGGCTGGCCTCCCCTGATCAGAGGCCAAGATCATTAGAGGGAAGCAAGTCTTGACCAAGACTGTCTGTCCACATTCCCAAACTCCACGATTACACAAGCCACAGGCATTTTCTGGAGCATTCCCTGCCCCAAGTCAGCACCCACTGACCCTGGACAACTGCAGACATGCCAGCAGCACCAACCCAGGTAGATCCAGCCCAACATCCATCATCCTGCCTCTTGCCACAACACAGCTCCCCAGAATAACCAGTTTTACAGGGACCTTATTCATTAGCTCAGTGCTTTCCAGCTCACTCCAGTGATGCAACTCTCCAGGCCCAGAGCACTCAAAGCTCTGCTCCCAACACTGCCATCAGTCCATGCAGGGAATCAACTTCTTGTGACTACAAAACACAAAGTCACATCCATTTCTACTTTGATAACCTGCTTTAACAAGGGCTCCATAGACTAAACATAAAAACATTGAGATAAAGGTGAATAATCCCCAAGGAACATTTCCATGAACATCAGACCTGTAACACCTACAGAAGCCCTAAATTGTGGGAAAGCCCAAAATGTAACATAAAACTGGAAGAGAAGTTCCCAGAAATGGTATCTGGCAACACAAAGGTTTCTGTGCTGTCACTGGAGCACAGTGAGACCAGGAAGATCAGCCCAGCACCTCCTGCCCTGGCAGCAGCCCAGAGCACGGAGAACTTGGCCTAAACCCCTCAGGCACACGATCAAATTTCACAAACACCACCTTGTTTAGCCAAACTCTTTGGGGCTGGAAAAGGCCAGTTCAGCAACAACACATTTGCCACAGGTTGGGGCTGGCTGAGCCACGTGGGAGCAGCTTTGGCAGTCCTGGCAGGGATGGGCTGGGGCTCTGCCTGATGCTATCACAGGAGCAGATCCAACAAGGTCCAAAAACACAATCACCACCTGTCCTCAGGTCTGGCTGACACTCCAGCAACTCCAACATCTTACACACACTCTCCCTGCTGCACTCAGCAGTGGAGACCCATCAGCAGCATCAGCGCAAGGCAAGACAAGGCAGGAGGAACACAAATGACCAGAACCTCGTGAGGCAGCAATCAGAGACTCAGGGAAACGCACACGATGGAACCAGGCATGAGCTTCGTGCCTGCTCCTCTCCACCAGAGGTGCAGCCTCAGCGCTGCCTCACAGCCCAGGGCCCATTTGAAAGTGAGTGGCCTCCACCCCACACCCAGAGGCACCACCGAGGTCAGCTGGTGCTGGCAGGGCCCGGCACAGCCTCTCACGTTACCGGCCTGAGGCAGCGCCGCCGCAGCACAGCCAGCGTGTCATAAATCCCAGCTGCACAGCCCGATCTGAAATGGCACATTCCCTGCGCAGACACTCTGCAAGAGACCAGTTAATCAGTTTAAGTGAGGCTTTACCTCTGTCATCTTGCTGGGATTGGATTTATGAGCGTTCAGCCTTACATCCCAGACAATGAATTAAGCGCCTGGCACTCGCCATGCCCATTAGCAGCACAGATTAATCCACTCCTGACCCATTCTGCCCCACTCTTAAAACAAACTGATTGGATTTTGCTGCCTTTTGATTGTCTGGTTGGTTGCAGTTCTGCTGGTTGGCAGGCACCAGACACGGGTTCTTCTGGAGGTGACTCAGTCAGGAATGCAGGCACCGATGGATTCATTGTGCACGATGCCAGAGGGTAGAACCTTCCTGTGGAGCAGGGAACCCCAGGCAGGAGTGCTGGACACCACCTGCAGCCATCCATCAAGCCAACTCCTGGGCCCATCAAATATTCCTGAGCATGGCACAGATGGAGGGCACGCAGAGAAAATAAATGAGGGGAAGGAATGAAGCGTGTGGCTCTGCTGAGAGCCTCCTGTCCCCTCTCCCAGAAAACCACGGCCTTGGTGTGTGGAGGAGACTGGAAAGTCAGATTATTTCCACTCGCCTCGCCCAATTCCTCTTATCACCACAGCCACCAGCAGCCACCTCTGTTATCTCAGACCTGTGCCCACAGCGTCCCTTGGACACCTCACAGCTCCCTGCCCCACCCCAAACTGCAGCACCCGGAATTCACTGCCCAAACCAGCAGAGAACAAGGCTGGGATTAACCCTCCTCCACACACTGAGTGGTTTACTCCACCCTGCTTGACCCTTACAATGAAATTCATCCACTCTCGTGCCAACACAGTACCTTCAATGCAACATTTACCTTGGCTGAGGAAAAAGGGCAGAAAACAGCCAAGTTTGGTAAATGTAAAACTGCCTATTTGTCATTTAACAATGCAAAATCCTTCCACACAAGGAGCTGCTTCTCTGATAACTTGTATCTTTATAACTTTCTCATAGAATCACCGAGGCTGGAAAAGCCCTCCAAGATCATGAGGTGCAATCCCCACCTTGTCCCCACCCAGAGCACTGAGTGCCACATCCAGGCCTTCCTTGGACACCTCCAGGATGGGCACTCCAAACCTCCCTGGGCAGCCCCTGCCAAGGCCTAAGCACCCTTCTCCTGTGAAGAAATTCCTCCCGATGTCCAATGTGTTCTCCCCACTGAAGGTCCTTAAAACACCTCACAAACACCAGGCAGGAAGAGAAGAGAGAGGAGTGACAAATAACAGCCTGGCAAGCACGGCACGACGCGGCTCAGGATGATGCAGGGGTGGCAGATGGAAGAGCAGAAGGAAGCAGAGGTGGCTACAAAAGCACAGCGCTGCTCCCCTTGCCTGGGGCTGGCAGCACCCAAACCCCACACGGGTCAGCTGGGCTGGAAAAACTCAAACAAGGGAACTCCTGACCAAAAATACACAAAGCAGTGACCCCTCGTTACCCTAAACCAGACTCGGAGCTGCAGGTCACCATGACACAAGGGACAAAGGTGACAATGAGGAGTTTGTGCTCCAGTTCATGCCTGGAGATGTCGAAGCCACAGCAGAGTCCCCCATGCAGGGGTTGTCCCCAGACCTGGGAGCTCACTGGTGGCTGTGACAGCCACGGGAGGGTTGCTGGGAACCTTTGTGTGAGGTGGGTTCACCCTTTACACCTGCCCAAAATCGAGAGGTTTTTTCCTAAAAGAGAATCCACCCTACCTGGATTTCCTGCCCCTGCTCTGAGACTGTTTTCCTGTCACCATCAACCTCTCATTCCAGAAAACAAGGCTCTCCCAAGGCAGAGGGAAAGCCAAACATCGGGAACCTGCTGGGTGAGGGACTCCACAGCCCCAGGGCTGCCCCTGCACCAGCTCTTCCAGCGCTGACTAATCTTGGCTTGGCTGGGAAAACACTTTGTTAATTTAGACTGGGAAAAGGCTCGGGAAGCAAAAGCCACCACCGCCAAACTCCACAAACTCTGCCAGGCACGGCCGGCGCCGAGAGAAGGAGCCGACACCCCCCTGGCCCGGGACAAACGGGGAGGAACGGCCAAACACGCGGGACTGAACCCAAAACATGAGCAAAGCCCAGACAGATGGCCCAGAGCCGCCCCCACACGCTGCCTCCCCCGTGTTCTGGCACACGAGCGAGCCCTGGATCCGGGCTGCAGGGGGAATTTGCTGGGAAAACCACACGGACGTGCCTGTTCGGTCCCCACACCTGTGTGGAAAAAAGGGAGGAAAAGACTCAATGTGCCCTTTCCGCCCCAGACCGGGCAGGGGTTCGATGGGACAAATAAACCCTTTCCCGAACATTTCAGCCCCGTTTCCCGGGCTTTGAGGAGACCACGGGCCCCCACCTCCCCGCGGGTTGTCTCCTGTTCCCCTCGCTCCAATTCCTGCCCCGTTGAAGCTTCAAATTCCTCCGAAACCTCAACATAAACCAAACCAAAACAAACCCACATTATCTTCTATCCTTCAGCTGCGCGGCGGGCGCGGACCGAGCCTTTCGCGAAGGGGCCACCCTCAGGCACCGGGGGCTCGGAGCCCTCTCCCGAGCGGATTTTGAGGGAAAAGCGAGGATTGATTCTCCCCAAACCCCAAAGGTCCGCGAGGGGAGGGACCGGGAGGGACCCACCGCCCCAAACAGCCCCAAACTCCGGATGGCCGGGGCGGATCCCGGGACCCGGCCCCGCGGGGCGGGGGGGACCCGGCCGCTCCCAGCCCGGGAGACCCCGACCCTGCGGGAGAAGGGGCACGGCCGCTCCCAGCCCGGGGGCACCGGCCGGGCCCTCCGCGGCGCTCGGGGCGGGGGCAGGCCCTGACCTGGCTCTCGGCGGCCGGGATGCCGGACTCCAGCTCGCAAAGGGCGCGGAAGTTCTGCAGCTCGAAGTCGGCGTCCACCTGCAGGTTGAAGGTGATCTCGGAGTGGTCGCGGCGCAGGCAGAACACGGTGAGCAGCATGGCCGCCCCCGCCCGGACCCGCACCCGCCGCCGCCACCGCCGTCAAGCGCCGCCGTCGCAAAGCGCCCGCCCCGCCGGTCAGGCGCCCACGTCAATCGGGGCCGTTCGGCCAATCAGAGAGCACCAAGCTAAAGGCTCCGCCTTCTCCCCGCGCCGGCACGGGGCGGGGCCGGAGAGGCCCGGGTGTCACCGCCGGTCCCCGTGTGCCCTCTGGGCTCCCCGTGTCCCCAGGGCTCCTTTGGGCTCCCCATGTCCCCAGGGCGCTGCCGGGCTCTGTGTCCCCAGGGCGCCGCCGGACCCCGAGTCCCCCCTGGGCTCCCCGTGTCCCCAGGCTGCCGCCGGGCTCCTCGGCGCTCCTCTGGGGTCTCGGTGTTCCTGGGTCCCCGCGTGTCACTACTTACTGGCGGTCCCGATGTCCCCAGATGTCCTCCAGCCTTTCCAGTCTCTCCAGGGATCCCTGTGCCCCTGGCGGTCCCTGCTGTCCCTAGGTGACCCCCGGGATGTGCCCTGCCCTGGGTGTCCCTGTGCCCCATCTGCTGCCCCCCAAGGCCCCATCATCTTCATCCTTTCATTGACTGGATCCTCTGACCCCATCACTCCCACTGTCATTTCCCCACCTTCCACCCCAAACCAGCCCAGGTGCACTCCAAGAGCCACTCACTCCATCTCACACCTCTGCCCCCCTTCAGCTCCTCCACTTCACTGGTTTTTTTTGGGATCACATCTTCCAGCTGTTTTTTTCCCCCTAGATCCCTCAGTGTGCATTTGGGGGCAATCCCTGGCCCTTGCTGAGCCTTTGGTGTGTCCCTCAACTCAACTGTTTGCATTATGGGGGACAGAGGGGGTTTTGACATGCCCTGTCCTCCTCCATGTGCCTTTGGTGACACCCCAGACCCTTTGTTGTGTGCTTTTGGGGTGTCCCAAGTCCCCCTGTGTGCCCCAGACTCCCCCTTTTGCCTCTCAGCACTCTCCAGCCTCCCTCCCACCCTGGGGAATGCCTGGAGGTGGGGACACAGCCCTCAGTTCTGGGATTGCATCCGAATGCCCCAGGCCATGAACTCACCTCACTCCCAGCCAGGGTGAGAGGAATGAGACTTTATTTTGAACGGGGAGTTAATCTGCAATCCAAATCATCCCAGCCCAACCCAAATCCATCCAAATCATTCCAGCCCAACCCCAACCCCAAACACTCCAGCCCAACTCCAATTCAAATCATTCCAACAGTGTGAGTGAGCAAACACTGCGATTCATCAGTAAAAACTGGAAGCATCCTGGTCCCGGGTGTGCAGACACTTTGGCAACAGATTCGCCCCCCCAAATTTAATTGTCATTCTCAATAACCCCCCAGGTGTAAAAATAAAAAAGACCAAACACAGCCCCACAGTGCATCTGGCACCCACCAGTCCTGACACGGATACACGGGAGGCTCTGACACTGCCCGGCCCTCCTGGCACCGGGAAAAGGCTCCCACGGGGAGCTCAGTCGGATTTCTCCTTCTCCTTCATGTGCAGGAACACAATGCTGAACATGAAGAGGCCGACCATCATGGAGAAGGCGCCGGCGTAGTAGGGATACGCTGAGGGGATGAAGCGCTCGTACTGCGTGTGCTGGAGGGGACGCACGGACACCTGGACAGGGACAGAGCAGCCCTTGCAGCCCAGGGCAGCCTTTCCTCCCGGGACAGGGGGGATTCACTCCCCAACACTTACCTGTGTGGAGGAGTAGAGGTGGGTGTATCCCAGCCGGTTGTAATCCACTTTGAACTGGAACACGCCATAAACATCCGGCAGCTTGAACTGCACGCTGTATTTGCCACCTGAGGGAGAGACAGAGGTGACACTGAGGAGACACGAGAAGCTGTGGAAGGTGAAAACACCCCCAGTGTGGGGCCAGGGCAGCAACAGGGACACCCTGTTCCTCTTGAGGGGGACCTGCTGTTCCTCTAGACGGGAAGCTCCCTTTCCTCCTGATGGGGACCTGCTGCTCCTGAGGAGAGGAAGCTCCCTCTCCTCCTGAAAGGGACCTGCTGTTCCCCTAGAGGGGAAGCTCCCATTCCTGACAGGGATCTGCTGTTCCTCTAGAGGGGAAGCTCCCTCTCCTCCTGACAGAATTGCTGTTCCTCTAGAGGGGAAGCTCCCTCTCCTCCTGACGGGGACCTACCGTTCCTCTTGAGGAAGGTGCGCACGAAGGGGTCGATGCGCACGAACTCCAGCTGGATGTCGTCCCCGTCGAAGGGCACCCACTTGCCGTCAGCAAGCTTTTCAATCACGATGCTGTACTCCTGGGACAAATTAACCATCCACGCCTGAAAACCAGCGCCGGCCCGCTCCGATCCCCAGCGCTGCCCAGCTCCTCCCCCAGGCAGCTCCTGCGTCCCCGCCCCGCCAGGCCCGCAGCCTCACCACGAGGTCGGTGACGGTGTAGGCGTTGGGCGGCGCCCGCTCCCCGACGCGGTGGTGGGACACGGCGCCCACGCGCAGAACGCCCTCCTCCTTGAACACCCAGCGGGACAGGGCCACGGCCAGCTCGTAGTTACCTGTCTGGGAGTACCTGTGCAACAAGGGAGGCTGAGGCAGCTGAGAAAATATCCCATGGCTGTGGATGCCATGGGACAGAGAGAGAGAAACGGCAAGCGTTTCTCACAGCAGCTTGTGGAAAGTTTTAGGGAGCTGGAAAGATGTGATAACTTGTTGACTATAAACAATTTGCAGATAGTTTTTCTACTTTATTTTTCTGTTCCTCTCAAGGACAGTGTGTGAGAAAGATGTTTCAGTTAGTTAGCCAATAGAATAGAATCTATCGTACCACTCTATAAAAACCGTGGTTCTTTTGAATAAAGCTGTGGTTCTTTGCCTTTGCTACAATCCTGCCTCCTGCCTGTTCCTGCCCCGACCCCGGTGCAAGAGTGACACATGGCCTAAACCCAAACCAAACAGAGGTGAAAACAACACAAACTGAGCTGAGGTTAAAGGAAGGAGCTGCTTTCCAAAGCACTTCGTTCTGCCACAGTAAAGGATGTGTCACCCCAAATCAATTCAAGCTCTCTGCTCCTTCCCAAAACACAAACATTTGTTGCCCATTTCCCAGGAGTTCTGCCCTCAAAGGGGTCCCCAAACATCCTCAGCCAGGGAAGCCAACTCACCTCTTGGAGCCTGGGGTCGCTTTCTGCACGGCAGAATTGAAGAAGGCGTCGCTGAAGAAGTCGAGGGAGCCGCTGAAGACGACGCGGGCGTTGTTGCGCGCCTGCAGCCCCGCGATCAGCAGCGTGTTCTTGCCCACGGCGTGCGGGTACTGCGGGGCAAACGGGCACAGTTTGCGCTGGGGTGGGACAGGCTGGCTGCAGTAGCACCAGCTGCAGTTCAGGAGTAACCATGAAGGAGTAACCATGAAGCCCAGAAAAAGCAGGAATAGGATTCTGGTAGCACTCCAGCTGGGATGGAATGGGAGAGATGCTCTGATCTAGGCTGGCCTGTCCTCCAGAGCATGGAGGACACGTGTCCCTCACGATGAACACCTCCTCAGAAAGCAGAGGAAGGCAACATCGGGAAGTGTCACAGACATCTTTTATGAAAAATCCTTTCCTTAGGATTTTTCCTCCTGCGAAGATGAGGGGCCTCAGGAACAAAATGTAAACAATGATTATCTGCTGCTGTGGAATGCAACAGGTGGATCTTTGACTGGCCCATGTTAGTTGTTTCTAATTAACGGCCAATCACAGCCCAGCTGTCTGAGCCACAAACCTTTGTTATCATTCTTTCCTATTCTATTCTTAGCCAGCCTTCTGATGAAATCCTGTCTTCTATTCTTTTAGTATAGTTTTAATATAATATATATCATAAAATAATAAATCAAGCCTTCTGAAACATGAAGTCAGAGCCTCGTCTCTTCCTTGTGAACACTGTCACAGGGAAGCAGCCAACAGCCCAACCAAAATCAAACAGGAGATCAAACACTCCAGGATTTTCCCAAGCAGGTGAAGTTAGAGGGACTGAATTGCAGAAGCACAGCTCAAAACAGGAGAGAAAGGAAAGGAGCATACCTGAGTGATGGGCTTATCTGGGAAGAAGGAGTAGGAAGTGGAAGAGCCAGTGAGGATATCCAGCACCAGCGGGTTGTCAGGATCAGCCACCATCCTGCAGGGAAAGCCACAGTGAGCAGCACGAACACCCCCAGGGTCCCTGCACCCAGAGGAACGTGGGGCCACCTGCTCAACCCCATGGACCTTCTCACCCTTCCACCTGCTGAGAAACTACATATTTCTTCCACTATATTGTTAGGAACCATTCCTAAGTCAAGAACTAAACCACTTTGGAGGATTTCCTTCTACTTTTGTTTGGAATCAAGAGAGATGTGTTAAGCTCACATTGAAAGCCCCAAGGGCTGATCCCACCTCACAGCAACACCCCAGGTTCAACTGCTCTTCCCCCACCTGACCCCTGCTGCTCACCCAACTCCTCGGAACAGGATGGGGTTCAGGGCTGCCTTCCCCACAATGGTGGGGGCCTTCAGGAGGTTCTCAGTGTCAGCCACGATCAGCGTGTGCTGGGGAAACAAGAGAGATCCATGTGAGGTGAGTCAGGGTCTAATGACAAACAACAGCTTCTCAGTTAAAAGTTTATTTTACAGACAATTACAACTGTTGGGTGAACCTTGTAGTTCAATTAAAAAGCAAAACAACAGTATTTTTGTGTTTATGATTGAATTAGGTTAATACTGATCTTCAAGGAAATACAAACTGCCACTTGAAAAAGACAGCAACACCTACAGTGTTTTATTTCCCTGCATTTAGCAACCTTCATCCTCAAACCAGGACAACATGCATGTATGTACTGCTTCAACAGTTTACCTTAAACTAAAATTACCAGAGTATATTTAGCTCAGACTTTAATATATGTTTTAGTTTTAAAATGCTGGATTACACCAGGCAGACAAAATTGTAGAAATGTTTGTGTGTTTCTACAGTGATCTGAAAATCTGGGACTGAAATTCTCCCTTCCCACACCTGAAGTGTTGCACTCGGTGTCTGAAATTTCCCCCACAAGCTTCAGAGGGATCCAGAACCAGCATTAATCACAGCCTGCACACAGTGACCATCTGAAACCAGAGCCTGAAGCATCCTGACAGCAGCAGAACTGAACAATGCAAGAGGGATTATTTCCCACTTTCCAGGGAGGAGTGGGGGAGAGAAGGGATAGAGGAAAAACGGGAGCACAAGGACAGAGGATTCACCCCTGCAGCTCTGCACCCACCCCAGCAGGCAGAAGGAGCAGACAAGGCCCTTACCTGGCCAGGGTCAGAGATGTCATAGTTGTGGTGGTCGATGACTGCTGTCCTCTCCTCATCGAACTCGATGCCACACTCGCTGCCCAGCTCTCGCAGGGGGTCACCTGCAGGGACAATGGATCCTCTGTCACCACACAGGGACTCAGCACTAAATTCAGCTGAGAGTCATGTGTTCCACGCTCTATGAGCCAAACCCCAGGGAACAACATGACCTCCCCACTGAGTTCCCTCTGAATGTGTTACTAAAGGCATGAATCAGCCATTTCCTCCCCGAGCAAGCCCTGAGGTGATCAGGAGCAGCTGCCTTTGCTGCAGTGAATGAATTCTCTGCAGGAACACCTGCACTCACCAATGTCTGAGCTGGCAGCGACGAGAACGCTGCCGCCGCCATCAATGAACGCGGTGATAGTCTCCACATTGATGTTCCCACCAAAGTCTGCAAGCAAACAGCAGCAATTCATGGCTGGAGCTCAGAAATACCCCCCAGCAGAATTAAACCACAGCAAATCACCAAATCAATGGAAGAACCACCAATAAAGGCTTGGACAGAGCTGCCGTTTGCCATGGAGTACATCCAAAGCACAGGACTTAACTAAAATTCACAGAACAGCTGGAAATGCCCTTCCAAAGATGTGATCAAGCTCTTCCACATTTACCTTCTATGGATGGGGAGAAGATGATGAGGTTGTCGTACAGGAACTCCCCGTACTTTATCAGGGACAGGCCGGCGTCATCAGCTGTCCGGAAGGTGAGGTCGAAGCCCCTGTCTGCAGCCAGGACACAAAAGGGACAACTCCTGCACACCATGAAACCACACACGGAGCAGCACAACTGCAGCAGGAGCCAGAGGTTTATTTCCCCAGTGAAGGAGCAGTTTGGAAACACTGCCTTTTAAGAGCAGGGGCCTTTTAAGAGCAGCACCTGAGAGTTCCCAAATAAACCCAAGGAGTGGATCCCCTGAAGAGTCCTGATATCAAAGGATGCCCCACTGTCACTCATCAAACAGGGACTGAGGCTGCAGGGGACCTAAACACAGGCACAGCTGAGAAAAACCCCATCTCCTGCCTCATTTTGACAAGAAGAGCCCAAACAGTCACCACCCCCTCCTCCAGGGAACCCCAATCTCCTCCCTCAGACTGGCACAGGGTTCCCAGTCCTCTCACTCTGCCTGGCCAGGGGACCCCCACCACCTCCCCCTATACCAGGGAGCCCCAATCTCCTCTCTTAGCTTGAGGTCTCCTTCTTCTCACTCAGCCTGCCCAGGAAACTCCAGCAGCACCCCCCCCTTGCAATCTCCTCCTTCAGCCTGACATGGGGAGACAAATCGTCTTCATTCTGACCAGGAGAGCCCAAACAAGCCCCTCTCCCCAGCAACATCCTCCTTTTCTGCCTGACCAGGGGATCCTGATTTCCTTCCCCATTCTGACATGGGGAGCCCAATCTCCTGTCTCATCCAGGCCCAGCGTCCCCATCACCTCCCACAGACTGACCAGGAGACCTCAAACCCCCCATTCTCCTTCAGGGGACCCCAATCTGCTTCCTCAGCCGGACAGGGCACCCCAATCTCCTCCTCCACTCTGACATGGGAACCCCAAACACCCTCTTTTCCGCCTGGAAACTCCAATTTCTTCCCTTTGCAGCATCCCAAATCTTCTCCCTCATCCTGAACAATGAACCCCAACACCCGCCTCTCCCCTAGGGGACCCTCATCTCTCCCCCATCCTGACGAGAGGACACAGCCCCTTCCAGCCCAGCCAGGGGACCCCGATCTCCTCCCTCGGCCTGACCCGAAGACCCCAAAACCCTTTTCCCTCAGGTAACCCAAAGTCCACCCCCATTCTGACCCTGGGTCCCGCCCCATCCAACCCTTCCCGGGATCCCGCCGCGGCCCCCTCGGTACCCGCGAGGCTCCGGAAGAACATGGAGTGCGTGTCGCGCAGGTTGCCGTTCTCCAGCAGCACCAGCGTGCGGGGCCCGCCCTCAGCGCCCGCCGCCAGCACCGCCAGGAGCCCACACAGAACCACGGCGGCCGCCGCCATCTTGCTCCCGATCGCCGAACTACCCCAGAGGCGGGCAGCCTCCAGCCAATCAGCGCTAGCTCCCAGCGGCCTCCAGCCAATCAGCGCCAGTGCCGAGCGGCCCCCAGCCAATCAGCGACAGACAGATCCGCGGCACAGGGACGCCGCGCAAGCGCCGTCGCGGCCGCTGTGGCGGCAGCGCTATCGGGACTCAGCGCGGCCGCCGTCGCCGCGGAACAGGGAGGGCCCCGCCGCCGTCCCCTCTCTCCTGCGCGGCGGCGGCCCGGGCCGCCCACGCCCGCCGTGGGTCAGAAGCGGCGGGCGCTGGAGCTGGCGTTACCCTTCCTGGGCGCCAGGGGCTGCAGGCGGAAGGGCCGGGTCTGGTGCGCGGTGCTGCCCGCAGAGCCCGCGGGAGCTGCGAGAGGAGAGGAAGGGGGTGGTGGTGGGGCAGTGCAGGACCCCAAAATGCGGCTGCGCCCTGCGAGAAACCCGCGAGAGGTCAAGGGGTTGAGGCAGAATTGATCCTGGGTGGATCGCCGTTTGATTTCTCAAGGAAAAGGAGGAAAATGAAGAGTGCCGGCGATATCTGGGCAAAGGGGTACCTTGGTCCAGCTGCAGGATCTGGCTGGCTCAAGATCGGAAGTAGCTGCTGGCGATGGTCCCGCTGTCGCTCCTGTCCGGCACCAGCCTGGAGTGGTGTTCCTCGGGCTGCAGGTGGCAAACGCTGTCAGCAGCGCCAGCAATGAGGCAAAATTGGTCAAATGGGATAGAAATGGAGGAGGAATGGGCCGTACCGCTGGCTCCCTGCTCTCATTCGAGGGGCTTGTCCGGCCAGGTTTGGGCTGTGGCAGGGCTGGAACCGCTGTGGGGAGAGATGGTCATTGTGTGTAGAACAATCACTTGAACATCTCCATTTTCCTCTCACAGTTCTGGCACTCAGCCCCACTGAGCACTGCAGGGAACAGCTCTTCATCCACCCAAACAGGGCAAAGTTGGTCTTGGGGTAAAAACAGCCTGGAGGAGAGAAGGCTCCAGGCAGATCTTAGAACCTCTCCTGGTGCCTGAAGGGGCTCCTGCTGGCTGCGCTCCCTGATGCCGGCATTCTCAGATTCCCGAGGGATCCGCACCTTTGTTGCTCACACTTTCCAGACAAACCGTGTGTGCGAGATGTTTTGAGTGCAGGCAGCCTGAGCATGGCCTGCCAAGCATGGTCACCTCCCTGTCCCCCACAGCGCCCTCCTCTCCCCAGGCACTGTCCCCTGTGAGAAATGAAACCCTGGAGATGAGAGCTCTTTTTCAGAGTGGTAATTGCTAGTTGATGTTAATGAAGTTGATAGGGTCTTAATTTGAAGTGTTGGTCTGTTAAATATTGAATGTTAGAGTTCTGGGACTTGCCTTTAGTTGCCGCTGTTAAGTGTTACTATTTTACCCTGTATTTGTACCCCTTTCCATCTCACCCCGGATTTGAATCCCTTTCCATCGGGAACCACTTCCTCTGCTCCCCTGAGGACTTGCACCCGGACTGAATTTAAATGAGAGGCTGTGGGTACTATATGAACGCTCTCAAAAACAACAAACCAGCACATAAACTATGATTTAACCCAGCAGAACCACACTAAATCACCCACCATTGACCAGAGCTGGATTCTGTCCTGTCACCATAACTTTATTAGTACTCAGCTTGGATGATACCCCTAAGGTAGGAGCCAGCTTCAATATTTGGAAAGTTTTCTAATTTAGGTACAAATTAGGATTAAATAAAATAAATTAAATTAATCCAGAGCAAAATTCAATAAATCCAGAGCAGCTCTGGCTGTCCCTGGATCCCTGGCAGTGTCCAAGGCCAGGCCGGACAGGGCTTGGATCAGCCTGGGATAGTGGAAGGTGTCCCTGCCCAAGGGAAAGATTATTCCATGTCTGTTTTAAAGAAAGTCTTCTCATATTTCTCCACAGGGATGATTTTTGAATGAACCTGAAGCTCATCTTACTGATGTGGTCTTAGAACTCCTGGAATTTCCTAACTTTAGTTAAAAAGTTGCAATATTTTTTGATACCCTAAATACCCAAATAAAGCAAGTCCTTCACGTGCAGGTCCTAGGACTGTACATACAGATATCAATTTTTGTTGCAGACCCTCTGATTCTACCACAAAATATCAGAGCAAAACTGGTTATCAAGTGTTTTGAAAATGTAGATTTTAAATGTAAAATTTAAAGGCATTACTTTAATGTTTTGTTTCTTGCCCCAGGAAGCGAGCTCAGAGCTGGCAGCAACTGCAGCAGATCTGAAGGTCGGCAGAGGGAGTCGCATCCCCTCCCATTCCAACACGTGCTCCTCCCGCCCAGTGTCACACAGCGAGCCTTTACAACCGGAGGGGTTTGGGCTTTAAAAGCTTAGTGCCCAACCTGAGGTGTGAAAAATGCATGTATTTTATGATTGGCTTTTCACAAATATTAAAATGAATGTTATATGTTTTGTGTTAGAAAATGATGCTGTATTAATTCTCTTAAGTAGTGGGTTAAATATATTTTAGGTTATAACAAAATGTTAAAATAGAAACGATGCTATGTAGGATACTTTTTTTAAAGAAAGGACTCGCAGCCAGCTAGCAGCCACAGGACACCTGAATCTTTCACAGAAAGAGAATTTATCACCCCATTATCAGGAGAAACAAACTTCTTCCTTGCTCCGGCAGGACGACACCATTAGGATTATGAGGAAGAAGTTGACACTGACCAGACAGAATCCTGTATTTGAACGGAATTTATGCATCATGTATGAGGTGTATGAATATGCAACAGGCTGTTGCTTTTAAGGGTTAATCCTCTGTTAACGTGGGTCCTTTTTCTTGCTTGTGCTGCCCAGAAAAAGGTACCCAGATGTCCATAACTCTTTGTTTTTATTGTCTCATATTGTCCTAATTCCAAATTATTATTATTCTACTTGTATTACTATTTTTATAACCATTTTATTACTATTAAACTTTTAAACTTTTAAAAACAAGTGATTGGCGTTTTTCACATGAGGGATTTCATAAAAGCTCACACACACATTGTGGTGTATGAAATACTGACACAGCCAGAGTCATTCTCTAAACCCACAGCCCCTTAACACAAAAAATGGGATGTGGAGGAGGGAAGAGCTGCTCCCTCACCTTTTCCAGTGCCTTGCTCTTGGCTCGAACCTCCTCCTGGATGGAGTTGTAGACCTTGAGGAGAGCCTGCTCGCTGCTGTGCTCACTGGATTCCTGCAGGGCAGCCCCAGCTGCAGCTCTGCTTCTTCCTGCGTTTGTGCTTTTCCTTCAGGTCCTGGTTCTGAGCCTGCTCCCCAGAGCAGCCACTGCTGCAGCACCTGCAGAAGAGAACATCGAGCTCAAGAACAGCTTCACAAGCTGGAGGAGGCACGTCCTGCCACGGGTGACATTTGGGAAGATAGAAATTGGGAATTATTATAAGATTTTCTGCCCTGAGTAATCATAGCAGATTGTACTTATTATTAACACTTTCTGACATAAAAAAATTCCCAGAATCCCAGAGTGGTTTGAGATGGGAAGGACCTTAAATCCATCTCACTGCATCCCCTGCCATGGGCAGGGCTACCTTCTGCTCCAACCCTGTCCAACATGGCTTTGGACACTTCCAGGGATCATGGGGCAGCCACAGCTCCTCTGGGCAAAATACTCTCCCAAAGGCAAAGCATGTGCTATTCCAAGCACCTCAGTCAACAAGGATGTCCAGAAATCCATATCTAAGCTCATAAAATTATCTTTAAAACCCTTGTTTTGTGTACTTTATATTTAAATAAACACTGAATATATTTTTTTTTTCAAGGATGCACAAAAGGTGCCAAAATCACACAGAGAATTATTTTAACTGCTGGATGTGGGAGTGTTAGATCTGAAAGCCACAGTATGGTTTCCATTTTGGGGCAGTATCAACCATGATTGTGTCACCTCAGCGTTGTTAATGCAGCACTGGCACAGGCCTGTGTTTGAAATCATGCTGTGGCATGGAAATAAAGCCATGCTCCAGAGCATTCCTTTGTCTAGCTCAGGTTGGCCAGCACTGTTTCAAATTGGCTGATAACCCTTTACTGATAACAGCCTCCTAATTATCTCCAAACCCTGTGAAATGGCTCATTTTCTCCCAGAACTGACCTGCTATTCTGCTGTGCTGCTCCTGCCAGGTGACCTTCCCTCTCCTCTGCTTAACACACACTGAATCCAAGGATTCAATCCTTGCTCTGCTGAGCTGCCCTGATGTGTAAAGCCTGAGCAGGTGCCTTTGAAATCCCCACACCTGTGGAACCAAACCCTCCTGCCCAATCTGCACAGAACCTGGATTTAACAATGTGATTAGAAGGGCATTTTCCCTTGTTTGCCACAAAAGGATTCATTCTTGCTATAGGACCACTAACATTTGATATCAAATCCAAATGAAAGGTTTCTTTGGAGATCCCTGCCTTAACAGACAGAATTGCCCACAAATTACAGGCACTGCTGTTCTGCATTTCATAGCAGCTCCTTTTGAGCCAGGAGAGACCCAACAGAGTGAGCACACACCACAGGGAAGACTGGTTAAAACCCACAGAAGGACTGGTTAAAACCCACAGAACTGTTCAGAATCAGACTGTCACAGCGTATCTGGGCTTGAGCTTTTCTAATTGTATACAGTTTCACACAATGGAGGAAGTGAAAAATCAAGAGAATTTGCTTCAATCATGTATTTCTGGAGCAGCCAAAGCCCCCATGCAGCTTCAGTATGTGGTGGTGTGCTCTGGCCCAGGGAATTCTCTCAGGACAGCTCTCACACAGAGAAAACCTTGAGCCAGGTTGATTTTGATTTGGGCTGAGCACGGGTCCAAGCCTGCATCCCTCATAGCCCTATTTCAGTGTCCCTGAAATAGGATTATTGGGAAATTTTGCTGTTAGCTGTGGATGCTGTGCTGCAAACACTGTGAGATGCATGAGCAGGAGGCAAAAGTGGCCTCAGTGATGGGAAGAGTCCATCCATGAGCCACAGGACAGCTGCTGCCTTACCTGTAAGACATGAGAGGGCTCCAAGTGCCCTTCAAGGCCCTCTTTCAAGAGGAAAAGGAGGCATCTCCATAACCTGTGTGGGCAATTAAGGCTCCTCTGCCTGCAGCTCCAGGCAGGATTTGTTACCAGGAACACACACTTTTTGACATCCACATTTGCTGACTTGAACATCTCCATTTTTCTCTCACAGTTCTGGCACTCAGCCTTACTGAGCACTGCAGGGAACAGCTCTTCATCCACCCAAACAGGGCAAAGTTAGTTCTGGGGTAAAAACAGCCTGGAGGAGAGAAGGCTCCAGGCAGAGCTTAGAGCCTCTCCTGGTGCCTAAAGAGGCTCCAAGAAAGCTGGAGAGGGACTTAGGACAAGTGGCTGGAGTGCCAGGACAAGGGAGAATGGCTTCCCACTGCCAGAGGAAGGGACAGATGGGTTGTTGGAATGGAATCCTTCCCTGTAAGGGTGGGCAGGTCCTGGCACAGGTGCCCAGAGAAGCTGTGGCTGCCCCTGGATCCCTGGCAGTGGCCAAGGCCAGGTTGGATGTGGCTTGGAGCAGCCTGGGATGGTGGAAGGTGTCCCTGCCATGGCAGGGGTGGAATGGGATGAGCTTTAAGGTTCCTCCCACCCAAACCAGTCCATCATTGTCACAGACATATTTTCTGAAAAATTCTTTCCTTAGGATTGTTTCTCCTGAGAAGCTGAGAGGCCTCAGGAACAAAATGTAAACATTGATTATCTGCTGCTGTGGAATGCAACAGGTGCATCTGTGATTGGTCTCATGTGGTTGATTCTTATTAATGGCCAATCACAGTCAGCTGGCTCGGACTCTGTCCAACCCACAAGCCTTTGCTATCATTCCTTCCTTTTCTATTCTTAGCTAGCCTACTGATGGAATCCTTTCTTCTATTCTTTTAGTATAATTTTAATATAATATATATAATAAAATAATAAACCAAACCTTCTGAAACATGGAGTCGGATCCTTATCTCTTCCCTCATCCTAAGACCCCTGCAAACACCGTCACACATCATTTTAACTCACATGTGCCTGGCTTGGGGCTGCACTGACAGTGGAGCTCAGCAGCTCTGGTGTCATGGCAGGAGCACCTGCTGCTGCCTGAGGGTGTGCCCAGGGGACAGCTGGCATGAGCAGGGATGTCACTGACCTGGCCAGCACCAGCTCTGGTGTGCAGGCAGGGAAATCCCCGGGGCAGTGACAGTTCCCACTGCTCCAGCACTGCCCCTGCTCACCCCACTGGTGTCTGACAGACCCAGCTGCTGCTGGGTCCTGGTGTGTGACCCTGTTCACAGGGGTCTGAGGATGAGGGAAGAGATGAGGATCTGACTCCATGTTTCAGAAGGATTGATTTATTATTTTATGATATATATTACATTAAAACTATACTAAAAGAATATAAGACACAATTTAAACAGGTGGTAAGCTAAGAATAGGAAAAGAAAGAATGATAACAAAAGCCTGTGGCGCAGACTCTCTGTCTGAGCCAGCTCACTTTGATTTGCCATTAATTAGAAACATCCAAGATGGGCCAATCACAAATGCACCTGTTGCATTCCACAGCAGCAGATAACCATTGGTTACATTTTGTTCCTGAGGCCTCTCAGCTTCTCAGGAGGAAAAATCCTAAGGAAAGGATTTTTCATAAAAGATGTCTGTGACAGTGGTGACAAGAGGAAAACAAAGGCAGCCCAAATAAAAATCAACCTGGCTCAAGGTTTTCTCGGTGTGAGAGCTGTCCTGAGAGAATAGCTCTGGAAAGACACAGTGAGAGTCCTGGGGAGATGAAGCACAACGTTACCCACTCAGGGTTATTCATCCTGGGGGAAGAAGGAGCCTGGAGGGTACCTGGACTGAGGCTGGCTCTTCATGTGCTGCAGCAACAGCATCTTCATGTGAAAGTGTGTGGTGAGAGGTTGTTCTAGTTCGTGTGTCAGCTGAAAAGAGGAAGTACATGCAATGTTGGTAATGAGCTGTGCAAAACTGTGTAGACAGAAATCTGTAAAACCATCTCCCAGAGCCTTCCCCCAAAGCTGGGAATGACGTGTCTGAAAGGAAAAGGGCTGTCATTCACCTGCTTCTGCTGGTCAGTGAAAATAATGAAACACTGAGAGGGTGTATCAGGAAAGGAATGCAGATTGTACAGGGCTGGAAGAGCCTGGCTCCAAAAATCATCCATTTCACAGGCTGGGGGTGCACATTTGTAATCAGAGGGGGAAGAAATAAAGAACCTCCCAACAACCTTCACCTCAAAAAGTGATAGCACCAAAAATGAAGAATACAGGTTCAAGAATTACTAGCGGGTGATAAGTGCTATATGAGCACATTGCAAACCAGGCTCTGAGGCACTGCAGGTGTCCATGAAAAGCAGGAATGGGGAGGGAGAGGGAGAGGAGGCAATTTCCAGGATGTGAGAGGAATATCTGCCTGGCAGTGAGCGATGGTGTGGATAATCCACCGGGAGAGCAAGTGCTGCAGCACATTTGCATACGGAGGAAGAGACTGCGGCAGCCACCCCGCCCTGCCCTCGGGAATGCCAGTCCAGGGGAGGGGACAGAGCAGTGACCTCTGCTCCAGAGCCACTGCCCTCAGCAGGGGGAACTCTGCTACCTGGGCAAAAAGCAGGTGTTTTACTCCAAAATGAGGCTTTTCGTTGCCTCAAGGCTTACAGGGTTGGGTCAGGGTCAGGCTGGTTCCGACAAGGAAAGAAGTCAGGGAAAAGGGGAAGAGGACAAAGCTGTGACAGAGTCTTAAATCCAGGAGAGGCAGAGTCCCTGCTCCTGATGTGGATGAGTGTGGGTGGAGAGCAGGGGCTGCTGCTGCCAGGCAGCACTTGCTGCAGTGCCAGCACTCGCTGCGTTTTAAAGGCTGCAGTGGCTGCCACAGATGTGAGTGCAAAACCAGTCCCTGCTGCTGAGGGAACCTGGCTGGGCTGCACAGCCTCCACACCTGCTTCCTTCCTGAGGAGATGCTGGAGAACAGACACCCTGAGATCAAAGTCACCCCTCAGGCTGCTGATGTCCCTCTCCAGGCAGGCACGGGATGTCTGCCCCTCTTGGCAGCTGGCCTGGAGCTGGGCCAGCCTCTCCTGGAACTCCTGCAAGGCACAGCAACAGCCCTGGGACTGTTTCCGAGGTCACATCCAGGCCCATTCCAGGTCACACCTTATGCCCATCCCAATACAACTCCACCACCAGTGACTTTTCCTGTGACTTAAGTTGACACAGGACTGATTGTTGTTGATGAAAGTGACTGTTCAGCCCTAGAAATGGCTGGCTTGGCTGGTTGTGGTGCCCTGGAATGAACTTTCTAAAGAGCAAGGAGAGAGTTTTGTTTCCCTCTGGCTCCTCCTGGCTCTCTATTCCTCTTTTTCCTCATCTCTGTACTCTTCCTAACACCTTTGACTACTGCTTTCCTCAACTCTATTCCTCTCTTTTCTGACAATTTCACATGTAGTTCCTCCAAAAATTCTTCCTGGGAATCCATTCCAATCCATCCCCAGGGAAATGGAAACAAGAAAGGGGTTATCATAAGGCACAGGGCCTCCATAACACATGGTCTGTTCATAGGAGAAGTCCAAGCATTACAAAATAGAGAAAAATAGGAAAAGAGAAGTGTTCTGGAAAGGCTGAACCACATTTGTAATGATTACTATGAAAAAAGTTTTAGTCAAAGCCACTCTTCCAACTTACTCCTCTAATCATCTGCTTCTCTGCTTCCACCTGGGGTTTGAGGCTGGGATTTGCTCCCAGGTGAGAAGCCCCAGCAGGTAGAAGCCCTACAAAGCAAAGCAGAAATAAAAATCACTCACAGTCACAGGGTGGGATTGTCAGCAGAATTCCTGGAAAGAGAACAAAGAAGCTGGGTGCCAGGAAAGAACATGGCAACCCTGAGCTCCTTCAAACAGCACTCGCTGCCAAAATGCTGCCAGCCCGGGGCTCCAGAGGAGTGGGGAGAGGGGGAGAGGCTCCAGCTTCAGGGAAATATGAAATTGAATGTAATTGGATGGTATTTATACATAAAAGTATCTCTTTCAAAGAAAAACAGGACTTGTTTCCAGGGCTCTGCTACAGATTTGGGAGATAAAAGACACCAGGAAGATTAAAAGTGCAAGGAAATTACCTTCCTTGCTCACAGCTATTTCTGAAAGGGGGAAAAAGTCATCCTACAGGCTTATTCCCCTGCTGAAAATTGCCCTTTTTTAGGGGCTAATTCTCCAAAGGTGATCAGCTCCCTAAAGCCTGTTCTTCCCTACATTTGCTCCTACATTTCCTATTCCTGCTCCAGAGGAAGACCAAGAAATGAAGAGCCCTGACTCTTTCTTCAAGTGCCGGGCTGGGAAAAGAGACTTTCCAACTTTTCTTGGGGTCACTCTGGCAGCTAAAGATGCCGACAGCTTGGAGTCTGTAGGGAATGTGTCTGCACCTGCCATGCACCAGGGCTGGGATGACATTTCCCAGGGCAGACAGGGACAGGTTGATTTTGGTGGCCTCTTTGAGCCTCTCCCCTGTGGCACCAGTCATTGCCTGTCTCTCACTTCCTGCCAGATCCAGCAGGTTGAGTTTGGCAGCCCTGAGGTGATCCTGCCCTCGCTCATCTGCATGGAAACAATTCCCAGTCAGCTCTTTGGAGGAAGCATCTCAACAGTCAAGAACCAGGACTGTTCTGGCACCACGTCCTGTTCCAGCCCTGCTCTTTGTCTGCTTTGGGCCCTGACTCCCTGAAGTAAGAAAATATCTACTTAATCTAAACACTACACAGTTCAGTGCTTTTCTCAACGGTAAAAATTCATGCCTGTTCTTGCTCTCTCTGAACACACACACACACACCTCCTTCCACATATTTCAGCAGTTTCAGCCAAAGTCCTCTACAGTAACATGATCAGACCATGAGTTTGTACAACTTTTTCCTCCTCAGTTTGTTTCATGAGGGGAAATTTAGATGAGATATACAGAAATCCTTCCCTGTGAGGGTGGGGAGGCCCTGGCCCAGAGAAGCTGTGGCTGCCCCTGGATCCCTGTCAGTGTCCAAGGCCAGGCTGGACAGGGCTTGGAGCAGCCTGGCATGGTGGAAGGTGCCCCTGCCATGGCCCAAACCCCCCATGAGGATGAGGAGATGGATCCTGGTGAGGAGTCAAACCCGGTGAGTTGGTGCCATTCCCATTGCTCTAAGGCAGGAGCAGATTGAGCTGAGGCTGCCCAGCTGCCTGGACACACACCTTACACAGGGAGTACCTTACACATGGAATACCTTACACATGGAGTACCTTACACAGGGAGCACCTTCCACATGGAGCACCTTCCACAGGGAATACCTTACACAGGGAATACCTTCCACATGGAGCACCTTACACAGGGAGTACCTTCTACATGGAGCACCTTACACATGGAGTACCTTCTACATGGAGTACCTTACACATGGAATATCTTACACAGGGAGTACCTTCCAGATGGAGTACCTTACACATGGAATACCTTCCACATGGAGTGCCTTCCACAGGGAGTGCCTTCCACAGGGAGTGCCTTCCACAGGGAATAACTTCTACATGGAATATCATTCTGTTTAAACTCTCGTGGCTCGTAAATCTTCACACAGTTGGTAATCTTCTCCATAGGTTAAAATCAAAGGCACAGGTGTCTTTGGTTTCATGCCAAGGTCTCTGAGCCCCCAGCCAGGGGCTCGAATAATCCAGGGCAGCCACAGGGATGTCCTGGGTTCCAACACCCTCCCAGGGAAGAGGATTTTCCTGCTGCACCTACCATCATTTGGGATCCAAGGGTAGCTGTGGGATGATGAGTGGCCTCACAGCCTGTCAGGGTCTCCAGGTACACACTGAGAGTGCAGATTTCCACATAGACGCTGAAGATGGAGTGGGAGGAGCTCTTGTTCATGAGGGTGAAGCCACTGCTCTGTTCCTGCAGCCCTGTCCATCAGCTGCTCACACTGTGCACAGCCTGCAGGGACAGCCCCTGCACGTACAGCCCCTGCTCAGGGTGCTCCTTCAGCTGCCAGCAGGATAACACAAGCCAGGTCACAACAAGGGGCACTGAAACCAGGGAAAATCACACTGGGAATGGCCCAGAACCTTGAGGGCTACGTGAAATTAAACTGCAGTATGAGAAAAACACATCCGACTGCCACCAGGAAGCCTGATTTCTGAAGGAGGAATAAAACCACAGAAAAAGAGGGAACCACCTTCATGGCTCAGAGAATTCAAGCTAAAAGTTGCTGATTGATTCAGACATCCCCCAGGCCATGAGGAACCCAGCTTCTATCCACCCTCCACCTTCTCTATTATTAAGCTGTGTATTTTAAACAAGAATCAAAATACATCTCACCTATTATGGCAAAGGCTGTAAGATCTCCTCAGCCATAGGAAGCTTTTTTTAATATCAAAGGACAGATACAATATTCCCAGATATTGTTCCCAGTGCTTTGCTGAACTCTCTGCTCTGAGTGGGTGGCTTGATCTCACTGACAACATTCCCAAAGCACCTCCCATCACACACAGGTGAACTGTCACCATTTTTCTCCAGATTAATTAATTTTTAAATGAACAAAAGTCCTATTTGGGACTCTGGGTTGAGACAGAGCATTAAATACCCAACAGCATCTTCTCAGTAATTATCAGTTGCACAGATGAAAAGTTTAGTACAGAATGTTAATAAGCAATGGAAATATCCAAAATTTTGAGTTACCCATCAAACCTACACAAAAAATACAAAATAATCCAGAGATCCCTGCACTCCTACACCAGCCCCCTCCACACTGGGAATTTTAAATGAGCTAAATTAATTTTCCACAGCTCTATTACACCCCACATCTGCTAAGTTCATCATCAAAACTATCTTTATCATGTCAGCTGGGATATCGAGATATGGTTGTCATGATGGAACAGCACAGACCACATTTGGCACTGTGGCTTCCAAAGAGGAGGCTCAGATACCTCAGTGATGTTCCCAAGAAATGATGTAAGACAACGTTTGCTGTTAAAAAAATCCCACAGAACAGAGCAAAAGTGGCTGAACACTTAACTGGGTGGGATTTATCCTTGCCCCAAAGCCATGATGAACCCAGGTACAGTCACTGTTCATACACTGTGACTGCTCTGTGCTGGGGGTGACTGGCCTGGACTGGCCTGGCTCTGTCTGGGGGTGTTGCAGAGTCCCTGAGGAACACCTGACCCAGGACATGGCTGTAGTCACCGAGGTGAAAGGCAAAGGAATGAACAAAACTGGGATTCTGGGGGAATTGGGGGACTCAGAGGTGTGCAGTGGGGCAGCCTGGGATTTGTTTGGGCAGGACACACTCCCTCAAGTAGTTGGTGGAGGCAGTGTGAAAAACGCCAATCAGTTGTTTTTAAAATTTTAAATGTTTAATAGTAATAAAATGGTTAAAAAAATAGTAATACACTTAGAGTAATAACAATTTGGACAAATTGAATTAGGACAATATGAGACAAAAAAACCAAAGAGTTATGGACGTCTGGGTACCTTTTTCTGGGCAGCAGGAGCCCGAAAGAGGACCCACGTTAACAGAGGATTAACCCTTAAAAGCAACAGCCTGTTGCATATTCATACACCTCATACATGATGCATAAATTCCGTTCAAACAGAGGATTCTGTCTGGGCAGTGTCAACTTCTTCCTCATAATCCTAACAGTGCCTTCGAGCAGGAAAAAAGTTTGTTTCTCCTGATAATGAGGCAATAAATTCTTTTTCTCTGAAAGATTCAGGTGTCCTGTGGCTGCTATCTCGCTGTGAGTCCTTTCTTTAAAAAAAGTATCCTACATAGCATCGTTTCTATTTTAACATTTTGTTATAACCTAAAATATATTTAACCCACTACTTAAGAGAATTAATACAGCATCACTTTCTAACACAACACATATAATATTCATTTTAATATTTGCCAAAACCCAATCATAAAATACATGCATTTTTCACAGGCAGCAACAGGCAGGTGACAGAGTTACCCTGGAAACTGCTCTGCCCAGCTCCTGCCCGCCCAGCGCCAACCGTGTCACCATGGAAACCCGTGGCACCGCCGATGGGGAACAAAGGAAGGGAAACTGCAGCGAGAAGTCCTCTTCTCCCACTCTCCCTCTGCAGGAGACAGGCAAAGCACGCTTGGAACATGGAGCAGAGATGGGTTTGCCTTTAGAAATACCTGCCCTGTAAGGCAGTTTGGGTCTGTTGCCATCCCAGAGCATTGCAAGGTGCTACTGCCTTGGTTTTATACACCAGGGCAGTATTGCAAGGAAGTAAATTGGGACAGGAGATTTCTAGCTCCTTCCAAGAATACATACAAAAGCATCTGCAAAGCCACCAGGAGGTAAATTTTATAAAAATCAGCCCCCTGGTTAGGATTTTGGGAGAGTTTACCCTCCTGTGATGCTGTAAATGTCACATGTGTTCCCATGGGGAATAATATCTACTGTGTGCCCTCAAAAAGGATCAGCCTTTTTTGTTTAGGCAGATCAAGAGATCATCCGTGGCTCCACTAGATCAGATTAAACATTTATAAGGCCCAGAATCCTCTTGCTATAGAGACAAGCATGAGATGAAGAGGATGAGGAAGAAATTGCCCCATGAGCACTTTATTCCAGCCTTGTCAGAGCTGCTGCTGAGCTACCAGCCACAGTGTATCATGTGGGATACACTGGACATGTCTCCAACTGCATCCTGCTCCTAAACTTTCACTAACATCCCTCAAAAGTCCCTCTTAGCTTCCATATTCCTCATGTAACTTCACATTCTGGCACTCAGGCTTCAGACAGAGACCTTTGTTGCACTTCTGTAAGTCATGGTAACACCCATCTGAGCTAATTAAAGCACTTCATTAAGACACATCGAGCCCACCTCACCTCCAGCTTCTGCTTGGTGTCAGCTCCTAGAAGGTCTCGTGTGTCCTCACTGCAGATCTCCAGGTAGGAGCTCTCAGCAGGAGCTTGGTGTTCCCAGCACACTGCAGAGCCAGGGAGGATCAGGGCTGAGGCTGCACAGCCCAGGGAGCCCCTCCCACAGCTGGGTGCCCCCCACCCTTCTGCACCTCATCCAACCCCCCTGGCCATTCACTCCAGGTGGAGCCACTCAGCACTCACTGCAGGGAGCTCCTGGTCCTTGCACACCTCAAGCTCACAGTGCCATCTGGAATGAGGGGGCAGTTCACCTGACTATGCACAGGCCTCAAGTGTAGCCACATTTCTGTTCACAGAGAAAAGCAAGGCACAACTCTTTCCAAGAATATTTCTGGGTTTCACATTCTCTGAACCTCAGAGAAAGGAAAAAACAATTCTTGTCATTTGCTGTGCCTGTGTTTGTGCCAAAGTAGAATGCAATATGGGGATTGTTTACCCAAAGTGATGGTGGTTTGTTTCCTTGGCCTATCAAGGCCAGGTGTGTGTGTGTGTGTGTCAGGACTGTTGGCTGACAGTCATGACATTCAGAGCAGTTGTGTGCAGAGTTGAGTGCTTGGCAGATTCAGTTTAGATGTAATGTAATATAGTACAGAATAATATAGTGAAATAAAGTAATTAATTATCCTTCTGATATCAATGGAGTCAGATGCATCATTTCTTTCCCTTTGTCTGACAATACCATAGAGCAGTGCACCCCACACCTGTCCCCACTCACACTCCATGCCATCAGCATGCATTTCTTGGCACAGGACACGAAAGTCTTTCTAGAAAACCTTACCAGGATCTCTTTCACACCCACCTGTACACTCTCAAGGTGTGTTCAAACACCCTGGGGATGATCCCTTTCTGTGAGGCAGAATCTGCAACTCCCTGCATGGTGAAGGACTTCCCACTGCCAGTCTGGCCACAGGCAAAGATGGTGCCATTGTAGCTTTCCATGACACCCTGGAAATGGGGGAAAACCAGAGAAAACAGTCATCATCTTTGCCTAACTGGAAACACACTGTCCAGATTCATTCCCACCCCCTCAAAAGGTGTTTTAAAGGAAGAGCTGGAAGTAAACATCAAATGGCTGCTTAATCTTCACACGTCATCAGAGTACAGCAATTACAAAATTAGCATATAAATCAATGGTTTTCTCTCAAAACAAGGAATCTTGAAGCAGTGCAGGTGTTGAAAAGCAGTTGACAACACCAACACTTTGCAAACTATAATATTTTTGCCATAGGGCACAAAAATCTTAGGAGATTCAAAGAGACAACTAGAACAATAGTTGGTTGTGGGGTGGCCAAGGGGATGGATGGTCTCTAGCTTTGAATAATTTTTCCTTGGCAAGCTGCTCACTATCACTTGTCCTTATTTCAGAGAAGTGTGGTAGGAAGAAAAAATAACTGGATTTCTTAAGGTTTAAATAAGAAAAAAATAACCTGTTATTCTAATATCAACTGTTTCCAGCCATGCTTGTTCTCATGATTAGGAACTTCCATCTTAAAACCATCACGAGTCATTAAATCCACATTACTTCTCCCAACAAAAGAAGTTTGAGGGGGGTTTGGTCTTTTTTTGCTTAACAGGTTCATTTCTCACCAGCTATTTCCTGGGCTGATCTGCTAACAAGGAAACAAAGGGATCCCTTATCCTTTTGCCAGTCTAATCCAGGCTGAGGTTCTCCATCTTCTCTAAGGTTTCTCACTTGACAGTAAAAATGTCCCTAAAATCATCAGCTTGATACCAGAGCAGCTGTGGCTGCTCCTGGATCCCTGGCAGTGCCCAAGGCCAGGCTGGACAGGGCTTGGAGCAGCCTGGGACAGTGGAAAATGTCCCTGCCCATGGCAGGGGGTGGGATGGAATGGGAAACCATTCTGGGATTCTGTGATATAAACATCCACCTAAAACAATTAAATGTAACTCTCTCCTCGGTGCCTTGCTGGCTGCTAACTAAGTTTTGTTTCTTCCCAGTCTCTCAGACTCTTGCTGGGACACTGTCTGCTCCCCTCTGCAACCCAGGCTTTGTAGCTAAGCCTCTTGAAGCAGTGCACAGGGCTTTCTGCCCATAAATCAGGAATCCCAAATGGTTTGGGTTGGGAGGGACCTTAAAGTTCATCTTATTCCACCATTCTGCCACGGGCAGAAGGTGGGGAAGGTCAAGTGGATCCTGCTTGACTTGGGGATCATGTGTAAAACCCCTCAGCCCCTGTCCCGAGCTGTGTGTTCACAGAACATGCTCAGCTGCAAGGAACCCACAAAGATCAGAGCCCAACTCCTGGTCCTGCATGGACACCCCAACAATCCCACCCTGTGCCTGGGAGCATTGTCTGAACGCTCCTGGAACTCATTGCGGTGCCCAAAACTGTGCGGGCTGCCCTGGGTGCCCACTGACCTCCACCAGGGGATAGCGATCTCGCTGTAGATGCGCTCGCAGGCGATGTCGCTGTAGATGCGCTCGGTGCTGTGCTCCCCGCCAAACGCCCCGTCGAAGGAGAGCTGCCGGGGGTCTGGGTGGGCCGCGGGGTTCCACACCAGGCACCGGCCCCGTGAGCTGTCCATGCCGACGATGGACGGGGGCCCAGGGCCGCCTCCCGCCCCCTCAGCCGCCGGCAGCGCACGGCCACCTTCACCGGCTCTGCGGCCATCGCCCCGGCCACCCACAGAGGGACAGCGACGGGCACGGGGGTCAGTGAGGGACACAGGGGTCAGTGACTGACACGGGGGTCAGCGACATACACCAGCGTCGGCCCCACACACTCGGGTCAGTGACATACCAAGGTCAGCCCCACACACACCCAGTCAGCCCCACACACCGGGGTCAGTGACACATCAAGGTCAGCCCCACACACCGGGGTCAGTGACACACCAAGGTCAGCCCCACACACACCCAGTCAGCCCCACACACTCGGGTCAGACTCCCCCCACAGGTCACTTCACCCATCCAGACCAGCCCCGCAGACTGAGGGGCACCGGGGGCCGGGAGGAGGCTAGGGCAAGCCTAACGCTGCATATCTGCACCCCCAGTGGGAGGGAAGCACCTACCCCTCACTGGGGGCACGCAGGGAAAGGACTTCCAGCGAGGGAGGCTGAGGGAGAAGGGGAAAGTGTGGAGAAAGAGAGATGGGGAGGGATGCAGGGAAAGGGGAAAGCTGGGAACAGGTCTGAGTGGGAATTAGCAGGCCGGGGAGAGAAACCCTGAAGGGGGAAGCGTTTGCGAGAGAAACCCTGGGGAGAAGTTGAAGGGCGGGATACTCAAGGGTAAGAAACCCTGAGGCAACTTTTGTGAGCCGAGACACGCCCAGAGGGGACAGAGCAAGGGGAAACCTGAGGCGACGCCGCGCGGACCGCGAGGGCGCGGCGGCGCTGAGGCGGGGGGAGGCGACCCCGCGCATGCGCGAGCGACGGCACGCGAGCTCCACTGCGACCGGGGCCGCGCCGGGAGAGAGGCCCCGCCCACCGCGTCACGTGACCGCCGCGGGGGCGCTCGTGTGCGAGGAGGGTGTGCGCGAGGACAGGTGTGCAATGGGGGGGTGCACGAGGGCAGGTGTGCAATGGGAGGATCTGCACGAAGGCAGGTGTGCAATGAGAGGTGCACGAGGACAGGTGTCCAAGGGGATGTACACGAGGACAGGTGTGCAACGGGAGGTGCACGAGGGCAGATGTACAAGGAGGGGTGCCCGAGGGCACAGACTGTGTGTGTGCACAGGGCCGTGAGTGTGCAATGGCACCGGTGCCCAGCTGTGGCCCCTGCGTTTGCAGGCGAGGGTGAGTGAGCACGTGGGTGTGCAACCTCCCGTGAGCACCGGTGCAGCGCCGCAGCAGTGCCACAGCATGCAGGAGAGCATGTGAGCAGACAGGTATGAGCAGACAGGTGTGAGCACACAGGTGTGAACAGACGGGTGTGAGCAGACAGGTGTGAGGAGACAGGTGTGAGCAGGCAGGTGTGACAGGTGTGAGCACACAGGTGTGACCACACGGGCGTGCGGCGCGTCCCTGCGCGGGCGGTGTGAGCAGCAGCCGAGCCCCGCTCCGATGCACGAAGCCTTTATTGCGGGGGAGCGGCCGGGGGCCGGGGGTAAGGCAGGCAGCGAGTGAGAGCCGGGGGTGCCGCGGGGGCCGTGCGGGGTCCGGGGCTATCCCCGCTCGTGCTGCGCCCCGGCGGGGGCGGCGGGGGCCCAGGCGGCCTCCCCGGGCCCCGCGCTGGCCCCGCCGCCGCCGGGGTCCCGCTCTTCGTAGCCGGGGTTGCGCCGGCCGGGGCCCAGGCGGCAGAAGCAGCCCCCCGGTGGCCCGGAGTAGTGCGCCAGGAGCGCGGCCACGCTGGAGAACTCGGCGTTGGAGTGCTGCGGTCGGGAGAGAGGGGAGAGGGAGAGGTGAGACCCCGGCACAGGCTGTGCCCCCCGCGCACCCCTGCACCGAGAGCCCACGCAGCAAATCGCGGTGTGCGCGAGAACACCCCCGCACCTCACACACCCCGGGCTCTGCAGCGGGCACCCACGGAGCCACGGCACCCACGCACCAGGCACAGGTGACGCTGTGAGTGCAGCACAGCCGTGCATACCCTGCGTGGGTGCTGGTACGCCCTGTGTGTGCCAGGTACGCCCAGGTACACCCACAGACCAACCCTGGCCTGGCTGGGGGACCACACGCACACCAGGGCACTCGTGCATCACGTACCTGGGTGTTAGCGCACCCAAAACTCAGGTGTGTTACACATCCAAGTGTGGATGCACACCCCATGCCCAGGGGTACCTGTGTGCCGTGCCTAGATGCATCTCTGTGCCCTGAGGCACTTGTGGATCGATGTGCCCACCCTCCACACACCTGTGTGCACCCACACCGGCACCCGAGCCCACCTTGGTGCGTCCCTGCACCGAGGCACCAGGGCAACCATGCACAAGCACAGCAAAAGAAATTCCATGCAGAACACCGTGGAACAATGCCATTCAAAAAATCACCGTGCTGTGCAAAACTACAGCGCCAACAGAGCTGTGAGGAGCATTTTTACTGTGTAGACATTTCTGCAAGAAATGCCACGCCAAAGCAGCCGTGCAAATCACCGTGCAAAAAGTGCACTCACAGCATGCATTAGGTGCATGCACACAGCAGCACATCCCTGTCCTGGTGCACCAACACCGGCGCAGCGAGGCACAAACGCACTTAGAGCCCCAGTGCAGCCATGCGTGGGTGCTCCAAACACACACAGAGTATCAGGTAAATGCGTTTACGCACCGGCGCAACCGTGCACGGGCACACCCATGCAGCGAGGCACTCCGCAGCGGCGCAGGGGCGCACAGACCGGACCGCACCGCCTGCACCCGCTGCAGCCGCACCCGCTGCGCCTCCCCCGCGCAGCCCCCGGGCACCGATCGCGCCCCGGGCTCACCTCCACGCAGAAGCGGCCGTGCTGTGTCCGCAGCACGCCGTAGCTCACCACGCCGCACGGAGCCCGCACCCACAGGCACCAGCGCTTGGGCAGCCCGGGCTCGGCGCGCAGCAGGAACGAACCGGGCACGTCCCGCCGCAGCAGCGAGACCCCGGCGGCCCTGCGGGAGAGGCGGCGGTGGGGCAGGGATGGGGATGGGGATGGGGCAGGGATAGGAGCTAGGATGGGGCAGGGCCGGGGATAGGGCCAGGGGATGGGGCTGGGGCAGGGGCCGGGAGTGGGGCAGGAGCTGGGGTGGGACAGGGACCGGGGATGAGGATGGGTATAGAGCAGGGCCAGGGATGGGGATGGGTATAGAGCAGGGCCAGGGATGGGGATGGGGCCGAGGATAGGGCAGGGCCGGGGATAGGGCCAGGGGATGGGGCTGGGGCAGGGGCGGGAGTGAGGCAGGAGCTGGGGTGGGACAGGGGCCTGGAATGAGGTAGGAGCTGGGGATGGGGGAGAGCTGGGGATGGACAGGGCCGAGGATGGGGCAGGGCTGGGGATGGAGCAGGAGCTGGGGTGGGGCAGGGCGGTGCGTGCCGAGGATCAGGCGCTCGCACCCTCGCGCTCACCTGGCGATGCCGGCGAAGGACCACACGCTCTCGGCGAGGACGCTCTCGTTCTCGGGCAGGAAGGCCAAGCTCCTCGGCCCTTTGCTTTCCCCTCCCGCCGCCGCTGCGGGAGCCCGTTAATGCCCTCTTCGCCCCCAAACACTCTCGGTACCGTGCATCCCCGTGCCCCAGCTTCCCCCCGGCACTCACCGGCGTCACGGGGCTGCTGGTGGAGCTGCCCCTCGGCCCCGCAGTCCCGGTAGGCTCCCGAGCGCAGCACTTTGCTCCGAATGGCTTTCTTGCGCACCAGCACCGGCGAGCAGTAGGGGTTCCCCGGGCGCCAGGCTCTGCCCTCTGCCTCCGGCCGCCGGTCCTGGGGGATGGACAGGCTCTGAGAGTGGCCTGGGGGCTCTGGCCGTGAGAAATGTCAGGGGAAACACCACGTGGAAAAATGCTGCCCAAAGGATGCGGCACCAAAAAAGCTGTGCGAAACACCACCAATTTTTTTTTTTTTTTTTTTTTTGTGCAAAGCATCGCGGGGAAAATGCAGTGCAGAAAATGCAGTGGAAAAAATGCTGTGCAAAACATGATGTGCAGGAAGAAATTCCATGCAGAACACTGTGGAACAATGCCATGCAAAAAATCACCGTGCTGTGCAAATCCACAGTGCCAAAAGAGCTGTGAAGAGCACTTTTACTGCGAAGACATTTCTGCAAGAAATGCCACGCCAAAACAGCCATGCAAACCACCGTGTGAAAAGTGCCATGTAAAAAATGTTATGAGAAATAATGCTGTGTAAAAAAAGTTCTACAAAAACATATTATGGAAAGAAAGTGCTGTGCCAAAACGCCGAGGAAAAAATGCGCTGTAAAAACTCCTGCAAAAATCGCTGTGCAAGGAACAGTATCGCAGACATCTTTTATGAAAAATCTTTTCTTTAAGATTTTTCCTCCTGAGAAGCTGAGAGGCCTCAGGAACAAAATGTAAACATTGATTATCTGCTGCTATGGAATGCAACAGGTCGATCTTTGATTAGCTTATGTTAGATGTTTGTAATTAATAGCTAATCACAGTTTAGCTGGCTTGGACAGAGAGCCCAAGCTACAAACTTTTGTTATAATTCTTTCTATTCTATTCTATTCTATTCTATTCTATTCTATTCTATTCTATTCTATTCTTTCTGATGAAATCTTTTCTTCTATTCTTTTAGTATAGTTTTAATGTAATATATATCATAAAATAATAAGTCAAGCCTTCTGAAACATGGAGTCAGATCCTCATCTCTTCCCTCACCCTATGACCCCAGTGAACACGGTCACAGAATAGCTGTGCAAAGTGGCCGATGGCAGGAAGGGCCCTCAGGGAAAGGAGTTTCAGGCAGGATGAGCAGGGCAGAGTGCGGGGCTGGGCCGTGCAGGATGAGCCGTGCCACCCTCGGAAGAAAAGATTGTGCAGAGCACTGTGCAAAGAAAGGCTGCACAAAGAGGAAATGCAAGGAAATCATGCAAGGCACCAGGTGATGATGTGTGGAGTGACAGCGTGCTGCTCAAAATGTGAGAAAAGGCCATGCAAGGGATGCCTGGGAGCTGTGAAAACCCCTCCTGTGCTAAAGCGCCGTACACAGAGCGCTGTGAGACAAACGGGGCTGTCCTGTGCAGGGCCAGGAGCTGCCCTTGGTCATCCTTGTGGGGCCTTTCCAGCCAAGAATGTTCTGGGAAATGCCTTGGGGGGCAAAAAGCCCCAGGAGACCTCGCACACAAACGGTGCCAAAGCACCCGGGCAAAGTGCTGAGCCAGGAAACACCGTGTGAGAGCCCCAGGTGTGAGAATCCTGGGTGTGAGAATCCCAAATGTGAGAACCCCGGGTGTGAGAGCCCGGGGTGTGAGAATTCCGGGTGTGAGAACCCTGGGTGTGAGAATCCCAAATGTGAGAGCCCCCGGTGTGAGAATCCCGGGTGTGAGAATCCCAAATGTGAGAATCCCAGGTGTGAGAGCCCCGGGTGTGAGAATCCCGGGTATGAGAATCCTGGATGTGAGAATTCTGGGTGTAAGAGCCTTGGATGTGAGAATTCCAGGTGTGAGAATCCCGGGTGTGAGAGCCCCAGGTATGAGAATCTCGTGTGTGAAAGCCCCAGGTGTGAGCAGCAGCCGGGCCGGGCAGGGCAGGGGCACCTACCCCGGTGCCCAGCGGGCCGAGGCCGGGCAGGCGCCGGAAGGACACGAGGGCGTTGACATTTCGCGACACCTCCTCGGGGTTGAGGGGCTCCCGCAGCACCCCCGGCCCCGGGAGCTCCCCCTCGGCCGCCTGCTCCTCGGGGTGCGCCAGGAGGTAGCAGAGCTGGAAGGAGCGGCAGAGCAGGAGGTGCAGGGTCTGGACCTGGGGGAGGCGAAAGACGCTGCGTGAAAATATTAAAAAAAATAATAATGAAGGTGTTTTGAGGGCAGGGCGGGGTTGGGCCACCACCTCTCCCGGGAGCCCCACGAAGAGGTGGCAGAAGAGGGCGCTGGGGGGGCTCTGTGGGTTGCGGGCCACGAAGGCGAACTGGCGGCCGGGGAGGCTCCAGGTGCTGTACAGGATGCGGCGCAGCGCGTGTGCCATCAGCAGCGTCTGCGGGACGGGGCGGGGGTCAGGGGCACCCCCGGGACGCCCCCAGGGGCACCCCCGCTCGCACACACAAAACAACTTCCGAGAGAAAGGCACGCTCAGAGAGGTACAGCTCCCCCTAAACACTGACACCTCCCCAGCACCCCTGGCCCCCTCACCAGCCCCCCAACACCTCTGACCCCTCCCAGCATCCCTGACTCCCCTCCCCAGCAATGCTGGTCCTCCTCCCCAGTACCCCTGACCCTCCCAACACCCCTGACTCCCCTACTCAGCCCCTCTGAGCCCCAGCACCCCTTGACCCCCCCAGCCCCTACCTCCCCATCAGCTCCGTAGACCTTCAGCCCCTGCAAGCTGAACCTCAGCAGCACCGACCTCCTGCGGGGACAGTCCTGTCCGGGGGAGACGTGGCACTGGGGGCTGGGCTGTGCCCCTGGGGGTGCCCCCATTATTTGGGGTCCCCTGTGTTTCCCAGCGAGGGGAACAGTGATCGATCCCGACCTTCAGCGCCCGCAGCTGCTCCTCCACCCGCCCCGCTCGCTGCTGCAGGTCCAGCTCCTCCAGCATGAAGGATCCCACGTACTGGGGGTGCAAAAACCCCACCCGGGTCAGCTACAGCCCCCCACTATGCCCCCCCAGGACAACAGGCCTGCTTTGGGGAGTCACGAGGGCGCAACAGCACCCAAATCTCATCTCGGGTGTCACCCCCCGCCGTGGGTAAGTCACCTCTGCCGGCTTGGTGACAGAGCGGGCTCGCTGCTGGGGGGCTGCAGGGTCCGGCCCCCGCCCATTCCCCGGCTTCCTCTTCATGGCAGCGGGGAGTGCGAGGGAAGGCCGGGTCAGGATGGGGTCGAGCAACTCCGACGCCGCATCTGAGTTATCCGGAGCCCTCCCGGGTGATGGGGTTGCAGCAAGCACGGGGAGCCTGGGTCCGGCCCCCGGTCACTGTCCCTGCGAGGAGGGAGGGGACAGACACAACCTGTCCCCACTGTCCCCTGTCTCCAGCTCGCTGAGCCCTGGGGAGATGCTGCAGCCCCTGCACGGAGCTCCCCAAGTCCTGACGCCAATGCAGATGTCCCCAGGTCCCGGCCCCAGTAAAACGGTCCCAACCCCAACACAAGGGTTCCAGCCTCCTGACCACACGGGTGATGTGGGGGTCCCCATCTTCTGCTCCTGAGGTCCAGTCCAGGCTGCCATGTCCCCACTCCGAGCAGCATGCAGCCAGTCCCTCACGTCCCCATCCCGATGGTGATGTGAGGGTCCCCAAATCCCCACCCCAAACGTGATGGATGCAGTGCCCGCATTCCATCCCCAAATGAAACCCAAGCAGTCTCTGCTAGTGGATGCAGTGCCCGCATTCCATCCCCAAATGAAACCTAAGCAGTCCCTACATGCCGAACACACACTCTGGACCCCAAGTGAGGCGCGTGCAGTCTCACATCCCGAACTCCAGAAGGTTTTGGGGTCCCCCCACATCCTCCCCCTCCCATCCTCCATCCCACTTCCCGCCGGCCACGCAGCAGCGCCGAGACCCCCGGGGCTCTCCAGGGGGGATCCCCAAACACCAGCGACGAGGGCAGCAGATTTCGGAGGGGGTTTTCGGTCCCCAGCAGCCATGGAGGAGTGCGCCGGACCCTTCTCCGGCCACCCAAAGCGGGTTCGTGCTGCGCAGCCCTCGGCCGGGCTGGGACCGGCGCCGCCGCCTGCTGCAAAGGCGGGGGCAGGGAGAGAGGGGGTCCGGCTGCCCCGGGCGCATCCCGGCGGTGTCGGGGGGGTCCCTGCGGGGCCATCTCCCCGTCACAAGCACGGCTTGGCCCCTCTCCTTCCCGGCACAATTTGGGGGTCTCCCCCCTCCCCCAGCCAATCCGCGGACAGGCAGCCCCCAAGCCCCGCCCCCCTTTTCCCACGCTTCATTTCTCAATGGAGCCCCCAGCCCACCGACCACCCTGGGGGTCCTCAAGGAGGGATGCTGACCCCCCCCAATTTAGATGATGCGTGACACCAGGCACAAAGCATCCCCTGGGACCCGCATCCCGCCGCATCCCCCCGGCTCACGGGCAGCTCTCGCTTGGATGGCTCCGCAGAAACGCAGGTGAAAAATTCCCGCTGCTCCGGCTCTCGGCCTCCGCCGGTTGTTTTTGCCTCGCCGGTGGCTCCCCAGGCAGCTCCGGCCGCGGCGCAGGGATGCTCGACCCGTGGGTGTCAGGCCCTCGCCACCAGCCAGGCCCCGGCGAGCCCGAGCCCACGGAGCCCACGCCGGGCACGGGGCAGGCAGCAAACTCTCATTTCCTGCCTCCGATCTGCCCGCGATGAATCACCGCAATTTTCCTCCTCGGTTCTCTCCGTTTCTTGGAAGCGGCGGCGAGCAGGAACGCTCGCTCGGGATTTTGGAAAACGCGGCGGCAACTGATTTTCTCTGCGTCTTTTCCCGTCTCCTCCGGCGTGCCCAGCGGAGCAGCGATTTCTAACCCTGACACGTACACACGTGGCTGCTCGCTCGCCACCCCCTGCCCTGATGCTCAGACCCTTTTCACCCCAATTTCTACATTCCCTGTGGAGTTTTGCCCACTGCTGCCTGCTTTTGCTGGAATAAAAATGAAGAGGGGTGGCTCTGGCCCCACTGCAGAGCAGCCACGAAACCCAGAGCCTCCCTCACACCCTCCACAGGAAGCTGCCCCCAGTCCCAGAGACCAGCTTGGCTCCTGGAATAGGAAAGCAGCAGTCTGGGGAGGAGATGGGGTCTAACCCTCAGCACTGCACCCACAAACCCCTGTGTGTGCCCCAGCAACCCCGAGGGTGTGAGGAAAAGGGTCTGACCAGCAGCATTCAGCCTTTGGGTCACTGCCAGCGCCAGCTGCTTCGAGACACCGCGAGCGGCGACGGCAGAGCCACCCCAGCATCGATAGCGGAGAAACGTGGAAGAAAAGGAAAATAAAGGGACAGATGGGGCTGAAGAAACAACAGAACGGAGCCCAGTCTGGGCAGGAAGCAGAGACTGGGGAAGAGCGAGGGGCAGAACCAGCACAAACCCCCCAGAAGGGGTTTGCTCTGCCGGCAGTGAAGACTTTCCCATTCAATCCCAGTCACTGCTCCTGGACCCCTCCCTTGGATTAAATACAACCAACCCTGTGACATTTTTTTTGGTTTGGTGTGCAGAAATCACTTAATTCAAACCACAGCCAGAGTCTGGCCATGACCAAGGTTTTGGCACAACTCTTAATTCAGGGTGCTCCTGCTCAGATGTGAGAAATCTGTGTCATCCAGAGCAGTGTTTTAACAAATACCCATGGGATTGTTGGTGTGGGGATGCCACTGAGAGGAGGGAGGTTGAAAAATGCCCAGCACCTGGGGGTGAAGACTCCTTGTCCCCAAAAATATGGCAGCACTGAGAAGTTTCTCCAGTTCATTTCACCACAGTGCCAACAAACCCCACGGCTTCGGTACAAGCAGCCCCAGGAACAAGCCATTAACTAATCTTTCTAATTGCTTTACATCCCCATGGATCATTCTTTGATCAGAGCTTTCACTCTGTTTCCCATCAGCTGTGATTTCTAACCTGCTGTTTGTACCCTTCTTACAGGGTTTGGAACAATTTAAGCCATTTCTATACGAATTTTTTAACTCCCAGTTAAAGGTAGCACACTGAGACAGCAGCTGAAAAGAATAAATTCAATGAAGCTGTTTCCTCCCTTTCTGTGTGAGTCCCCTCCTCACAGCTCTTTGCAGCAGCACGTTGGAGACTGTCAGGTCCCATTGGCATCGCTGCCTGGGCACGGCAGAGCAGGGAGGAGGTGAGCTCTGAAGGCAGGTGCTGCTCTGGGGAGCAGGGCCAGGGGAGAAGGTTTCAGCTGGGATTTTTGTCCTCACTGATCACTGACAAGGGGAGAAGAGAACCAGCAAGAGGTTCCAACAGAGCTTTTTTTCTTACTCACCTTTGTCTCCAGAGAAACCAGGGAAGAAAAAGGTCAGGAGTTGGTCCAACTACAGAGCTTGGCAGTGGCTCAGGCTAAATCCTGCTGGCTTTGAACAAAGATCTGCCTCTGCAGCAATCCATGGTGACTGTATTCCCTCCTCTCTACATTTCCAGGAGGAGAAGCTGGGGCGAGGAGAATGGACACAGAAGGCAGGCCTGGAATCTAGTTTCATTTTATTTTAGCAAACCGCATGTTCTTCACTTATCAACATCTCTACATTAGCAATTGTATAGCTCTCCAACTTCTCTTTAAAAAAGGGTAAACAAGAGGAGACAAACTCAGGCTTTTCATCTCTTAAAAACATTTGAAAGTTGGATTCAAGAAGACTTTGATATATTTTGGTTTTAAGGTAACAGATGTGGTGTGGAAACACTAATTCAAATCACCCGCCTACCCGAGAGCTGCCCCTTTTGGAGCCCCTCTGGCACCAGACCCTCAGGAGACGCCAAGGATCCAACTGAGCAGCCAGCCCTGGGCTTGTGGCTGAGGAGGAGAGCAGCACCTCGGGGCTCAGTGCAAGTGCTGTCTGTACACAGCTCCCTCATGGGAGCACCAAGGACCTCGGCATGCAGGGATCTACGGAGGTCTCCTCTGCCACGGCACCTTCTCAGTAAAGAATCACATTCCCCTGATCATCCTGTTCCTGCTGTCTAAAAGTATAAAGATCTTCTCTGAAGAATTGTTTTAAAAGCCAACCCTCCCCCCCCGAAACCCACGTGGAATACCATAAATGTACAGATTAGAGACGTCCTAGAAAAGTCCTAAAATTATTGCAGAAAGTAAAGATGACTCGTTCCAGGGGAGGGGCAGGCATGAGGCACAGCATCGAGATCTAACGAATGCTTGGGTTGGTTTGATTTAGTTTTCAGCTTTTCCCCATCATTCAAGAAAAAAAAAAATTAAAAAAAAAATTAAAGAAGTGTTTAAGCATCAGAACTAAAATACAAATGCACGTTGACTTATAAAACAAGATTGTGGATTTGACCATGGGATTCCCTGACATTGGAAACATTTTACTTTTTTGCCCGGAGAGATTTCCTCATGGTGGATTTGCCCTTGGCAGAGGGTTTCACTTCCTTCCTCCCACTGGCTGCTGGTTTCTTGGAAGAGCTGCCACTGGAGGCTTTCTTGATGGCTGAGGCTGCTGGTTTGGCTTTCTTAGCAGGGGTTTTCACCTTGGGAGGGGGCTTTGCTTTGCCCCGGCGGGCTGTGGGGGTTTTCCTTGGCTTGGGTTTGGACTTACTCCGCTTCATCGGAGGGGCCCTGCTCCGGGATTTGGGGGGGGGTCTCTTCTGCATCCTGTCAGGAAGAGACAGCACAGGAGTTCAGTGGAGGCACAAAACGGTACCCAGAGCAGAGCTGCTGTCAGCAATTTGCATAAATGAAGCACATCTTGGCATCCCTGTCCTTTGCCAGCACATTCCACAAGCTAAATCCCAAAGAGCAGGAGCTCCTCTGGTAGCTCTGCACTGAGCACTTCCCATCCCCACAGAGCTGCCAGCTTCCAACCCCTTTGTTAGGCAAATAAACATATAAATAATGACAGTGAATCAGTCAGCTGTCAGAACAATTAAGAGCCTAAAGCAGTATCTCTCCTCTCTAAATGGGATTTTATTACTTAACAAACACTCATATTAAGTCCAAATTCTGAGTGAGGCAGGTCCCATATCTGGCTAGAGAGCTGCAAAAAATTAGTGTAGGGAAGAATTCTTTTAAGGAAACCATAAATACAGAAAGTCCCATGTCAAACATCACAGTTTCTAAAGCAGGACACTAAAGGCAACACAAAGAATAAACACAGGCTCTCTCTCATCTGGAGGAGAAAAGAGGAAGGCTTCAAATTATGGAATGGGGGAGGTCAGTATGTCTGGAATAAGGAATGACTAGAAACTTCTGCCAACACCTGTGAGCAACAGCCCTGTGGATAGGTGACCACAGCAAGAGACACCTGAGCACTCTACAGCTGTGATAGACACTTGTTTCATCCAAAGGATCCCATCCATCTCTCATGCTGCCATACCTCTTCTTTGGTGGTGGCTCTTCCTCCTCAGACTCTTCCTCTTCAGATTCTTCTTCCTCCTCAGATTCCTCCTCTTCTTCCTCATCAGATTCCTCAGAATCCTCATCCTGCTGCTTCTCTGGATAGAGCACATCTGGGCTACAAGAGGGGTCTGGTCAGAGCCTGATTTGCTTCTAAGATACAACCCCAGGGTAGGCAAGCCCTGGGTGACCCTGGCTCTCCTCTAAGGTTACAGCTTTAACCCAATCCAGAAACATCCCCAGAATTCTGTGATTGCTGCTGTCCCAAACCAAGGTTATCTAGTCTCTGCAATGACAGAAACATGACAGCCTGGGAATGTACCAGCCCAAAGCTGTCTCTTCTCCATTTCCCCATTTTTCCTCCCCCTCATTGCTCCTTCCCTGCAAACCCAGGGACAGGACCAGCAAAGGGGCAGGATCAGACTCCAGCAGCTGAGCATGGCTGAAGCTGTGAGGGCTCACATGTGCAATAAAGGGAGCTGGGGAGCAGCACTTCAAAGACTGTGCTGCCATTTGGCTCTTCCTGGGACACCAAGGCCTCATTCCAGGGCTCCACATGGCCCAGCACAGTATCAGCTCACAGCAGGAGAAGAAAGGCAGGTTTACACTCAGAGTAGCTAATCTAGGTCATCCTCCCTCCTTTCTTCCCTTAAGGAAGGAACAGCTGGCTCCTGCTCCTTAGGAGCATCCTGGCATGGAGAACCTACCCCACTCCCTGCTAAGGTGAATTGCTTTTAGCACAGAACACTTAAATAGCCCAGCCTGCAACACCAGCAGCACAACAGACTAGCTGGGAACATGGAGCCCAGAATTTCTACTGCCCTCAAAAGCTTCCCTTGCTAATGGAGTCAGCTCTCTGTTCACCCAAGTGATGCCATTATCCAGGGCATGGGTGACAATGTGGCAGTTCACCAGTGAGTAAACCCTCCACAACCTCCCTGTAAACAGGAGGTTGGCACAAGAACTCCAGCTCTGATCCCTGAGCTGTGCAAAACTCCTGAACATCATTTTACAGACAAGCTCTTTACCTGGGATAATAAGGGAAGCAAAGCTGAAAGGTTCCACTGAAGCCCTTCCCAGAAATTTGCTCCATCCAGCCATTCTTCTCACATTTCTGCAGGGTTCTCTTCAGTAGATGCACTGTGAAAAAGAAATCAGAGAAAGGTTGTGTTACTATCTTTAGCCTCTTGTCTGATCTTACTGCTCTCTACTGTGCCCTCTGAAATCAGAGCTGGAGTCAGGATGGGAAATCCTCTCAGTCAGTTTGAGGATGATACAAGATATTGTTCCTGAGCACCTGGTGAGAGTGGCTTTAAGCTCTCCAAAGGAAGGAGCTGAGAACATTGCACGTTTCTGATGTCTTGATCATGGGATGCTCCTTCATAAGTCATTCAAGAGCACTGTGTAACTACCTCTGTCCAAATTTAACCCAGAGCTCAGAATGTCCTCTAAAGTGTGTTTTAAAACAAGCCTTTTACCCTGGCTTTGATCTCCTCATGTTCTAAATGTTGTATGTGCTGCATCTTTACCCATACTGTGGTTTGCTTTTTGTTTTGTTCTTTAAAGGGTAAAATATTTGGTCTAGAAATACAACAAATGAACTTTTTATTCCAGCCTACTATTCCAGACTTTTATTCCAGTCATTCCATTGTGTACTGTGTAAGAACTGAAACTCAAACTGTGCAAGTACAGGGGATCTTTGTCTCTGGCAAAGGGCTTGGGTGGTTTAGTCAGTTCAGAACCATTTTCAGCTTGAATTAGAGGGGCCATTTACATACTGAGCTTCCAGGAAAAAACAAGGTTCACTCTCTAGCACGTTCCAAAGTTTTTATAACCACAAGGCTGGTTTCACTCTGGGTGTCAAAGGTCAATAACAGCACATAAGGGATTTGACTCCAGTCAAGTTCCAGTTCTGCAGTGAGCCATAAACTGGGGAGGAGAGCAGAGCTCTGCAGTGTGCACCCGCCTGCTTTTCACATCTCACCAGACTTCCTCCGGTTCTCTCAGAACAAAGCAGAGATCATCAAAATTCCTTTTATGTAACGGAAGGAGAAAGAAAACAACAGATTGCAAGCTGAGATTTCCTTATCGGCCTTGCAGGAGTGACAAGCACTGCAGGCTGGCTCAACACAGGCCCTAAGGACCAGGAACATTTCCAATGGTCCTGAAAATAAACCCTGCAAGGGCTTAGGGAGCCTGGAACCTCTTTTCCCTGCCCTGAGATTAAGAAGTCTCACTCAGCATCAGTTTCTAATTGGCAGAAGGCCTCAGGCCAGCTTCTTCAGCCCTGGAACCTGTGCTGTGTGTCAGTAACTCTGCACCAAACAGCTGTGCTGAAGCTGTGCTGCAGCTCCAGGTAAAGACTGTGGGATCAGAAATCTCCTCTCTGCTCCTGAGGAACAGCACCAGCTCGGTGACACCACAGGAACAAACTGATCTATGTTCAGGTTTGAGAGAGACCACTGGGACCTCAGCCTGTCTCTACAGACCTCCAGCACCAACCAACTGCATGGGGGCTCAGCCCAAATAACCCAAATAAGCCACCAGAACATCTGCTTGAAAGCCTCTGCTCAGCCAAAAGTCAAATCAGACATTAGTGTCACTCCTGGGAACAAAGACATGACAAATCTCCCTTCCAAATAAAATACAATTGGCTTTTCTCCTTATTTGCTGGACCTTTTAAAAATCAAATGCAAAGTAGGGCCTCAAACAAATCTGTAAGAGGGGTGCTCGTGAATTTTTTAAAGAAGTTAAACTACACAAGTTGTCTCAATAAAAAGCAATTAGGAACTGCATTGATGCCTATCTGCTATCTCTTTCAAAGCAGAGAGATATGAAATCAACTTGGTGATTTAAGAACAATAAAGTACTTAAATACTATTCCCCCTTCCTGGCTATAGACAAGAGAATCATGCATTCTGTCTCAGGAACTGGCTTGAAAGTAACAGATGGGAACTAAAACCCCAGAGCATCTCTGCAGCACAAAGGGCTGAGCAGCTGCAGCTCCCAGGGCAGTTTAAAGCTCTGCAAGCTCAACAGAGCAGTTTAAAGGTGCTGCACAGGCACATCTGCAGCTGCAGGACTTTCTCAGCATGCAGAATAGAAGTGATCAGTACTTTACCCTGCAAGTTGGAGTTGGTCCCTGGGTAATTTTCCAGGATATACTTCTTCAGCGCTGTGGTGGAGCAGGTCTTCGGTTCGTTCATGGCCGCAATAGCAGACAGGATGGCATCTTCCATCAGAGTCCCACCCAGCAGGGGCTTCTCCCCTGATTTCTTCAGCTATTTTCCAAGGAGGAAGAGAAAAGCATCAAGACAAAATTCTCCCAAACCAGGTCAGGACAAGCTCCTCTGCACCAGGTGGGTCGGCGCTCCTGCATTAGCACAGATACGTTTAATATTAAAACACTGCACAGGGAACGCTGCTCTCCCAGCTGTGGGTGGGAGGACAGGCCTAGTCAGTCAGCTGGCCTGGGGGGCTTTATCAGCAACACCTCACCCCAGCCCCCAAACACACTGCAAGGATGTGGCAGTCTAAGGGCCTATTGCTCAGGGGAGGAAAGAAAGCAAAATAAATCACATCTTCCTCCATCCCACGGACCAAATGTACTCAAGAGACTTCTGTGGCACACACATGAGTAAAAGATGTTGCAGGCATCTGGGGTACCTGCTGCACTTCCAGTGAGGGATGGAAAGGAAAGCTTACCCCACCAGCTCCCTACTGTGCTGGTGAGTCAGAGCTGAGCAGTGCAGGCAGCACGCTCAGCAAGGGAACAGGGACACCGAGAGGAGAACAAGAGTCCTACTGGACAAGTGCTGAGCGTGGCAGACTGCTGAAGAAAGGGCAGCCCAGGGAAACCAGGGGACAGGGCGTAGTGACTGACATCCGAGGCTTGTGGTCAACAAGGATGAACCCAGTCTCTGACCTGGAATGTCCCAGATGCTCCCTTCCCTGTGATCTGCTCTAACTGGCCCTTCTCTACAGCTCTCTGCAGGGCGTTCTTCAGCAGCTGGGGTCTGAAACACAGGAGGAGAAAGCTTTACTGACACACACTGACAGCTCCAAAAACAAACAGACAAACAGTGCTTGCAGCATGTGAGCAGAGCAGCGTTTAGAGTGTCTGCCTACGTGCAGACACTTTAAATGGTGACCTGTCAACGAGGCTCATTGCCTGGGCAGAAGGTGCCACCACGCTGGGAGCTGACTGGTGACATGGGCTTGGTGTCACAGCAGCTCTGGGCACGCAGCCCTGGCAGGAACCCACTCACCGTGAGCAGCACATTTGGATGTGGTGGGCACTCAGCTCACAGGCAAACAAGGGCTGACAAAACCCTGATAGAGATGACACGCAGGGTTTTCCTAGTTTTGCTTGTCAAGCCTCAACTGGTACAGGTCAGCTCAGAGATTGCTGTGGGTCTGTGTTGGCTAAAGCATCCAGATGAGGGGGCATGAGACCCCCAGAGAGCTCTTCACATCCAGGCAGTAAAGGGATGTGGGTGTGGTTAAAGTGTACAGAGCAATGCTGCTGGTGGTATCAGGGACACAAGAAAAGGCCCAGGTTTTCCTCAAGCCTTCACACAGGCCCTGCAACTCAGAGCAGCAGCAGCTGGCTTAAATACCAGATTGAATCATAGTGAAGTGAGATAGAACCAGAGGAAGGCCCAGTTTCCCCAGTTCTCTGCTTGCTAAAGCAACTCCAGCACTTACCTTACATCTACTTTGAGTTTGGGGTAATACTGAGACACGTATTTCTTGATCAGGCTGTAAGAAGCTTCCTTGGGCTCACACAGGCGGGTGAAGGCCAGGGGCAGGACATCCTCCAGCTTCACCTGCTGCTCTGTGCTCAGGGCTGAAGTGCTTTTCTGGAACACACAGACTTGCAGGCATCAGCAGGGCCCAAAACTCTGGGTGTCTGAACCAGCAATGCACATGTGGGGATAAGTGCCCCTGACACTGCTGCTGAGCTGCAAACTCAGGAGCTGTAAGGTAGTTCTTAAATAACTTTAAACAGTTTGCAGCTTAAGAGTTATACAGAAAATCTGTCTGAATTTTCATAGGAGTTTTAGAAAGGCTTTACAAATAAAAATTGCTGAGTATCTAACATCTGTATTTTTAATTATTTCCTTCCTCTTGCTATAGATGTTTTCCTCTGCCACACTTCAGTGAGACAGAAGAAAAATCATAGAATCACAGAATTATTCAGTCTCCAGGATCATGAAGTCCAAACATTAACCCAGCACCGACATATTCACCACCAGACCATGTCCCCAAGTGCCACATCTACAGGTTTTTTGAAGACTTCCAGGGATGGTGACTCCCTGGATCCCCTGTGCCAATGCTTTACAACCCTTTCTGTGAAGATGATGATACATGCTGCCACAAAACTTAAAACTCATCAAAGACAGAACCTGTTTACACAAATCAAGTCTTCCCCTTCCCCAAAATGAACAGCTAAACAGGAGTCCTTTTTTTTTTGAAATAACACAATAAAATCCTGATTGAAGTCAACGTTTCATTCTGAGTTTTCCTCCACCTCTTTTGTTACTATGAAAGGGGATGATCAGGGGAAAATAGTCTGTTCTTTATACAGAAAATGTGCTGAAGTTCAGTGATTTGATGCTGAACAGCAGCTCTGCAAACAGTGCAATGGGAGAGGAAGTTGCTCCCCTGCCAGCCAAATTCATCCAAAACATTTGTTTTGCTGCAACACAGAGAAAGTAACTGGAACAAAGACACCCATGTGCTGCAGAGAGAGGTGATGTGTCAGCTGGTACTGGCTGCCTTGCTCACACTTGTGGAGCCAGTGAGTGAACTGCAATTAATTTCCTCCAGGGCTCTACACTAAGTTCAGTTTTAGGGCTTTTGGTCTCTCCAGGATGCAGGAGATGACCACCAAGGTGCTCCATGTCTAATCCCAAGGGACTGGCAATTCCAGCTAAACATTTTGTAACTGCAGCATTAGGAATGTGTTTTACATCCTCAACACAGCATGGAGTGGAGATCAGAAGTGCTGGAACCACAACTAACTGTGCAGCTCAATAAACCATCCCCCTCCCCAACAACACTGAGAATCAGCAGCTTCCTTCCAGAAGCCTGAGGATATTTTCTTCTTCCTCCCTCTGTCCTCACAGCTGATGGGAAAACATTTCCCCTCAGTCCTAAAGACTGGAGTCTTCCCTTTATCCACACAACAGATAAATAAACATACAGCAATAGCAAAAACTTTCTTCCAGTGCCTGAGAGGCATTTCTCTCTGCCTAGTAAAGACAGAAGAAGAGTTCCATGCTTATTCAGTTTTCTGTCTCTGAACCAAAGCCTAGGGGGTCAATGTAAACATTTTAAACCTGAGATTTTGACTTGGGTTTAATTCCTCACAGCAGCTTTCTGATACCAGTGGGATGGGTCTTTTAATTGCTGTACTTGGGGAGAAAAAGCACAGGAAGGAGGAAAACACTGGCTTGAGAACGTGGGGTAAGGTACATGTGTTTCAGTGCAGTACATGTCAGAGTGTTGTTTAAAATGATCCATCTTACCTTTCTGTCTCTGGATTTTGGAACAGTTTTTCCTGCATTAGACACCACCACAAAGCTCCCAGAAGCTCCCTTTCCTTTCACCTGGTTCAAGAGAAAGTCAATTTCAGTCCTTAACAGAGTAACTCAGAACATTAACAACATGAGAGGAACTCATCATGATGCAGATTGTGAATGCACTGTCACCCTGCAGTGGGATTTTACAGCAGAGGCCTGACTTGAACCCACTGAAACTTCAGTAAGATCAGAAACTGCAGCCAGACATTGGGACATTGCTGTGCTGGCCAGGATATCCTGACACAGATAACACAGGCAAAAATTACAGTGTTAAACCCCACACTGCTGCAGAAGTGACACTGCTGGGCTCATGTGCTGCTGCAATGCTGTGTGACACAACACCCAGAAACAGCAGGAATTGCACAAAAATCAACGGTGCCAAGCATGCAACTGACACAACAGGGCTGAAACCCTGCCAGTGTCCAACAGAGCAGTGCCAGAGGTTGAGGAACCTCCGCGAGGAGAACATGCTCATTCCACAGCCCTTCTAATGGAGTTAAGGAATTCCTATGCAGTTCCCAGAATCATGGAATGGTTTTGGCTGAAGGGGATCTTAAAGATCACCCAGCTCTACCCCTGCCATGGGCAGGGACACCTTCCACTATCCCAGGGTGCTCCAAGCCTGTCCAACCTGGCCTTGGGCACTGCCAGGGATCCAGGGGCAGCCACAGCTGCCCTGGGCAGCCTGTGCCAGGGCCTGCCCACCCTCCCAGGGAAGGAATATTTTCCAACACCTCATCTAACTCTGTTCTCTGGCACTCTGAAACCATTCATTCCCCCTTGTCCTGGCACTCCAGGCCCTTGGAAATAGTCCCTCTTCAGCAATGCCATCCATCTCCAGTGCTGCTCCACAAACAGCTCTTACCTGCCTGATGATTCCCACAAACAGCTCTTACCTGCCTGATGATTCCCCTCTCCAGTTCCCTTTTCAGTGCTTGCTTCAGGAGGTATCCCCTCCTCTCCAGCTCCAGGGAAGGGTATTTGTGGATGATGTATTTCCGTATTGCCACCACCGAGGCACCGCTCTTCTGAAAGCAGGCCTGGAACAGACACCAAACATGAGAAACCACCCACACTGAATTATCCTGAGTGGGGTGGAGGAGCAGAGATTGCACTGATGCAGGCCACCACAGGATGCCAGGGCTGGCCTTTTCCCCACTGTGAATCAAGTATAAAACATGACTAACAAAATACTTAACTTTTCTGAGTAGCTGAAGAGCAACACAAAGCACACAAAAGCAGCACAACAAGCACACATCTACTACTCCCTGCTCTGAAGCCCTCACACAGAATGGCTTAAAATACAAAATAGTCACCTTTTGGCAATGCTGCACAACTGATTTACTAACACTTTATTAATGCCAGACTGAGTAATCACTAAGTTGGAACAACCTGCCAATTATTTTTTTTTAAGAAGATGGAGGATTGACATCAGTAAACATGCAAAATCTAAGGTATATTGAAGATAGATAGAAAGGCCATCTTGTAATTAAGGCTGGTGGAGTCCAGGCCTCCTCTGAAGGGAGTGACCAAGCCTTGAGGGGAGAGCAGCAGCACAGATCTCTTACAGTCAGGACTGACTGAGTAAACCAAGACCAAGTAAACCAAGACTTTGGAATGCAGGTTTACAGTATCTCTGTCTGTACTGAGTTAAAGTAAGTTAATGGTAAAAGAAAGCACATGTATCAAATAGATGAATGAATCCAGGTAAATGAAGTTAAATGTGGCTAGGAGGCACAGCAAACAAAATTATGACAGCAATCAACCAGGTTATGCCATCTTAGCTGTTCCTCATAATGTAATTAGGGAGGGAAACAAATTTTAAACAAAGAAATCAGCTACAGGGCCTCTCATCATCCTCATGGACTCACATGTCAGGCTTCCAGGACAAGCACACCCATCTTACACACAGCACTGTCACCTGCACCTCAGCAAGCTGAAATTGTGTGGTTTAGAACACAAATGGAATAAAAGCCCCATTTGTGTCCTGCCCACCTTGATGGCCTCGGTTAGGATGGCATCCATCTTGGGCCGGGAGGTGGCTGCCATCTGAGTCTGCTTCTGTGCCCGGGCCAGCTGGCTGGCAGACAGCGTGGCCCACGCAGGGATGGTCTTCTTCACCTTCTTCTCCTTCTCCTTAGCCTGATCCTTCTCCCTTAGGGAAAGTGCACAGCAACAGTAAGACAAAAGGCACTAAAACAAGCAGGACAAGAACAACAATAACAACAAAAAAAGCCCAGAATAGCTGATATTATTTAATGTAACTTAAGGACTACTTTGATGTTTCTATTAGTAAAAAAGAGACCTTGTATTGGTATTCAGCTTTACATGTTTGATAACAGCAGCTCCACCTGATCAGGAACTTTTTCCTTAGAAGTATCTTAAGGAGAGGCATCCTAAGGCACTCATTTTCCTTCTCTCTCCTACTATCTTTTCTCTCTGTAGGGCCTGGCTTCCTTCAGAATCCTACTCAAAACCCCAAATTCAGTGCCAAGTAAGCCTTACTCCTTTTTGGTTTCTTCTGAGGGCTTTGTTTCCTCCTTCCCTTCATTCTCAGGTTCCTTTGGCTGTTCTGCTTCACTGGATGCAGCAGGCAGGGTTTCAGTCTCTTGCTCCTCTCCAACAGAGGCAGATTCCTCAGAGGTGACTTCTGCATCTAGAAAATGTGAAAAAGCATCAAATTACCATCCAAACCCAGCTTTTATTCTTTAGGGAGGTAGAGGGAACAAAAGCCAAACTTAAGAACACACCCTACTAATTATTTCCCACCAATTTATTTTCATAACTTAAATGTGCTATTTAAAAGCAATTTTAAAAATGAAGAGAAGTACTGGAAAGAACTTTAACAGAGATGCAACCAGCCCTCAAATGCCAGAATAACTGCAAACAACATCATGCAACATTTTCACAATTAACCACTTTCAACAGTGTTCTCCTCTTAACTCCACAAGCTGCTGTTGCAGACAGGCCTGGGATTCTAAGAAGTAGCTTTGCTTATGACCCAGTTGTTTCCAAACACAAAAGGACCTGAAGGATAATTACAATTCCATCACATTTTCCCAGACTTGGCAAAGCTTTGGGTGGCATGTGCATTAGCAGGAGCACTTGTGTATCAGAAGGATCAAATCCAGTCAGAAATCAATTTATAAAGGAAATAAAAAATCCATAAAAATACATTTAGCTGAGAACAGGCCTTAGACTGGGCTGCCTACTACATAAAATACATATAAATTTAAATTCCACACTCTTTGGATAAGTAACTGCCCACCAACGCTGCTCTGAGCAGCTTAAGCATTTCTGATCCATTCCTGTGCAGTTTTCCCATGAAGGCCTTTAAAATGCACAGTGAATTAAGAGTCAGTTGTGTAGGTATTTTTTTACTTGTGACACCAAAAAGGACAAAGTCAGTGAAACCCAACTGACTGTGGTAGTGAAATGACAAATTCTGGGACACTGAGGCCAAGCTGTTAAGAGCAGTCATGTTAATATCAGGCTAGATTGCATGACACATTGGGGTAAAACAATTTTGCTCAGAAAAATTGAGAAAAATATTGGATTGCATGACAAGTTGTGGTAAAACATTTTTGCTCAGAAAAATTGAGAAAAAAATTTGAATACTCTTTTTCTATTCATTAACTGCACCTTTTGATCTCAAACCATCTTTCTGATGCTACTGAAATTTAATAAATTCTTTACCCTAAAAGATATGCAAACTTAAAAGGAACAATATTCAGCCATATTTTCATGTCTGGAGTGACACAGGGTATATAAGACAAAACAAGTGGGTTCAGACTGAAAACAATGTCTGCAAAACATAAATCCTGGAAAAGGCTGTGCCAGGGAGCCAAATATTAATAATATTTTCATCCTGGCTGTAGGGTTTCCAGGAGTTTCAGAGGCAGCCTGTGTTTGGATACCCAGGAACCCCCTGTGGAAGTGTGGCTGTACCTGCTTTGACCTCTTCCCCCTCGGCAGGTTTGCTTTTGGGAGGAGTTTCTCGGGAAGAGGCGTTCACCGAGCGGCGGATTGGCATCGTGTCGTCTTCCACTTTCTACAAAAAGCACGAGAAAATCAGCACAGATGCTGGAAAGAATTGGAAAGTTTTGAAATGGGATTCAAGTCAATCAAAGCAGTATAAGTAGAAATATTCTGGTTTGGATTTTTTTAGGATGTTAAAAGACAGTAGCCCTCAAATCAGCTTCTTCAAAGCATACTAGGAGAGGATAGTTCCACATTTTATGGTTATAAAAGAAATCATTTCAATTCCAAATTAAATGAGATGAGCATTTGAGGATTTTGACAGACACATCATCTCAGGGAAAGCAGGGAAGGGGAAGCAGAGTTTGTTAGACTCTCAGTTTCCTAGAAGCAGGGCAGAAAGAGCACCGAGTAACCTTGAGCAGGACTGGAAGCCAAGGACTGATCCAAGGGCAAGCTTGGAGAAAGGGCCAGCCCCTACCTCACTTAACTTGTCCGTGTGGATCAGCTGAGCTCCCGTTAAGAGTGGAAGCGCCTTATGATGCACGGGTTCAGCTTCAGACAGATCAGTCGACATTTAAATTAATTTCTAGACCCAAGTGCAGGTAACTGTGGAGCCCCAGGTTTTAACCCCAAGGACTTTTTCCTAATGGTTTTCACAGTGCAGTGAGGAGTCAACCTAAAGTACAGAAAAGATGTGGTGTGAAAATTAACAAAACAAAAACATCTACGTCCACGTATCTATCAAATTAAAGATTAAAAAGAAAAGGATCAATGAATTACAGCTCATGACTAACACAACTGACAAGAAACACTTGCATTCAACAAAAGTGCTAAAACATGGATGCAAACTGGTGAGCTATGGGTGGAGCAGAAATGGGGAAGGTGCAAGCCAGACCTGCTCCATTAGAAGATGGCTGAAAGATAAAAAGGCTCTTTAAGGGCAAGCATTGATGAGATGCAGCCATTGCACTGTGCCCTGGGTGAGGGAATTGGTCACTCAGTGACTTTGGGTAAAAGCACTTGGAGCTAAAGCATTACACCATTACAGGCAGAAGATCCAAGCATTGGGAACACAAGCCATGCCCCCTCAAACTAAAGTCCATGCAATTTAAAGAAATGAAGGAATCTTTTGACAAAAAAAATGACAATCAGAAGAGCAGTCTCCATGCTTTCTACCAGAAAACATAAGCTTGCCAGAGCTCTGCTCCAAACACATGCACTGTTGTGGATAACAAATGGGTTCAGCTTAGTTTAACCCTCATCAAGTCTCACCCCCTACCACTATTATGCTTTTACAGCCTTTCTTACCTGCTGCCCATCTGCCTGCACTAATTCCATCACAAACCAGGATTCATTGGCTCATTCACTTCCTCTCAGCATCCCCTTTAAAAACCTCAGAGGCAAAGCCTCACCTCCAGCAAACCAGGGCTGACCTGTCCCAACTGCATCCAAAGATCAGCTCAGCCTGCCCTCCTCCCCTCCTGACAGACAGACAGACAGTGCTCTGTTGTCACCTCCTCTGGGGCTCTCCTCTTACTCAGAAGGCAGGCACTTACCAGAAACTTTCTCTTTCAGTGGTATTTCTCCAGCCTGGGTGTTTTCCTCTTGAACAGCCCCAGCACCAGTCCCAGCCCTATTTTCAAGCTGACTTTCAGCACTGCTCTCCCCATTGCACAGCTCTGTACCACACCAATATTTTCTTGCCCAAAAATACAATCCCGTCATTACTCAGCAGTGAGGATCCCTAATCAGGCACTTCTGACAGGAACTGAGCAGCCACTCTGAAAACCCACAGGGGTCTGCTCCTGACTCAGCACCAGGGAAAGCAAAGCCCAACGACCCTGGGTGTTTTCTTCTGAGACAAAACAGAAAGATCAAAACCCAGCACATGCCAACAAAACAAAAAATGAGATGCATGAAGATTTATTGTGAAATGTCAGGATGTGAAAATATACTAATTGCCAACTAGAATACACAGAATACAGCACAGCACTTAAAAAAACTTTGGCTTGTTTTAAGGAATTTTTTTTCTTCTTCAAGTGTGGAAAGTGAAAGAAAAAGGAAATGAAAACTTTCACCAGGCTTCAGCTCAATATCCAGTGTTTCTTCTAGCAAGCAGAGTCTAAAGCCCTTTAAGGAAATGCCAGGATTTTGAAGTGAGTCTTAAAATAACCAACTACAGATTCCTCCACAGGGAAATCAGTAGGGGGCTACAAAAGATGCATTCCCTGGGATTAAAAAACACACACAAGCCACACTGTGGCTGCCATAGTGCTGGGGTTTAATTATTTTTGAGCTGTGTAACTAGCATGACACATGCATGAAAACAGCACTCCCAGCTTTGAGTTAAAACTCCCCAAGTTCTGAAAACCTTTTTGCTTAGATGAGTGTATAAAGCACTGCAGACTTTTTCCTCTCAAGAGTACAACTTAGCACAATCCCTCACTTCTGTGCCTACAATACATGCAGACAAAGGGGGATCCAGCAGAAATTCAGGCTTGTTGATTGTCTGCATTTCCAGGCATGGATCTTCTCCCAGGGAATCACAGGGACAGGAGCACAATCCCCTCCTGCCTGCAAGCACTGATGTCCAGGGCAAGTTCAGAAACTCCACCTGGTGAGAGCATCCTTGAGGGACTGTGCCTGCTCAGCACATTTCTTTCCACAGGGGCATCAAAAGTGGTTTTTTGCACTGAGTGTGAAGTATTAACCACAAAGAGGCCTGAATTCAGGTCATCAAAAAGATACAGCAAAAAAGGAACAGGTTTTGCAATGACAGTGTAGAGAACCTCATTCCCCTCTCCAAATAAACCAGATTTCCACAGGGGCATCAAAAGGGGTTTTCTGCATCAAGTGTGAAGTATCGACCACAAACAGGCCTGAATTCAGGTCATCAAAAAGATACAGCAAAAAAAGAGAAAATTTTGATAATGTAGAGAACCTCATTCCCCTCTCCAAATAAACCAGGGAAGTCAAGTCACCCAAACCTGGACACATCATTACAAAGGACAGCTTTAAATGGGAACCACAGCCACAATCACAACCATCACTCAATAAAAAATGAAAGGAACAACTGTGTTTTGCATTTACACAAACACCAAACAAACACTGTGCCTTGAAAAGGGGTAGAGGCCGCCAGGTGAGGATGCAGTTTTCAAGGTGGTTGTTGAGTGATTTTAATGAATGTTTAAATCTGATCAGCTGTCAGAAAAATAGAATCACATCAGCAGTGAAAACACCTCCAGGACACTAACCTTCACCAAGGTACAGAAAATCACTCCTCACAGAGTTACACCTCTTTTTCTACAGGAAAACTGCAGCTTCACAGGCTCCCAGACTATCATGAACTGGTTATTCCAAAGCAAAGAGCTGATAAGCAACAAACCCCCCAAACTCCTGGTTTTCCAGATGAGCAGGAATGTGTCCACTCTCCCAGCTCAGGGAGTAGCTGCTAATGGAAAATCCAAAAGTACAGAGAGTTTTTCAGGAATTACTCTGAACCACCCATAGCAATTCCCTCCTGAACTACCACACCATTAGGAATAAATAAAGGGTGAGACACATATTTGATAATATTTCCAAACCATGGAGTCCCTCCACTAATGTAAGAGATGAAAGAATTAAAAATAAATTTCAAAATTGTCTGAGTTCTTGAATTTCTGCTGGCTGTAAGATTTTTCAACTTATCTCAGCCTTCAATCTCCTTTGAGAGAAAATGCTTCAGGATAAATTAGGGTTTGAATGTGGCAATCCAAGTGTGAGGCTGGCAGAAACTCCAACTGACAGGACTCAGGGTAGGGTGAGCAGGCTGAAAACAAATATGCAATGGAAAAATGAGGAAGTGTGTCCAATCCTGGGCCAGTGGGGTGTCCCCTTACTGTCACAGGACACCTACAGGTGATTGATGTACTTAGATGTGACTGGGTACAAAGCACACGACACTGGCCTAGAAATGAGGTCAAAAAGGGCTAAAAAAAGGTTTTATGCACTTGCAGGTTGCAAGGCAGGGCGTCAAGGAGTACAGATCCAACAACCTGACAAGTGATGCAAGCAAGAACAGCTGCTTGTTATCCAAAAGCCTTAGAAAGCAAAGTAAAACTAGGTTTAAAAACCAGGCTAGAGATTACTGACAATTATTTACTACTCTATAATACTCAAGAGTATTTAAATGACATGGAAACTGCAGGAAAAAACACAGGAAATGTTAATACTTCTGCAAATCTAAACATGCCAAAATGCATCACCTTCTAAATTGCAAGCTGCACAACCCTTTTAAGGCTTTGTGCCCCTGAAATCCTCCAAGCTGTTCCCTAAAATCCCAGCCCAGGTGGCAGCAGATACTTTGTCAAACCCTCAGGATGTCCATGGTCACAGAATATCACCCAGCCACATCTCAGATACAAATGTGTCTGTCAGGAGCTCCCAGCTGGGGCTGCTGCTGCCAGAGCGCTGAGGCCTTCCAGCCCTCTGCCTTTGGCTTTTCCAGCTCATGGAGCTGCCTGTGCTCTTGGTTAAGTCAGCCCAGGAGCACTCAGTCATTTAAACCAGCCTAGAGTCCTGCAGATTAATAAAATCTGTTATTGAATCAAGAATACAAAGTTAGTTCCAACTTCTGATCCTTATTTGTCAACCCACTTGGAAACTCCCTCGCTGCCATTCTCATCACTCCTGCTGCCTCCAGCAAGTTTTGTCCTGGTCCTTAGGGCCCCCATTCCCCAGGAGATGTCCCAGCTCCCTGGAATTTCCCCCTGACTCAGCTCCAAGCTCTGCATTTGCAGCTCTCCTGCACTGGAGGCTCCCAGGGCTGTTCAGGGTACCTGAGCCCTGCACAGAGCAGCTTGCTTCAATTAACCAGGAGCAGAGGGTCCTGCACACACACACACACCCCAGAGTCCCCACTTGCCAGGCAGCAATTCCTCAGTGGGACTGAGGGATTCTGTTACAGGGTCCATTTCCACCCCTTCCTTCCCTGCATGGGGTACAACAAACCCCCAACTTCAGGGTTCAGGGCAGCACAGCAAAAATCCTTTACACTTCTGGCATCCAGCCACAGGAATTCCTACACTCAGAGACCCAGAAGAGGGGTTTTTAACCCCAAAGATGTATTTCAAATTGAAAATATTTTTGTTCAGTGTTGAATTTGAGCCTCTGACTCTGAATGGCACAAATGCAACCCAACTTACACCTTGCCTGTCCTGAGTTTTACAGAGATAGCAAAAATTAAACCCTGCCCTTCTATGCACACAGATGCTCCTTTCACTGAAGAAAAAAAACACCCCAAAAACAAACAAAAATAAAAAACCCCAAAACCCAAACACACACACACAAAAACCCACCAAAAAAACCAAAACAAACAAAAAAACCCCCAAAACAAAACAGAAATAAAACCTGGTACATTAGTAGAGTGAGACTGATGCTCCCACACAGGGCTGAGCTCAGCACTCGTCTCTGTTAGGGTCCCACACCAGCAATCCCAAACCAGCTCAATCCCCACATGTGCTTATTAAATCAGCAGTAACCACCCACGGCTCACCTCCCCTGTTCTCCACACAAACAACACCAGCTCAACAGAAATCCACAACAGGTTTGTGATTCTCCCCCCAGCAATCTCTGACCTGCACTGAAGGCAGTAAGAACAGATCGTTTCCTTTGCCTGGATTATTTTCCATTCCTACACCCAGGGGTTTTTCCTCATGTCCCCAAACAGCCATAGTCAGGAGGCAGCTTCAATTACACCATCATCATACCTAAAACTGACAGAAACTTCAGCCAAGGGATTCATATGAAGCAGAACTTCTGCCTGCACGGCTGTCTGAAAAGAATCCATCCCCACACTGATGCTCAGGATCATGATGGGGACAAGCTCTGAGGAGCAGTTACAAGTTTTGAACAGTTTTTGGCTGGAATGATCCAAATTCTCCTCACTCTGTCTATGCCACATGGCCACTGAGGGATGAAATCACCCCCATTAACTTGCACAAGTTTAAAACAAGCTCAGGTCACAAAGTTAAAACAACTCCAACTTGAAAATCCCCTGCTGAAAGTTTTCATAGCCTTGGATAAAATATCTTAATTCAGGATCCAACTTCATGAATTTTGACAAACTGCTGACACCTGAATGGAAATTTAGGCTGCAAGTGTTACATACCAGGCTTTGAACCCTTTATAGGCCATCTCCTCCTTGCCTAGATAGATTAAATTTAAAACAACAGTATAAACCCTCCTCCCAACTACTACTACTTATTCAGCTATCATTTATTAGTCTACAGACAAAACTATACATGACAAAAGCCATTATTTCATTGCAGTCTGTAAGAAATCTACCCACACTTCCCATTATAGTCCATCAATGTAACACTTCTATTCCCTCTCACAGAAGTTTAAATCCTCTGAGGACCCCAGGTCACTTGTAACAAAACATTGCCAAGACATTTACATGTCACTTTCTGCTGAAAGGGGAAAAAAATACAGGAAAATATATTCTGAAGAAAAAAACAATTCAAGGAGCTTCTGCCTGAACAATGAGCATGATGAATTGAGAAGATCATTAATTAGCAAGTTCACACAGGTAAAGCTCCAAAAGCCACCTTTTTTTTTTTTGCTTTTTTTTTTTTGTTTGTTTGTTTTTTGTTTTGTTTTGGTTTTTGGATTTTTTTTGGGGGGGTGGGTGGGGTTTTTTTTTTGGGTTTTTGTTTTTGGTTTTTTTATCTACTCATTTCTGATTTCCAAGGGTCTCCCACTCTATCCAACAATTTTTTGAGGTCTCACCTAAGGAAGTTCTGCGCTCTCCTGCCCAGTCCATCAAACACCTCCCTCCTGAACTGAACTGCCGTCCCTCTGCTCTCAGGGACGCTGTTTACAAACACGAGCACTTCCGAACCTTCCCGCCTCAATGGGAGCTGCCTGCCAAAGACTGTCGGCCAACTCTTTCTTGAAGATGCTAAAAATACTATTTATGGTCAAAGCAAACAAAAGTCACGTGCTGGGAAATCAGAGTGCAACACTTAACAGTTAGGTAAGAATGGGGAAGTGACACACTTGCTAACCCAGAAATAATTCAGCAAGGCTCCTAAGAAGTGAGAAACACTCGAGTATCTGGGAAATACCATGGCTATAAACAAACTATCCAAGCGATCAGTCCCTGCTACATTGTATAAAGGAGCAGTCACAGCCACAATCTCACTTAATCCAACGTTTCGTCTGCAGCACAGGCTGGGCAGTTCCCCAGCGATTTGCAGACACTGGTTACTGGGAAAACAGTCAAAATACACGTGGTGAGGATTTGTTCTGAGCGGTGTTCCCAGTCTGGAGCTGTCCTCAGGTGGAGCAGGGAAGGTGATGGGGCACCGTGAGCTGGCAAGAGCCACTGTAGAAGCTGTTCTAGGCTGTTTTACCCAAAACCACCCCACAGCCTAGAGCGGCAAGAAGGATCACGATACAGGAACTGGAGCCTGCCTGAACAGCCCCGCTCCAGAGTGGAATTTAACAGCTTTCTCTACAAAGAACCTGTGCATCGTGGGGAGGGGGGTGATTAACATTCCTTAGGCAGGCAGCGAGCACCTGGGCGCAGGGAGCCTCACACGTCGGTCTGTATCCATCGCTAACAGCGCCGGGGGCGATCCGGGACCGGGGGCTCTGATGAGGGACCTCTTTTAGGAAGCAGAGCCACACTGAGGTTCCCCTCGAGCTGTGGCACTGGTCGGGCGCTGAGGAAGCGATTTAGGGCAGGCAAACCCCACACAACCGCACAGCCGAGCAGCCGAAGGCGGGAAGGCCGCGGCGGGAGCCAAGGCGCTCCCTAAGTTTATAAATAGCGATTATTTATTGTGTCGCGGCCCTGCCAGCCCCTTCCGCCGCTGACCTTCCCCGGGGCTCGCCCTGTGTCGGCGGGACGGGAGAGCCGTGCTTGAGGCGGGTTTGAGCCCCGCGGCTCCTTTGTGAGGGCCCGCACCCCGCCAGGCCCCGCCAGGCCAGCGGACACCCGAGGCCCGGGGCCGCCTCCTCGGGCCTGTGCCACACGGGCCGAGCCCACCGCGACACCGAGCCGTGCCCGCGCAGCGTGTCGCGACTCCCCGTCACGACAACCCCGCTCCCCCAGGCCTGTCAGGGCAGGGAGGGCGGGGGGGACGCGCTGAGGGCAGTTCCGGGGCCCCTTCGGCGGCGCCGCCAGGCCGCCCCCGCGGCTCGCGCGCAGCACCCGCGGCCTCCCGGGCGCGGCCCCGTGTCCCGCCCGGCGCGGCGCCGGGGGCGGGCGGGGCCGGGACTCACCGGGCCCGGCGGACACAAAGCGGCGGCGCCTCCAATGGCGGCGGCGGCGGCGGCGGGACCGGGGAGGGGGGCGGCCGAGGGGCGGGGCCGAGCGGGGGAGGCCGGCGCGCGGCGGGGGGGCGTGGCCGGGTGGCGCCGCCGGCCAATGGGAGACCGCGGGCATTTTTCGAATGCCGCCCTCTTCCCCCCCCACCCTCCAGGCCCCACGGCCTCCACGTCGCGCGAGAGCGCGCGCGTGCGCGGGGCGGGGCTGCGCGCGCTTCCCGCCGCTGAGGCGATTCCCGCCGGGCGGGGTCGCTGAGGGCCAGAGGCGGCTCCGGGCCCCCCTCAGCCCTGCCGGGCCCCCCTCAGCCCCGCCGGGCCCCCCTCAGCCCCGCCGGGCCCCCCTCAGCCCCGCCGGGCCCTCAGCTCAGTCCCGATGGATCCTCAGTACAGGCCCCCCAGGCTGCGACCACCGCGCCGCCTCCTCAGCCCTGCCAGAACCGTGTGGACGTGTTCCGGTGTCACCTGCTCCAGGTGACCCTGCCTAGGCAGGGGTTTGAAGTGGATCTTCTCCAGAGGCCCCTTCCAAACCCAGCTATTCTGTGTGTACCCTTGAATTCCCGTTTCGGAGCACTCCAGCCTGTATTTCACCTCCAGCCTCTTGTGTGCTCTTCTCACCCTCTGCGGTATCCCCGGTGTCGCCGTCCCTTTGCCTCATCCCTCATTAGCTGTGTAATTATTGCCTGCCGCAATTACACCAGTCCCAGCGCTGAGGTCTGGCCGCAAGCTGGGAATTTTCTGTCCCAACACGCTCAAAAGTTCTCCCATGTGGGAAAGATCCCTTTCCTGATGATGCTTTGGTGTTTCAGGCAGTTTTTACCTGTGCCGCCACTGCTCAGGGTGAGTATCGTGGCAAGGCAGGGCTGAGGTGTGACCCACACTTGTATCCCCACTGCCATCATCAACCTGCTCTGGTCCCTTTTGTTTCCCTGGGAAAATGGGTGCTGTGGGTACCTGTAGCCTGGAGTGGCCGTCTGGCTCCTGAAATTCCGCATTGTGCAGAATGCCTCCCAGACCCAATGTGGCACCCGTGCCAACTTGGGCTAGTTTGACAGTGCCAAGTGGCTCCTACAATCTGCTGTGAAGATTCTGGGCTGGTAATGTTTGTTTGCCAGGGAAAAGGGGTGGTGTTGGTGTTTAGGTACCTGTGGCCCTGAGGGGCCGGCTGGCTCTTAAAATTCCGCATTGCGCAGGATGCTGCCTGGACCCAAGCTGACAGCAGTGCAAATTCAGGCTAGTTTAAGAGTGCCAAGTTGCTCCTGCAATCTGCCATCATCAAGCTGCCCTGGTCTCTTTTGTTTCCCTGGGAAAATGGGTGGTGTTTGTCTGTGGGTACCTGTAGCCTGGAGTGGCCGGCTGGCTCCTGAAATTCCGCATTGCGCAGAATGCCTCCCAGACTCAAGGTGGCACCTGTACCAACTCGGGCTTGTTTGACAGTGCCAAGTGCCTCCTACAATCTGCCATGAAGATGCAGGGCTGGTAAGTTTTGTTTGCCAGGGAAAAGGGGTGGTGTTGGTGTTTAGGTACCTGTGGCCCTGAGGGGCCGGCTGGCTCCTGAAATTCCGCATTGCGCAGGATAGCTCCCAGAGGCAAACTGGCACCCGTGCAAATTCAGGCTAGTTTAAGAGAGCCAAGTGGCTCCTGCAATCTGCCATCATCAACCTGCCCTGGTCCCTTTTGTTTGCCAGGGAAAAGGGGTGCTGGTTGTGTGCGGGTAGCTGTAGCCTGGAGTGGCCGGCTGGCTCCTGAAATTCTGCATTGCGCAGAATGCCTGCCAGACCCAAGGTGGCACCCGTGCCAAGTCGGGCTTGTTTGACAGTGCCGAGTGCCTCCTACAATCTGCCATGAAGATGCAGGGTTGGTAAGTTTTGTTTGCCAGGGAAAAGGGGTGGTGTTGGTGTTTGGGTACCTGTGGCCCTGAGGGCCCGGCTGGCTCCTGAAATTCCACATTGCGCAGGATAGCTCCCAGAGGCAAACTGGCACCAGTGCAAATTCAGGCTGGTTTAAGAGAGCCAAGTGGCTCCTGCAGTCTGCCATCATCAACCTGCCCTGGTCCCTTTTGTTTGCCAGGGAAAAGGGGTGCTGGTTGTGTGCGAGTAGCTGTAGCCTGGAGTGGCCGGCTGGCTCCTGAAATTCCGCATTGCGCAGAATGCCTCCCAGACCCAAGGTGGCACCCGTGCCAAGTCGGGCTTGTTTGACAGTGCCAAGTGCCTCCTACAATCTGCCGGGAAATTCAGGGCTGGTAAGATTTGTTTGCCACGGCAAAGGGTTTGTGTAATCTCGGCTGTGCAGATACGCTGAGGTAAAAACCAAGCTTGTCTTGTGTACCTCTTGCAATACTTTTGCTACAAGTCTACTTTATTTTGCTTGACCCATGGATGTTTTCTTCCCCCCCCTCTCTTCTTTCAAAACCCACTGCTTTACCTGACCTTGAGTTTAAGGTAGAATTTCTCCATTCCTACCTATTGTTATTTTCTGCCATAAGCATACTTAGAATCACAGAATCACTAAAATTGGAAAAAAATGTTAAGATAATTGAGTCCAGCCTTTCCCATGGCACTGCAAAAGCCACCACTAAACCACGTTGTCAAGTGCCATATCCACACGTTGTGATCAGCTCCAGGGATGGTGACTCCTGGTACACCACAGCAATTTCATCTGCTGTCCCTTGTCCAAGCAGTTTTCTCCTTTTTGTTTTCTGCACATAATCTTTACCCATCTCCTGCCAGCCTCTCTCCCTATCTGTGTTTTTACCATTTGAAGACCACATGGGCACTTACCCCTTTATTTGGGCACTTTCATCCCTGCTGTGATGGGAAACCCCTCTGCGAGCACATTTAGAAGCATTTACACTGTTCAAAGTACTGCAGAGGTGTCACATTTCTGCAGTAATGTCTGTTTCTTGTCCAAGCTTCTCCCAACTCTCTCCCCTGTAGTAGGTGACTACTCTAAGTTTACTACCCCTGAGAATGTCGCCTTCTAAAGGCTTGTGAGCAAAGCCTGGCCCCGTTCAGCCTCCTCCACTCCAGAGGATCCCTGTGATGTGGAGCCGAGCAGCCCTGGGAGTGCTGCAGACAGATGGCTCCACTTTGCTGAACATTCCTGTCCTGCCTGTGAGTGTGAAACAAACCCTGTGCAACTGCAGAAAAATGTGTTCTTTGGCGTTTTTCCCCCTGCGGTGCCTCTCTGGCAGGAGGGGAAGGTAGAGCAGAGGGGAAGGAAGGGGAATGTGCTCCTTTACTACTGAGTTTTAAGACAGCAAGAAGGAAAAGACGAAATCAGACCAGCAGCTCTCCCTTTGCCCACTGCAAGGATGTGCCCCAGCACCTGTGTTGGCTGAGCCACAGAGCTACAAGCAGAGGAGAAAAGCTGTTGTTGTCTCCTTCTCTGGTTTTTACCTCAAAATCCATCCCAGAGGGGCAGAGCAGACCCTTCACAGCAGATTCCCTGGATCACCACCCACTGCTCTGTCTCCTCTGCTTCACTTTTTGGACAGGTTTGTGCCATTTGTGTCCCTCTTCCTGTTCCCACAGGAATGAAGCTGGGGGAAGCTCAGACCCAGCACAGGAGGAAGGAACAGGGAAATCCATGGCCAGGGAATCAGACTGCAGCAAGGAGCTGCTGCCAGAGTTATCTGTGATGGTGTCAAGCACTATCACTGTCAGAAATACTTCTAATAAGTATTAAACACTTTTAGTAAGTACTAAGCACTGTTAATAAGCGCTAAGCCTTCTCAATACCTTTCCTGCCCACAGGTGCCATGGACTAGTAAGATTCCAACTGTTTTTTTCCCTGAAAACAATTCCATTTGATTCCACCTTGCTGTCCCTTCCAGCTCTCCTGAGCCTCCCCACAGCTTTGGGCTTTGGCTGTGCTGCTTGCAGATCATCCACACACGTGGATTTTGTTCCCAAGGAGTCACCACACAATTTCCAGTCCGGGGTTTTACTGTTTCCACCCAGTGTCCAAGCAATGCCCCAGTGTTGTTCTTCTCCTACAAACACAGAACCTGTTGTGTTTCTGGTTTAGACACAGCTTTGAATTAGGTTTTAAATCTGCCCATGGAAACTCCATTACAGGGGTTATTTTGTTGACTTTCTTACCCGACACCAACTCACATTTCCCCCCACTTTGCCACATGTTTTATTTAAAGTGAACACTTTTGAATTGAATAAGCACCCTTCTGTGAGGTTTAACAGCTATCTGCCACATTATAACCTTTTTTATTACCTCTGTCAAACTGTGCACCTGCTGAAATCATCTACTGTGGATCCATTCTCGATCCTGCTGAGTCTCTGTTGCCAAATGCTGTTTCTAATGTCAGCTCTGAATCCATTCAGGCCTTGCCTCTGGTGTTGTGACCCCAAGTTTTTGTCAATTTTCTGCTTTTCCACTTTTACCTCAGCTTTTACATTTATATTAGAAAGTCTTTTATCCCCTTCTGACCTGCAGTCCACCTGGCTCAGGGGGAATTTCAGCCTTTTTTCCAGTCCAGCCCAGCCCATATCTAGTCACCACCAGACTGGGAAGCTCTTCTCCATCACTCTGCTCTTTCATCCCTAAAACTCCATGTTCTGCTGCTGCTTCTTCAGCTTGTGCTTTGAAAAACCAATCTAATATTATATATACACATAATCCAGTATTCCCTGAAGAGGTCTTTACCTTCAGATCTCATTATCCCTGAATTTGTACCCAAGGGGGCTGTTTTGGTTCTGTGCCCAGCCATGAGGAGTTGGTTGCTGCTCCCTTCAGCTTGACCCTGTGAATCTGCACAGGGAGTGATGCCAAGCACAGCAATCCCATCACTGAACCAAACATTTAATTCAAGTGGGTCTCTCACTTGTTGAGCCACACACAAACTTCCAGAGGCTTTCTGCCCACAGCAAAATAAGCATTACACAAGGAGCTGTTACGTGGTGGTGTTGCCTTCCTGCACACACACACATAATCCTTGTCTTTATGCCTGAGCTGCTTTTTTAGTTCTTACTTCTACTTTACTTATTAAGGGATTTTTTCCCCCTTTTACATGTCTTGTAGAAATAAGGACTTTTAGTCCTTTAAATGGCAATTTTCCACTTTGTTGCTGATTCACTTCACCAAAGACATCTCTAATGATCACCAGAACAACTCACAATTCTCTTCCAATTCATCTTTACTTTTTTCAGCTGCAGTCTTACTGTCATCCTTGCAGCCCCTTTAATTCTATGCAAAAATCACTCCTTTTCTGCTTTCAACCCCAAAATGCATATTCTCTGCCTCTTCATGGCTTTCAAGATATCGCTTTTGATTTATTTATTCCTTATCAGCTTCCTAATAATTAGTTCTCCATACTTTTCCCAGTGTCACTCTACACCATCTCCCAGCTGATCTCCCTAGCTGCCCCTCTCACACCCTTAAGGTTCTACTTCCTAATCTATTCAAACATTTCCCCCTTTCCAAGGGGTATCCCATTCTTCTATGCATTTTCAAAGCAAACTACTCACTTTTTACATCAGATGTAGCAAGTGAATAAAAATACACTTAAATACACCAAAGTTGGTTTCATTCTGGAGCAAGAATAGAATAGAAACACCACTGGAGCCAACAGGAATTTGAAGCAGGAAAATGTTATGGACTGAGCAGCCTCCACAGGCTGCTGCTTTTCTAGAAACACCCAAATTTGAAATAGATCCCAAGTGCTGATGAGGTGGGTGCTGTCATCACTGGAGGACCAGGGGCTGGAAGTTGTGATTCTTTTTCTACCCCACTTTTGGCATTACAGTAATTTTATCCAAAACAGGCACATGAAGTGACACCTCCACCAAGCAAGGAGCAGCTGAAGACCAACTCAACCCTGCACACAGGCACAGCCCTCCCAAAGCCACATACCCCCACAGGTAAGAGATCTGGCAGTGGGAACTTCCTTAACTCTAAACCAAACAGTGTTTTGGATGAAAATCAATGAGCTGCATGCAGGGGCTGCTCCCCTCACCTGGGCAGGCAGTAACTTGCTGCCAGACCTCCTGGCTGGAATGGTTCTGCAGCCACAAAAGCTCATTTTTGGCTGCCTCACGTGCACTCACCCCCCTGCCATAAGCAGCCTGGCTGGGCTCTGTGGGGTGAGATCAGTGCCATGCCTGTGAGCCTTGCTGGGAAGACAACTGAACAGGAATTGAAAGCTTTTTTGGTGATGGCTCTTGCTGGAAGAGCTCTAGAGCTGGCTCACTTGTTGCTCTGTGGAAAATCTTGTCAACCAGCTTCTCTTCGAGATGTCTCAGCTGCAGCTCAGGCTCCTGCTCAGAACATCCACCTTGTGATGCTGCAGGAGGCCTGGAGAATCAGATGCATTTCCTTGGAGAACAGATAAAACACTCCAATCCTGTTTTGCAGATGACTGGAATTCCCTGTGTGTATGAGAACTCCCTGTGTGGGACAGAGCTGTGAGCTGAGTCCATGTCCATGAATTCATGCTGTGGTGGTGCTGAGTGCCTGCTCCCTTCATGGGAGCGATTCCCTGCACTCTCACACCAGTGGCAAGTGGCCAGGACCAATGGATTTTTCACTTCATGCAATCTGTAATGTCACAGAGCATTTGTACCAGGTGTTATTTCAGAACAGCTCACCCTGCAGTGCTGAAATGACCCATTTCCCTTCACAGCTGACACTGAATGCACCAGCTGCATCTGCCAAGATCATCTTTGCAGCTCCTTTCCAGCTCTTCTCCAAAACTCTGATAAACCACTTCTACCAGGGCTCTGCTCCCCTCACTAATGCTTTTTACCCTGGCAGCTTGGTAAAACTCTGCCTTATGGTAACATCTGCCATTAATTCTTGCAGGGAGCTGCAACAGGACAGCCAAGAGCTTCACTGCTCTCTCCCCTCACTCAGTAACACCAATATTTCCCAACCAGCAGCACCTATTGCCTTCCCCACACCTTCTCCCCTCTTTCCCATTTGCAGCTCCAGCACATCCATCCCTGCAGCTGGGCCAGCAACTTGGACAAATTCCCCAATGGAAATGGCTGAATGGAGTGGGAGCTGGTTTTATTCCTGTTGCCGTTTCAGCACAATTTAGCAGCTGGAAATGAGAAAGAGAAGCTGGTGCCACATGACAAAGCTTTCCACAGTCAGCATCCCTACAGCAGTGTTTAAAGGAGCAGGAGTTATTTCAGCAAACAGCAGATCCACAATGCTTCACCAAAGGTGGCAAATGGAGCCCCTTGAAAAATACAAGAGTAGACAACCTGAGATTTCCTTGGGTATTGTGATTTAGTCACGCTGCTGGGAGCTGAGTTAATCAATCTCTTGCTGCTGTTCTTTGCCCATTGCTGCTTTCCCTCCAATGGCTCCTTGCAGGTTGTGTATCTGAAGAAAGCCAAGCGGATCCTCTGGGCTGAAGCCTCCTGGTCCCCAGGCTCCACCCTACAGTTGTTGCAGGTTGCAATTGTCCCCAGGCACAGCAAACCTGGAGTTTCTGTCAGGGTGTGGGGCCTTGTGCAAACCTCGGGGCTGGCACCTCATGAAAAGCCAGCTCAGGCTCCTGCTGGTGCTGCTTGGCTTCAGATACTGCTCAGGCCAACACCTTCCAAAGAGCAGGAAGGCCAAGTTCCAGTTCCCAGCCTGACTGGGAGAAGCAGGAGCTTGGAGCACTTGCCAGCCCAAACATCTCCCATGGACTCACCCCCAGGTAGAGCCCAGCACTCCTGGCCCAACTCCAACCATGCAGCATCTCACCCTCACATATGACCTGCAGCCAGCTCTCCTCCAGGTGGTTCAGTGCCTCAGGGCCAGGGCTGCTGGCTCTAAGGACACAAAAGCATTCTGGGAGGTCTGTTTTTGAGCTTTCTGCCCCCAAAGTTAAACCCTCCAGAATCTGTGAAAGAAACCAAGCATACAGGCCTAGCTAGCAGCTTCTCTGCTCTGCTCAGGACACTTCTGACAAAGCAACCAGGGGTGTCTACCAACAACTCATCATGAGAGCAAATGCAGCAGAACAACCACAGCCACCCTCTGGCAATGAGATGCCAACATCTGCAAATGGCTTTGAATTTTCAGAATGCTTAGCAAGTTAAGGGGACTTTTGAGAGATTCTGCTTTTCCTTTCTCAGTAAAAACAAGATATAGGGCTGGAACAAAAGCTCTGTGGGTCACAGCAACAACTGACCTAAGTTACTACTGGCTTAAACCTGCCTTGTGCACACTAAAAACCACACCTGCAGAGGAATCCCTTCTCCTGAGCCTCTCCTGCCACGTGACCTATCACATCCTGCACCAGGGATGCCAGGCAAACACCCCCAGGAGCTGGACTTCATGATGCTGATGGGTGCCTTTCTACCCAGCATATTCTAGGATTCCATGAAAAGACACTTCCCATACACCAAGATTTGCTCCTGGACCTGAGGCTTTGTTAAAAAATAAGGTAAAAGCTGAACATGTTGACACAAGCAGAGAGCACAGCACCCAGATCAGTGTATTTCCTAACCTCATTCCCAGAAATGGCTGATCCTGTTGTGAAAACCCTTTCCTAGAAAGAAACCAGCCTTAGGTGGACACCTGGCCTGAAAATGCTGTTTGATGGGTTAGGGGACATTCTCAGTAATAAACAGGGATGTAAGCAATGCATCTGCCTGTGCTTCTGACAGTGTCCCAACCTTGGGATAAGAAGGGTCCCCAGCAGCAGAAATGGTTCTAATGCTGCTCTTCCATGCTGAGCTGTGGTAACCCCCTGCCACAGTCAGGAGCCTGCACCCATGATGTGCTTCAGCAGGATCAAGAGTAGGAGAAAACACCTCAGCATAACCTGCAGTATTCTTGGTGTAAACCTGCTGCCCTCCCTGCTGAGGCTTTGCTGCAACGTGGGGCCAGTGACCACAGCTCAATCTCTTCTCACTAACACAAAATGAGGCTCCTGCAAATTGCATTCCATGGGAACCTGTTTTAATTAATAATTCCCTTTTCTATTTCATATACCTTACAGGTTTTTGTATTTTAACACCCTTCACAAGAAACCGGTTCCATGAGCCATATCCTGAGGAGCCATAACCACCTGCAAACCTGTTTTCCTTTCCTAGAAGGAAACTGGAAAGCAACTGGGTGCAGTAAATGCATGACAGAGCATAAGAGGAGCAGAGGAAGGAGTCAGGAGTTCTGCTCCTTGCAGTGACATTGTTGGGAAGCTGAAACTTCAGGTGACACATCCACAGCTGGAGACCTCAAGGCCTTGTGCATAAACTGCTCACAGCATCCAGCGTGCAGCTGAACTGATTTAACTCCAGAGAAACCAAAACCTGCCATGCTGCAAACCCAGATCTGGGTTATTTTGAAAACCCCCTCGTGAAAATCTCTGAGAATTCCCTTCCTGGCCTTTGCAGGACACTAACAAGGCAAGTTCTCACCCCCTGGAATGTGATTAAATGCTTTAACAAAATGGGGAAAGATTTTCTCACCTCACCTGTACCCACCTGCTGGCAATTCCCATTCCCTCCAGGCAGTGCTTTTCCAACTCTTTGAGCCAGAAGGTTCCAGCTCCCCAGACAGATTCCCCAGCCCTGACACACTCAGGGATTCACAGGGCTGTTCAAAGGCTCTGCAGCAAGTCTGTCCTTTCCAGTCCAAGGCAATGAGACAGAAACCACTCCTTGCACAGCTCTGCTGTTGCACACTCACGTTCCCAGCAGGCTGACAGTGCCCACCCTGAGAGGAATTCCATCATTTGCCCACACCAACTTGGCAATATTTACCCTTATTTACATACAAACTGGCATCCATTAAATTCAACTCTTTAACTGCTACAAACCACCATGTACCACTCCAAAAAAAGCCTTTTGGAAGACGAGCACCCACACCACCTTCTGCAGAGGTGTGACAGACACCCCTGGAGCCCTGCTGGGTGGGGTTCTGTGGGGACAGACCTTTTGGAGACCTTGAGAGCCCATCCAAACCTCTGGGCCCAACGGCGAGGCCGAGGCATCACTAGGTGTGGTACATGCAGATACAGGAGCATACAGTAACGGTGAGAATATTTTTCTTTTTTTTCTTTTTTTTTTAACAAAACATCAGAGAAAAGTGTTTTATTGTTACTAAAAAAAAAAATAACCAAACAATGCTCTAGTGTTTTAGGCCATGGATTCTCTAGCTCAGATTCATGGGGTGGAACACGTTAACAGGGAAAGTGTCTCATGGACCTCTCCCCTCTGGCCACAACCAGGCACCTCCTCCCTTCCCCGTGGTGATCAAATCACATCCTCAGGCAAGTACAGCAATTGTTTACATGTAAAAGTAAGATTAGGAAAGTAATGTATTTGTAGGCTTTCTTCCCTTTTTTTTTGTTTCTTTTTGTTGTTGTTTTGTTTTTTTTTTTTAAAGAAGTGATTTAGCAGCTGAAAGAAAAAGACAGCATCATGTGAGCAGTCAGTGCTGCAGACACCCCCAGCAAATGCTCCACAGGTTACTCACGGTCCATGGCCCACAGTTCACAAACCACATTTCAGGGCTTCCCCAGCTTTGCAGAGTCCTTGATGGCAGCTGATTCTCTCAGTGAGGTCATCTTGGGTGGCAGCAGCTGGGTCTGGAGCACTGCCCGGGTCCCACTGGGCACGGGAGGGGCTCCCACGGCTGCGGCCGTGCCCTGGCCGTGCTGGCACTCGGGCAGTGCCAGGTGGGCATTGCCAGGCGGGCAGCGCCGCTCCTCCGTCCTGCACCCTCCTGGCGTGGGCTGTCGGATCTCGGCTCTCACAGCTGTGGCCTCCGGAGCTGCCAGGGTCACAGTCCCCACTGATCCACGTCACAGAGACCCAGCTGGGGTCGGGCACCGTCCGCCCCGAGGTCGCCATGTCCCAGCCTCGGGAACCAACTGCTCCCGCTCGGCCCCGCAGCCCCGGCTGCTCCAAGCCCAGGGGGCTCCTCGGCACAACAGCATCCCCTTGTTTTGTTTTTTTGCCTTTTTTTAAACAACAATTACTCTCACCCTTCATTTTTGGTAGTCACACATACAGACACACACTATATGTACACAATTTGGGCCCGAGGACCTATGGCATGCCAAGGAAGCCAGCACCGCTCAGGATGGTGCACACATTCAGCAGCTGTCAAAGGAGAAGTCGTTTTACTTTCTTTTAAACTTGCAATGTTTGTCTTTATTTTGTTCTTTATATTTTGAAAGTGAAAAGAAATAGTATTGAGTCAATTTCTTTCTTTTTTTTTTTTTTTTTTTTTTTTAAATATTTGTTCTATGTATTTACAAGCCTTAAAGTTGCTCTAAAGGTTCTCAAAGTATCACTAGTACTTTTTTCCCCGGGGTAGCACGGTTTTCAATGAGTTATTTTCGGAGCACTCTGGTCCGCAGCGGTTTTCTCAAATGCATTTTTCCTCCGATCCAAGGTTATGTATGGTTTGATTACTATTTTCTTTTTAAATTTCTGAAGCAAGCTGAGAGGCAGGCAGAAAAATCTGATGACAATAAAAAAAAATTGATCTTGTCCTCATCTAGCTCACCCCAACCCCCTTCAAAGTTTTGTTGATTTATCATGCTCTGAAACAAAACTGAGGTGCGTATGAAGGGGAGGGAAATTTATTTCTTTGCTTTTGTTCTATTATACAATTTGTTTACAGAAACTGCAAATTTAAAAATTACACTGGCATTTGCAGTCCTTAAAATAATAAATTAAAAGTTTTCAACTTGTTTTTGCTAAACAGATTTGTTTTGCTGTGTGTTTTCCTAAGTATGAGTCCTTGTTTAAAAAGAAAAGAAAAAGATTAAAACAGAAAATATTTTCTATAAATAATACATGTATTTTGGTTTAGTGCTCCCGCCCTCAGGTTTGAAGTTTACTTTTTGTGGGTTTGTTTTCAAGTACCTTTTTGCCTCCATGATCACCTCGGTGTTTATCGGGTTTTACCTCTCCCACTCGTGCGTGTGTGGGGCAAGGGGGGTCTGCGAGAGAGAATTGGCCTTGCTGCACTGTGATTGGCGAAGACGTGAAACTTTTTAAAAAAATACTTAAATTGTTTCTTTTTTTTTGTTTGTTTGTTTTAAATCTGTATTTTTAAGTTTTAATTATCCTCTGACTCCTCTTCGGCCTCCCGTAGCCACGTGAAGAACGCCGTGACGGATTTTAGCGCTACTCCTTTCCCGTTCTGCTCCGCCGGGTCCTTGCTGCTTTCCCACTTGTAGAAGGCATCCTCTGAAATGACCTCCTCGTCATACAGGCAATCAAAAAACATCCGCAACAAATCTGCAGTAATGGAATAAAGGCAGGAACATCTGTCAGCCCTGGCTGCACATAAGGGGATTAACGCGACCTCTTGGCACGGGAGATGGAGAGACAAGGAGAACACAGGGCTCTCACTCAGTTATTGCTTCTGGCTACTCACACTCAGGTGAGGGGGAAAACTGACCCCTCTGCCACTGTCTGAGGAGAGGGAAAGCTGGGAAAGCAGCTGTGGGAATCTGTTATCACTATGTTTTCTAGAGACTGGCTGGCAAGCAGGACCCCAGCAGCTCCTCTGCCCCACTTCTGGATTCCCTCCAACCCTGGATTTTTGTGGCTCATCAGGAAAGATAATGCCCAACTAATGTTATAAAGGGCACTAAGGATGACCCTGTTGGATGTTTTGAGGCACTCCTGGATTTTGTGCTGCAGATCCCCTGGGAATCCCTGCTTCTTTGGCTACTCCCTTGCCTCTTGTACCACAAGGGTTTTCTGTAGCATCTCTGGGACAAAACTCTTCATCTGACCAACTCATTTTATTCCCTCCAAGCCCACAGACATCTGTGGAGTAGCAATGCAATTCTCACATCCCAAGTACTGCAAGCTCTGCAGATTATTTTTTACTGCTCTTTTTTTGCTCTCTTTTTATCAACAGAGGTTTGTCCTTCCTTCTGTGTGGCTGTTCACAGGAACAACCAGAAGAAGAGCCAGCCTCTGGCCAAACATTTGGGAACTTGAGCTGCTCTAAAAATCTGGGATCTGGACAAGCTGAACCCACCCCCACCAGCTTCTCTCATCAGCTACCTACAAAGGTAAGGAAAGCACATCCTCTTCCCATCTCCCACAGAACCCCCCTGCCCTTATGCAGGCTCAAATCCCCAGCACAGAGGCAACACTTACTAGGAGGTTGATCAAGTTTTACTATTGATGCTTGTAGTGCATAAAGTGCTTGTAGTTCCTTCTCTGTGTCTGAGTCCAGGTACTTGAGTAAGATGGGCACTCTCTGTTTGATAACAGCAGTGTCCACTCGGAAGCTGGAAGAGTCCGCTGAGGAGAGGAGGAGAAAGCAGGGTCAGAGTGGCACATGGCAACAGGGACAGGTCTTTGACTGCCTTTACTAATGCAAACAGCAATCACAAACACAGTTTAGAGTGGAGAGAAAAGGAGGATGAGAAACAATAGGAAGTATTTTCGATTAATGACTATTTCTGGAAGTCTTGGTCCTTACGGTTCCCCACGTTCACTGCCTGCAGTGACCCCAGCTCTAACACAAGCAGAAGCAGCACAACCTTACTTTACAGTGCAAATGGTGTCTCCAGAGGTAACTGCATTAAAAAAGTTTTTAGAAAGTTCTTTTTTTTCTAAAAATACCAGAAACAGAAATAATAAGTTGCACATGATATAGGAAATAGTGAATATATAAAAATACGCATTAGAAGTCCATCAGCCACAAGGATGAATTATTCAGCAGCTTTCAAGTAGATCATGCAACCCAATTAAGTGATATTTTGAAAACAAAAGAAAAAAAAACTCAGTTAGAGGCAAGGCCAAAATTTAAACCAGAGGATGATTTTCCTTACACAACAGGGAACTCCTAAGCCTTGGAAATGAAGTCCTGTGTCATGTCTCTGTTAACACTAGGTGGCACGAGCAAGGCTCTGCTCCCAGACAGAGGAAGGAGCTGGCCTGTCCATCTCCTCCCTCACTGGTGGAATCCAGCCCACTCTCTCCCCTGAATCACAGCTCAGAGCAGAACCAGACCCTTTACAAGCACCACTTTTTGCTGTGCCAGATGCCAACAGTGAAGTTAAAGAAAACCAAGTGAACTGAGCAGATGTTTGTGGCTGCAGTGCTTTACTCAACCCCCACCAAGGGCTTGGGAGCCTTTCCTTCCCTGTGTTTCCAGCTATACAGTCAGGCAATCCCCACAAACCATCCTTCCAAAACTGAAACTTTGGATATAAAACTCCCAAGCCTGAGCCCCAGACTGGTTTCTTCCCACTGCCCACGCCAGCTGCCCACACATCTTTGCTGACACAGGAGTGGAAATGTTCACTGCCTGAATGGTGATCTCAGTCATTTCCACCTTCATTAAGAAAATCAATGAATAACCTGGCACTACCCAGTGCTGTCTGAGACCCCTGCTCACACCAGGGTCACTCAGGAACACCATACCCAGCAAAGCACCCAGCTGTCACGTGGGGAAGGGACACCCTGCTCTCAGGCACAATCCCAAATGATGGAAAAGTCTTAGTGTGTGACAAAACACAGCCTTGGCCAGGGAAATGTGATATAAACCTCAAAAATACCAAATAATTCTTTGCAGGTTTGGTTTGTGTGGTGTTTACACTGCAAGTCACTCACCTATAATAGCTGCTTTACAAACTGCTGTCATTAAAGCTCTAAGGAATGTAGGTGAACTCATCTGGCTTTCATCTAGATTAGCCTGGAATCAAGAGGAAATGGACCAGTTAAAAACACTGCAGGACTGCAAAACTCCAGAGCTGAGCCTGGCAGCAAGTCCAGACTCAGCTGCTGCTGTGGCACAAACCCAGCTCAGCCCTGCAACACTCAGCTCCCCCAGGCACTCCCTGGAGCTCCCTGAGGGACATCAGCAGCAAGATCCCATCCCCTGGGGTCCCTGTGCCACTGAGCACCTCCCACGAGGAGCTGTTTGTGTGCAGAACCAAACCCACGGCGCTGGGCTCCTGCACTGCCCTCACAACAGTCTCCAAGAGCTTTGGGCTTTTCCAACAAACTTTCCAGTGTGCTCCTTGGGTGGAGATTGTTTGCTTTGTAAAAGAAATTCAGGGAATGGCTGTGGAAACTCTCCAAGGCTCCAAAGAGCCTGTGGGTGATCCCAGATTTTCAGTGCTGCTTTCATTCCACTCTAAACTCCTCTAACAGCAGTGGAAAAATGACATTTCTAACACATTGCTCTGCCACAGAAATAACTGAACTGAAGCTGACCAAGATTTAGTACAAGCACAGATGTAAATGCACAGGCTGGGTATAATTTCAGACACAAAACATCTGAGTTAAAGAAGGCAGCCAGAGACAGAGCAAAGACCAGTGGGTTCATAGGTCTTTTCCTCTTTTTTTTTTCTTTATTTTTATTTTCTCTTCCAGTGCCTGGCCCAGTGCACTGGGAAAAGGTGCTCTCAGTGACTGCCCAGGATGTTTTACAGCAGGAAATTTGGAGAGGTCATGCTGGGAAAAAATAGTGAGAAGCTTCTCTTCCCTATTTTATGAAGAAACGATGTAGCAGTGTACATCTAAAATATACTAAGTGGCAGAAGCAGGATATTCAGTGTCAGAAACTTTACAGTGTTTAAAAGGTTACACAGTTAATATGGCTAAAAGCCTTCCTTCCTAAAACTGACTCTTAAATACTGATTATATTTTAGACTTTAATTCTTTGGAAGTATTGATTGCACAGACCAAATCCTCACAGTGTCCCATACCCTGAGATGTTCAGATCAGAGCATATTTACAAAAGCAGTTACACAGTCTGCAGGGAGGGTGAAAATCTCTTTGTACCTCTACCCAATCAAAGATTTGTTCATCATTCGCCTTGTCCTCAACAATGAGTTTTTCCAGCTGCTTGTTCAGCTCTTCTGCAGACAGTTCTTTCTCTGAAAGTGCTTCTGAGGAACTGGAACAGTCAGACTCCGTGAACTCCAACTTCTGCAACACCACATGTGATGATGAGCATTAGTGAAATGCACTTTCCTAGGCTGAATTACATCAGATTGAAGCAGGAAATTACATTTAATTCTGTTTCCTGGCATCTCTCAGCTGCTCAGTTATCGTTACAATATCAACTTTCCCTGTTCCAAAGGTTACGAAGCATTTTACACATGGGAACTCCATTATCCAGCAAAGACAAGGAGGCACCTCAGGCAGCTCCAGCACAAAATCAAGTGTGCATTGCCTGGCTGGAGCTACAGGGGCTGGAATGCAACAACCAGAGCTGGCACTGGCTCAAAGGAATTGCAGCCAATGCTCCAATTCCTTCAGAACTGTGACAGAAGAGCTGCAGTCCCCTCAGCAAGGCCCAGTCCAGGGTAATAATTGCATTTCCTGCAGCACTTCCAAAGTGCCAGAACAGGGCAGTGGATCACTCAAAGCTCCAATGGGAGGCAGTGACTTCCTGAGGAGCAGCACCAGCAGGAGGTGAGGTACCTCCATCAGTCCTGGCTCCCTCCAGGACCACAATCCAAGGTGGGATGAGTGATTAACTGCTACCATGAATTGTGGCCCTTCTGCAGATTGTCTGTCCTTGCTCTAAAGCTCATTATTGAATGTTTTTTTCCCAGGACAGGCTTGTCCTCCCTGTGATTCACAAGGTGGTGCTGAAATCATCTACCCCAACTTGGAGACTTCACCCCAAATTCCAACTGCACATAAGAACGGGATGGAAGAGGATGAACAAACAGGATAATCAAACAAATGATCTGAACTCACCTGTTCCATGAGAAAGGTATGTACATCCTCCCCTTCGGGCAAGTAGTCCTTCCAACTGAGGCCAGACTCCCTCCATAAGGCTCCCACTTTCTTATGGCTCTGAAACACAAGAGTTTGTCCCTTTAAAGAGCTGAGGGACACCCTGGCAACTCACAGGGGCCGGAATGGTGCAGCTGTGTCAGGAGGAATAAAGGACAGTTCAGCCACCCAACAAACACCCAGCATCGAGTGAGAACATCTGGAGACCCCGTGCAGGAGGAACCACATGTGCTGCAGGAGGAACCACACGTGCAGTCCCCAGGAATGCACATCCTGCCAGGTGGGCAACGCCTCGTGACGGGAACGGGCAAGGCAGGGGTGACACGGGGGGGTCACAGCGAGCGCCGAGGTCACCCTGCAGTGACCCTGGGACAGGGCACCTTCCATGCCTGACTCAAACCCTGCTCCTGGCTTACTCCATCACACACTGCCTTTGACAGTAAAGCTCTGGCAATCTGCTCCTTTGAGAAAACTCCTCATTGACTCAGCTGCTTTCTGTGCAGAAACCAAGCCTCAAATTCAGGCATATAATCCCAAATCTTCTCTTCAGTTCCTAGAGTTTATGCAAACCTTGAGCAGTGCCCTTGAGCACAGACAGTTCAGCCTTTTGCAGCCTCTAATGTCACACTGACCTTTGAGCTTCCTGCCTCAGAGAGCACAGTTCTGACACACACAGTTCTGACAAGAATAAAAATGCTGAGCACAACCAGCTCTTTTCACCCAAATGCTTTGCCAAAGTTTCACCTTACAGCACCTGCTCACAGGAGATCACTGAGTAGCCTAAGCCAAGCTGAGAAATGCTGCCTGATTTTCAGTTTACAAAGCAGATTACAACTTTCAGTTTACAATACAGGTTGTTAAGAGCCAACTGTGCATAGTTCCTGCTCTGATCCACCAAGATCTGGGTTAGATGGCTGATGTTACACTGAAATACCCGAGTCCAAGTCTTGGCCTGGACAAGATCTGATCAGAAAGCTGTGGCAGAAACAGAGACCCAAGGCTGTGCTTCCACACCCAGAGCACAGCAGCTTTTCTTTCACAGAATAGTTTTTTAAAAAAATGGGAAGTTGACTGTCCAAACAAGCACAAGACTAAAATAAATAAATAAAAAGTCACTCTTTGCACTGTTGGACTGAAATGCTCCTGGAACATTCAACCTTACTTGAATGCATGCTTAAAAAAAAAAAAAAAAAAAAAAAAAAAAAAAAGGCAAGTGAGGGTTGGAAATAGACACTATCCAAAGTGCAGGATTCAGCTGAATCACAAAAAAAAAAAGACAAAAAAATGGAGATGACTTATAGGGAAACCACCAAACTGGTTGGACACGCAGCTGTGAGGTGTGAAAGAGAGCTCTCGGAGTCACGGGGTGAGGAGGTGGCACTACCCCAGGGCTGGGTGAACCTCAAGAGTCGCAGCTTTAGTTTGGATAAGCACACAGCAGTCTGAGGCCATCGCAGCTTATCCGAACCCTGAGAACCTCTCCGGTCTGCAAGAACAGTTCTCTCGCAAGATTCCCGGCACTTGCTGCTTCTGCTCAGCCCAGAAATCCCTTGAGCATGTCCCTCTTGCAGTATTTCAGCACTCTTAGCTTCTGGGAGAAGCCAGGTGCAAAGGTACCTGCAAAAGGGAAAAGCGATGAGAAAACAAAAAGTTAACTCAACTTTTTGGAACCTCGTAAGGCTTGGTTGGAAACTGGGGGTGCGAGGCAGCTTTCCTAAGTGAGCTGGACTGGCTGGCCCATCCCTACACGTCCTGACGTGGGCATGGTGAAGGTTTCATGCATGAACACGAGCGCTGCATCCACTCCTCCCTCTGGAGGACACAGCACGGGGCACTCACCATTTGTTTGCATAGAAGGTGCAAGATTTCAGCAAGCAAGACGCCGGCTCTTCCCACAGGAAGCAAGGGTTTGCTAAATTCTCTAGAATGAAAGAAAAACAGGTGTTTTTCTGTTATAATTTGTATTTGGGATGTAAATCTAGGGGTAGTGATCAAACTGAGGCAGGAAATCAGCTTTAACTTCTGCCAGGGAGGAAGGATTTGATTAATCCAGCACTGCTGATAAAACACTTAGTGATGCAGTGACCTTGTCACAACAGGGCTAATTACAAAGACTTGAATTTTACATCAAAAATATATTTATGTCAAATCCACTCATTTTTGTGGGATGCTGCACTTGAGTAGAGAGAAAAGACTTATTTTCTTAATAGACTGGAAATAGAAATAGGAACCATTCAACTGGTTCACAGTTAATTCCCAAATATGAAGGACATACAGAAAACACAGGAATTCTGGTCCAGGAAATGGTTTCTGGTCTTGCAGACAAGGTTTTGTGCCCATTTAAGGCAGTGCCCAGGTGGCAGAGACATGGAATCCCATAGCTTGGGCAGGGACACCTTCTACTGTCCCAGGCTGCTCCAAGCCCTGTCCAGCCTGGCCCTGAACCCCTCCAGGGATGGGGCAGCCACAGCTGCTCTGGGCAAACTATGCCAGGGCCTGCCCACTCTCACAGAGGGGAATTTACTCCAAACATCCCACCTGGCCCAGCCCTCCTTCAGTTACCCTCTGACCCTCTGCAATGCCTCATCACTCTCTGCAAGTCCAATTCCCAGAGCCTCTGTGCTCCCAAATCACTCCACTCTACAGCACTGGGGTATTTTTAAGCTCAGCTGGAGCCAAGAGCAGATTTATGGATAAACCCCTTCTCCAAGGGTGAAAGCACCAAGCTCCCTTGCCAGCAGAGCTGTCAGGCTGGTGTGGCCCCCCAAGGAAGGGCAACAGCTCTCCTGAGCCTCCAGCACTGCTCATCCTCCACCACTGATGGAACCACACTGAGAAATCACTACAGGCACAGCTGGGAAAGCATCACTTACTGTATAAGTTCTCTCATAGAGATTCCTCCTTCTTTTAACATGGGGGTCACCAACTCAGCCAGGTACAGCCAGATATGGGGTATATCTATGGCCATGTCATCTGCCATCTCCAGGGTCTCAGAGAAACTTCAGAAGGAGGAAAAAACATCAAGTGTTAAATAAAATTTAATTGGAGACATTTCCTTCAAAGAAATCTGTGCTTTAAAAATATTTTGTAATATAAAAGAGGAGTGGAGAGAGAGGAGTGAGGAGAATCACAAAGGTAACAAAAAACCTATTGCCATTTTATGCCTTTGGTACTTCCAAACTGCCAAGACTGAATTTCTCCATGCAGTAACAAGGAGAATATGTGGAAGACACCACTTTTTGTAGATCCAACAGATACATCCAGGAAACCACCAGTTATAATACTTCTTAAACCCCAGTACCAAATCACTTGCTAAACAGTAACATCTATAAAACTAAAAAGCTTTCTTGTCTGTGTATATAAACCATGAAGTAAATGAAACCTTCTTAAAAATATCCAAACATTTAGAGAAGGGGGTTAATCCTAACAGAATTCCAAATATAAGATAAGCAGTGAAACGTCTGTAAGAACTCAGTTCAGGAGAGTTTCTATCTGCAGCAGGAATTATAGGATTGCTCCCCAGTGATAAACTTTCCAGAATGGCTCAAAACTCTTCTTTCCCATGAAATTCTTGCAGGTGGCTTCACTTCCCATGCCTGGGAGAAGGTATTTTTTCTGCTCTCCTGCCAGGTTCTATCATGGTTTGTTTCTCCCTGAAAACCTTGAAAAGTCCAGTGTCCTGTTTAGTGACTATAAATCCACCTTTTTTTCTTGTTTCAAACCAGGAACCATTTCCTTTGCTTTATTCTTTGCAACCTCTGCTGACCCTCCAGCCTTTCTGCCAGGAATTACTTTCCTGTTGTGCATCTCCCCAGCCATAGGGCAGGACCAGTGTTCATCCTGTGATCCCTCCTTACACAGTCACTTCTCCTGTGTCAGTAGTCAGGTGGCTTCTGTTGCTCTCCTCAGCACCCTTTGAACACAACTTGCCCTGTCCATCATCTTCAGGAGTTGTTTCACATTGTTTCTGTCACATTCAGAGCACAGATCCCAATATTTCATCAAGATCCACTTATCCAAACTGCAGGAAGCTCAGGAACAGCTTTAATCAGAACACATTTTGGATGTGTAACACCTCAAACAAGTCCCTCTGACCATCAGTGCTGTGTGGACACAAGAATATTCCCTCTGGATTTAGATTTTTTCAGCAGTTCCACATGGTTTTGAGCTCAGGCTGCCAAAACCTTTCCTGTGAGCTGGATGAAGCTCAGGGGCAGACACAGGTGCAGGGAGTTTCCTGTTGGAGTGGTTGGTGGTACCACAATGACAGAGACCCAGATTAAAGCCAGACAGAGCCAACTCCTCAGCACCTCAGTGCACTTCATCTGCTCCTTCCCTGCTGCATTTGTGTTTTATTCCTGTTTTATCCCTCCTGCTCTGCACCCCAGCGAGGACTGAGAGCCACCAGGGACCTCCATGGGAACAGGGATTGTTTCAGGACTGCACAGCAGGCTGGGAATGCAAATCTCAGGGAGCTGAAATGAGCCAGCAGCTGAAACTCGGGTGTCTCTTGGCAGGTCCAACCCCTCTGCTGTGTGTTCTCCTCCTCAGCCCCTCCAGCTGAGCTGTCCTGGGACATGGCAGGGTGTGTCCCTTCTTCCCAGTGGGACAGTGCCTGAGCCTCTGGGTGCACAGGAGCTCAGAGCTCCCAGGCACTGATGCTGTGTGAAGGATTCTGACTGCTCCTGTTCCAGTTACAGTCAGGGATTTGCAAAAGTCAAACAGGGAGAAATGCAGCACAAACAGGGATCTGAGCACACACATTTAAACAGACACCTACAGATCTGCTTCAAAATAAAAGCTGATATAAATATGAACATATTTATGTTCACTAAGGCATCTGAAACACTTTAAAATATATAGCAATAATATTCCTTATAAATACACCCAAATGATACAGTCCTTCCATAAGGACATGTGGAGAGGGCAGGGTACCAAAACAAGGTGGGAGATCATTTCTCTGCAGCACAGCATCCATTTACAAGAAACACTGCAGAAAACAATCTGTGGATTCTCTGAGCAGAATACCAACCCCTTGAAGAACTCCTGCTTGCTCAGCTTTCCTGAGTGCACCAGCTGATGTAACAACTGGCCCATGTGATCCCTGGTGATCTGGCTCCGCTCCAGCGTGGACTCCACGCCCACGCGCACGAACACGGGCAGCAGGCTCTGGGCACTGAGCTCCTCCACGCACTGCACGGCCTCCTGTGGACAACAACAGAGTCACCCTGCAGGGACAGCACCAACAGAGTCACCCTGCAGGGACAGCACAGAGTCACCCTGCAGGGACAGCACCAACAGAGTCACCGTGCACGGACAGCACAAACACACCCTGCAAAGACAGCACAAACACACACCCTGCACGGACAGCACCAACACACACACCCTGCATGGACAGCACCAACACACACACCCTGCATGGACAGCACCAACACACCCTGCACAGACAACACAGAGTCACCCTGCAGGGACAGCACAAACACACCCTGCATGGACAGCACAGAGTCACCCTGCAGGGACAGCACCAACAGTCACCCTGCATGGACAGCACAGAGTCACCCTGCAGGGACAGCACAAACACACCCTGCATGGACAGCACAGAGTCACCCTGCAGGGATAGCACCAACAGTCACCCTGCATGGACAGCACAGAGTCACCCTGCAGGGATAGCACCAACAGTCACCCTGCATGGACAGCACAGAGTCACCCTGCACAGACAGCACAAACACACCCTGCATGGACAGCACAGAGTCACCCTGCAGGGACAGCACCAACAGTCACCCTGCATGGACAGCACCAACACACCCTGCACTGACAGCACAAACACACACACCGTGCACGGACAGCACTAACACACCCTCCACTGAAACGCAGCAAACACGTGGCACAAGAGTATTTCCTACTGTAACACCAGGGATTTTTGGTGAAATGAGGGTTTAGTGAGGCTGCCAGACAAAGTGGTTCCTAATTCCATGAGGTTCCACAGCCTCACTGAATTAGGCTGTGGAACCTCATCACAGAATAATAACCAATACAACAGTAATAACAATAATGGAATTTATACCACTCAAGTAACAAATCACATTCCAGGGCTGCTTGGTGAAATGGCAGAAGTTATCTTCTGGATGCCATCAAAACACTGATTACTACATCCAACATCAAGTCAAGAAAAGGGTATCAGATCAGATTTGTTACTGATCTGACCTGGCACAAATGCCTGTGTTACAAACCCACAGCCCATCAAGGAGCAGAAAATAGCTCGGGAGCACTTGGAGAAGATTTCCCCTTTCTAAAGCTCCCACTTTCTGACTTGAGCATTTGCAACCTAAACAAAGAAACACTCAGAGACTTCGAGAGCAGCTCTCAAAGACCCACATCAAAAATCTCCATTACCATCACAAGGACCTTCCAGTGACCTTCTGGGTGCAGCCCACAGATCTCAGTGGCCTTCCTGACCACAGGCACCTGCTCTGTGACTGGGTATGCCTTGAGCTACCAGGGCCTGGCAGCCCCAGATGAGTTTCCTCAGGCCCTGTAGGTTTTTCCTGCAGGTCAGGAGCCTGGTGGTGCCAGCCTCTGTGCTCAGGCTGGAGCCCATCAGAGGATCCTGCTGCCCTGGGACACACAGGGACCCTGCAGGCTGACCCTGCTGTCACCAGGGTCACAGCTCAGCAGTTTGAGCTCATGGTCAGGTCAGACTCTGAGACCAAAGGCCTGCACGGGGCTGTTCCTCTGCTCTACAGCAGGAGCTCACTCACAGGGGGCTGCAGGAACAAGACTTTAAGCAGTCAGAGCTTTGCTGCACCTGAAGAGCACCAAGAATCCCCCAGTACCAAGAAATTCCTGATGCAAACTGCCTTGAGTGCATGGACTTAACCAGCCCTGCCCTGTCTAATGCAATTCAGCTCCACTTGAGCCAGCCACAGAAATACATTGCTGTATTTGCAAACAGGGACCTGAAGAGGCCCCTTCATCACAGGCATGCAGGGCAGCCTTTGGAGCCCATCATAAGCAGGAAAAAGAGCAGAGACTCCCTGGCTCACCAGCCCCTGGGTCCCAGGCCAGCTCACTGCCAATCAGAGCAAGGTTCTTCCTCTCCAAACCAAGTATTTAATAATTTATCCCATTAACTAGATGTGAACTCTAAACAATCCATCATGAGAATATTCCTCTTTCCAATTATTAATTGGAAGTCCAATGAAATGGAAGCAGCAACTCTGCTTTTAGGGTGCCAAACCAGCGACTCCCAAGTGCTGCCATTTCAAACTTGGCAGGTTTTAAAATTTATTTCAGTGAAAAGATCAAATGAAGCAGCCTTGCAGCCAATGTAACACTTCTTGCAAACTCCCTGGACGAGCTAAAAAAACCATTTACAAGGGAAACAAAATTTCAACCTTTTAACTAGGAAGTGATGACAGCTGCTCAGTAATTTCCAATGTTTATTAAAAATCCTCTGGAGTGGTTTGTTCAATATTTAGTATTGCTTTATCTGCCTCCAGATCAGAACAGCACATGATTTGATAACTAAATGAAAACCTCTGTTTATTTTCCCACTAGCTTTTCTGCTTCCAAAATTGCTGGTATTATGGAGCTGCTCAGTGATTCATGACAGATACACATCCATCTTGCTACTTATAACCCACAGGCTGGGCTATTCTTCCTATTACCAGCAGGGCAGAAAACAAGCCTGGGAGACAACTGTCCTGAAAGTGCCCTTGGAGCTGCTGCTGGGCTCTGTCTGTGGGCTGGGTGCTCACAGAGACACATCCTGGACAGAAATCACTGCAGCCCCTCTGAGCTGTCTGTTAAGTGAGGTTTTCATCTTGCTTACCTTAAAATCATTAATATGCAAGAACTCATCAATGATAGATTTGCATTTTCTCTCTACTTCCTCTTCTGATAGTGAAGGCTTTTCTTGCACTGGAGCTGGGGGAACTTCTGGCTTGGCTGGTGGAAATACAACAAAAAAAAAATGTTTGGAAAAGGAAAATCAGCATTTTAGAGATGATGTTCTGAGAACAGAAGTCACCAGGGCAGGTGTGTCCCCTGTCCCATCCTCAGGTTCTTTGATGGGGCTTGGAGCAGCCTGGGAGAGGTGGAAGGTGTCCCTGCCCAGAGCAGGGGATGGAACTGGATGAGCTTTAAGGTTCCTTCCAGGTCAAACCATTCTGGGATTCTTTCCTGGCTACTTTCCCCCATGTGAACTCCCAGCATTTCTGTAACTTGACCTTGCAGGATCACAGCTGGCAGTGGCACAGGTCAAACACCTTCAAAGCTCTGCACGAACATTAAATAATTAAATGGGAGCTGCTGCAGCAAAGTTAAAATGTGCTGACTGAGATGGGCAGCAGCCCAAGGCAATCTCCCAAACACATCCCAAAACCCTGGTCCCCATGGACTGTCTACAACATCCCAAAGCTTCAGGACAAGCCTGTGCTGTGCTGTGACAGTCAAGGTGTTGTTTCCCTCACTGCAGCAGTTTCCAGATGTTTCCCAGGAAGGAGCTGAGTGCTGTCCTTACTGTAAAGGCTCTGTCACTGGGAACATCACCCTAAGTGTCCCCATTTTCCCACTAACAGAGCAGCCCAGGCTGGCAGGAAGGAAAAGCAGGAGCTGCAGGACTGACAAGGTGACAGACAGGTCACCCTGGTGGGTGCCACCCTCCTGCTGCACCAGGGCTGGCTGGAAGGAGGGCTAGCAGCTAAAAAGCTGCTGTGCACCATCTGTCCCAGACCCTAATCCCTGCCCTGGCCCTGGGGAATGCTTGAAAAGGGCAGATATGGCATTCCTGAAGAACTGACACTGATCTGGGGACAGTGACAGGATCACACAGGGCAGACAATGCCATGGGGTGGGGCTGTGCTGGCACCTGCAGCCTCTCAGCCCTGCTGGATCCCACGGAGGGGCTGCAGAGGGGTAAAGGCCCAGTCCTGCCTGACTCAGCTGGGTCACCCAGCTCTGGGAGGTGCATGTGACAGTGCCCTGCACAGACACCTGTCCCTGCTCCTGACAGGCTCTCCCTGTGCCATCCCACACACTCAGTGAGATCCCTGAGCCCAGAGCAGCCCTTACCAGGCTCCTTGGCTTTGCTCCTCTCAGCCTCGGTGCTGTTCCTGTCCATCTCCATGGCTCCTGTCAGCTGCTTCACCGTCTCCAGCATCTCCCTGCGCTGCTCCTCCTGGGCCTGGTTGTCCAGCAGCAGCTCCTTGCTGCTGCTGCCCCTCAGGAAGGTGTTGGGCCGGGACAGGGAGGGTGGCAGAGGTTTGTCATTCTTCTCCCTGCCCGTGCTCCCACGACTGCCAAACAAAAAACAAAAACTCACTCAGGTGAGGAAAGGGACTCGAGGGCTTCACTGCAGGAAAAAAACACTCCCCAAGCCCTGCAGGATTGTTGGCTCTGTTTCTGTTTCTTACAGGTGTACCCACAACCAAAATAACTCACTTTCAGAGACTTACAAACACAAATACCCAGAGAGGACAGGAACAGCCAATGCTTCCTAGAGAATACATGGAAAAGCAATGCTCTACAGCACCCATTTTATACATGGAATAGTGAGTTTTGTAACACATGGGCTCTGTTTCCCTTTGAAATGGTGTGGGTGCTTTAGATTAGGTGTAACAAAGGAATTCTTCCCTGTGAGGGTGGGCAGGCCCTGGCACAGGGTGCCCAGAGCAGCTGTGGCTGCCCCTGGATCCCTCCCAGGTTGGACAGGGCTCAGAGCAGCCTGGGACAGTGGGAGGTGTCCCTGCCATGGCAGGGGCTGGGAATGGGTGATCTCTCAGCTCTCTCCAACCCAAAGCATTTTGTGATCTCATGAGAGTTGTATTTTTTACCCATTAATTGAAAGACACCTCCCAGACAGCGAAGGCTCCCAACAATGGGTGACAATGATCTGTCCTGTTAATTACTGTGTTAATGAGTAGGATGGGCAAATCAATGGCATCATGGAATAATTTCCAGGTAAGCCCAAGCTTTACTTGAAATAGGAGGGAAAGTATTGGTGGCACAATGCAGAAAAACACTTCAGCAGCTTGTGTGCACTGGAAGGAAGATCCAGTGACATTTTAAATGAACTGTACATTTATAAACCGTGTCTAGAGTTAATAAATTATTGAGGGTTAATACATGTTTCATGCTCCACGCTGGAGTGGCTGCAGCCCTGAAGGAATTGGAGTGAGAGAGAAGCTCTGCAGTTTTTTGTTGGATGTGGGAGCATGGGCAGGTCACACCTGCTGGGAAGGGTCAGACATGGTTTTATGCTGCATTTCTGCCAGCTTTTAGGGGTGTTTTCCTGGATAAATAAACCTACTGACCTGGCTGAATTCACAGCCATAAAATCCAACCTATTTATTACTACATTCTATCTGAAGAGTTTTTAATCTGTTAAACACATCCACCCTTGGCTGAAGGGTGAAGCGGAAACTAAAACATTAATCAAAATGGTTTTAAAAATTAATTCCACCTCTCTCTCCTATGATATTATAAAATACAGGCATGGTGGAAGTTAACTCAGAGTGGGAAAAGGACCCAGCCATTCCTGGAAAAGCAGGAATTCTCCTCCTTCTGAGTGCTGGTGCCAGAGCAGGGGGTGCAAAGGGCAGCATGAGGAGCAGCACTCACCTCGTTAAGGCCCTGCGAGATTCTAGTTCTGAAGATGCAGATGAGGCAGATACTGGGGACACTGGAGGCTGCAGGGCAGAAAATCTGTTCAGACTTGTGGCACTTGGTCGCAAGGAGTCTGGAGATGGTGGAGACAACACAGAGCAGAGCAACAAGGTCAGGAGCTGCTGAGAGCTCAGCCCAGCCACGGGGACAGAACTGCAGGGAAAAGGCTGGGCCTGCCCCACCTCACCCCTTCCTGCCACGAGGTCACACAGAGGGGACAGGGGAGCCCTCACTGGGGACAGCTCTGATCTGTGCCTGTGGGCAGGGACAGCACCCAGGGAAGGGCTGGAGCTGTGCTGGGGGTTTGGGTTGGAGCTCAGGAAAGGCTCTTCCCCAGAGGGTGCTGGCACTGCCCAGGCTCCCAGGGAATGGTCCCAGCCCTGGGGCTGCCAGAGCTGCAGAGGGTTTGGACAGGCTGGGATTGTTGGGGTGTCTGTGCAGGGCCAGGGGCTGGATTTGATCCCCGTGGGTCCCTTCCAGCTCAGAACATTCCCTGACTCTGTGAACCCCACCCACAGCTGGTCTGTGAATCCCACCCACACCTGCTCTGTGAACCCCACCCACAGCTGCTCTGCAGCAGCAAAGCCAAGGGTGAGGCTCCATCCTCACTTACCCATCTCGCTTGCCTTGGCTCCACCACTGCTGCCCTTCCCCCAGCTGCCCAACTGGGCTTTAGGCACGAGCTGAATCTTTTCATCTATTGTGGGCTGTAAAACACACCAAGAGGCACAGTTACAAGGGCAAATCGTACAGTGTAATGATAAATTGGAGATTTTTTGGCAATAATCCCAGTCTTGTGAACACCAAAATACACTTCACATATTTCTGGAAGACTAAACAGTGGACCAAGACAGGGGACACAAACAACAAAGGGCATCACAAAGAGTCTCTTCCAAATGTCAATGAGACATTCACAGTGAGCAGGAGCTTCTTTTTATTGGGAAATTCTGAAGCTCAGGAAGGTGGAAAAGCTCAGTATATCCGTATTTGAAAGATGTTCAGTGTGTTTGTGATGTGTAACCCAGATTCACTGTCCATCAACTCTCCAGTCATGGCTTTGGGGAGATCTGCAGGACACCAAACAATCCAGAGGGCAAAGGATGACAACAGGTCACAGAACTTGGAGGAAGTGGTGGCTGGCAAGAAGAGAATATTGATTTTACAATGTTCAGTGGGAGAGTTTATTGACAAGGAGGTTGTGACCTCGCAGATCTCAGGGGAGCTCCTCTCTCCCTCCAAAGCAGCTGCTGTGGAACCAGCTCCATTTGTATGAACAGGGGAGAAGGGCTTTTCCCAGGTGAGCTGTAAGCCCAGGCAGGAGGAAGCTGAACCTCTCCTGCTAATGAAGTTTTGGAAACTTTTATGACTTTCAGAAGGAACAAACTGATTGGATCTGCAGAAGGGCTGCAGTCTGTCCAGGTCCTGCTGTACAGCTCTCCAAGAATCCAGGCACTGAGTGTAAATAATAAGAACAAGTGACATTAAGTGGGACAAGGGAATATTTAGGAGTCACTGATTTATGCAAAGGCCAGACTTCTCCTCAGCAAGAAAACCCAGAGCTGTTCTGAAGTTCAACAAAGGAGAAATCTCCAACTTGCCCAACCTGCAGCCTGCAAAACTGTCCCAAATTCACCAGTTTAATGGTGAAATAACAGGAGGATGCTAATCTGGAGGATGAACATGAGAGTTTATCACATACTGGGGGATGCAACCATGCCACCAAGTTGAGAAACCTCTAAAGCAGACACAGCTCCTCCCATTCTACTGGAGCACCCTAAGTCTGGAGTGCTGCTGTTTGTGACACATCCAAATGGATGTGGCCTCCCTGTTTTACTGAGGAGCAGCATCAGATGAGGGTCTCAAGAACTTGAGGCAGCCAAGGATTGAGACTCCCAGGTGATGTGTTTGAGACCCATGGAACATGGGGGCTGTGCTGCATCTCCAGGTCACACAATACCCTGGGTTCACATTTTCATCACTGAATAAAATGCAGATTTTCTGACTGTGAGAGCTTCTGGATTACCAAAAGGACACTGTGAACCTGAGAAAGAAAGTCTGCACACTCCTTTCCCTCAGGACAAAACAGGAACATCCAGAAGAAAATGCAGCTTGATTTACACTCAGTATTAACTCTGAGGATTTAACGTGTCCCAAGGTTTGACCTGCACACACCCTCCTGGTCCTTCCTGGACTAACAGCTGTTTCATTGCCCTGAAGGAGGCTTGTGCTGGCACCTACCTTGGTGATTTTAAGGAACTTGGTGGGGTCCAGCACTCTGCTGTTCTTTGCCCCCTGCACAGTGTTCCAGCCACCTTCGTCGACCCGCGGGACACCTGAGGGAGACAAACAGAGCCACGTTTGGCTCAGATCAGCTCAGCTCAGCCCAGCCCAGCCCAGCTCAGCTCAGCCAGGTCAGCTCAGCCCAGCTCAGTTCAGCCAGGTCAGCTCAGCCCAGCCCAGCTCAGCTCAGCCCAGCCCAGCCTAGCTCAGCTCATCCCAGCCCAGCTCAGCCCAGCCCAGCCCAGCTCAGCCCAGCCCAGCTCATCCCAGCCCAGCTCAGCTCAGCTCAGCCCAGCTCAGCTCATCCCAGCCCAGCTCATCCCAGCCCAGCTCAGCCCAGCTCAGCCAAGCCCAGCTCATCCCAGCTCAGCCCAGCCCAGCCCAGCCCAGCTCAGCTCACTGTTCTGAGGGCAGGGTCCTTTTTGGGAACCTCCCTCCCTCCCTCCCTCTGCCTGTGCCCTCACACCCCAGCCTGCACAGAACAGCTCTCACTCCTTCCAGGGGCTGTTTTTGGAGGGGAGGCTCCTGGCTGGATTTCTCTGTGTTCCTGCAGGTGCTGCACATTGAGGAGCTCACAGGAGCAGGGGAGGTGAGATTGCCTGCCCTGACCAGAGCCTCACTCACCCCACAATTCCTGCAGCACTTGGCTGGTCTGACATGGAGCCCCTCAGGCACTCCCAGGTCCCTCACCTTCTCCTGGTGTCACTTTTAGGATGATTAAAGTCTACATGGATTTTCTTTACATCCCGTTTTCAAAGCACTTTCACTTGACAATCCTTAGAGAATCCTCCAATCCCTAAAGAATCCCCAAAATTACTTTCTTCTTGCCCTGCTCTGTCCCACTCTTCATTTTCCCAGTCACTCCAACTTTGTCTTCAGACAGTGCCCTGAGGGCCAGGAGCAGTTTAAGGTGACACCAAGAACTCCCTCACACAGAGTCAGCACCTCATGGTTTCAACAACTAAAGACAACATAGTTTTACTCCTGAAATGAGATGTTTTTCTCTTGAAATGAGACTCTGCAGTGCATGAGAATGAATGGCAAATCTGACTCCTAAGTAGTAACTTGTTAGAAGAGATTTCTAGCAGCCTGTCACAGAATCCAACATGGTTTGTGGAATGGAATGTGTAAGTACTGCTGGCCTGTGGTTGTTTCACCCATGAGATTTGCCCCTGAAAATCCCCACAGCCAATCCATGGCAGATCTGTTCCTTTTCCAGCCTCTGCCATATCAGGCTCAAATTTCCTCTGCTCATTACACGTAGGAAAAAAAAGACCCACAGATTTTTTTTCCTTTTATGTGGGATTCCCTGTAAGGGCACTGGATGTGAAATGAGCAGCCAACTTGGCTTTTACTTTACCTGGTCTCCTCTTGTCTTTGGTCATGAGTTGTTGCACCTTCCTCTGTTCTTCCTGCTCTTCAATCTTGGCTTCTTTATGGATCTGCTCGATGGTCTTGGGGCCCTGGTCTGCTCTCCGTGACACCCAATTGCACTGGGGAAGAAGAAAGAAAACCAAACATGTGCTCAGGGAAACTTCCAGAGGAGCATCAGACATGGGGGGTTTGAATATTGGGAATGAGGCCTCATCCTCCCACCTTTGTCATGCCTTGGAGGGGCTGGAGAAAATCCTGTGGAGCTGGGACACGTTATGGACATGGGTATGGACATGGGTATGGACACACTATTGACATGTTATGGACATGGTTATGGACACACTATGGACATGGGTATGGACACACTATGGACATGGGTATGGACACATTATGGACACATTATGGACACATTATGGACACATTATGGACACACTATGGACATGGTTATGGACACATTATGGACACATTATGGACATGGTTATGGTTAAGGACACATTATGGACATGGTTATGGACACATTATGGACACATTATGGGCATGGGTATGGACATGGACACGTTTATGGACTTGGCTATCCCAGCACCCCAGAGCAGAGCCTTGTACTCAAGTACAGAGAGTGCAGCCAAGACCTGACTGAATTCATTAATCCCCAGCCTGCACATTCCCAGCTTCTCTTTCAAGGCTCAGAGGAAAGAGAAGAGCTGCTGTCACTCTCTGTTTATGACTGATACTCTTTGTGGGAGCCTCTCCTCCAAGCTGGAGGGAAGAAATGAAAATAAAAAAAGCAAAAAGTGACTGATTTTAAGTGGAGACAGTGCTCTGCACTCCAGGAATGGTGATGGCTGACACAGGAATCCTGCAGAGAGGAGCAGCTGTCACTCCAAAAACATTTTCCTTGCTTGATGTGTCTTTTCAGCCATGCAGTGCTCAGACCCCTCCAGCCCTGGAATGACCACACTGTCCCTTATCTTGCTGCAGCCTCATTACAGCTCTTGGGGTAATTATCTCTACCTGCAGCCAAAATGGTGACTTCAGCCTCCACACAGCCCAGACCAGCTCCCCTGGAGGGGAATTACAGGTGCTGGGAAGGTTTGTTCCACCCATGGTCACATCTTCACCTGCACAGGTGGGGACCCCCTGCACTGCAGGTGTACTGACCACAGCACCAGGACAACATGGGGACATCTCCTGGCTTTGGACAGCCAGACCTGGGGGAGAGGGGAACAGATCTCCCCTAACATCCCACTTGAGCTGTGAATCCCTGCTCTTGCATGAGAGCTTATCCAGCCTGGACGTGGAAGGGAACATGACAGACTGGCATGGGAGCTGGGAATGTTCACCTGAAGGACAGAAGGCTCCAGGGAGAGCTCAGAGCCCTTCCAGGGCCTAAAGGGGCTCCAGGAAAGCTAAAGAGGGACTGGGGACACAGGGAATGGCTCCCACTGCCAGAGGGCAGGGTCAGATGGGATACTGGGAGTTAGGAATTGTTTCCTGGGAGGCTTTGTGCCCTGGCACAGGGTGCCCAGAGCAGCTGTGGCTGCCCCTGGATCCCTGGCAGTGCCCAAGGCCAGGCAGGACAGGGCTTGAAGCAACCTGGGACAGTGGAAGGTGTCCCTGCCATGCCAGGGGGTAGAATGAGATGATCCTTGAGGCTCCTTCCAAGCCAGACCAGCCACCCATGATTTCACAATTCTACTCACTGGAGCTGGGACCTACCAGCCTTAGGTCTATTACATCCTGAAGCATGAACCGAATCCTTGAGGAGGTTTTCCTCTCTTTCACAATCTTCTCCATCTGATTAAAATACTGGTCCATGCGGGGCTAGACAAGAAAAACATCAGAGAACATCATCAGCACCATCAGTTGTGGAGGAAAATGAGAACACTCCCTGGAGGGGCATCCAGCAGGTCCTGCATTCTGGGATTTCTGGGCTGGAAACATCAGGGACTCAGAGCTGCTCCCCAGAGAGGGGAGAGCTGGGTCTTGTACACTCCTCCAGGGTGGGTTTGAGGGTGCACAGGGCAGCACCTGCAGGAGATGAGGCACAACTGTGCAGGGCACACACCTTCTCTGGTTTTTAATTACATTTTCTCTGGGTTTTTAATTACACAAACCATCTACACCCTCGGCACGTACATAATAAACATTACATCCATTAAAAATATATCTCAATCTGAGCTTCCAGATTGAGATATCAATCAAATATCTCAAATTTGGAAGATCCAAATCAGCTGTGTGCTCACCTCAGCCCAAGAAAAAACTGGCTCAGGAAACAAAACGTGTACAAAACCAGCCTAAGACACATCATTCCATGGTTTATCCCCCGAGCTGAGCCAGGCCAGACTGAGCAGCAGCTCTGGGTCTCTCTGCAAGAACAGTTTAATGGGCTTGGCTGGGGCAAAAACCCCACAAACTCTTCATGCAGAAAATTGTGATGTGGTGGAATCCCAATAGGTTCACACTAAGACATGAACAGGGATCAGTAGAGAAGCTCTTGTTAGGTCTAAATTTGGCTCACCAAGCCCTTTTCTCAAATTAAGGCCTCTGGTTGTTCCAAACAAGAGTTTCAGAGCAGTTTTCTACCATGTTTCCCACTCTCTTCACTAAAAACCAGCTAAAACCATGTCCTTGTAGTTAAAGAAACAAGAAAAAATTCATTAAAATTTGTGTCTGGCCTTGCCTTGGAAAGTTCCAGCTCTGGAAGCAAATGTTTCCAGAGTTAGGCATGATGGGGAAATATTTCCAATGGACTTTGTTTAGAAGTTTTAATTAAACTATGACTAACAGTTCAGCTTCAATAAAAACACATAATAAAATGTCTACCCCATTAAGAAGGATTCTCTCAGTCCTGACAGAAATAACCAATCCCACAGGCAGGACAGAGACTCTGGCATTGCTCCCTTGCTCTGCCATGCCCCAGCTCGAGGGTGCAGAACCAGCAGAGCACCACAATGTTGCTTTTAGAGTGCTCCAAAAGACCAAAACAGCATCCAGGCCTCATCCAGCCTGGAAGTCAGACCTGGTTTTCCTCCCAAAGCACACAGAGAAACTGAATCCCACTCAGAGCACGGGTGTTTGCTGATAAACCCTGCTGGTTTGGTCACTGCTCACAGAACAGGGAATCCCTTGCCCTAGGGCTCAGGACTGATCTGCTGCAATCCCTGAGATGCTGAGTGCAGAGGGAGCTCCCTGCCCGGGGCAGCTGAACACAATTAGCTCCGTTTGTGTCCAGAGCCCAGTCCCACTGATTCCTGGCAAAAGCCTCGAGTTGCTCATCCCAAGGCTGGTTTGTGTGAAGGAGCAGCAGAGTGTCTGTGCCAAGAGAAGCTCTTGGAGTGCACAGTGCTCTGTGCTGCAGATAGATTTGCTGGAAAAGGGGGAAGGAGGATGCAGAACAGCTGCCACATCCCAGCACATCTGGGGACAAGGGTGACACAAAACACAGGACCCCCGAGGCTCAGGTGGGGGTTTGGACTGGTTAAGGAGGGTGCTGCAGATTTAACCTGAACAAGACATTTCATGGTGGCTTTTGTAGGTAACATAAACCTTCAACTGGAAATAATAATGTTTTGGGAACTACAAAGGAAGAGGGACATTCAACTTGGAAAAAGGAAATGTTGAGCATTTCTGGGCTGTGTATTTGGATAAAATCTTTGGAAATAACAACTGGAAAACACAGTTGAAAATGATACAGAATCTATGACAGAGCAGGGAGCAAGGCCAGGTCATAACGAAACATCCACAGAGGAGTGGATGATTTCCTCATGCCATATGGAAATTCCTGAAGAAAAAACAAATCTTCAAATAAAAACACCCCACACCCATTTTCCCAGCTCTGCTCAGACAACCTCATCCCTCGCTCCCACTCCTGCCCCACCTTTGCCTTCTCAAAGTCCAGGTCCTTGCCAATGGTCGTGAGCAGGCGGCAAAGGCACTCGAGGGACTCCTCGTCGTGGTTCTTCAGCAGCTTCACCACGCAGTCGTGCATGATGGCCTCTGTCAGCATCTTCAGCTTGAAGAGCTCGCCGATGAATTTGATGTTCCCGATGGATCTCCGCCGGGCTTTGTCCTTGGCCTCCTCCAGCTCGTCGTGGAGCCGTGTCTTCTCCTCTGGCTGGAAACAGGAAAACAGCTCTGCAAAACCACGTTTCCAGTGCACAGAACTCTTTGTAAGATCCAGTTTTATGTTCATAGACACTGTTCCCTCTTTTACTTCTAAAGCCCAGAAAGATGTTGGGATAAACCTGTGACCCTGTTCACAGGGGTCCCAGAACGAGGGAAGAGATGAGGATCTGACTCCATGGTTCAGAAGGCTTGATTTATTATTTTATGATATATCTTACATTAAAACTATACTAAAAGAATAGAGGAAAGGATTTCATGAGAAGGCCAGTTAAGAATAGAAAAAGAAGGAATCATAACAAAGGCTTGTGGCTCAGACAGAGAGTCTGAGCCAGCTGGCTGTGATTGGCAATTAATTAGAAACAACCAACATGGGCCAATCACAGATGCATCTGTTGCATTCCACAGCAGCAGATAATCATTGTTTACATTTTGTTCCTGAGGCCTCTCAGCTTCTCAGGAGGAAAAATCCTAAGGAAAGGATTTTCCATAAAAGATGTCTGTGACATAAACCCACTGTCAAGGCAAGTAGTTTTTATTATGCTCAGGCACAGTGACAGGATGGAAGTCTCAACTCCAAAATCCCCCCAAATCAACTGCTGTTTCAAAAGGAAATAATTTTGTAAAGGAGTTCTGAGAATTTATGGAGAAAAACACCACTTACAGTGGTGGCAGCTTCGAGTTCTTTCTGCTTCTTTTCAAAGACATCATCGTCAGCCTTGTCCTTTTCAAATTCCTTCTGGCAGCGATTTAACAGCAACTTACGGAAATTTACTGTGCTCCCAGGTTTGTCTGCCATGGGCACTTTCAGCTGGAGTGAGAAGGAAGAAAAACATCAGCAGAAATAGGGATAAACTCCACAGAGGAGGGGTCATCCATAACAATTTATTTTGCTGTTCATGTTGAGCTGCACGGCTCTGCAAGGCTGTGAAAGTAAAGCCTCACATCAGGATTACCAGCAGAGTTTTACACTGCAGATGTAAAGTCACACTCCAAACTTGGCTGACACCACCTCTGCCCAGGGATGAATTACATTTCCATCCATATGATCCCTTAAAAGCACCCTCTGCTTGATAACACTCCTGTTCTGTGCTGAAGGCTTAAGCCATATTCCTTCACTGCATGTCATGAAGGACCTGGGGAAAAGGGGGCTCTTTGTCCCAAATTCACTGAGAATGATCTGTGCAGAGCCTGGCTCATCCTGGGCTCCCTTGGAACTGACAGACACAGAAGGCTGGGCAGGCCCTGGCACAGGGTGCCCAGAGCAGCTGTGGTTGCCCACCCCAGAAGTGTCCAAGGCCAGGTTGGACGAGGCTTGGAGCAACCTGGGATAGTGGAAGTTGTCCCTGCCCATGGCAGGGGGAGGAATGAGAAGAGCTTTAAGCTCCCTTTCCTGCCTGTGCTATCCCATGCTTCTGTGATTCCATGAACTTCCCAGATCCGACCCATCTTGCAACCAGGTGGAGCAAGGAGTCCTCAACTCCCAACAACTGCTCCAAGCAACTCCCTCTGCCTTAGGCATGGCCAACAAACCAAGACTCCACATTAATAATTCCTGCTTACACTCAGGAGCTACCCCTCTGCTCTCTGCAGTTTCTGTGAGTTCCTGTCCCCTCTTACCGTCACCAGGCAGCGGCACATGTTGGCGTAGGCCACGGAGAAGCTGGGCTCATCAATGGCCTTCTCAAAAACCAGGTCAATGACTCCCTTCAGCCTCTCCTCCGTGTCCACCGTCAGGTCTGTCACCTGCTTCATCAGCTGGTTGAACATCTGGGGTGTCAGCTTGTTCAAGATGCTTCGTACCTTGCGGAACAGCTCCTGAGGGACACAAACGCCGCAAGCTCAGGCACAGCTGGTGCAGGGGGATTTCAGGAAGGAGCCAGGATGCTTCCCACAGGGGAATGGAGACATCCTGCAGGAATGTCTGGGAAGCTGAGTGACACACCACAGGTTTCTGCACAGCCCAACCCCAGTCCTCACCTGGTTACCAAAGACCAAGACTACAGGGCAGGAGTTCTGGGAACACCCAAGTGCTTTTGTCAAGTGCCAACAGAGGCACAAAGCCCCTCCTGTCAGAAATACTCTTATTTATATCAGTTTAATCCATGAGATATAAATTAACAGGGAGTGGTCTCTGTCTCCTTCAGCCAGAGGTAATCAACCTCTCCTATAATTCGCTCTAAGGTACTTTATTTTTTCCTGTCCAGGATGATAATGGGGTCAACAACACCACCATGAGCTCCAAGAACAGAATTCCAGTGTTCTTCAAGACCATTCCAACTTATCCTACAAATTACAGTCTTGACCACCACACAAACACTTCCTCCCAGAGCGAGTGCCCCGTGGAGGAGAGGTGGGGGAGAAGGACAGAGGCAGCTCCAGACAGCACCATTGGGCTGGGCAGGACAACTGAGGGATTTCACAGAGGAACCTCAGCCTTGCTGAGGATTCAGGGAAGAAATGTGGTCTAAAAGGAGATGAAAACCAAGTTCTGTGCTGGGAATGTAATGCTCTTTGCTTTAGAACAGAGACAGAAATATTCCAGTAAAACAGCAGTAGGAAAGCAATCCTGGAGGAGAGACAGGAGCTTGTCTGGTGTTCTCTGCTTAATTTACAGGACTGGCATTTAAACAAGAATAAACATACAAAAATTACCATCAAGGTAGGGGAAAACTGGGATTCCAACTGGAATGCACTGCCCTTTTTCACTGTCTGATACAAGAGGGAAGCCAAATTCCCATTACCTGGGGCAGCTGCTGCACCCTCAGACCGGCTGATGCTCTCACCTGGGTTTTGACATTTTCTGGGTCCTCAGTTTGGTTTTCCCTCTTCAGGCTCGGCTTCCAGGCGTTCTCTGCCTTCTTCAGGTGCACATCCTCCTTCACACACACAGTGATGATCTTCCTGGGCTCCCTCCTCTGGCCAGGCTGAGATCTCCTCGGTCCAACATTCAACAACTAGGACAAAAACATTCCTTGTTACATCCCACTTCAGGCTGGTAACACATCCAGGGCAAACACCAACACCCACTGATGGCACTGCTGACCACCAGCATGTCCTGCTGGGACACCAGGAGCCCCTCTGCCCCAGCACTGCTCCAGGCTGCTCACAGGGAATGTGGAGACACCCAACACATTCCTCTGGGCAGCTCTTCCCAGCAGAGAGATGGGGTGACTCTGCCTACAGAACCTGCACAACCCAGAAGCACCAGCTCTGGGGGCTGTTCCAGGGGACAGAACTGACCCCAAATGGCCAAAAGTGCCTCTTGGGATCAGAAACTGCACAACTGAGGCATCACAGCAAGGTGTGCAAGAATTCAGCCTTTACAGGAGTATTTCAAACATGCCATCCCAAGCACTTAGACAATGATAAACTGGCAGCTCTGCCAGAAATGTTGAGTTTTACTGGAGATTGCTTCCAACAAAGCCATTTTGAGATGGGAATTACGTAAAACACAGTGAAGGAGTATCACTGCAGCTCCTGGACTTGAAAATATGGATCCTAACAGATATGGGACAAACTCTGAGTGGTTTCACAGAAGAAAGGGAATCAGGGTGCTTTGGAAGTGCCTAAGCACCTCTGCAATCCTGTGTAACGTGATGCTCCTCCTGAACAGGCACAAAACCTGCCACAGCTGGGGAGTTTTTCTCCACATGTACAAGTGGTAGGGCACAAGACACCCCCAAACTTCCTCTCCATCATCTGATTGAGGACTAAATGTACCAGGTGCTATTGGGAGGTTGCTCTTCCCTCATGCTCTTTCACATTTCTGAACTCATTTATCACAAATGGCCAACCTCAAGGTACAAATTAAAGCACCAAAACTCCATTATCAAAGCTGGTACTTCCCCCAGCAGTAATTAATCTGCTCAGCAGCCACTCATGGAAGATGGGCCATTTCAAAGACTGCTTTGTTCAACAAAGGGATTCAACAAGCATCAGAAAGGCCACTGCAGTTCTTGAAGAGCTTCAATGAATAGGAGGAAAGGGCTCTTGGCTGGTGCCTCTTACGTCATACATCAGCCACAAACCTGGGTTTGTGGTGACTGAAAGGCAAAATTCTTCTCAAAGGCAGGAGGGAGTTGAACCACTTGCCTTTGACAAGGTAAATGTGTGCAAATGAGCAGGACCACCAGCAGTGCTGGAGCCCTTGTTTGGGATAACAGCAACAGAGGAAGATGTTGTCAGAAGACAACAACCTCACCCTGAGGAGTGACCTGCGCCCTGTGGTGCCTGGGAGAGGCCTCCAAGGGCCAGGGTCTCACTGGGCTCCCCTCAGCTTACAAAGATCCCTGTTCACATCCCCTGCCATGCACAGAAACAGCCCAGCAGATTATTCCAACTGCACGGGGCACAAGCCCCATGAATGCTGTAATCACAGAATCATTTATCTTGGAAAAGATCTCCAAGATCATCAAGTCCAACCACTTGTAGTGTAACCACACCAGCTGATCGCTCCTGAGGAGTCAACAGTGGAACAGGGAGCCTTCAGGAGTTTCTGTGTGTCAGACACTGATCCCTCCCTGTGTCCCCTCTCTGCTCCCACCCTGAGTGACACCAGTGTGGCTCAGCAAGGCCTGACAGCAGCCCTGCCTTCACACAGCACCTCTGGTGTTGCACAGTTCTGCTGCCCAGGCTCTGACCACGCTGCCCACGGGGACAGAAGAGACTTCCCTCAGCTGAAGGGCCAGACAATGGTGTCACAGAAACTGACTGGGCACAGCCACATGTGCCACAGCTCAGCACACACCTCCTGCCCACGGCCAGCTCTGTAATCAGAGCCAGGCTGCAGTGTGCCCTGAAACCCCAAACCTTTGAGATCATCTCCCCAGAACAGAGACAAAGCCAAGGAGAGGTGACCTGCAGCCACCCCATGTCCTGCACAGAGGCAGCTCTGGTGTGAAGGACCCCCAGACACACCAGGCTGTGACACACGGGGACGGAGTCGCAGAGGCCGGCGCTTCCTCGGGCACGGGTCCATGCAAATGTTCCCTCTCAGCAAACCCACCCACCCCTGAGGGAGGTGACTCCCTTGGACAACTGAGGGATGCACAGAACACCAGTGTGTCACCTGTCACCTCCTCACATCCAGCTGCCTTTGAGCCCAGACCTTTCAAGCATCAACACAACGACGACTTTCTTTGAGACTGTATGTTTTTAATATCTGTGAATAAACTCAATTCAAATTGTGTGATTAGGTTTTCAATCAGTGAACAGAAGCATCCTTTGAAGATGTAATAACAATAGATGGATCTAACTTTTAAGAGAAATGGTCTAGGGGTCTGGGGTTTTTGGCTCCAGATTCATACAGCAAGTTCAAGAAGTGCCTGAGCTCAGGCCTGGTTTCCTGTAAATAATGATGGTTCTGGAGCATGGCACAAGTACCAGGTGTTCCTGCATGAATCTGAATGACCTCTCTTCCAGAGGAAGACACGGGGAAGGAAAGCAGAAAGACAAAGGTACAAGACTCCTGCAGAGGAGCCAAAGGCTCACAGCAGCACAGACTGGCCTGGTGCTCCCACTCAGGCCACAAGTCATGGAAATACTTTAGAAACCATCCAAGGAATTAAGGAAGTGCTTCTCCCTCTGTAAGAGGCTTTGAATGCAGACAGTGAAATTGATCTTCGATGGTGGGAGGGCTTGTGCCTTCCAGGAACAAGAACCGAGGTGATTTCAGTTTCCACCACCCCTCAGGAAGGACAAAGCCAACGCAGCCTGTGCAGGGACGGACCCGCCTGCTCCAGCCCCACATCTCTGAGTTTGCATCTCCTCACCTGCCACGCTCACCTAACCCTGCCTACACCACAGAGCCTTCCCAGCTGCACCCTGTCCTGTGCAGCTCCACCCCGCTGCCGTCCGACACGACGCTGGTTAGTGGCAGAGACAGTCATAAAACACGTTCAAGCAAAAAGAGGGAAACAAAGACAAAAGCCAAAGAAGCGAAACAAAAGACTCTCAACGTGCCGGAAGCGGTTAGCGCCGAGCTGCTCCACGTTACGGGGGCAAGGAAGAGGAAGTGGATGGATGGTTGATGGCATGGCCTGTGCAGAGGTGGGATGGCTGGGGACAGGCAGCACGCACGCAGGGGTGGCCATGCTCACGAGAGGGAACGTCTGCCATGGCTGGGCTCAGAACCCTCTGATCCTACAACCGCTGGCGTCGAGGACAGGCTGGTTAAACCACGGCACCTTCCAGCCCTCCTCCAGAACAAGGCAAGGAGAGGCTCTGCTCTGCAAAGGCGCAAATGTAAGATGTATGTTACGTGCTGAATGCTCCAAATGAACGGGGTAAGCGGGACTTACCTTTTCTCCCCCTTTCCACAGGTCTGCAAAGTGCAGACCCTCGCGGATCCCGCTCGGGCCAACGTCCCAGCATGCCCTCAGCTGGTGATGTCCCACCCACCACTGAAGACTGCCTAGAGGGGTACAACGCAAGTCTTGTTTCGGTTTTTTTTAAACAAGGTTGCACCTTTTTGTAAAGTTTTCTGCCAGTCATTCTTTATCAACGGCGGGTGTTGGGGAAAAAAGGCAACTCTACAAAAAGGTGCAAAGTCTGGGGGGAGAGGGGGGGATTTGGCTTACCCCTATCGGCAGGTTCCTCAATGGTGGGTGAGGCGAGACCAAGAGAGGGCATGATGGGGGCCCGCACCGAGCCAGGGAGGGCAATCCAGGGGTGCTCTGCACTTTGCAGGCCTGCGGAGAGACAAAGAGCGACAGCGGCGTTACCCGGGCGCCGCAGGGCTCGGGACACTCAGCGCTGACGGGAGAGGAGGGAGGCACCACAGTGCAGCCCAAACACAGCAAACACCGGCGACCTCGCCGGGTTCTGTGGACCAGGTGGTGCTCCAAGAGAAACTGTGGCACCCAGGCAACTCCAGGACACAGGGGTGCACCTCAGAACTGAGGCACTGCCATGAGGCTGCTCCCAAACCAGTACTACTACATTGACCCAAAATCGCTGGGTTTGACTCCTGGAAACCTGCACACTTGGAAGTTGGGGTGATTCGGGGAACTCTTCTGGAACCAGCAGATGTGAAAGCTCCACGATGGCTGTGTCGTTAGACACATCCAGATGGACACAGCAGAAGCAGCTCAACAGCTGAAAATCAGTGATTGTCCCTAACGGTGGCACAGCGTCCTCCTCCAGTGGCACTGACGTGCTGGGGGCATCCGTGCCCCAGGAAAAGACATGGCAGAGGCATGAGTGAAGAACTCACAGGGGGATTTCAGAGGGTGGGCAAAGCCAGACACAGGGAGAAGGGAAAATGGAAGAAAAGCAGCGGAAAAGTGGAAAAACAAGGAATGATGTGACCAAAGCAACATGTGGAAGCACAGAGAAAGCAGGAACACACAGGTGCTGGCTGTATTTTGTTTGTTAGTAAATCTCTTTGCCCCGTGGGTGTGTTTTGCAGCACAGCCCCCAGGCTGACGCGCTGACGCCGGGTCTGTTGTACGACGAACACGCGACCGCGCACGAGACTGCCGGGTCCTGGTGTGGAAACGCTTCCACGTCTCCCACAGGGAAACAGGAAGGACACAAACCCTTCCCAGACAACAGCTCCCCATGACAAACATCCACAACCGTTCCCAATTCCCCCACATTTTGTCAGCCAAGCAAACATCACCCCTGTATTCATCCTGACAAAACCAGAACAACCGGCGCATTGGAAGAGGCCCAAAAGCCTGAGGAGGCTTCATCAGTGTTAGGGCCAGTTTTGAAATGAGCAAGTTGGGGTAAACTCACACTTCCAGACACGTTTCTTCCCCCGGGGGCTTGCCTCCCAAAATCAGCAAAGGCTGGGGTGAAGTCGGGGCCTCGTGGCAGGATCCGGGGGTCCAGGGTCCTCAGCGGCAGCTTGGGCTGACTGACCTGTGCCACGAGCAGAGCACACAGACAGGGAATGCTCAGCCCATGCAATCTACACACAGCATCTGCTAAAGCAGGACAGTCATTTTAACAGCCAAATTAAAGTTTTAATAAACTGCTCAAGTTTTAGGCACCCACACTTGTGCTAAAAATAAGTATTTAATTTAAAACATCATTCATTCATAAAATATGTTCATTTAAAACATATCTTTAGGAGACTATTGAAGGTGGAGCTCAGAAACATTTTAAGGATTATGGAGGATAAAATTATAGTAACACGAGGCTGTCTTGGTTCAGGAGCATGAAACTGCCACCTTCCCTCAAAGCAATGGCTTTTGTGCCAACATGAGGGATGGGCAACTGAGCCCAGGAAGCTCAAACACAGAAGAGTGAGAAACAATCATGGGAAAGTAGAAGGTGGATGAAATAATTTTGGCAATAAAGCTGCATTTTACAATTTGCCTGGGTATGAAACTCAGAGCGGAAATGTTTCTGCACACCCAAATCCCTGAGTCTCAAGAGTGAGGCTGTCGTGGCTCCATCAAAGCCAAGGAACTCTCCAGCTCTCAGTGAGAGCAGGACGAGGCCTCGGTGTCAGCACTCAGAAATCCCAAGTGTTTCCCTAAGCCCAGACCTCCAGCAATCAGCTCTGAGTTGAAGCTGGAGAGAAATCCCAAAACTGCCCGAGAATGGAGTTCTTAGAGATCTTTTATTAGATCAGCTTATAAATAGTGAAGAAACTGCTTCAGATCAAAAACCAGTTTGCCCACAAGCTTCTCTCTGCTTTTTAATTGATCTAATAGATCAATTAATTGATCTAACAGAAGCCACTGCCTCTCCATCCAGCCTTGCTTGGATCCTCAGCTCTTCACGGCTGGGTAATTTTAAATTTTAATAACATCCTGGTATAACTTAATCTAGATAAAGACTATCAAAAACACTTCAGTTTTTAATCATCTGTGCACGCTCATCAGGCAGCAACACCTCTATTTGTAGAATTTTGTGATGAGACCAACTATTCCCACTTCCCACTAAACCTGGCACGGAAATGGTTCAGGAATGAGGCACTATGGATCTTTATTTATATCAAAACCCTGCACGTACCTGTTTGATGGGCTCTCCTCTCACCTTGTCGAGCACCACGTCGCTGATGGGAGGCAGCCCCTCGGGCTTCTGGATGCAGGCAGGCATGAACTGGATATCCAGCAGGAACTCCCGGTCGTATTGCTTCTTCCCCTCGGGGTCCAGGGGCTTCCACTGCTCTATAGGGAGAGAAATCCCTGAGAGTCACAAGAAACAAACCCCCTGCTCACCCAGATGTGGTCCTGGTAAATCCAAAGGGATGAGGCTGCTGCACCAGCCTGGGATGTTTTGATTTAATTTGATTTTCATTTTGAAGGGAGAGAGGAGGGCAACACACGTAACATTGGAGGGACACGAACAAGAGCCAGGTCCAACCCCACCCAGATCTGGGCACTAATTCCAGTTCTAACTCATGTATGTAACTTTGACTTCTCTCCTGTGGGATATGGTAGAATAGGGACAATTCCCTGTTTCTGTGTGAAAATGCAGAAGTTAAAGGGGTTTGTCTGGTGTAAAAGGAAGTAATAAACATGAAGTCAAGGAGAGCAGAGCATGGAACAAAAACACCCTCTGAAAACGTGAAACCATGAACTGTGAACAACCCTGGAGATAACAAGCAGAAACAAGAGAAGCCACAACCACAGACCATGATCTGAGAATTACAACTTTCCACCTGTTTTATATGGGACTTTTTGCGTGTGGAGGACCCTGCCTGGTGCAAATCACAGCATAAACCTCCAGCCACTTTAGCACGAGGAAAGTCAGTCTCTGGTGGCCTGGAGATGGGATTTCCAGCACTGGCCACACAGTTTGTTTGAAATTAGGGAAGAAAACATGTTTTATCTGAAGGAAAACATCTGTATGAGATGCTGCCTTTGGGTCTCCCTCATGCCAGGCTGCATTATTCAGCATTCATCAGCCCTTCATGTATTTATTATTCCTTTATTTCACTCTCTGAGTCCTGGTTTTGGATCTCTGGGATCTCACCATCTGCACCCCTGCAGTGTCCACAAGCAGGGACTTACTCCAACTGTGGGTTTTAATAACTCAGAATGAAAAAACACAGAAGTGATTGCACACTTTAGCTCTTTAAGCAGTTACAGAGCTTCAGGATACAGGGGGGCAGAAATGGTTTGGCTGGATCCAGGCTGGAATTCCTGGCCTGCCCACTGTACCTGTCATTTACCATGGAACAGCTCCAACACAACAACAAGCAGTTTAGGTGTAGTTCCTTCTCCTGGGAAGCTCTCACTGAGCTGTTTTAATGTGAAGAGCAGCTGGGCAGCATCACAGGAAGGATCCCCCATGCAGGCAGAGACAGGGATCAAACACACAACTCCTCCAAAGGCAGAAATTCCCCTTTCTCAGCAGGGCAGAGCTGAAATCAAGGACTGTTGCACAAGCCTGATGTATGCTGCTTTTCCAGGGATCCATCCAACCCTTCCAGCTGAGTGAAAGGACATCTGGACACAACTGGGATTGTTCTGACTGCATCAGATGATGAATTATGGATTAACTTCAGGAAGTGGTGAGTGAACTGCTCAGGTACCCTGAGTGTGATGAGCTATCAAGAGGCCTCTGTGTTTTCCCCTCACACTATGACTGTGCTGAATTAAAAAAACCAAAGCAATTGAGGTCTTTGTCAGAACAAAGTGGTGCACAAATAACCACTGCAGTGGAGTCCTTTAATGGTGGTGCTCCTTGTCCACCAGGTTCTCCAGGTCCTTCCTTATTATGATACTCTTTAATTTCTGGGCTCCTAAAAAATGACTTCTTTATTTGGAAGGAGTTTCACTTGAATAAGAAATTGCTTAAAAATTAGGAGCAACTGAGAAGTTGGTCTCAAGTTCTCTCTAAATGAGGTGGATTAATTCAGGTTCAGATCTATAAATTACAAAATCTTCATAAATAACAAAAAGGTTAGGCCTTCATAAATAACAAAAATGCTCTATAGATATCCTATACCCTAATCAATGGGACTGAGCTGGGCAGTGCCTGGATCCAAAACCACAAACTTTTTCTTTTCCTTACTTTTGTAGAAATCCAAAGATCCATGCAATTGTTTAGCCAGGAAATTAAATCTTTATGAACACACACATTTGTATTTAGGACCCAATGAGCACTTTCATTTCTTATTTAACCACCTCTTATTTCAGAAGTATATTGGTTTATGTGGAATTTCTTGGATGGTTTCCAGCTGTCAATCACACAGGAATCAACCCTCTGTCATGCTCTGCCAGCATCCAAATGAACAAAAATGTCAAGGAATTTGTGATTTTCTCTTCTCAGCAAGACAAAAACCCTTTTCCCCTTGTCCTAGGGTGAGGTTATGATGCTTGTATCCCAATTTGTGTGTTCTGTTTATGATGGATATCATGGTCTGTGCTTTCAAGACTGGCTCTGAAGCGTGAATGTTTTGGTTTGGTTTTTATTATCAGCTGTTCCCTCATGGCTGGTGGGACACACAGACAGGGCAATACATGGTGCTATTTTTGCTTTTTGCTTTGCTCTTGCTCTTTGCTTCTGCTCATTAGTTAGTTTAGCTAAGCACTCCAAATTTTCCCTGGACTGTTTTTCCTTTCCCTTTTTTGGACCTACTCGAACCTGTCCCAGACTGGGACCTGGGAACACCGAGAGTTTGCACCTTGTGGCTGCAGCAGCTGCCCCAGCACAGGAGGGACTGATAACAGAGAGACTGATAACAGAGCAACCACCCCCAACAGAGACTTTCTGAATTTGCCATCTTTTTCAGAGCAGTGAAAGAGTGCTGTCATCCGGTATTGTTCATTTTGTGTGCTGTGCCTGTTAAATAAACAGGTTCTTTCCACTTCTCTCTGAGGAACCAATTCTGGGGAGGGGCTGTGTGGGTTTGCTTTCTGGAGGAGCCCCCTTTTGGAGGTTTCTTCCCAAATCTGCCCTAAACCAGGACACTCTTTTGCCCCCTGGAAGATCTCTGGGGGCCTGCTGTGTTGCAGATCTCAGCAGAGCTGACACAGCGCACACCAAATCCCCTTCCAGCCCCATGGAGCACACACAGGGATGGCACTCGGGGTGGCAGCAGCCCTGACAGGGGCAGGCAGAGCAGCAGAGGGAGCAGGACCTACCTGGTTTGTACTGGTACAGGGGCCCCTCCCCGGAGCTCTCGGTGCAGCTGGAGGTGCCGTCGGCGCCCTCGCCCTCCGAGACGCTCTCGGCCCCGTTCCGCACCGGCTCTGCCTCCTGCTCCCCGTTCTCCTCCACAGCTTTCACTGCTTTCAGCTCTGAGGGCTCCCTCTCTGCCTCAAGCCCATGGCTCGTTTTCTCCTGGTCAGATTCAAGTACTTTGTCCCCTGAAGGTTCCTCCTCCTCCTTCGGCTGGAGCACGGACAGAGCAGAGGTTTTGTTAGAAACACCCTGACAAATTCAGTGCACGTGGAACTGCTCTTCATGGATTCACACGGCATTTTTGGGAGCAGCAGGAATACAAATGCATCTTACACAGAGATATGGAGCACCACACTGAGCCACTGGGTGATTTATCAGCTCATTCCCATGGATAACCCACTGATAATTAATGGTGCAGCTGGAGAGACTCAGCATTGCCCATGAAATCCCCATGGGATTGGATGGAGGGAACTGTTAAGCCATGAGCAATCCCAGCCTGGAAACACAACTCTGCTTTCCTCCTCTCCTACCACCCATGAGAAAGGGGTGGTAAAGGGCACGTGGTGCTTGTTTTGGGGGATTCTTCCTTTAAATGCCTGCTGCCAACTGGAGCAGATGCCACTAAGGAAAGCAGTGTGAGATCCAGCCACAATGCCAGCATCTCAGTTTCAGGGAAAAGCATTAATAGTATCCCTGGCTGTTAATTTTAGAGCTCTCCAAGGACACAGCCTGATTGTGCATTCAGACGAGGAGGCGTCGGAATCGCTTCTCCCGGGAGAATCCCAGCCCCTCTCAGCACTGAACAAAGGAGTAACTTCACTGAGGATGCTCTGGAGGAGGCTCCTGATCCTCTGCCTCCCTACCTGGCTGAACCACATCCTGAAACGTTTCTTGCAGATTTTTCAAGGGAATTCTCTGAAGAATTCCCCAGTGGAACTGCCGGGTGCTGCAGGAGACACCGACTGCTCCAGGGGAGGATGAGGAAGTGTGGAGGATGAAGCTGCTGGTGCAGCCCCTTTGCTCTCCTGCTCTGCACCACATCTGGTCAACCTCAGCTTTCATCCACACACTGGGCAGTCTGAATTTCCACATTTTTACTCTCTTGCTCCTTTTCTGATTGATTCTAACCCCATAGTGACCCAGGATATTAAGCACAGCCCCTTGCTGCAATACCCCTACCAGAATAGCAGCAAGGCAGGTTTTCTTTACTCATCTCATCACTCTTGAGGTGATTTTGCCTGAAAACTTCAGCATTTTCCTTTATCAGCTTCTCCATCAGCTGGTCATCAGGAAAACCATCCTTGGCCACGATATCCTTGTGCCAAATGTCAGGATGGTGGCCTGGGACCAAAATGGGGCAGTGCTGAAGGATCCAAAGCCACTTTTCCCTCACCCTTCACTGAAAGGGGTTCCTCAGTGCTCGAGGCTGGTGGAAGTTTAGTGGAACCTTCTAAAGGAAGGTGTTCCTTGCCATGGCAGGGGTTGGAATGAGATGAGTCTTTAAGGGTCCCTCCAACCCAAACCAGTCTGTGATTCCATGACTGTATTAGTCATTAAATTAGGCAAACCCAACAAAAACTGAAGAGTTTAAAAGGGAGCAGACTGACCCCTGTTATCTAAAGGATGCTGGGGAATAGCAGAATTCCTCCCCAAAACTGCCCTGGACCCTGTGGGACAATGAGGAAACAGTGTCTCTAAAGCACAATTTCCAGAGAGGAACAGCATCTTCAAATGTGGGTAGAGCAGGACTTTGGCTCCCTCTCACCTCTGTTTCTGCCTCTGTCGCCTCCTCAGTGCCCTGGGGCCGCTCTTTTGGTTTCTTCCAGGTCTTTGGTGCAGTTACAGCGGTTTGGGCTGCAATGGAAACGTGCATCTGTTACAGCCCTGAATGGCACGGGGCTGCTGGGGCTGGGGGGATGAGCTTTCCTCCCAGGGGCTGCTCTGAGGCACAGAACAACAAAGCAGCTCAGCCTCGTGGAGGATTCAGCTTGGTTCAACCTCTCTGGCTTTCAGTGCAGCAATAACAATCATTAGAATGACATGAAAACACAGGAATTGTTCTACAGGTTGTTCATTCAAGCTCCAAATGGCACTTGGGGTAGCAAGGAGGTCACTGCCAACAGGACAAAGATCATGCAGGGAAAAAAACCTTCAGGAAGCCAAGAGTTTGGAAAGACCAGGCGCTGGCTGGGAGAGAGGGTTGGGTTGTTCTCGACATATTTTTCTCAAGAATTATCATCATTATAATATTGACCATAAGCAAGCCCAAATTTCCAGTATCTCATCCAAAAGGAAAACTCCTTCAATCCTGCAGCACTGCTCTGAGCTGGATTTATATTTCAATTTAAAAGCAGGTTGTAACTCCAGCATTAATGATCTCCCTGGCCAAGTGAGTCAAAGGAAACACCACAGAGTATTCCCAAGATCAGCACTGATTTACTCCAATCGTGTTTTCCCCCTAAAGGGTAGAAGAAACCACACAATATATTAAGAGGAGACAAACCCATTAATCCAATCTGCTCCCAATTTGTGGCAAATGCTCCCAGCTTAAATTCGGATCCCAGGCACACATTCCCAGTTGACAGAGTGTAAATGGGATTGATTTTGTGACTGAAGATTACTGCAAACAGATTTCCAGCTCTGGCTTTTGGTTTCCAGCAGACACTGTGGAAAAATCCCAGTGTGCACTTCCTTTATCACAATAAACCAGAATTTTGAAAGGTTCTTCACTATAAATAAGAAGAGTAGTAACAGCCAGCTCTGTTCCTGAGGGCGTGGAGCAAATGGGATTTGCTGCATTCCCCCTGCCCCAAAGAATACATAGGAGTTTCTGTGGCTTCCCCAGGGTGTTCCCCTGTTTGGAGGGTGACCATGGACCTGCAGATTCCCAGGGGAATCTCCACATCCAGACCAACCCAAAGAGCAACAGGAGCTACTGGTGCTGATGGAAGACTTTTACCTTCAGGCTGAACACCCCAAAAGCAAAGTCAATTAAAAAAGGAAAGTCAATTGAAACATCATCTCCTTGTTCACAGAACCAACAGCTGGAAAAAACACACAGAGCTCCCAAGCTCCAGGTCCTGCCCATCCCACCCATTGTGTCTCCCTGTGGAGAGGCTCTGAGGGCAGGGCAGAGCCCCAGCACAAATCCTGAATTTCCTGGGGCTCAAAGGAGGGGAGAGGAAGGGCCAAGCAGGCCCAGACTGCAACACAGCCTTGTCTCCCCCAGCAGGGATCAGCCTTTGCTGCTGCTCCAGGCAGCTCCCTTGGCAGGAACTGCCCAACTATAATCCCCAGTATCCGAGGGCAAAACCAAGCCTGGGGATGATCCGTGTCCATGCACGTGGTAATTTCTGGAATTCAGCAAAGCTCAGATCTAAGACAGGCTTCCCCAGTTGCCTCCATCACAAAATCTGCTAAAAGTTCAGTGAAAGCTGAGCCCTTTTCCAAGGGCTGTTTCCAGCCTTGTTTGGTGATGTCACTTGCACACTCCCAGGGGTTTCTCCAAGAAGGGATTAGGCTGCAAAGCAACAACCTCAATTCTGCCACAGCCAAGAAATTTAACTGATCAATCCCAAAGTTTTTAATCTGACAGAATTCCACTAGCCTCAAACCCAAACCATGGAAACCATCCACGGTGTAAAATAACATTTCATTTTTAACCACACAGAAATAAACTCAGGGGTCACGGATTTGGGGCTGGCGAAGGTCCGGGGTGTTTCCTTCCTCAGCTGTCAGGATGTGAACATTACTGCTGCTCAAGTATACATTTTTTCCACCTTTTTTTGGCAAAAGTGAGCTCTGTAGAGGCTGCAGTCCTGCCAAGCCTCCTGAATGAGTCTTGCCTTAAATCCCACAACTTCCATCAGCCCGGGGGTTCCAACCCCCATCCGTGTGTGGAGCTGCCTGGGGTGGATCTCCAGAGAACTCTGGAGACATTGCTCAGTCTTGCCCCTCTTAAAATAGCAGACACCAGATTTCTTTTTTTTTCCTGTCAAGTTCACATTTCTGCTGCAGGAGCTCAAAGGAGAATTTGCACTGATGTGAGTTTGGGTGCCAACCTTCCCAAACCCCAGAGCCAACAATGGATATTGGTGTTCTTCATCTGAAGATGGAGTTTCATCTGGGAGGCTGCAGGGAAATACAAAGTCATGTGTCCAGTCTGGCTCTTTGAAAGGGACAACTCCAGACACTTCTGGTCTTCTTTTCCATTTTCCTGTCCCCAAGTTGAGCAACTTCATGTCCTCTCCAATAGTTTAAGTCTTGCCCAAATGCAGGTTCATTTTTGCCACTATTCACACTTCCAGACCTTGTTTTCAGTTAATTTGACTCCTTTGAAGAAGGGACACAAGAAACCCAACCAAGACTCTGAGCTCTTATCACAGCTTCCAAAGCCAAGGCAGATAACAGCAGTGACAGCTCAGATTTACTTTAGGACTGGAAGGAGGAGCAAACCCTTAATTCCAGACTACCCTGGACACCACTGCCAGCCCTGCAGGGATCTGCTCAGCAGGCCCAACGCTCCCTCAGCCATTTCCCCAGCTGTGTCACGTTCCCAGTGGAACATCTTCCCCCAGATTCACCCACCCATGAGCTCACACCCATCCAGAGGGGCACGAGGCCTCTTCCCTCTGATGTGGTGCCAACTGTGAAGCCTAAATTAATACCAGCTCTTGCATTTTCATTTTATTATCCAACAGGCCATGAAAGACTAAAGCAAAGATTCACCATCGCCTTCCAGCTCACGGAAAAGAAAATATATTCCAGTGGTTATGGCAGCAAATCAAGAAAAAGGTGACACCTGATTTATGTTTCTGCCTCTCCAAGTTTCAGTGCTGGAGAAATTTCTCCAAGGTATTTCCAATTACAGCCCAAGCTGCTCGTTACAGACTCCTCAGCTCAGAATCTCCAGGGCTCACCACAGCTGGGCTACTTTTTACAGAAATGTCTCATAAAGGAGCTCTGCAAGAAACAGCCCTTTGAATTCCTTGTGTATTAAGTTCTTTCAGCTTCTTGTGTCCCAAGGAGCTCTGTCTGGGACACACATCAGTCTCTTGTTTTCCTCTTTGCTTCTTTTAACAGCCATGATAGAATGGTGACATCAAAGGCCTCAGGTCTCTGGTAGCACCTTCTGCAGAAATTCCACTCCACCAACAAGACTTCTCCTGTTTTGTTGCCTGTTAAGTGCTGGTCCTTCACTGTAGTTACAGAAATACCAGAGCTTAATAAAAAGCAACAGTTGTTGATGACTTTAGCCAGGGTGATGTTTTTAGTGCAGATTGGACCTCCCAGATCCTCTCTTGATAAGCTATTTTTCTCCTTGTAGAGCAGATGAGTAAGGAATTAATTACTGTAAAAAGCATGTGCTCTTACCCCTTGCAGATAACAGCTCTGCCTGTCCTAAAACCTTCAGGCAAAAATTCCTGAGGAGGCAGGAACAGAACCTGTGCCCTGGGAATGGGGGAGTGTGTTCCCTTTGGATGCTCTGACCAGGAACAGGGCCAGCAGCAAGGAACCAGCCCTGGTACAACACCCTGCCCTGCTCAGTGTTTTAGTGCTCTGAAACCAACCAAATCTTCCCCTTTTCATCAGGACACACAAGCAGTGATGCTGATGAGCAGGGAATGGTGATCCAGTCACTCACAGAGAGAGAATGAACCACCAAAGCTGCCAACTTCACTGTGAGGGTGCTCAGGGCAGGCAGAATTCAGTGTAAAATAGCAGACACCAGATTTCTTTTTTTTTTTCCTGTCAAGTTCACATTTCTGCTGCAGGAGCTCAAAGGAGAATTTGCACTGATGTGAGTTTGGGTGCCAACCTTCCCAAACCCCAGAGCCAACAATGGATATTGGTGTTCTTCATCTGAAGATGGAGTTCCATCTAGGAGGCTGCAGGGAAATACAAAGTCATGTGTCCAGTCTGGCTCTTTGAAAGGGACAACTTCAGACACTTCGGGTCTTCTTTTCCATTTTCCTGTCCCCAAGTTGAGCAACTTCATGTCCTCTCCAACAGTTTAAGTCCTGCCCAAATGCAGGTTCATTTTTGCCACTATTCACACTTCCAGACCTTGTTTTCAGCTCATTTCATTCCTTTGAAAAAGGACACCAGAAACCCAACCAACACTGTGAGCCCTTATCACAGCTTCCAAAGCCAAGGCAGATAACAGCAGTGACAGCACAGATTTACTTTAGGACTGGAAGGAGGAGCAAACCCTTAATTCCAGACTACCCTGGACACCACTCCCAGTGCTCCAGCAGAATCCCCTGACCTTGGAAATCTGGTAGAGACCTAATGCCAGTGGAAAAGGAGGAACAGAGGTTCCCCTGGATCCCCCCAGGATTAACTCAGCTCCAGCCTCTCCCTGCAAACACTGACAAAGTCCTTTTGTGGAGCTGTAAAAAAAGACCTGCTGCAGCATAAAGATGCTTAAGGGTCTGAATGTATTTTCTTTCTTGCCACAGAGCTCAACAGAGCAAAAAATCCAAGTCTGCTTTCCCTGACTGTTGGACAGAAGCTGTGTCCTGTAAAACTCTGCAGGAACAGGCAAATCCCTTTGCTCATCCCCAAAAAGCTGCCACCTCCAGTGCAAAATATGGGATTCAGCCTGGGCTGCTCCAGCAGCTCAGGGAGGAGGGGATGAAGGTCTCATTCCCAAAATCAGGCAGGCCAGGTCAGAGCTATGAAAAGGACAGGCAGGAGGAGCTGCTGCAGGAATGAGATTATCCTGAGAGGTCTCAGCACTGTCCCAGCCAGCCCAGCTCAGCTCCCTTTAAAGGGAAAGCAGGGACATGATTTGTGGCCAAGCTCTGCAATAAAAACACCATTCTGCTGAAAACCCCAAAGAAATATTGCTCAAAGTCACAAAGCTCACAGCCACCAGCACTGCTCAAGAAGTCTCCCTTATCCCAGGTTTAATCCTAACTCCAGAGATCATAAAAAAAATCTCTCAGCCTTTAGCCCAAGAAAAACACAACAATATAACCCTTTCTCCTTGCTCCTGAGGGTCAGCAGCTGGATTTTCCAATGTATATGGCAGACATGCTGTTCCTTGTTCCTGAATTAGCAGGCAGCCTCAGATGATGTTATTTCAATCTCTTTTCCTCTCTCCAAGAAAGAACTGGAAAATTATTGCTGAAAAGAAGGCTGGCAGAGAAATGCAATAGTTCAGGATCATTAAATCAGGGGTAGAGCACAAAGAACCACTTGGAGAGCTTTGTGCTTTCTTTGAAGCCCTGAGCTTTTAATAGAAATCTGAGTTTCAAGTCATCTTTTACATGACTTGAGAACTCCTTGTTTCCATGTTGCCAAAGCCAATGGCTTGGCTAATGTGTGCTCTGGAGCATAATGACATTACGGCATTAAAATTAATCTTCTGCATAATTAAAACCCCAAACACTGTAAGTTAATTTTTTTTTAATTTAAACTACAGGCCATTACAAAGCCAGCAATAACACTACAAGCTGGAACCTGCCTGTGCAAAACCTTATTTACAGAGTCCCATTTCTCCTCTCCTTTTTAAGGAAATTAATTTGGGTTATGAAGTAGCTCAGATTGAAAGAACAACAAGTGCCACAGCAGTGAAATGACCCGAGTGAAATAAAAATAGAAGAAGATTAACAGGAAAAAATCCTCATGGTTGGTGTGGTAAAGGGATCTTTCTTCTCATCTGTAGATACTGGATTTTAAAATCAGCATATTGAGCATCACACAAACAGAGAACAGGGCCAACCTCAGCCTTTGAGTGCATTCAAGAGCAGAGCCTGAGATTTCTGAGCCCATTTCCCATCTACCAAAGAAAAAAACCAAAAAAGCCCTAAACGAAATGTTACTTTAAACAAATGGAATCAACATGATCCAGATCACAACTGACTGTTTATCCTCTTTGTCCAAGCTTCCCTAAGTTCCAAGGAATTGAAATAACTGCAGAACAGGATGTAGAAAATGTGACACATGAAATGCTTTAACACTGCTTGGTGTGAAGAACAGCCCCCATTACACCCCTCCAGCAGCAGATACAAGGAATTGATCATTTCACTTCTTTTCCACAATGTGATCTCCAGGAAGGCCTGCAAAAAAAGCCATTTTCCATAGGAAACACAGAGTGTTAAAACCACAGTGCCAAACCAGAGATGTGGCAGGGCTGAAACCAAAGGCAGGCAACAACACTGGAGAAACAGGCTGGATTTTAAAAGGCAGTTGCAGAAATTGTGATTTTAGTGAATTTTAAACTGCTAAATGCAGAATTTAAATTTAAAATTGTAAATTGTACATTTTGCTTACATGTGACTTTTGCAAACAAAAACCAGAAGCACCACTAGTGAAGGGTGGGCAGGTAGAGGTGTGTGGTGACTCTGGTATGACCCTGGTGTGACCCTGGTATGACCCTGGTGTGACTCTGTGTCAGTTGTTTGGGTGAGTGTGAATGGTGCCATTTCATTTTCCCACATCTGGGAACACCATGACACATTTTTTCAGCTGGAAAAGACCCTACTCCAGCAGCTCAAGGGCTTCATCCCAAGAGCTTCAGGGTCCCAAATCCAGAGCCAGAGGCCCTTGGACCAAGTGCTCACCTCAGGGGGAAGAGCAGCTGTGGCTGCTCCATCCCTGGCAGTGCCCAGGCCAGGCTGGACACTGGGGCTTGGAGCAGCCTGGGACAGTGAGAGGTGCTCCTGCCCTGGCAGGGGTGGCACTGGATGGGATTTAAGGCCCCTCCAACCCAAACCATGCTGGGATTCCATGAAGGGCAGTGTGCTCTGCACTCCTCTCCACCAGCCCTGTGCTGTCATGACAGCACGAGCCCAGCCCAGCCTGGGGCACACAGTCAGTGACCAATTCTGAACAACCAGGAGGGATTTCTATCCCTGCCAAGGAAGATCAGCATTTCACAATCACAGCAGCCATGCACACCACCAGGCCTTTTCTTTTGCAGATGGAAACAGAAATATCTACAGGAAGAAGAAAAAGCCTCTTTCCTTCATCCTGCAGGTCCCAACATGAACCCCCAGAGCCCAAGGCTTACCTGGGACAGGACTCTTGCTTGAGTTCACACTCAGAGCCTCCCGGCTCTCCTCCAGTTGCCCATCTGCTTCTGTCTCTTCCTTCTTTTCAGTATCTTTTACCTCTTCACTAAGAGTAGTTCTTGTGCTCTCCTCTCCTTCTAAATCTCCCTGGACAACAGGGAGGGCACTCGGAGATGGAAGAGGAGGTGGAGAAGGAGCTGTAGTGGTGACAGCAGCGGCGGGCAGCGGAGGGGACGAGGGCGGCGGGGTGGGCGTCGGGGTGGGCGGAGGAGAGGGAGCAGCGACGGGAGCACCGGGAGGGGATGGAGCGCTCTCCACCTCCGCTGGGGGGGCCTCGCTGGGCTCCCCCTCCACAGTCACCGCTGCAGTTTCCTCCTGGGCCGCCTCTGCCCCGGGCTCGGTGCTGCCCGTGTCGCCGGTGCCAGCGGGCCCGGCCGGTGCCGGTGGCGGTGCCAGCGGGGCGTCCCCGGGGGATGCTGCTGCACTGCTGGGCTCGGGGCACGCCTCGGCACCGGGCTCGGCCGCAGGAGGAGCGGCCGCGGGCTCCGGGCAGGCTGTGGCACTGGGGGAAGGCGTCGCCTCCTCTCTGGGGAAGGCCAGTTCACATTTGTCACATTTGTCCTCCGGCTCGGCCGCGGGCGGGGCTCTGCTGGGCGCGGGGACAGCAGCGGCGGCCGCGGGGACAGCGGGGACCGGAGCGGCCGGGGCCGGTGATGGAGCACGAGGAACTTCTGCTGGGGCTTCCACTGAGGGGGGCACCTCGGCCGTCTGCCCAGCTTGATCTTTCTTCTCCCCAGCAGGTTCTGGTCTGAGGACTGGAGAAGGTGGTTTTAATACTGGATCTGGTTTTGGCTTCTCTTCTGGGAAAGGAGAAAAAAAACCATTATCAGCAGCAAGGCAACTCCATGGTCCTGCCTGGTGCCTTGGCTCCTTTGGTTCCCATTCCTGCGTTCTGCCCCTGCACCTCACTGGGAATCTAAATTTGAAAACACAACCTCTGCCATCCTGAGAAGACAAGGATCTGGAGAGACTCACTGCAGCCTTCCAGCACCTAAAGGGGGCTTATAAAGCAAGGAGGGCAACTTTTTACATGCACAAAAACTTGCAGGACAACGGGGAATGGGTTAAACTGAAAGAGGAGAGAGATTTAGATTAGATGTTTGGAAGAAATGTATCAACACAACCCCCCAAATCTTGTGCAGAAAGAAGTCCCTGCACTTATCCCATGATTAGCAGCAGGCCTGGTGATCCCATCCCTGCCATGACCATGACACAGCTCCCAAAGCTCTGCTGCAGCTCTGCTGCCTCCCACTCCTTGGCTACAGAAGTATGAACCATTATTGTTTAGGATCTTGCAGGAACACTGGACTCCTCCAGGACATGGTTACACCAGCAAAAATAATTCTGGAGAAGCCAGAGGCACAAACCTGCTCTTCAGATTAGGAAGTCAAAGGCAACAACCAACTGCAAATCATCAAAATTCAGGTACAATGGAACAGGTTTGGCTCTGCTGGATTTCCATTTGGGGTTTATTCAACAGCTCAGCTGAAGGGAAAGGGTTTTTGAAGGAGAACCAAAGGGTTTTTCAAGGAGAACCCATTTGAAACTGCCTGGAGCTTCAAATCCCACCTTTAGGAATAGCTGGAGCAGAAGTGAGCTCTGCTTGCAGCCATCAGCAGCCCCAGCAGCATTCCAGAGGCCCATGGCCAAAGCAGTAGTTTATCAACCTAATGAGGCACCCAGGGAAGTGGCTTTGGAGGAGGATGACTAGTGAGGAAAGAGATGGGAAAGAGTATCCCAACAGCTGATTTTGATTCTGGAGGCTCCGTGGAAGAAAAAGGACGCAGGAAGTGGTTTGGAAAAAGAAAAGACATCACCTCTGATTTCTGGAACATCCTTTGCAGGAACTCCTGGAGCATTCCTGACATTTACAGCTCGCTATAAACAACTGCCTGGATATTCTCTCCTCGAGTCAAAGGAGAATGCTCAAAAAAAAGCAACAAAAAAACCCCAACCAAACGCATTTGAAATGTTAAGAAAATAATTCTGAGAGATAAAACCAGCACAAATCCACAGCTGCATGTGAAACCAGAGGTTTAACTCCCTTCCTTCAAACCACACCTTGTCTGGCCAATGCTCTTGTCATGGATAAAGGTGGTGTGTGCAAAATCCCAGAGAAAAGTGATTTGAGGAGGGATTTCAGAGAATGAGGAGCAGATTTGGCTAATGAGAAGCAAATCTGAACTTGAACCCCCATCCCAGAGAAGAAATCTCCAAGTCCTGGCAGAGGAGGACTCATCCCTGCCAACTGTTACAGAGAATCATGTGAACAACTCACAGCTGGGGAGGGAAAACAAAAATCAACGCAATTCATCCCAACTGGATCAAATCCCTCTTCCTAAACATGCTGAGCTCATTCCTCATCTTATATTTAGAAAGTATTTACAGGAAGTGCTGGTTGTTCCAGGGGAAATATCAAGAGATATTTTTTAAAATTTCCTGATAAATACAATTTTTACAAAGTTATTTCTTAAAGATTCTTTCACATACCCAGTGGGACAGACCCCCCTGCCTGCCTCATGGAAGAGCCACTGCTGGGCTGCTGGGTGGTCCCAGTGGCACAGACTGGCCAGGGCAGTGCATGAGGAGGAGTTCACTGGATCCAGGAATTTGTTCCTGCTCTGTGGTGTTTATCTGACAATAACTGCTGGGCTCTCTGCCATTTTTCCATCTTTTGTCCTGATGCAAACACTCACGAGGTGGCACCAGGACTGACTCAGTGTCAGCACAGGGGCTTTGGAGCTTTCCAAACCCCAGGGTCTGACATTCATTAGTTTTCCACAAACCATGTTGTACATTCTCCATGTCTGATACACTGCAAGATTTGGAAAGAGGTTTAAGAAGAGGATAATACCACTCCAAACATCCCCCTGAACCTCTGCAAGTGGAAAAAAATGTGGGCAGCTCTGATTCCATGCAGTTCTATCCCACTGCAGCTCCTGCACCAGCCTGGCCTGCAGCCACTGGCCTGACCTGGATTCTGCAGCAGCATCCTCCCCTCTGTCAGCCTGGCTGGAATGGACACACCAGGGGCATCTCCAGGAACAGAACCTGCACCTAAATAATGTGATTCTTCAAGGTATTACAGCAGCAATTCCTACACCTGGTCCAGTGGGGTCAGAATGGAAGGACCTTTAAGGTCCCTCCAACCCAAACCATTCTGGGATTCTACAAAACGCCAAAGTCTTGAATTAAAAAAAATCCTAATCACAGATATAAATAATGCAATCCCAAATCCAGCCTTGGGAATGAGTTGCAGACCAAACCAGCAGGGCCTGCAGGTCCTGGTCTGCTGGCAGAGCACACAGCTCTGACCCTGATCCTGACCCTGAGCCCAGCACACCCAGCCAGATGCTGCCAGATGCTGCTCACTGTTAGAAGCAGCTGCACAAGCAGCCCTGGGTGTGACAGAATCACAATGAAAGGCTGGTTCCAAACCTCAACAGCTGCCAGCACAGGAGGGCACAGGAGAGGAAGGGCATGAGGAGATCTGGTCCAAGGATGGACAGGGCAGAGGGGACTTTGGAGAAACAACAGCACTGGCTTGAATGAGCACTTCAGCCACGCAGCCCTCTCTGTCACTGCTTTTGGTTTGGAAGCAAAAATCCCCCAACATCAAAGTGCAAAATCATTTTGATACCACGGCATGTATTCCTCAACAGCTGTGCCCCCCAAAAGTCATTAGTGCAATTTAAATATTATTAATGGGCTCTGTTAATTACTGACACCAGTCCCTGACACTGCTCTGCCCCCCTAGCCATGGCTGGCTGTTATTCCAGGGCTTTCCCTGCAGTGCTTACATAAATGTGCTCTTTAGCAATTTTTGGACTGGAACAAATGTTTGACTCTTTCTGGGATGGAACAGAGATAAACACAGGGAAGCTCTTCAGTGTTAAACCCCAGTCAAGCCCTGCTCTGTGTTTAAACCAGCACTGTCAGAGCTGTGTAACTAAGCAAACAGTTACTTCCAGTTTACTCACAGCTGCCTACAAAGGGATTAAGTTAAAGAGGGAGAGAGAAGAGGGATAAGACCTGTTTGTGGCAATCCATATTTTCATACACAGAGATGAAATACTGTGATGGAAAGTGCTGGATTGTCAGAGATCAGAGTTCAAGGAGCTCCTGCTCATATGAGTTAGTGGTAGGTGGTCCTGTGAGAGGCAGGGGGTTGGATGTGGTGATCCTGACAGGACCCTTGTGGCAGGAGATGTTCTGACTCCATGGCCTCACAGCTCAGCCCCAGCTCTGTCCCAAGGGCAGAGGCACCTCAGCTGTCACCAGGGCCACCTGTGGTGTGCTCAGAGGATGTCCCTGGCAGCAAGAGGGACAGGGGGATGTTGGCAGAGGGGACAGGGACAGGGAAGAGCAGCTGTGCCAGAGCTGGGCAGCACAACCAGGCAGGGGAGCTCAGGCAGCACAGCCTCAGCAGAGCCAAAGGACATCAGAGCCACCCATGCCTTGCTCAGGTGACACTGGGGACATCAAAGGTTTGCACCAACATCCAGACAGAGCCACAGCCTGCCTTTAAGTGGGAGATGGGGTCAGCCCAGCCCCAAAAGGTCCTTTTTCAATCTTTTACAACCAATTTCTGGACACTGCAGCAGTCTAGAGGCACAGCACTGCAAGAGGGAGACCCTGATGTCCACGCTGTGCCTGTAAGAGCAGCCCCAGGGACACCATCCTTGGCTTCCCAGCAGGGACTGTGCTGGGATCAGGGCATCTGCAGCACAGAGGTGCTGGTTTGTTTGTCCCCTTTTCTAGGGCTGTGCTCCTCTGGGGCTTGGTTTTCCTCTAACAAACCTCTCCCAGGGAATATATACAACAGGACAAGAGGAATTGGCTTCAGGTTGTGCCAGGGGTGGTTCAGGTTGGATTTTAGGAAAATTCCTTCATGGAAAGGGTGGCCAGGCACTGACCTGGGCAGTGGTGGAGTCACTATCCCTGAAAGTGTTAAAAAAAATGTGGATGTGACACCTGGAGACATGGTTGGTACTGAACATGGCAGTGCTGGGTTGGACTCCAAGATCTGGGAGGGCTTTTCCAACTTTGGTGATTCTGTGACTCTGAAATAAAAATCCCAGCACTCCATGATACTGTGAAATGAAAATCCCAGCACTCCTTGATACTCTGGATATTCTGAAATAAAAACTCCAGCACTCCATGATACTCTGGATACTCTGAAATAAAAATCCCAGCACTCCTTGATACACTGGATACCCTGAAATAAAAATCCCAGCACCCCATGATACTCTGGATACTCAGAAATAAAAATCCCAGCACCCCATGATACTCTGGATACTCAGAAATGAAAATCCCAGCACTCCATGATACTCTGGATGCCTTGAAATAAAAATCCCAGCACTCCATGATACTCTGAAATAAAAATCCCAGCACTACTTGATACTCTGAAATGAAAATCCCAGCACCCCATGATACTCTGGATACTCTGAAATGAAAATCCCAGCACTCCATGATGTCCTGCTCTGCTCCAGCAGAGCCTGGGTGGCTGTGATGCCATGGGTGACACTGGAAGCAGCCAGTGGTGGCAGCTCTGTGTCCCAGCAGCCATCCTGCTGCCCCACATCAGCAACTGCAGCTTCCAATGGCTGCAAATTCCAGTGTGGGAACAGCCTGGGCCTGCTCTGTTGCCTCTGGGGACAATTTCCTTGAACAGATTAAAAAATCTCCTTTCCAATGTATATTATGGGATATCCTGAGCTGGCAGGGACCCATCAGGATCACAGAGTCCAACTCCTTGCCCTGTGCAGGGACCCCAAGGATCCCATCCTGTGCCTGAGAGCCTTGTCCAAGGAAATGGAATTTTAAGAAACTCTTTCCATCTGTGCCATTTTTACCAAAGTCAGCAAAATCTGCTATGAGCTTTATGAGGCACTTGGCACACTAATGGGTTTTTTCCTAGTTAATGTTGCCCATTCCTACAGGACTGGACACACAGGCAGCTCTGGGGAAGCCATATGATCCTCTGGATCCGTGCCACTGCTGTGGCTAATTATCCAAATGATCCAAAGCCTCTCTGGCTAAAGCGTTTCCCTGACAACACGCTGGGTTCTGGAGGATGGCACTTGGGTGAGAGGAGTTTCTTCCTTCTGTGTGTGCTCTGAAACAACATTTAGGACACAGAAGATTGAAGACAATTATTTTTAACCAGTTCCACATTAGCAAATTCCAATTAATTGCCTTAGCAACACACTTAAAATGTTCCACTGGAGGAAGAGAAGTTCCTCCCCTCCTATTTCTGCTGCCTGCTGGTCTCCCTGCCAAAAATATTCCAACTAAAACAAGAAAGGAGGGGAAAAAATAAATGATTGAAAATACTGAGGGAGGAAATCTCCATGAACTGACCTTGTTTGGAGGCAGGGGCTGCAGTGCTGCTGGAGGGGTGGGAGCTCTCCAGGGCTCCCAACGCCGTGGGAACGGGCTCGGGGACCTGGCTGGGCACCTGCTGGGGGACAGGGACAACACCATGAACAAAAAACAGGCAGCAAAGGCAAGGGACAGGTGAGACAGGGGGGATGGAGAGGAGAAAGCAAAGGTGGGGAGAACAAAGAGAAAATAATACAGAAAAGGTACACAGGTCAATAATAAATCCAAAAAGTTCATGGGAAAGGCAGCAGGAAAAGGGGAAGGAGATGCTCCCTGATAGGAACAGCAAGGAAGGGACAGCACAGCACTGGTATCAATGCACAGCACTGGAATCAATGCACAGCACAGGTATCAATGCACAGCACTGGAATCAATACTGTGCTGATATCAATGCACAGCACTGGTATCAATGCACAGCACTGGTATCAATGCTCAGCACAGGTATCAATGCTGTGCTGGTATCAATGCACAGCACTGCTATCAATGCATAGCACTGCTATCAATGCATAGCACTGCTATCAATGCACAGCACTGGAATCAATACTGTGCTGATATCAATGCACAGCACTGGTATCAATGCACAGCACTGGTATCAATGCTCAGCACAGGTATCAATGCTGTGCTGGTATCAATGCACAGCACTGCTATCAATGCATAGCACTGCTATCAATGCATAGCACTGCTATCAATGCACAGCACAGGTATCAATGCTGTGCTGATATCAATGTACAGCACTGGTATCAATGCTGTGCTGGTATCAATGCTGTGCTGGTATCAATGTACAGCACTGGCATCAATCATTGCTTTGCCCTCCCAACACCTCTCCAGGGGCTCCTCCATGCAGGACACACACCAAGGCTCCTGCATCCCTCTGTGACTTCAGTTCACCTTTGGGACTTGACTCCTTTCTCCACTGCTCCATTCTTTCAACCCCCTGAGAGATTCAGATCTCTTGATTGACTCCTCTGTGCTCATCATGGCTGATGTGAGCAGGGTGGGATGAACACAGGACAGATGTGCCTGCACACACAGCACTCCTGATCCCAGGGGGAAAACCATCCCAGCCTGGCAGTGCTTGGATGGAAAACATCCCCCAGCACCCCCTATGAGCAGCCTGGGGTGGGACCTGCAGGGCAAGGGGAGAGTAAAACCAGCTGGGCAGAAACCTGAGAGAGAGCAGGAGGAGCAGATTCCCCAAGAACACGGACTGGGATTTCTGTATGGAAGAACAAATCCAAAAGGCCTGAAAAGACTGAAGGAGCCCCAGCCTGTGGCAGACACACATATTTCAATGATCTCCCACCAAACACTCACTTGTGCTCCAGAAAGTTTGCTAAAATCCTTTGTATTTAGTCTCAGAATTTAAGGAAGACCAAGTTAGTGCCCCAGACTCAGAGGTGAGGCAGCTGCTGGAGTGACCACAGACAGGGCAATGCAGTTGGTCACAAAATCCCCTTAAATACACAATGGGGACCAGGCACAGAAGAAAATAGGGCTAAATTTTAATTTCCAATCCCAAGTGGAAAGGCAGGCAGCTCCCTGCAGCTGTCTGCTCTCAGCCAGTTCCACATCCATGAACTTCTCTGAGCAGCCACAGGAAAAGGACTTTTTAATCATTCTTGATTGCAGACAGGCTCTCAGAAATCCATGCAAAACTTATTTCCCTATAAAAGGAAATGCTCTGGCAAACTGCTTCTCTTTCTGAGACTCTGTTTTTTCCTCTCATCTCCAGCTTTTTGCCTATTGCACCTGAACAGTGCAGGATAAAGAGGGAATTCTCTCCAAGACATTATTTTTCACCATTTCAGGAAGATCAGGAAAAAGCACATCTGGAAAAATAAGAATGAAGATTTAAGTGGGGGTGAAGGGTTGAAGTTTTCTTTGGGATTGCTCCTCTTTCAGGAATGAGCCTGACAGACTGACTGGAGAATGAATGAATGGAGAACTGCAGCCCAGCCTGCAGCCAAAGGGAAGAAGCCAAAGAAAACCCAGCTTTACAAATCAGCAGGTTTCAAGAACACTTTTCCCTCACCCTCAGTGATCAGGACTTTCTTCTTTTATAAGAAAACTTATGGATGAAATCAGTGTGGAGAAAGGAAACTGTGATAAGAACCAACCTAAGCAGAGCAGTGAAGAAGAAATCTGTGAGGCCAGAAACTTCTTGGGTCTGGAAATGTATTTCCTTAAGAAATGTGGAAAACATTTTTTTTGTAGGAATGATATTACAAATGAATAAGTGGTCCTTATGCACTGAGCCTTGCAGTTGCAAAATGGAGCATTTAGAGAGTTTTTATGCAAAAAATCCCACTGAAAATTGCTCCCCTGATTTATGATGCTCCAAGGGTTGCTCTGGGTTATTTTACCCCACCATGGCCTGGACACTGAGCAAACACAACTCTGACAAACTCACTGACACTTGGAAGAGTTTGGCCAGGAAAATAAGAGCAGTCACTCTTTAAAAAGTGATCTCCTGTGGAAGCCAATGCTGAGGCAATTCCATAATCAGATTCTGGCCCTGAGTTTTCTTTCTCTTCCCAGCAAAAACCAGAGTGAAAACAGTGTCTGGCTAGAAATGGATAAATCATATTTCCATGTACCTCCAGCTTCTCTTGCAGGAGCTTTAAAGCACTTTACTTGCTCAAAGGCAATTCCAATACACTGCAGAGGCACTGGGAAACTCCACCTAAAGCACTTTTTGGTCAGTGCTGCTGAGTAAAAGATACAGGAAGGGCTCAAACCACGCAGATCATCCTGGCAATGCTCATCTTCTGCAAAATTCCAGTGATTTTTTGATCAAGCACAGTTCCAACAATTTTTTGATGTTCAGCACTTAATCTCCTGAGAGAAGAGGGTGCTTTGGGCTTGTGTTAGCTAAGTTTTGGGTTATTTGAGTCTGTTAATAGAGTAATTCAAATCTAAAGAAAAAATTTGGAAACTATTATTATTATAAAAGGGTTTCTTTTTCAAATGCAGAATTTGGGACAGGGAGTTGTCTCCAGCACTTCCTGAGGATGTTTCTTCCTTTGTGTTTGTGGCATTTAAATAATGAGATAGCAGATTCAGACAAAGCTGTTTTATTAGAATTTACTGTAATTCTAAAAATCTCATTGGGCTGGGAGTCACTTTGATGCTGCCTTGTCAAGCCCTGAGGCTGCACATTCACATTTTGAGTGCTCAAGCAGTGAAATCTCCCTGACCACCCTGGTGAGCAGGGTTTGGTCCAGGGGTCAGCAGGGTTTGGGGTGAGCAGGGTTTGGGGTGAGTACAGTTTGGGATGAACAGGGTTTGGGGTGGGTAAGCAGGGTTTGGGGTGAGCAGGGTTTATCCAGGGGGTGAGCAGGGCTTGTGGTGAGCAGGGTTTGGTCCAGGGAGTCAGCAGGGTTTGGGGTGAGCAGGGTTTGGGGTGAGCAGAGTTTGGGGTGAGCAGGATTTGGGGCGAGCAGGGTTTGGGGTGAGCAGGATTTGGGGTGAGCAAGGTTTGGGGTGAGCAAGATCTGGGGTGAGCAGGATTTGGGGTGAGCAGAATTTGGTCCAGGGGTCAGCAGGGTTTGGGTTCAGCAGAGTTTGGGGTGAGCAGAGTTTATCCAGGGGGTCAGTGGGGTTTGGGGTGAGCAGAGTTTGGTCCAGGGGCTCAGCAGAGTTTTTTGGGGTGAGCAGGGTTTGGGTTCATCAGGGGTTGATCCAGAGGGTCAGCAGGGTTTGGGCTGAGCAGGGTTTGGGGTGAGTAGGGTTGGGTTCAGCAGGGTTTGGGGTGAGCAGGGTTTGGGATGAGCAGGGTTTGATCCAGGGGGTGAGCAGGGTTTAGGGTGAGCAGGGTTTGGGGTGAGTAGGGTTGGGTTCAGCAGGGTTTGGGGTGAGCAGGGTTTGGGATGAGCAGGGTTTGGGTTCAGCAGGATTTGGGGTGAGCAGAGTTTGGGATGAGCAGGGTTTGATCCAGAGGGTCAGCAGGATTTGGGGTGAGCAGGGTTTGGGTTCAGCAGGGTTTGGGTTCAGCAGGGTTTGGGATGAGCAGGGTTTGATCCAGGGGGTGAGCAGGGTTTGGGGTGAGCAGGGTTTGGGGTGAGCAGGGTTTGATCCAGGGGGTGAGCAGGGTTTGGGGTGAGCAGGGTTTGGGGTGAGCAGGGTTTGATCCAGGGGGTTCAGCAGGGTTTGGGTTCAGCAGGGTTTTTTCCAGGGGGTGGAACAAACAACAGCAGCTCTGCTCCCCCTGCCCTGTCCCAGGAGCTGCCCCAAGTCAGGAGCATCTCAAAAGTTATGGCTGAATATTGAGAATTTACTGACTGGAGCCTGTTCAAAACAGTCCCACCCCCACCAGTGCAATTCCTGAGCACAGTTATTAAGGCATTATTTAATTTCACCCAAGATATTAAACGTGCTCCCAAGACTTGATTTAGAGAAGCTGTTGGGACAATAATGTTGAATTTCCTGGCTTAAGTGGGCTTAAATTTTCAGTTATGTTACACTAATGAACTTATTCTGGTGAGCCCAATTTCAGAGCTCTTCTGTGATTACCAAAAGTGGTTCTAAGCACCTCATCAAAAGGAAGGCTGGATATTAAACAATGGAATATTTGCATACCTTGGAGGAGATGATTGGACATCACTGCTGTGCTCTGCATCTAAATTACAGCTGATCAGAATTCAGGCCTAGTAACCTCCTCTTGAAACACATTTGTTTCCTTCTGTTTGACTTAATTGTAGTGCCTTAAAATAGATTTCAGGATGTAAGAATGATCAGGTAGGTGCCTGGACTCACTGCACTGTGCAGGGATACCAGGGGAAATCCTGGCTGGCTCCAACTCTTCCCACTCCCAGTGGGGAAGGATGGGTAGGAAGAAGAAATGGGGAGATGATCTCACCAAGATTCCCACGTTTGGCATCTCTGATGGAAAGAAGTTTACCTGGTGCTTTGCTGCTCATCCTGGATGGGGACCAGAGGAGAAAGCAGTGCCAAAGCCCAGGGTGGTGCCTCCAGGGACACAGGGACTGGGCTCAGCTGGGAAAACTGAAACCCTGCTGGTCCCAGGTATCCCCAGGATCTCCCTCACTTCTCCTCAGTGATCCAGGTACATCTCCTGCAGTCCCCAGCTCCCCCTCCAGCACAAGGAGTGCTCCCAGACAGGGCTGAGCTCCTGCACAGCACTTTCAGCAGAAAATCTACTCCCACACAGAGAGGAAGGGAAGGTTTGAGCTCAGGAAAAGCTGTTTCACCTTAAAAGCTGCCAAAAGCTGGTGACATCAACCAGGGAAGAAGGTGGAAGAAGAAGAAATCACATCCCAGCACCAGCTCTGCTCCACAGCCCAGCCTTCAGCAGGAAAACCTTCCTGACCTCTAACCAGGGACTCAAAGGGGTCAGACTCAAAGGTGCATGACAAGAAGGGGTTTAAGACCTACAGAAAATGATCTGGTTTGCTTTGCCCTCCCAACACCTCTCCAGGGGCTCCTCCATGCAGGGCACACAGCAGGGGGAGGAACAAACAACAGCAGCCCTTCCTTACCTGAGGTGGAGTCGGGGTGGAGGTGGGTCTGACAATGGGGGGCGTGGGGTTCCTGCTGCCCCCTCCTGACATGATTTCTTCTGTTATGTCTTTGCCTCCCTGGTTTGGATCCCGGATTCGGATCTGCAGGATTGAAAGAATTACATTAACAACAAAGGAATAATTCCCACAAGTGTTCTGTCTCTGCTGTCCTGGTGGAGAGCAGCACAAACTCCCACCACAGCCAGCAGGAGATGCTCTGGGATGAGCTGGTGCTCAGCAGCAGCACTGGGATGTGCCTTGGTTCCATGGCTTGGAATGCATGGCATGTCATCCCTTCATCAACACCTAATTTAATCAAAACCTAATTGAATCATCAACCACACCAAGTTCAATCTAAATATGTGCACCCTGTAATGTAAAATACAGGGGGAACGTGAGTTTCCTGCAACTGAGAACAAGTGGGAGGCAGTCTAGGTACAAGCTAAGCTTGCCCAGTAGTGGAAAGGGCAAGAATGGAGAAAAGGCTGTTTTCTACCCTGGCAGGAAACTCCCTGACCTTGCCAGCCCCCTTCTGGGAAAGGGGGAAAGCAAATCAGTCCCAAATTTCACCAAAACAGAGGGAATCAAACAAAAATACTGAGTGGAGGAAAAGGAAACTGAAAGAACAAACTCAAGTCCTTAGCACTCTGCAGCATTTAGGAAAAAAGTGGAATTTTTGAGTCTCTTCACAGCTCCAAAATGGGAAGAAAAAAATATTTTCCAAAATAAACCACTGCAGAGCACTCACTGAATCCTCAACTGACACTTGAGCCAATCCATGTCCCTGAGCAGGGGGAAGAGCCAGTGTGTCTGAGAGAATGTGAAACAGCTTTTCATCTCCAGCAGAATCTGAAAACCCTGAAGACAGAGCTCTGTGTATCTGCCCACCTTCTCCAAAGCTCTTGGCTGAATTTGAGATTAATTCCATGCAGAAATCCAAGCAAACAACTCCAAGCAAACCAAGAGACACCATCACCCCTCCCAGGGCAGGGGTTCTGCTGGAAACCACCCTGGAATTAATTGTCCCATGGCAGGGGGTGGGAATGGTCCTGCAGGACCCTCCAAGCCAGCCCTTGTGGGATTCTGGGCTATAAAATCTGCAGAAGGGTTTTGTGACTTGTCAAACTCAGTTTGGTGGGATGGTGGCTTCACTCTGTACACAGGGTGTTGAGTCTGGGCTTCTCTTATTCTTGATAAAAGAAGGATAAATGAACTATTTTAGCAAAAATATATTTTTTTGCTAAAATATTTCATTAACTCAGCAACAAGGAGCTGAGAGTTGGCCCTTTCCTCCTCCTGACACAGAGTGAATGGCATTAAAAACATTTCCCTGCCTGCAAGGGAAATTTGTAGTACTCAAATACTCAGCTCATGGTGGACGTGGGCATGTGCACAATAATACATTTAATTTTTCTCATTTCTCCAGTTGCAACACCAATTACCAAACTGAAACAGCACATTCAGAGAGAAGCATCTTGGCCATTTAAAATCCCTTTTCTGCCTCAAAGAACTCAGCTTGGCTGGCATGGAACTGCCTTAATCCCAGCTGAGCGTGTCTGATCAGCTCTGCATTTCAATGGCAGCAGGGATCTGGGCATGTCGTGTTTGGGATGCTGAAAAGAGACTCCTGGGGACTGAGGAGGTGACAAAAAAGCTGCTGAGAGCAGCCACCAAAAAGGCCTTTCCTGCAGGCACAGCTCACACATTGTTCAGCTCTTCCGGTCTCCCCAATCAAGTGTCACCCCAGATCACCCTCAAAACTCCAAAGATGCAAATATTCTGCATTTTGAGACATGTCTAAGTCCTTTTATTCTTTTCTACCCCCAGGAAACTGTTCTTTTAATGTTTCCAAAACACTCTCACACAAACACTGCTGTAATTTCCTTTTCAGTCCTTTACAAACGATTCATTCACAAGTTCAAGCCCACATCATCTTTTCCTGGTTAATCCTCACATTCACCCCACACACCTCCACTGTTCCCCACATCCACCTGTAGATGGGTTTAAATTCCCTTTATCTGCCTCTCTCAGATTCCCCCCAGTGAACTAGAAAGAGAGGGAATGTGCTCTCCAAACCCATATCCACTTTGATAATGTGGTCAGGTTCTTTCAAGCCTGCAAATACATCCACAGCCTCCTGGTTTTCCACCTTTTTCAAGGCATAATATTCAATAATTTCTGATTTGCCACTTTGAACCAATTCCCAACATTCTCCCAAACTGCTGAGTTCACTCATTCCCACCTGGCTTTTTGGGAGCACAGGTGAGGACTGCAGGCTTGGGGAGACCATGCTGCTTTTGTTCATGTTTATTGAAAAATTATTTTCCTTTTTGACTGGCTGAGATGTCACAAACTCAGAGTGGACAGTGCTCACAGAAAAATGGAAACCAGCACTGTGCAATGTTTAATTACACTTCATCTCTTTGGGAATCACAAAATGACTGGTTTGGGGTGGGAGGGACCTTGAAGCTCATCTTAGAGCATGGGCAGGGATGGTTTCCACTGTCCCAGGCTGTTCCTGGTGCTGAGCCATCAGAGCTGCCTCCTGCCCGTGGATCAGGTGTCAGGGGAATGTGTAAGGTGCTGCTGGGTGTTCTCCCTTCCAGGCATGGATGCTGGAAGAACTGAGGACTTGCACTTGCCTCTGGCACAACCTGATCTATTCTTCAGCTGGACTAACCTTTAACTGGGCATGAAAATCTGGATTGTGCCTGGAACCCAACCAGGAGGTCTCTGGACCTCAGGCAAAGGGTGAAATCCAGCCTGGTCTTGGACACCTCCAGGGATCCAGGGGCAGCCAGAGCTGCTGTGGGCACCCTGTGCCAGGGCCTCCAGTGAAGGTGAAGAACATTATTCATGTCCTTGCAGCTCCCCCCAGGACAGAGCTCCCCACTCACCGTTTTCTTCTCTCTCTTGGCAGGCGGCGGCTGCTGCTGCTGCGTAGGCACAATGATGGGTGCAGACTGGTACACGGGCTGGCTGGGGTAGAAGGGTGTTCCTGGGGCAGCAGGGACACAAACCAGAGGGACAAGGTCAGCTCAGGACACACAACCAACGCCACAGGTGCAGCTGAGCACAATTTCCAGAATCCCTCTGGGAGGGCTGGGCTTGCTGGGCTCCACTGCCACTGAACAGAAGCTGATGCTCCATCAAACAAGAGATTCAGGCACCATTTCTTATTTGATTTCCATGACCCCAAATTGGCCATGTACATCACTGGGTTTCAGGATGGCAAACTTAAGATCATTTTTGGTTGGTTTTTCTTGCTAGACCATGATGCAGAAGGTGCAAGGGTTGATCTTTGCTGTTTATAGCTTAGTTTTCATTATTATTTAATCTTTCCCTTATGGTATGTAGTCTCTATCATGCCAGTGGTGTCTTTTCTATTGCTTATACTGGGACCAGTAAATGCTTTACTTGGGTGTGGGGAGTAGCTTTGTTATTCTGAGCTATGTCAGAGAGGCTGTGGACACCACAGAGGCACTGCAAGAGCATCCCTGGGCTCCTCTGCCTGACAAACAGGAAGGTTTTCTGCTGGATTTGCTGCTGGTTTATCAGGGGTTTTCTGCCTTTGTAGAGAAATTCTGTCTAACCAATACAAACAATTTGTGAGGTTAACTGCAACCTATTTGGAAGTACAAACAGAAAATTTAATTATGGGCAATGTTCCTCTCATGCTGCAACACACAAAAAGCACGACCACGGTGATGAGTGCAGAATTACACCAGTGCTGGTCACATTCCCAGCAGCCAGTGTGGCTCATTATGGTTTTCCCAGTGGAATGAGAGTGGCTCAGTGAATAACCAAGTGCTTTGGGACCACACCAGAGATCAGGGTGGCTCAGCAGAGCTGCCTCCTGCCCGTGGATCAGGTGTCAGGGGAATGTGTAAGGTGCTGTTGGGTGCTCTTCCTTCCAGGCATGGATGCTGGATGAACTGAGTGCCTGCACTTGCCTCTGGCACAACCTGATCTATTCTTCAGCTGGACTAACCTTTAACTGGGTATGAAAATCTGGATTGTGCCTGTAACCCAACCAGGAGGTCTCTGGATCTCAGGCAAAGGGTGAAATCCAAGAAAGCAAATTAGACCAGCCCAGCACAGTCTGATCTGCAACTCCAAGGATGCATTCCTCCTGCTGAGAGCTGGAAAGCCCCAGCTCAGAGCAGGCTCCCTGTCTGCATCCTCAGAGAAGGAACTCCTCTTGTGCAAGAGTTGGCATCAAGGAGCTCAAAGTGACACTCCTGGGTGGGCTGAATCACTCCAGAAATGTCTCATTTTGAACGCCAGGGTCAGCAGAGCCACTTCAGATCTGGCCTCAAAATCTCTATCTGCATCTCTGCAAGCTGGGAATCAAAAATTACTGCCCAGAGCAGCTGTGGCTGCCCCTGGATCCCTGGCAGTGCCCAAGGCCAGGCTGGGCAGGGCTGGGAGAACCCTGGGACAGTGGAAGCTGTCCCTGCCCATGGCAGGGGGTGGGACTGGATGGGATTTAAGGTCCCTCCAAGCCAAACCATCCTGGGATTTGGTGATTCTGTGAACCCTGCTGATGAGCAGGTGGCCAAGCAGAGCCTGGGTAAGGTGAGGAACAGGAGGAGCCTGGGATCCTGCAAGGTGTGAATTCCCTTCACTGGCAGCCTCCTAGAAACCAGATCTAACCACACCACCTGCAATGTGATCCCTGCTGGAGAGGCAGCTCCAGCAGAACTCAGGGAACAACTCTCCCTTTATGAAAAGTGTTTTTAAAACCCAAATCCTGAAAAAAGTAACTTCTGGGAAGAAGCAGCTTCTGTGACAAGCCAAGTGCATTTGCCAGTGCCACACTCTCTGCTCTGCTCCCTGCCTTTGATCCCTTCCAATTCTTCAGCACCCCAATTTATTCTCTCTCCTACCCACTGATCACTTCAAGGTCTCTTCCAGTGTTGTAGAGAAACTCCCTGACATCAGAGAATGATAAACTGCAAAACTGAGTTATAAAACTGCACTGTCCACCTTCACAAGTTTTGCCTTCCTCTGTATTTTCCCTCATCACCTTCTTTAGGTCTTGTCCAGCTGCAATGATTTGGACACCCAGCAGCCACACTGGCTACAAGCCCTGTGCCTGATGGAAAAGGCACTGCCAGCAGCACTGTCCATGCCTGAAAAGCAGATTTAGCTGCTCCCCCAACCTGGCAGCACCTGAGCATTGCCAGTCCCTACACACAGCAAGGGAGTGACAGCAGGGAAAGGAGGGGAAGTACAGGCAAATCCCTGGTGAAACCTTCCCTGCCTGGAAAACTCTGCAGGACAGAGAGCTCTGGCTTCACCCACTGATGCTCCACACCTGCAGCAACCTAAAGCTGGGACTGAAAGATTCCAAGATTTTCTGCAAAAACTCAGGTGCTTCCAGGAGAGGAAAGGAGCTGGAAATGAACCTTTTCCTAATTACAGGAGTGAAGACAGATAAATGGCACCAAGCAAGCAGGAAGTAAAAAAGCAGACCTGTAACAGCACAAAAAATGAGGAATACTGGGCAATTTCCTCATCTAGTGGATCAGATTTGAAGAACCATTACAATATTTCTTCTATTTTCTCTAGGATCAATCACTAGGAAGTAGCTGCCCTGTAATTACCCTCTCTCCTATTCTGAAATTGCATTACCAGGTTCAAGGGCTTCATGACAACCTTTCAATAATTCCCATGAGTTCCACATGGATCAGATAAATAAGAGAAGGAAAAGAGGAAAAACAAGAGACCTTTCTGAATGATGCACAGGGAAGCTACTGGGGTTTTCTCTCCCTCCAAAGGGGTCTCTGTGTGTGAAGAGCAAACTGCAATTCTGCCAAGGGAGCAGGGCTGTTACTGGTCAGCCTGGAAGGGAATCAGTCACCCCAAAGCTCCAAAATTCCAGCAGAGAATTCCCATGGGAGCCTGAGAATATCTCTGCTCACAACAGGCTGCAGAATGTGAGTGGGCAGGGAGCAGTGAGTGAGCAAATGCATGAAAAGGCCAAGTTCTGGCCTCTGCAGGGGTTACAGACTCTTCCCCTGGATTAAATTATCTTGGCAGCATCAGTCCAGGGAAAAACCCACATGGCTTGTTTTTATCCCCCAGCACACAGCAAACAAGAAGCACTGGGATAAGAACTGCTAAATGCTGTTAACTGGCAATGCCAGGCATGGCACAGTGAAAACCAGCACTGCCAAATGTACCCACAATACCTGAACAAATAATAATGACTGAGCAGGGACTGACAACCAGCCCCAGGGCTGCTCACAGGTGATCCTGGGCAGCTGCAGCCTCTCCTGACACACTCACACAAACAACACTCTGGGATTTTTCAGGAGTGAATAATCAGGGCTGTGACACCACCAAATTTAGCAGCTATTTCAAGTTCAAACAAATGCTAATCCAGCTTGTTATTATAAATCTTCAGCTTGACAACAGAAAAAACACAGCAAGAACAGACTGTAAGCAGTCTCCAAGCAGAACTCACCGTAGGCATTGGGGAATTCTCCAGGACCTGGGCCTGGGTAGAAGGGTCCTGGTCCTGGGGGCTGCACAGGATATTGCTGTGGTGGCCCGACGTACGGGGGGCCACTGTGACGATACTGGGGGGACAGAAACAGCCATCAGCCACTGCACAAGGACTGGGGCAAGCTGCACCTGAGCCCCCCTGACCAACAGGCATCTGATCCTCACACTGGTAAATGACAGCTTTGGGCAGCACAGAATCATGGATTGTTAAGGTTGGAAAAGATCGTTAAGATCGCTGAGTTCACCACTGACCATGTCCCCAGGTGCCACATCCACACCTGGACACTTCCAGGCATGGGGACTCCACCACTGCCCTGGGTATTCTCTGCCAGCACCTGGCCACCCTTTCCATGAAGGAATTTTCCCTAATATCCATCTAAAGCTCTCCAAATGTTAGTGCCAAAATAAGGTAAAGCCAAGGCAGGGAGGACACAGGAGCTGAGGTAGAACAGAGCCCCTGCCCTGATTGCAACACTGTGTTATGAGGCCCAAGGTTCTGGGGTGCCTGTGGAGTCATTAAGTCAAAGTAGGTATTAGATCTATTAAGTCAAATTAGGTATTTTGAAAGCATTAAATATTTAGCCCAATATTTAGTTCAATATTGGACTAAATTTAGTCCAATGTCCAAGGCATTGGTTTCCTACTGTGTTTGAGGGAGGCCTGAAAGAGGTGATTGGTTCCTACTGCCCCCATGCACAGAAGAACAAATACTTCATACAGAGAAAGGACAGAGGCTGAACCACAGAATCCTGCAACCATTTAGGCTGGAAAAGCCCCCAACAATCACCCAGTCCTACTGTTCCCCCAGCACTGCCAAGTCCACCCCTAACCCTTGTCCCCAGGTGCCACATCCACGTTTCTTCAACACTTCCAGGGATGCTTGCTTGACATGGGCAGCCTCTGCCAATGCTCCATCATCCTCTCCATGAAGGAACTTTTCCCAATACCTCATCTAGACCTGCCCTGGCAGATGATATTACACCTGATTTCACAGACACATCCCACACCCTCCTGGCGACTCCTGAGACAACCCCATGCATCAAACACTGCTCTGCAGCTCCTCAGGGGCCTGGGTGCTGCATTTACCTGTGGGATACAGTACTGGGGGCCCTGAGGCATCGGGTAGGGCATTGGCAGGTGGTTCACCATCATGATGTGCTGGTTGGTTTGGTACACGGCAGTCGGGGTCTGCGCTCCGGGACGGATGGAGGGGCTGCTGTTCTGGATGGTGGCTCTTGGAGGCTGGATCTGAGGCCTCTGAAAAAACTAGGAGAGGGAAGGGAGAGAGGAGAGAAAACAAAGAACTGGTCAGACTTCCTGGGAAATAACTGGAAATATCCTTACAATATTAGAGTTATGGTGTTAGTTTCCAGGGGTTGCCACACTTGCAGAAAACTGCAGGACAGTCCTTGTTCCTCTGTCAACAGCAGGGCCATCTATGGCTTTCTATTTTACAAGGTACAAATAGACAAGCAACTTTACAAACTAAGAATTATTAGTTTGTATCCCCTGAATTTTACAGCTGAACCTTCAGAGTCAACTTTAGAAAAATGAAATTGTCTAATTATCTTTTTATAAGGTGGGCTGGCTGCTAAAAAAACCCACCTTTATAAATACCCCAGGGAAATAAAACATCAAGGCAACTGTTCCAATTTATCTCCAGAAGAGCTAAAAATCCAGAATTTCACAGAGATCAGAGGCACCTCGTGCCTGTCCTTCACATCCAGGTCACCTGTCCTGCCCTGTTTTCCAAAGGGTGGCAACCAGGGTGGTCCCACAGCCTTGCACCACGCTGGCATCAGGTGCTGCCCTGGCAGATGGGCCAGGCCCAGGCAACCAAGCAAGCCCTGGCAGAGACCCATGCCCACCCTCCTGTGCTGGGACGGGCCCTGGGCACAGGGCTGGTTCTGCCCCTGGGATGGGCACAGGGCTGGCTCTGCATCCTGGGATGGGCATGGGGCTGGCTCTGGATCTGCACCCAGGATGGATATGAGGTTGGCTCTGCCCACTGGGACAGGCACTGGGCTGGCTCTGGCTCTGCACCCCAGGATGGGCACTGGGCTGGATCTGCACCCAGGATGGGCACAGGGCTGCAGCCCTGGCTCTGCCCCTGGGATGGGCACTGGGCTGGCTCTGGATCTCAGCAGCCCCAGGAGGGGCACGGAGCTGGCTCTAGATCTGAACCCAGGATGGACATGGGGCTGGCTCTGCCCCCCAGGATGGGCACGGGGCTGGCGCTGGCTCTGGGACAGGCACTGGGCTGGATCTGCAGCCAGGATGGGCACTGGGCTGCAGCCCTGGCTCTGCCCCTGGGATGGGCATGGGGCACAGGGCTGGCTCTGCATCCTGGGATGGGCACTGGGCACAGGGCTGGCTCTGCCCCTGGGATGGGCACAGGGCTGGCTCTGCCCCTGGGATGGGCACAGGGCTGGCTCTGGCTCTGCCCCTGGGATGGGCACTGGGCTGGCTCTGGCTCTGCCCCTGGGATGGGCACAGGGCTGGCTCTGCCCCTGGGATGGGCACTGGGCTGGCTCTGCCCCTGGGATGGGCACTGGGCTGGCTCTGGCTCTGCCCCTGGGATGGGCACAGGGCTGGCTCTGCATCTTGGGATGGGCACTGGGCACAGGGCTGGCTCTGCCCCTGGGATGGGCATGGGGCTGCTGCTCTGGCTCTGAGCTCACAGCTCAGGAGGTGAGGGAGGCACCACACGCTGAGGCATTCACTGACAGAGGAGTGACCAGGTGAGAGACACTGATGCCATGCAGAACCAGGAGTTGGAATTACCTGTATAGGTCTGAATCCTCCCTTCAATAACGAAGCAAGAAAGCAGCAGGAAACAGAAAGAAAGCCAATGGAACAGCTTACAGATCAACAGGAAGGAATAGGATACAACATGCACCCTAAATGCACACAGCTGCACTGCCCTGCCCTCACTCATCCCTTCCAGAAACAGCAGGAAAAGACCCTGAGGGGCACCATGGACTCTACTGCCAGAACCCCACAGGGTCAGAACTCTCCTAGGAAAGTTTCACATCCAAGTATAAAAGTTTTTAAAAAAAAACAAACAAAAACCACAATCAAACCATGATTTACTGCATGAAATGTGACACTACAGAAAGAAACACTACTTTGTGTTTACTCTGTTCCTAAAACATCGAGTATTTCTCCTTCTGGTCTCTTTCAGTGGTACAGAGAGAGCAGATAAAGCAGAAACCCCAGCTCCAATAATGGATTTTTCTCCTTTTCTGCACCAAGACTGGGAGGGGAAGAAATGCCACATATTTAACTGTTCAGTAAAAAGTAATTATAATAATTAGGCCACCACACATCCCACTGAACCCTGCTGGCTGCTGGGCAGTGATGTGCTACAGAGAGTAACTGTGCCAGGAGGAGTGAGAAAAGAAGAGAGGGAATGAAGGGATGAGCTGGGATTATCCACCCCAGGTTTGGGGAGGAAGTTGTGATGTCTCTGTCCTCAACATGACAATGAGCTTAAAACATCCATCCTGGTGCTGCTGAAACCTTCATGAGCTGTTCCCCACAGCAAACAATCTCTGCAGGGAAGCCCTGGATGACTCTTTCAGATAAGCAGACATTGTTAAGGTGAGCACAATGATTTATGTCCAGCCCTGTCAACCTGGATGAAGAGCTGTCCCCAGCACGCTGGAGGTGAGACCTGAACCAGGAGAAGAGAATTGTCTGGGGAGGAAAGTTTGGAAGGGAGGGTGGAGAAAATGAGAAGAACAGCAGCTCACTATGGTCCTGCTCTGATAAAACCTGTGTGTGGCTGTGAGATGTGGGGGAGATGCAGGGGAGATGCAGGAGTGTGGCATCAACCAAGTACAGGTGCTGAACTTATGGTGAGAATCACCAGTTTGTGATTTTTCAATATCCAAAGACACCAAAAAGTGTAAAAGTCTTTTTTTTTTCACTGTAATTCACTGAGTAATGGTCATTTTTAAGCTGCAAGCACATTGCAGCATATGCCTCACTGAGGGAGGGTTGGAAAAATTGAATGAGCCCCACACAGGTGTGTGTTCATGGAGAGTGAAAAGGGCTGGAGGCAGAAGTGAGACCTCTCTCCATCAACAGCACCTCCATCCACAGGGCAGTGCAGGAAACCCCCAGTGCCAGAGATGGGAGACTGCACCCATGGACTCTGCTCCTCCTGCTGCACCCACAGGGCCTGCAGGAGCACCCAGGGAACACCCCCAGCACGGGGAGCCCTTGGGCAGGGCCTGCAGGAGCACCCAGGGAACACCCCCAGCACGGGGAGCCCTTGGGCAGGGCCTGCAGGAGCACCCAGGGAGCACCCCCAGCACAGGGAGCCCTTGGACAGGGCCTGCAGGAGCACCCAGGGAACACCCCCAGCACAGGGAGCCCCTGGGCAAGGCCTGCAGGAGCACCCAGGGAACACCCCCAGCATGGGGAGCCCCTGGGCAGGGCCTGCAGGAGCACCCAGGGACCACCCCCAGCACAGGGAGCCCCTGGGCAAGGCCAGCAGCTCCTCCCAGGGCCTGCAGCTGCTCCCTGAGGCTCCCAAGGGACTCTTGGGGCTCCTGCACTGCAGACCTCCTGCCCACCCCTCTGCCCTTCCTGGCCATTTTCCCTTTAGTCACTGCTCACACACCCCAACCCTGCCAAATCCTTTTATTTACCATCATCTTCTTCATTTTCTTCCCCAATCACTGCGTGCCCAGAGTTATAAAATCAATGATCAATGTGTTACCAAGGAAAAGCAGAGATCCAGTGTCACAGACATCTTTTATGGAAAATCCTTTCCTTAGGATTTTTCCTCCTGAGAAGCTGAGAGGCCTCAGGAACAAAATGATTAAACAATGGTTATCTGCTGCTGTGGAATGCAACAAGTGCATCTGGGATTGGTCTCATGTGGTTGTTTCTAATTAATGGCCAATCACAGTCAGCTGGCTCAGACTCTCTCTCTGAGCCACAAACCTTTGTTATCATCCCTTCTTTTTCTATTCTTAGCCAGCCTTCTGATGAAATCCTTTCTTCTATTCTTTTAGTATGGTTTTAATGTAATATATATAATAAAATAATAAATCAAGCCTTCTGAACCATGGAGTCAGATCCCCATCTCTTCCCTCATCCTCAGACCCCTGTGAACAGGGTCACACTCCAGGACAGCCCCAGCCCCCTCTGATCCCCCAGCTCTGCTTTTCATGGGTTTGCCACGAGCTCTGTATTTCCAGGCCATGGCTCCCAGTGCCAGGAGTGCTCCCCTGGACCCCAAAGCTGCACCAGAATAGAAATTAGAGGTAAGAGCCTGAAAACAAACCTGTGCTAAGCTCAGCCTGGCAAACATGGGCATTATTATATTTTTTTCCCAGGCTCATGGCTGGATGTTGTGATGGGTCCGTGGAGACTGGGGGGGAGGCTTGGAGAATGGAAGCAAAAGGAAAGTTCAAGTTGTCACCCAAGTTCTGCACTTCACTCAAGCTTCTCATGCCCCTGTTATTAATTTTTAGAGGAGGAGGTGCCTGCATGGGCAATGCAGCAGGAACTGAGGAGCTGCAGCCCTGAGATGTGAAGATCAGAGAATTGTGGAATTGTTTAGGTTGGAAAAACCCTCAAAGATCATGGAGTTCATCCCTACCCCATGTCCCCAGGTGCCACATGCACACATTGTTTGAACTCTAGCAGTGATGCTGACTCCACCTCTTCCAGTGCCTGAGCACCCTCTCCATGAAGGGATTTTCCCAAGATCCCAAACCCTCCCTTGGTGCAGCTTGAGGCCATTTCCTCTTGTGCTGTCCCTGCTGCAGGAGCAGGAGCTGCAGCACAAACCCCCAGGTCCTGCTTCCCCAGCTCTTTGGCTGGCTCAAGGCAAAGCTTGTTCCCTTCCCCTCTGACTCCCTCTGTTTTATTATTTACTAAATCATAAAAGGAAGGGAAAAAGCCCTTTTGGGTATTTAGAAGTGGCAGCTCCTTCACACACTCATGGATGCAGACAGGGAAGTGACTGCAGCAGTTTTCCATCACTTTCTGACTTGAAATACCCAAAAAGCTACAAAATGGTCAGCTGGGTCAGTTCAGGGAGTGAACTCCCAACCACAGCAGCATCCAGCCAAGCCCATTCTCCTGCTCCAGTCACACCCTGAGGAACTCAAGCAACCCCAAGCTAAAACTGGAATAAACTCCACCAGCAACCTCAAGTGAGAGGTTGAGCCATGAGCAGCAAACCCATCTCAAACACAGTTCAAGTCAAAAGGAAACAACCACATTTCAATTTGTATTTCTGATTTCTGTTTTTAATCACACCAGTCTCTTCTGAGCACCCATTTCTAAAATAAACCCCACACTCCACAAGTCACTTCATAAGTGAAGGGGTTTTAGGCAGAATCAAATGTAACAAAAATTTGCATTTTGGAGCTCAGGTTAGAAGAAAACTGCTGTTCTCAACTGTGCTTTGTGAGGATCAGAAGCAACAAAGTGACTCCACAGCCTCACTCAGAAAGAAAAAACACAAAGTCTGTGCAGGAATTGGGAAATGGAGCAGCAATTCCAGCAGGGAATAGCTCCATGTGCCACAGCATTTGGGGAAAAAGCACAAGCTGACAGTGTATTCCAAAACACTGCCCAAAACACTTTGAGGGGCTGTTTTCTGCCTCCTGTGAAGTGAGGTTTTCCTGCAGATTCTCAGTGTGTGATCTCAGAATCAGGGATTACTGATGCACACTTAACTTCCAGTCTGAACTGCTGCAATTATTTCATTTCCCTTCAGCCACTATTTAACACCCCAGATCTCTGCTATTTTCTCTCTCACAGTGGGCTCACATTTCCCTCAGCATTAACTGGCTCCAGCTCCCACTGTAACTGTCCAACTCCAGGGCAGGCATTTCCATCCAGAAAAAACCCTGCTCATAAAGCTGCCATTCAACTTCAGGTGCTTAAATCATGCTCATTTGAGGACCTCAAAGATCTAATAATTACAGGCAGTAACACTGAAGAACAATCCATTATTTGCCTGAAGGAGACCCAGAATCAATACAAGGCACATGTTAATAAAAGCTGGGATGGACACAGGGAATTGCAAACCCCACGGTGCTGCTGCTGCCTTCAAAGGGAAGGTGGAGTTGCTGCAGTAAATACTAGCCCTGCTGAGGCCAATTTACTTATTTAGCATTTTCTAGCTTATGAATCTCAGTCTCAAAGCTCTCAGCTGGTGTTACACAGTTTAACCAAGTTTAAAAACTCTCCTGTGAGGATAATTATTTCTGTTGGTCTCGAGCACCCTGTGAGTGCTGGTTCAGGATGAAATTGCTCCCACAGCTGTGACTCTGCTGCACCTGGCAGGGGCCAAAATCCCTGTCTGCACCCCCAATCCACACCATGGGTGTTTTGGGTTAAAGGAAACAAACAGCTCACCCACAGCCCAGGTGTCTCTGTGCCTGTCCTGGTGCAGCACATGACAGATGTAACTGGGAATAAAGCCTGGGATATTTTCCTAATGGTGACAGCTTCTCACAGATCATGATAAGCAGATTGAAATGTAACAGAGACAAAAATCTAACTGTGATAAAATCAGGAAAACACTTGGAATTTACAAGCACAGTAAGGGCAGGGCCATAAACAGGTCCAAAGGAAAGTTTTGGATCCCATTCAGACAGACTGGTGGCCAAGTCCCACCAGTAAAGCCCCAGTCATGGGAATTTTTCCTCCAAGGCTGTGCTGCCTCAAGACTCATGGGCCAAAACCTGCTTAAAGAAAGCTCAGTAAATTTTAGGAGAGCATGAAATGGCTCCCAGTGAATACATCCCTGAGGAATGACCCATGAAGGGACCAAGGAGCTGCAGAGCAGGAATGCACTCCTGTATGGTGCAGTACAAACACTGACCTGAAGTTAAGGTCACCAACAAAAGCATCTAAACAAGGTCCTGATGTCCCCATCGTCACCCAGGCTGTCCCTGCAAGCATTCCTCTGTCCCTGCCTGTCCAGCCATGCACAGAAATCACTGTCCCAAAGGTCCCATGTCACCTCTGCCTGTGAGCCCAAGCTGCAATGGCCCTTTCTACTCCTTACACTCCTTCTGCCCTGGCTCCAGCTGCCCTGCTGCTCCCTGAGCTGGGGGGAACAAGGATGATGGGGATTGTGGGGCCGTGCCCACCCAACACTTCCCTGCTCTTCCCACACTGCTCATCCCTGTGTTCAACTGCTCAGGAATGTGACTGAAGTGAGAACAAAATAATTCCCTGGAACAAACCTTCCATGCCTCAAGCCCCTGTCCTGACACCACAGGATTAATGGGTTTTTTCCCTATTATCTTGTGGAAACAACCTGCCTCTTCCAAGCCAAAAGAGCTCTGGGACAGCTTCTCTGCCTTGTCCTGCCTCTCCTCCTCTTTGCCACCAGCAGTGCCACCTCTGCTCCCTCAAAACCTACAAGAAGCATCAAAATCAGCTCCCAAGGATGTGTTTTGGCAAAGAGGAGTGTAGGAGCTGAAGAAAAGACAATTCCAAACACCCTGACTAGGACAGACAGGCATCTGTCCTAACACTGGAGAATTCCCAGCTCTGCCACCCCTGAGTTCCATGAGCCACAGCTATTCCCAGATCTCCTCTTAATAATGAAGTGGATCCTCACAAAGTCCAAGTGGTGCAACAGGAACACTAAAAGTTTCCTACAGGTCTTTTGTGGGCTAAGTGAAAAGGACACTGAGCAATGCAATGGTGACAGATAACCAGGTGTATCACACAACAAAGGCAGGGAACTTGTTTGCTTTGCTCCAAGGTGACATCTTCAGGAAGCTGAAACCACTGACTCGCTTGGGGAACACTCAGAACACGTTTTTAGTGCTGTGAGAAGGCAGGGGAAGCCCACAGGTCCCTGGCAATGCCTGCCCTGGGGTGTGGGTGGTTAATGGCAGCGGTGACCCGGGGGGTCAGTGTCACTCAGGGTGCAGGGGGCTGTTAGCAGGGTTAGGCACGTGCCAGGAGCTACTGCAGGGCTGCTTTCCTCCTCTGGGTTAGTGAGTGAGTCAGCTCCACCCCCACCCCCCGGGTAATTAGTGCAGGGTGATAAGGAAGGGGCAGGTACTGTACCTGGTGATGGGCAGGTCGAGGCCCCGCTGCAAACTGAGGAAAGGCGGGAGAAACAAACACAAAAGGAAAGGCACAAAGAGTCAGAAACACCACAACGAACCAAAATGTCACACTCTATGCAAAAATAAACCCACAGAAAATAAAATAACAAGGACACAGTCAAAAGCTTTGCTGCAGGACAGCGACACACAGGGGCTGAGGTGTCACGAGGGACATTGGAGGGACATTGCTACAGGCACTGTGCTGGAGCTGCACAAACAGCCAGGGCTGCCCTGGGTCCCAAAGGCACTCAGGGTGCAGGCAATCCTCATCCTGCCTGGGAGGAACACACACAACCAAAAACAACTGAGAACGAGCAGCATGGAGATTCTGAACTGTCTGAGCTGGAGGGAAATGGTCAGAGCAGCTGGGCTGGAGCTGCTCCGGGGCTTTGGGGGAGCTGAGGATGGAACCCCATGGCTGGGAGGAGCCAGGGAGGGACAGGGACACCCCTGCATGGGGACATCCTGCACAGGGACATCCCAGGATACAGAGACCCCTGCACAGGACATCACTGCATGGGGACATCCCAGGATAGAGACACCCCTGCACAGGACATCACTGTACAGGGACATCCCAGGATACAGAGACCCCTGCACAGGGACATCCCAGGATACAGAGACCCCTGCACAGTGACATCTCTGCACAGGGACACCTCTGCATGGGCACATCATGCACGGGGACATCTCTGCATGGGGACATCCCAGCACAGGGACACCCCAGCACAGGGACATCTCTGCACAGGGACATCTCTGCACAGGGACATCTATGCACAGGGACATCTCTGCACGGGGACATCCCTGCACAGGGACATCTCTGCACAGGGACATCTCTGCACAGGGACATCTCTGCACAGGGACATCCCTGCACAGGGACATCTCTGCACAGGGACATCTCTGCACAGGGACATCTCTGCACGGGGACATCTCTGTATGGGGACATCTCTGCACGGGGACATCTCTGCACGGGGACATCTCTGCATGGGGACATCTCTGCATGGGGACATCCCTGCACAGAGACATCTCTGCACAGGGACATCTCTGCACGGGGACATCTCTGTATGGGGACATCCCTGCACAGGGACATCTCTGCACGGGGACATCTCTGTATGGGGACACCTCTGTAAAGGGACATCCTGCACAGGGACATCCTGCACAGGGACATCCCAGGATAGAGAGACCCCTGTACAGGGACATCTCTGCACAGGGACACCTCTGCACAGGGACATCCCTGCATGGGGACATCTCTGCATGGGGACATCCCTGCACAGGGACATCCCAGGATAGAGACATCCCAGCACAGGGACATCTCTGCATGGGGACACCTCTGCACAGGGACATCTCTGCATGGGGACATCCTGTACAGGGACACCTCTGCATGGGGACATCTCTGCACAGGGACATCCCTGAGAGGCAAAGAGCAGCCACTCCTGGCACAGCCACCCCTGCCACTGCATTTCCAGCTGAAGTCCCACACTGGGGTCACAGCACAGCCCCTGTGAGGGGTGGCATGTGTCACCTCTCTGAAAGCCCAGCTCATCCCAGGCAGGGCAGCCTGGCTGGAGAGCAGCAGGTCCTGGGTCCCAGCCCTGAGCTCAGGCCACTGAACCATCTCCCACTCACTTGGGCCACAAGCAGAGGAAAATAACCCCAATTTAACATGCTCAGCTGACATTAAAAGCATTTCCCAAGAAGGATCTGATTGTTAAAATAGAAATAAAAATGAATGCAAGAAATGGAAAATATAAATAAAGATGACAAGGTACCCACTTCCAGAGCTGAGTTAGGTGTTGAAACCCTTAATTCTCAGTGTTAGAGCAGAGCTCCACTATGAGAGCAGAGAATTCTACTGAAAAGAGCTCCAAGAATTAACTGCAGTGACCACAGTGGATTTTAGCCACCACGTGCCTCTGCTGTGCTGGCTCAGCACAGCCACCTCTGCTCACTCAGGGGCTCATTGTGGTTTACTCTCTGCCTCACAATGCTGATCAAAACTGGGTATTAATTAGTGACTTTCTTAATAAGTTTATTTTCTATATGGAAAAATGGGCCTGGGTTCACTTGCAGGCCTTACAGCTCCTCTAATGCCATCAAACATGAAGCAAAGCATAAATATTGACTGGTCCATTTGATCTTCTCCTTTATAAACACTTAAATTGCCTAGATTTCAAGATTTCCAAGAACTACTCTGCTAATCCTGGTGTTTATATGCTCCTTCTACCTTCACCTCATGGTGCCACTTGGTGACACTTGGATGAAAGTCATAAAAACCTTCAGAAATGAGTAAATATGGACACACAGACTGATCCTGGGACAAGAGTTTATTAAGAATGACCTGCACTGGTTCACCAAATAGTTTTCTCACCCTGGAAAATTTTCCCTAAGCCTTACAATGAAGAGTAAAAAAGCAAAGCATGGTCACCTTGTGGAACTAAAAAGCTGTAATTTCTATTTTAATGAAACAGAAGAACTAAGAGCCTCTTGGCATTCTCCCAGTGGCCTGTGGATGAGGAGAAACAGGGACCTGGATGAGTCTCCAGAGACAAAAGTACTTCAAGTCCTCATTTTCCCAAAGAATTTCCCCTAAACCAGCTCAAGTATCTTGTGTTTGGGAAAAGAAACTACAGGTACCCAGGAAGGGCTGAGCCTTTCCACAGGGCTGCACATTCTGTGTTAGACACCAGTGAAAGAAAACAGCCAAAAAGAGAAGGCTGGGATGCAGAAACCTTGAACTGCTTCACTTCAGGGCCAAGACATCTCCCTCATCCCTGCTGCACAGAAAAGATTTGTTCTCACTGCACCTAAAACAAGAGCTGGAAGTTTGTATCTGGAGAAGCCAAAGTTTATTCCATGGTGGAAACTGATGTGTGTTAAAAGAAATAAAATAAAAGCTCCAAGTTAGTGAAAAATGCCCTCATCTATTTTGCACTGGTCACCACTGGCTCTTGATATTTTTTTAAAAATAATTCTGTTTGATAGGAATTATTCCTGTTAATAGCTGTAAGCAACAGAACAAACTGTAGTAGTCACTGCTGGCTTAAAAGAGACACTTTGGGTTGTTTTTTCTGTTTGATGAAGACAGTGGATAGGAAAACCTTGTAAATCCTGGGTCCAACCTCCCTGCCCCATGGCCCCCTCCCTGCAGTCCTGCCCACTGCTCCATGGACACAGCAATGTTCTCTCCCTGCAGATGTTGGGCTGGCACACCTCACCCCTCCTGGAGGGATCTTTTTTTGGCAGAAGTCTTAAAATTGGACAGTTTGTGTTAAGATGGGGGCTGGCATGGCCAAGAGCTACTGAGGAATTTTCAGCAGTGCTGAAGGACCCGGATTTTGTTTTCCTTGCCCAGCTGGAGCTTTGCAATTCCAGCTGTGGGAGCAAACATGGATTGCAAAGGCAGCTGTGGTTGGGGGAACAGAAAAACCTGAGCTCTGCACCCCAAAGTCCTGAGCTCTGCACCCCAAAATCCTGAGCTCTGCAGCCCAAAGACCTGAGCTCTGCACCCCAAAGGGCCTTGGATGCAGAGCAGGGTGGAGGGAGCTCTGGCTCTGGATCAGCCCTACCTGCCCACTCAGCTGTGCCAGAGCACAGCAGGAACCTAGGGATGGCACAGACACCCTGCCACCCTCCTCATCCCCTCCTCACCCTCCCCTCACCACCAAATGGGTTAAAAAATAAACTGAACAAAATAATAATTAAAGTACAAATAAATAAATCGAGCGAAGAACCAAATGCAGGAGCAGCTCAGGCCTGGGCTGGTCTTGCATTTGCTCTGGGGTGGGAGGTGGAATGAGATGTGATGGGTGGGAGCAGCTTTTAGTCATGGGGTGAGATGGGCACTAGCAGAGCACATGGCAAAACCTGCACACAGGAGAGCTCAGAACAACACAAACAAGGTGCAGATAAATTCTTCCTCAGGACCTCCTCAGTTATGGGGCCAAAGTACTAAAAATTTGACATTTATTGGCCAAATCTCCTGCAGATTCTCTCTCTGCTGAGTGACAAAGCCCAGGGGGCCCTGGTCTCTGTCCTACCCCAGGTCAGACCCCTCTGTAATTGAGCTTTGGGCCCTTGGCACCACCTCACCTGGCAGAGGCTGCCACGGCAGCTCGTGCTTTCAGCAAAGAAGCAAAACCAGTGCATTTCTGTAGCCAACAAAAAAAGGATGTGGTAAAAAAAATATATATAATAAAGAAAGGAAGAAGAAATAAAAACAGTGCCGTGGGCACAATTGCCTGCAAGAAGGAGTACAGTTTGTTATATTGCTTACAATGCAGTATTTTATCCAGCCTCTTCCAGCCAGGGACCTGTAAACCGGACTCTGTTCCAAAACCTTCCTCCTCTTCCAGTTTTCTGTGCAATGTATTGGCACTGTTCTGCTGGGCTGTCAAAAAAACTGGTTTAGAGATGCAGCTCTTCAGTCAAGTTTTTGCTCCAGTTCTAACCATACCAGCTTAGTTGTGCTTTGCAACAATTAAAGAGAAAGATGATTATACTTACTGAGGAAAGAGTTTTAGCAGCAGTGTCCTGCATTACTGATCAGAATGGGGCACTGAGGACAAATTCCCAGCTGTGCACATCAAAGAACTTCAAAGTCAGCATTACCTGGCTCCTTCATCAGCAGAGGTTGAGGGGCCTCAGAACAAACCCTGGCATGTCCTGGAGGGGAAACCTCCAGAGCTGGGCAAGTGCCCAGTGATGTTGCAGGTTTGGGGACCCTTGCCCTGGGTTTATCTGTATTTATAACTGTTCTGTGGACAAACTGCTCTGTCTCAGACCTCAGTTTGCTCCAGGAGTGTTTGCCTTACTCTAAAGAGAGAAGAGTGCTGGGAAGGCACTGGGGGTTATGGGGATCCTGAAGGTGCCCTGACACAGAGGGGCAGGAGGTGCAGGACTGCTGCTCCTCAGCTGACAGAGCCCTGAGATGGGCTGATGAGAAGCCACCATGCCTCCAGAAGCTGGGCAAAGCCTCTGATGCCCTAGGAGGGTCCTCTAACATCATGTGGAGCTGTGCTACAAGCAGAGAATCCCCAGAAAGTGCCTGGTGAGGGGAACTGAAGTCCTACAACAGCAGAGCAGTACCACAATAAACACCCAGCCCCAAAAAACAGACTGTGAAGGATGATCAAACCTGAAGCTGGATGAAAAAGGGGCTCAGCACAAAAAGATCTGAGTGCACAGAAGCTCTAGGTTACATGTGAGCACCTCCAGGGTTAGAACTGATCACTGGCACTGATTTGGGAGCAAAGCCCAGAGGCCACTGGAGAGCGAGTGCTGCTGCAGAGAACTGCTTGTGTTTGATCTTTGGTCTATCCCTGCACAAAACACATCCTTAAAGAAAAAATAGAAAGAAAAAAAAAGAAGAAAAGAGAAAGATTCTGGCAATGAACCTGAACTCTATAATGAAGTGAACCTGAAAGCAACTAGGCTAAAAATAAATGGTATTATTTGAAGGTAGATGAGAATCCCTCCATCGCTTCTTTAGGAACTTCAGAAGGAAAATTATCCTACCAGGATAGTGTCTGAAAAACTCAACCAAGGTTTGCCATTCAGGACTGTGCTTCCAGGTCAGCAAAATGGGCTTTGCAGAGAACCAGCCCCGTGCTACAGACACACACAGACAGAGAAACACACGAGCAAGGAGGAGAGAGCAGGACGGGGCAGCGGGGGCTCCTTACCGGCGAGCGGGTCTGAGGCTGAGTGTTCATTGTTTGAGGGGCTTGAGGGTACACCAGCGTGGTGGGAGCTGCATTCTGTCCTGAGGGATAAGGAGCCTGCCAGGGAACAAGAAAAGCCAAGTGAGTGGATCTAAAAGCCATCCCAAAAACCAGGAACAGAACTGGAGGGACTGACATGGAGATAAAGATGAAAACACTGCAAGAGAGAAACTATCTCTGTCGAGGAGCAATTCATCAACACTGCCTCTCATGGGAGCAGCTTGTAGATCCACTAGTAAGTAACAGCTCCATTAGTAATTATTAGTCAGAATTTACTACAATTTTATAAGTCAGAGTTTGCTACTATTTATCACCTGAGCTCCCCAAGTGCTGAAGTGGGAAACAGCCCAGGAGACACATGACCCTGTGTGTCCAAAGGCCTGGCCACCTGTTTCCAAAAGCCTCTCCCAAACCAGCTTCCAAGGACAGCCAGACCTGTAGATGATGCCAATAAATCCTCCAAAATCAGGCAAACAGCAAGAAACAACCTTGAGTGTGTTTAACAGAAGCTGCTGCTGCATTAAAGCATTTCCAGTGCAATGGAACAGCCCAAAATCATCCCAGATGGAAGGCAGGCCATGGCTACAGGCTCTGCACATTTTTCCTACTTCCACCCATTTCCATGGGCTATAACAATTTATCCCACCAGATGCTCTCCCCAAGTGTTATTTGCCCAAAGGAACAATAAACTGGAGCTCTGGAGCTCTGCTGATGACGCATTTTAATGAGACATTTAGAAATAACTTTTCAGAGTGCCTTTTTCCTTAATCTTTTTGAACAAAACCATTATAATTTACATTATAATTTTTAAAAAAATCATATATTATTGTAATGGCACAAAAACCAGCCACCAGCCTGCAACAGCCTTTGCTCTCAAGAACCATAGGATGGTGGAATTGGTAATGTTGGAAAAGCTCTCTGAGATCTTCAAGTCCAACTGGCAAGGCCACCACTAAACCACGTCCCCAAGGGCCACAGTCACCGATCTTTTAAATCCCCCCAGGGATGGGGACTCCACCACTGCCCTGGGCAGTCTGTGGACTGGACAATCCTTTCCATGCAGGAATTTTCCCAATATCCCAATAATGTAAATTTGAGCCCATTCCCTCTCCTCCTGTCCCTGTTCCCTGGAGCACAGCCCGACCCCCCTGGCTGTCCCCTCCTGTCAGGAGCTGTGCAGAGCCACAGGGGCCCCCCTGAGCCTCCTTTGCTCCAGGCTGAGCCCCTTCCCAGCTCCCTCAGCCTCTCCTGGGGCTCCAGCCCCTTCCAAAGCTCCATTCCCACCCCTGGACATGCTCCAGCCCCTCCAGGTCCTTCCTGAACTGAGAATCCAGAGCTGCCCCAGGACTGGAGATGCCCCAGAAGTGCCAGCACAGGGGCACAGTTTGCAATTGTCTCTTTTTTTCTGCTTTTTCATCCCTGGACTAATTACCTGCTGATTAAAGTGCAACACAAGGTAAATGAAAATATAGTTCAGAAACAATTCCCTGGTCTGAAGGAGAAAAAAAAAAAAGGAAAAATACAAACAACCTTCCAAAAATATGGTAGAGGGGATGAGGGGAACAAGCACAGCCCAAAAATGGCACCATCCCAAAACCCAACTGCTGCAACACCTTCTATTCCTACTCTGGGACCACAGTGGAACTGCTCTTTAAAAAAGCAAAACTTAAACATGACTCCACAGATACATGAGGACACTGCTCCTACCACACAACTTAACTAGGCAGGACCTTCTGTTAGCTTCTGCCTCCTTTTCACAGCTTTTTGGGTCAAAATGATGATAAAATGTGAGTCCCCAAGCACATCACCAGGTCTTTGCTGTGATCCAGGACACCAGACACACTGGGCAGGTATTTAGCTGGACAATGTTGTTCTGGAGGAGTTTATACCAATGCAGCAGCACAGCCTCTGGCTCAGGAGCAGTGAAATGCTTGGTTCAGCTCCCTCCTCTCAAATGCTTTGTCCTGTCCCTCCTCTTCCTGGTCCAGTCCACTCCAGCCAGCCCTTCCCTCCCTTTTCACCACTGCCAAAACCTAATTAATGTAAACAACTGAATGGAAAAAAGTCTTCTATTTTTTTTTGAGATGTCACATGCAGCATCAACTCTTTTCCCCTTTTATTTGATGAATGATTCTGCTGGAGCTGGTGGTGTCAGTGTCATTTCAAAATCAATAACCCAAAGCTAAGGAGAAGTGGGGAAACTCTTTTCACCCACAACCTGGAGAAGTTCTCCTGCCTTTGATGACTTTCTGCACTGGGATCTCTGCCCAATGTGAGATTAAAGCTTCTTCCACAGGTCCAGATGCTGCTGTTGCTATCATGGAATCATGGAATGGTTTGGGTTGGAGGGATTTTAACCCACCCAGTGCCACCCCTGCCATGGCAGGGACACCTTCCACCATCCCAGGCTGCTCCAAGCCCATCCAGCCTGGCCTTGGGCACTGCCAGGGATCCAGGGGCAGCCACAGCTGCTCTGGGCACCTGTGCCAGGGCCTGCCCACCCTGCCAGGGAAGGATTTCCTCCTAATATCCAACCTAGACCTACTCCCTTTTAGTTTAAAGCCATTCTCCCTCGTATCTCTCCCACCAGCCAGCAGTGAGCACACAGGGCAGGGACTGCAGCTGCATTTCTCTTCACAGAGAAAAGCAAGGAACAACTTCCCAAAGATTTTCTCAACCTCAGAGAAAAAAACACAAATTCTTATCTCATTTACTGCCCCTGTGTTTTAAACAAATAAAATACATTGAAGAAAATTATTTACCTAAAATAATTCACTTAATTAAATTCTAGTGTGTTTTAATTCCTTAACCAATTAAATCCATGTATGTGTCAAACCTATCAGCTTACAGTCAGGAAATTCTGTACACTTAGGTTAAATTAAATGCTTAAACAAGTTCAGTTTAAATGTAGTATAATATAGTATAATAAAGTAATTAATTAGCCTTCTGATACCAATAAAGTCAGACGTGTCATTTCTCCCTGCCATGGGGGTCACTTGATTTTACTGCAGGTGACAGTGTTGGGAAATATTTTAAATAAATTATACCAATAAATGCACCAGTTGATCACTGGCTCCTTGTGCCTCCAGCTCCACAGGAGATGAGCCCTCATCCCAAACTGCTGCTCCCACAGCACCTCAGCAACAAGAGAAGAAAATATCTACTATTCTTCCCCATTTAGGCTCATGAAAACATTTTCTTCAGGCTTAAAGTGCATGTGACAGAGCAGAGCTCTGCTATCACTCCCAAAGGTGAGGCAGGTATCTGATGCTGCCCCAAAGTCTGTACCCACTCCAAAACAGCTCCCATTTCCTTTTAATCACCCAGGCCAAAGGAGATGTGAGAGAAAGGGAGCACAGCTGTCACTAAGCCTAAAAATCCTCAGAGTTTTAGCAGCAAAACTGTAAAAGAGGTGTTTGGAAACATAGTGCCAAAGGCACTTCACTGGTGACACAATCCAGGGTTAAACTTGCTTTAGCATTTAAACCCTACCAGAATGAGCACAGGTATAAATAAAGAAGGTATGAATGAAGAAAAGGTATAAATAAAGGTATAAATAAAGAAAAAAACATACAAAAGCTTAACTAGAGGCCACAGAAAGATTTCTGCTATGAAGTGTCATCAACCAAGGCAGTTTTGGACAGGTGACCCCCATGAGTGTGAGGTCACAAGTAAGGAACAAGTGCAACACAAATCCCACTGAAGACCACAAACATCAGCTAAATAAATATGTTTTACAACTACTGCACAATACAAATGCCTCTGCTCCACATGTTTCCAACCAGAGGGATGTTGCCTTAACTGATATTTGTGTTAAAACCATAAAAGGGGGAAGAAAAGGGAGGGAAAAGTGGTTTATAAATTTCTGCAGGTATTAACTTCACATCAACTGTGGGAGCCTAAATAAACTATCAAAGATCCAACAGAATAAATCACAGCACTCTGCTGCTTTTCACACACATCAGCTGATTAAAGCATTGCATCTATTCATCTGCCAAAGGACTTTTTTCTGTGCCAAGCAGCAAAATGGGCACAGAAAGTGACGTGGTCACGTGCAGCCACACAGGGCTCCAGGGCTGGACTGAGGGAATGAAGAGATCAGCCAGGAAATGCTCCAAAAATCCCCTAAATAAACCCCCACGGAGGGGAAGGCAGGGAAGCAAGTACTGCTCTGCAGACAAATGTTGGTTCTGAAGCATCTAAAGGCTGGATTGAATCCCTGAAGTTCAAATAACTGCTGGGAGAGGACAGAGTGCTGCTGAGCTGCTCCACTTCAACACTGAGCAATTTGCTTCCCTTAAAGCTCTCACCTTCCTGATTTTATGTTTCAGCTGTGGCTGTTCAGGGGAGGAAGGTGATAATAGCTGAGTGTTTATGTATTCCCACAACTTGCTGGGAAAATCCTTTCTCTGGACTCTTTCCACCTCGAGCTGCTGCCTGTGCTAAGCAAGGAAAAATAATCACTATCAACAAAACAACTGAAAAAAAAGTTATTCTTAGCTCAGGCCTGAGCTGGTTAATAAACACTGAGCCTGCAGTGTAACATGACTCCCTTGGGACTGCCTGTCCTGGGAATAAACAGGCAAAGTGCACACATCAGGCTCCAAAGAGCTGAGTCACCCAGCTCTGCCTCTGGAAAAATCTTCTGGGAACAAAACCCTTCCAGCCCCAGGCAGGAAAGTGTCCCTTGCTGAGCTCTGTGGCTGGCCTGGCTGGGAAGGGGTTAATCCCTGTGGCAGATTCCCGAATCCTCCCAGCCCAGGGAAGGCTGCTGGGTCTAAATTTACTGAAGTTACACACGAGGAGGAGAACGGGACCGGCAGCTCCAGCACATGACCGTGACTCAGGAGCTGCACAGCCCTGCCAGCGCCGTGACCTTGGGAGGAAACTCTCAATTCCCAGTCCCAAACCTTCAAATCTTCAAATTCCCAGTGCTAAACTCTCAATTCCCAGTCCCAAACCTCTCAATTCCCAGTCCCAAACCTCTCAATTCCCAGTGCTAAACCTCTCAATTCCCAGTCCCAAACCTTCAAATTCACAGTCCTAAACCTCTCAATTCCCAGTTCCAAAGCTCTCAATTCCCAGTACTAAACCTCTCAATTCCCAGTGCCAAACCTCTCAATTCCCAGAGCTAAACCTCTCAATTCCCAGTTCCAAACCTCTGAATTCTCAGCTCCAAACCTCTCAATTCCCAGTGCTAAACCTCTCAATTCCCAGTGCTAAACCTCTCAATTCCCAGTTCCAAACCTTCACATTCCCAGTGCTAAACCTCTGAATTCCCAGTCCCAAACCTCTCAATTCCCAGTCCCAAACCTCTCAATTCCCAGTGCTAAACCTCTCAATTCCCAGCTCCAAACCTCTCAATTCCCAGTGCTAAACCTCTCAATTCCCAGCTCCAAACCTCTCAATTCCCAGCTCCAAACCTTCACATTCCCAGCTCCAAACTTTCACATTCCCAGTCCCAAACCTCTGAATTCCCAGTCCCAAACCATCAAATTCCCAGCTCCAAACTTTCACATTCCCAGTCCCAAACCTCTGAATTCCCAGTCCCAAACCATCAAATTCCCAGCTCCAAACCTTCACATTCCCAGTCCCAAACCTCTGCACCTCCCAGTTCCAAACCCCTGAATTTCCAGTCATCTCCCAGTTCCAAAATGGAACTGGGACTCTGAATGGACTCTGAATTCCCAGTCCCAAACCTCTGCATTCCCAGTTCCAAACCTCTGCATTCCCACTCACTTCCCAGCCCCAAACCTTCACATTCCCAGCCAGTTCCCAGCCCCATGGCCATGGCTCCAGCTCTCCTGGACACCAGCACTGAGCTTACATCTCTAGTGAGGAATGGCACAGAGCAATCAGAACACTTCAGAACAACCCAGGGTTTGCCAGGGCCATGGGCAGCCCCAAAGGCCTTTTCTGCATGGCCACAGAGCAAAGAGGGTCTGCAGGGCCCTTGCCCAGGTGGTTTCACATCTCTTACCTCTCCTGTATCACTGCATTACTGATGGAGAGCACCCAGCTAAAACCTCACCCAAGTGCCACCTCACACATTTTCAAAAATATCTTCTTATTATTTAATGTCAAGACATAAAGTACCAAAAACATTCCCTGTCTGGAAAGAGGATAAAACTGTTAAGAGATCCATCTCTTTCCCCAAACAACACAACATCCCCAGCTCACTCCCATTTCTCCTGCATAAAACTTGCACTGGTCTGCTCCCAAGCCACTCCCTGACCTGTTTAAATGCTCAATATTGACTCAAACCCCCCAGCTGGGCACTCAGAGGCACAGTCAGTGCTCTCCATACTGCACCTTATAAGGGTTCTGTCCCTAGATTTATAAATTCTCACTCACACAAGCCCCTAAGACCAAAGGCAGCTGCCCCTGAAGCCAAGTACAAGAGGGGGACATCATTGCTCAGAGGTGGAATCTCCTCTTATCCCCTTTTTTAACAACCAGACTTGGTTTTCCTTCCAGCTGCTGAACAATTTTCCTTGAGAAAACCACAAAGGGAGCAAGCAGAGCAGCTGTGTTGATGCCCCAGCCCTTGAGGCTGCTTTTGCAGAGTTTTCCCCTGGGTCACTGGCCTGGACAGCAGGAATTTGGCCTCAGACACAGGTGAAGAAATCTCCCCCAGCAGCAGAAACCTCACTTCAGTCACAAGTGTGGACTGATGGTGACAGCAAGGATGTGGCTTTTAATTGTGAATCATCATTTCTTTGTGGAGCTGGGCTGGCTGTGCCCTCCCACAGCCCCAAATCCAATCACTGTGACAACTCAATCACTGCAACCCAAACACTGCAACCCTCCAACGGGGGAAATCTCTGGGCATTCAGCTCTAGGAAAGTAAGAGGATTATAATTTAAAGCCTGGCTCTTCATTTCTCCCTAATGAACTCCCTGCAGGCAGTGCAGGCTGGAACAGCAGCTCCTCAGGCTGCCCCTCCTCACTCACACCCAGCACCTTCATTTCCCCCAAGCTTTGGGCTCTGCTGCCCTGGGTTCTGAGAAAGGTGCAGCAGCACAAGCTCAGTGCCAGGGGAAGAGGCTTTCCCAGCCTCCCCACAGGCTGCTCCCCTTCCTGCCAAAATGCACTGAATGTCTGAAGACTGAAGGTTACAAGGAGATTTCACTTTTTGTCTGATGTGAAAAGCTGTGTCAGTGAGGGCAGAGAGAACAGCCCCAGCCAGAGCATCCCAGCAGAGCCCAAATCCTCCTCCCACACACCCTGCCCAATGACAGGAGGCTCCTCTCCCATCCAGGGAAGCTCCTGCTCTCCCTGTCCCCCCTGCCACACTCCCAGGGGCTGCAGCAGAGATCACTGAGCACAGGGCAGAGCACCTTTTGACCTAAAATCAGTATTTAGGGACAAAATAAACCACTCTGTAGCTACATCACTGAGCTCTGGAGATGCCAGGATCTCAGGTACCTCCAGCATCTGACCACAAACAGGGCATTGCTCACTCCTGCACCTCCTCTGCACACACCTGAATGTCACCATTATCACCAGAATCTCACTTTTTTCCTCCCTGGTGTGCTCTGCACTCAGCACAACAGGCTTGGAAGCTGCTGGCAGGAAAAAAAGTATCTGTAACAGAGAGATACATCTCATCTGCAAATATTACAGATGATGGTGGAGAAATCTGAATTACTAAATTTATTCATTTCAGCCTCTTTTCTACAGCATCCCTTCAAACAATGCATAAAGCATATTCTCCCACTATTCCTGTGAACTATTCCAGCTTTAAAAATAGCACAAGAAATGATTAAACCACTAAACAAGGACAATTCCCCTCTAAATGCTCCCAGTTTGCCTTTCATTATTACAAAGATATTTCAATGATCATCACACACACTCTCAGATGCCTCTGCTTGAACACAAGTCCCCACTCACAGCCATGTGTTCAAATATGCACTTTTAGGTACCCATCACACCAGGGATGCCACATTTTTTAAGCAGCTCATTTGCAAATTATCCAGAATTACTGAAATCAGCTCATCCTCACCAGGGCAATGCTGCAAAACAAAAACATGCAGCAGTTCTACTCTGCTGCCTCTCTAAGCCAGGGCTGCTCCCCTGCAGGGTGCAGCAGCACCTGAGAAACATTTCTGTTTTCCTGCTTCTAATACCTGGAATATTCAAAGCCCCATTAAAATCACTGACAAAAGGACCAGAGCTCTTCTCTGACACCAAACAAATTGTGCAGATGAAGAGCTCCACATGAAAACCAGAATGAACACAATTCAGTGCAAACACTCTGCTCCTGATGGAGGGGCTGGGATGGCACCAGGGTGGGACTTGGTCCAAATCTCTGCACATTGGATTTACTGGGAGGTTTTGAGGTTTGGATTTGGGTGGAGGCACATAATAAACAGGAACTGTGACTGTTCAGTGAGTTTATTTAAATATGAAGGCTTTTTCTAAAGCTATTTCCTCAAAATGCCAGGACTCAGCTCCAGGTGTTTTGCCTGATTTTAGGACTTTTAACAAATTGCTGACAAGTACAAAATGCAGAGAAGAAGTAGCTGGCACCCTCACTGCCCTTCTCCTGACAAGTCCACTGGTTTATTCCCTCTATTTCCATAAGCCCAGCCATCAGGGAATTTTGGTAAACATGAACATTTTAGTGGAAGGTGTCCATACCATGGCAGGACGTGGAACAAGATGAGCTTTAAGGTCCTTCCCAACCAAACCCAGTCTGGGATTCTGTGATTAAGCTCAATCTTTAAAGGATACAAATATCCTCAGCCAGGAGGAATTACTCCTCTCTCTCCCCTTTTTCCTCTGCAGGAGTTTGTCTCAGGATACCTCACTTGTGTCATTACCTGCACAGTCAAATTTGCAACAGTCTTTTTTATGGCTTTACATCTTTTTACCCCACAAATCTGAGTGGGCAAAGGAGGAAGGCACAGAGAAACTGAACCCCAGGTAACACCCACAGAGCTACAGGCACTTTTTCTACTTCAGTGTGGATAATGAGATTGTCTCCAAGGCAAGATGGTGAAGGAACAGAGTCTGCTGTTCCCTGGGACCACAGAGACACAAAATGCTCATTCTTGCCCTGTTGGAATGAGTCCTGAGGAGCCACCCCAGGGCTGGAGCCCCTCTGCTCTCCAGCCTGGGAGAGCTGGGGGTGCTCACCTGGACAAGGCTCCAGGGAAACCTCAGAGCCCCTGGCAGGACCTAAAGGGGCTCCAGGAGAGCTGGAGAGGGACTGGGGACAGGGATGGAGGGACAGGACACAGGGAATGGCTCCCACTGCCAGAGGGCAGGGATGGATGGGATATTGGGAATTGTTCCCTGTGAGGATGGGCAGGCCCTGGCACAGGGTGCCCAGAGCAGCTGTGGCTGCCCCTGGATCCCTGGCAGTGCCCAAGGCCAGGCTGGACAGGGCTGGGAGCAGCCTGGGGCAGTGGGAGGTGTGGGACTGGAGGAGCTTTAAGGTCCCTTTGAGGTCCCTCCAGCCCAAACCATTCTGGGTTTCAGTGATTTTCTCCTCAGTTGCACTGGCTGTTTGTGTCCCTCAGCAAGGACAAACAGAACCCTGGCCTGAGGGAGCACAGAATCCTCCTCCCCTTGCCAGGCCCTGCTCCAGCCACAGCAGAGCACCTGCAGTGCAAGACCAAAGCAGTGATTCTGAGCCATGGGGGTGGACAGGGGTCCTGCTGCTGGCTGCTCCCTCCCAAAGTAATTTTAATATCCATCAGCATGGAATGTGCTGCTACTGAAGGTGTGATAATGTCACAGGGAAACATTCCAGAACATCTGGAAACTCTGCCATGGCTTCATGTGGCTCCTTCCTGCCAGGCTCTGCCCTGGCTGCAGCACCTGGCTCACAGCCTGGGGTGGTCTGCTAATGACCATTATGTAAATTAAGTAAATTGGCATTTTCTGTAATAAAGGTACTCAAAAATATGGAGAGTATGTGTGTGCTGAGGGCAGAAATTCCAACAAACCCACTGCTGAAAGCAGAGCTGGGACTGTCTGCAGAAACACCCTTGAGCTCACAGGGTGCCTCTCACCTGCTCTATAAAACTGCCTCCCATTTTAACACAACACTCTGAGGACAACACTTGTTCCCAGGAACACAACCCCAACCAGCCAAGACCCTATTCCACATCAAAACCTATTCCACATCAGCAGCTTTGCAGCTTTCCTCCTATTTTCTTCCAAAAGGCAACAAGAATCTCCAAAAACATCTTCTCTGATTTCTCAGAGGATGCTGCCACCCTTGGTGACACTCAGAGCCCAAGGGGAGGTGGCCCAGAGTTCTCTCTCCAGCTGATCCAGCTCAGAGCAGGCTCCTGGTGATCCCAGCTCTCCCAACCTTCAGCTCTGTGAGGGCAGCCATCAGATAAAATATCAAAGTTTCACTCAATTCCACTGAAGCCCAGAAACACTCTCCATATAAAGTGTCTGAATTTGCACCAAGTTAAAACAAGTTAATAAATTCTGGGTTTCTAATGGCACCATAAGGAGGGATCTGTGGGGAACATGGGCACAGCCCTTCCAGGCTGCAGGCAGAGGAATTATGGCTCCAACACCTCTGCTGGGTCAATGGAAAGCAGCAGAGAGAGTTCAGCTGGCAGGAGGAACAGGCTGTTCATGGATTCAAAGCCTCACCTCTGCAATGTGGCCTCCCTGCTGCAGGTTCAAGGGCTCCAGAGGTTATTCCTCTGTTTCCCAGTCTGACACCACAGCTAACAGGGCTCCATCTCCCTGGTTTCTCTGGCTGCAGGGATATTTTATGCCCTCTATGATCACAAAACAGAGGCTGTGTAAAGCCCTGACTTTTGTGCTGACTCTGGTGCTTCACTGAACACATGGTGTTTGTTTAAAAACTCTGTATTTTCTGGAGCATGCAAGAAAACATCCAATAAACTGCATGGAACAGAAGGTACTATTACAGAAGGAATTCCAGAATTGAAGTTATTAAATGCAAGAAAATGGCAAATTGCCTCGTATTGTTTTGTCTTCTTATATTATGAATAAAAATGTGGTTCAACAAGTGGCTAAGTCTGAAAAGCACCAAAATAAAGCCCAGGGCACGTGACTGTGAGAACAGAAAATACACGTGGAAGAGTCCTGAAGAAAAGGATCTGAAGAATTTTGAAACAGCTACAGAAAAGTTCGATTTTCTATTAAAAATGCTGCTTTATTCCACCCCAAACCAAGTTACTGGCAAGTTGAGAAGTGCTTTTGATTCCCAATAATCTGACAGCCACACAAAGGCGCTTCCGCTCGCGAGCAGCCAGGAGGGGCCGTGGGGCCAAGACCCCCACAGAGAGCTCTCCCTTCCAGAGGCCCTGCCTGGCCAGGCTGCAAGGGCCAGCAGCACTCAGAGCCAGGGCACGGCTGCTCCAGAGAGGAAAAGCTCAAACAGCAGCAGAAAAACATTTCCCTCCCCACTGGGCAAACCAGAGCGCCTGGAGAGGGATGAAACAGCTCAGAGAGCAGGAATTCTGCACAGTGCCAGGACAAGGGAAAGGCTTCCACTGCCAGAGGAAGGGATGGATGGGGTGTTGGGATGGAATCCTTCCCTGGCAGAGTGGGCAGGCCCTGGCACAGGGTGCCCAGAGCAGCCCCTGGATCCCTGGCAGTGCCCAAGGCCAGGCTGGACAGGGCTGGGAGCAGCCTGGGACAGTGGGAGGTGTCCCTGCCATGGCAGGGGTGGCACTGGGTGAATTAAAATCCTTCCCAACCCAAACCATCCTGGGATTCTATAACAGGATTCTATGAGGCAGATGAGGGGGGGGGGTGTAAAGCCAGACCTAGTGTGGAGGGATAGAATGTAAGGGAATATTGCAGAAGGAAATCTCACAGCTGAGGAGCTGCAGCAGTACCAATCACTGCAGATCAGGAACAGCCCTGCCCTTAACACACCACAGCTGTGTCCAACAAGGAGACCAGTGCTACACAAGCGTGGCTGAGCTGGTGAGGAGAGTTGGAGTTTGCTGGCTGTGCTGTGAGGAAATGCCCATGAGAAATCACCCAGAAGATATGGAAGATTTACAATAAGGTGACAACAACCTAGTCCCAGCTAGACTCAGTGTTTGTGCTGTAATCTTTTCTTTGCTCACGTACATAATAAAATTGGAATGGGTCTTCCTTTCTTTCATTTCCTTGTTAGAAAAAAAAAAAAAATAAAGGCTCTTTCTGTCCTTCTTCAGTGCACAAATACTACAACTAATTCATACATCCCTCCTACGTTGCACCTTAGGAAAGCCAACTGCTTCCAAGGTTAAATAATTAAAATAAATGGTGTTAATCTGCATGTGAAGCTACATTATGCCTTCCCAACTCTCCCTTCCTGCAGCTCTTACCCCCAGATGCTGTCCGAAATTAGAAGACTCCCATGAAGCCCAGCATCCCCACACAAAAGCCCCCTGAAGACCAAAGGCACTGAGACACAGGACATGCTTGATGTTTCCAGCCAGACTTAACTTAATGAGTTAAAAAGCACAGTAATGAACCAAAAATAATGAAATACATTCTCAGAGGAAATATTCCCAGCATTATTAACCCAATCAAAAACCTCCTAATCCTATTACAAACCAGAGGGTTCAGCTGCACTTCCAGCAGGTCTTGAACACAAAGGCCAAAAGAAGATTACACTTCTGGATTTATCAGCTATTAAATAACTCACAGTTTCAAATCTCCACCTGCAGTCACATATTCCTGCAAGCCTGGAATTTACAAAATGCATTGGGAATGTGCTGGGATGAAGCCTGACCCGGATGTACAGAAGGAAGCACAAGAGAAGAAGTGAGAAGAAAAAGAAAAAATTTTTCTGACTAGTCAGAAAAAAATCCATTACTACATAATAATCTGGTTATTTAGGTAGGTTTAGTGTTCACACTATCAGGAGCTGAGTTGTTTAAATTTGCCTTATTCTCATTATCTGGAATGGACAGTAGATCCAAGAAACTGGAATCTGCTGTTTGGAGGGGCAGCACAAACAGGCAACGTTTTCCCTCAGCTCCAGAACCAACTTCTTCATTTATACAAGGAGGAGAGTTTAATCTGTCATTTTGTGTCTACATCACAAATAAACTCCCTGATAACAGCTCCTTACACACAACAAGGAGGTTCCTACACAGGGAAGGTCTCTGGGGGAAGAGCTCCCTGCAAAGCTTGGAGATCAACTCGGATCAAGGGATCCACAGTGATGCTCCTGAACACAGACAATGATGGACAGGGAGTTTATCTGAATGAGCCAATAAAACTGGGAGCCCCTCGTGCCCCAGGGACACAGGAAGTTTATTATCTGGTTTTATGCTGACTATTTCCTTCTAGCAAAGCACATGTGGACCCAAATAATGAGGAATCATGGATCTGGAAGGGACCCACAGGGATCAAATCCAGCCCCTGGCCCTGCACAGACAGCCCAACAATCCCAGCCTGTCCAAACCCTCTGCAGCTCTGGCAGCCCCAGGGCTGGGACCATTCCCTGGGCAGCCTGGGCAGTGCCAGCACCCTCTGGGGAAGAGCCTTTCCTGAGCTCCAACCCAAACCCCCAGCACAGCTCCAGCCCTTCCCTGGGTCCTGTCCCTGCTCATTTTGTTCAATGTGTAGTAACCAGACTCCACAGGCAGCTGCCTCCAACACAAGAAGAGAACAAGGAGTAACAATCCCCAGTCCCAGGGCACCTGACTGACCCCAGGGTACCAATGGGTGAGGTTACAATTAAATTACATCCCTCCTTCTGTTACAATCCCTTAATAAACATTCCTTAATTAAAAGCATCTCAAATTGGACTGCAGAAGATGGAAGCAGTGAATAAACATCATGGTTCTAACAGGATTATTCCAGCTCCTGTAGAAAGGATCCAAGATCATAAAAGAGGGGCTTGGGGATTGCCTAATAAACATGCCACAGATGGCAGGCAGACTTGCTTCCTGGCACACATTCCCAGACCTGAAGGTACTGAGGAATGTCTCCCTGCTATTACAAACACTAATTCAACGATGGTGACATTTTTGAGGAGCAGAATGAGACCACAAAACTCTCTTCACTTCAGGCACAGAACCAGATGGTAACAAGTTTCAGCTGGTACAATCTGTTCTGGATTTAAATCAGCCACCTAAAAGTCAAGGTCTCTGTGCACCAAGATCCAGAGAGTTCAGCCCTCCTGCCCTTCTGCTCACTTGGGTGTATCCTGACCTTTTCAGGAGCAGGTGAGGGATGTCCACAACCACAGCAGCTCCAGAGGAATGTCCCCATCAGTGCTGTGGGACCTCTGCAGCTCCAGCATTGCAGCCCATCCCGAGAGGCAGCCGTGGGCAGGCAGCACCAATCTGCTCAGGGCACAGCATGTGCTAAATGGGAGCTGGAGCTATCCCTGACTAGAGAGGAAATTCCCAGCAATCTGTTCCAAGTGTGGTCGCTTGATGCTTCCAAACTGTGGCCCTGGACTAAAGAGAATCCCTCAGCATCCCACTGGAGCCTGCAGTTCTAAAGCTGAGGCAGAGAGAGCCAAGAGTCTTTTCCAAACCATTCACCCTCACATGCCAGAACCCACTGCACTTGTTCCTTGGGATCCTCCAAAACACCCCCAGGTCACAGGGGGATGGAACTGCCTTCTCCTGGTGCCCATAGCTCTGCACACAGCCTCTGCAGGAGCCCTCTGCTCCTCTGCTCACCCCATGGACAGAGGGAAGCTCCTTCCTGCTGCTCCCAGCCCAGCTGCCCTGGCAGTGCTCTGCTTTCCCATTATCCATCCTACCATGGCTGCTCCATCCATCAGTGTCAGGCACTGGAATGGGGCAGATTCACAGCATTTCAGCTGCTCTGTTAGGGGCTCTGGGAATGCTCTCAGCCTGCTCTGGATTCTCCATCCATCATGGGATGGAGGCTGACTGTCAATCCAGGCCCTCCCTGAGCTCTGCATTACCTGCTCGGGGAGCCACATCCAAGGAGGAGCTGCTCTGCTCCTTTTCCAAGGGCTTCTCCTCTCCTCCCCACAGTGAGAAAGGGAATTGTGTCAATCCAGCCCCTTCTGCAGCCTCAAGCCAGGAGCAGAGGGGCTGTGCCCCTCCTCTCCCTGTCAGAACGAGGGAAAAACACACAAAACCCAACAGGAATATGAAATTTTATGTGCTTGGGGCCACATCTGGCCATCACATCACTGCAGCAGCATGTGCTGCACACTCCCCTGTGCCAGAGCTCAGCACTATGACTTCAAGGCCCTGGAATTTGGGAAGCAGAGATGGTGTAAAGATGGGGGTGTGGGGCTGCTGCACATGGCTGCCAAGGCCTCCCCAGTGTGCTGCACAAACTAATCCTGAGGGGCAGCAAAGCGCTGGAGGTGACCCTTGGGAGAGCCTCAGAGCAGGTGGGGCAGGGAGCCCTGCTCTTGCTGTGGCCACCTCAGATGGAGATGGTGGAGGAGGAAGAGAAAGGGCCACCCTCAGCACCACAGACCCAGCTGTTTCTGCCTGTTTAGATAAAGCTAAAGGAAACCAAACAAAGCTCCAACCTTCACTTGTACCTGACTTCTCAGCTTAAATACCCCATGCATTCCCTGATCCCTGGTTCCCAAACCCTCCCTTTCAGACCACTGGGCACAGTGCTGTCATCTCATCACACACAAACTTCCAGTGACCTGCTCCAGCTCCTGGAGCTCCAGCAAGTGACAGCAATTCCTTCTATCACTTACTAGAATTCAAGATATTACTGTACCTGATGTGCTGGGACAGGCAGCTCTGGGACAGCCAGGACAGTCAGGGGTCACTGGTGGAACCAAAGCATTTGTTAAATCACCTTCTCCCTCAGAGCATGGCTTCTGCCAAGGGTGGAGGCTCTGGAGGAGCCACACGAGAGCCCTCACTGGGGACAGCTCTGATCTGTGCCTGTGGGCAGGGACAGCACCCAGGGAAGGGCTGGAGCTGTGCTGGGGGTTTGGGTTGGAGCTCAGGAAAGGCTCTTCCCCAGAGGGTGCTGGCACTGCCCAGGCTCCCAGAGAATGGTCCCAGCCCTGGGGCTGCCAGAGCTGCAGAGGGTTTGCACAGGCTGGGATTGTTGGGGTGTCTGTGCAGGGCCAGGGGCTGGATTTGATCCCTGTGGGTCCCTTCCAGCTCAGGACACTCCCTGGTTCTGTGAGATCCCCTCAAGAAGCTCTAGAGCCTGAGGAGATGCTGAGATCCCAGCTGGGTAACAGCAAGGACAGACTGCTGAGCACTCAGAGCTGCCCCACCACAGTGACACACATCCCATCTCTGCACAAACCCCATTTAGTGCCAGGTGACATCCAAAGCCTCAAACACTCCCCAGTATTTTCACTCACTGCTGCCTCAGGAGCAGTCCCCACCTTGGAAAGACTCACTTGGATGAGTATTTATTAACTCAGGAGTCTGATAGAGAAATCAATGACCCTTAATCAGACTTTAATTCAAACAAAGTGGTCTTGTCCTTATCTTTCATGCACAAACATCCCCTTGCTATGTTAGGCATGACTGGACAAAGGCAAAGACAACCTTTGTTCAGTGTTCAATCATCAACACAGCGTGGGTGGGTAAAATACAGTTATTTATGGTTTATTGCTGTTAAAGGAATTAATAATAACACATTCATCTGAATCCCATGTCAGCCTGGGTCCCTTTATCTCTAAAGGGAAACAGCAGGATTTAAGGTGCCCAAGAATCAGACAAAATTACTCTCTCATCCCTTTCTAAAAGTAATGAATGAAAACATGATGGAAATTCACAAACTGCAACAGGTGTGGAAATAGGAAACTTCCATTCACCTCGTTCTTAACACAAGCACCAGGGTGTTCCTTGAAGCCCAGAGGAGACAAATCACAGATGCAATGAACAGGTTAAACTTCCATCCAAATCCTCCTTTAGTTGGGAATTTCTTACCATAACAAAACACAGAAACTCAACTCCTGACAGGGGTCCAAGTGAGATACACAGAAAAATATTCAGAATATAAATTTACCCAAATCTCTAATAGTTCAAGGATACAGAAAATTGTCCCTGGGAACAAATTATTCTATAAAGCTTTGATCCCCTTTCAAGCCTTACTGGTGTCCCAAGTGCAGATCCCTGATCCCTGGTCCCCAAAGCTGCATTTTGGCTCTTCACAGAACCCCAGAATGATTTGGGTTGGATCAGCTTCCTCCATCCCTCTCCCAGGCATGGGCAGGGACAGCTTCCAGCAGAGCAGGCTGCTCCAAGCCCTGTCCAGCCTGGCATCACCAGCCCAGCTCCACCCCAAGGGGAGGGCTCCTGGGAACAGCAGGAGCTGCACTCGTGTCACTGCCGGATGCACCTTGGCAGGGACCCCTGGGGCAAAGCTCTGCAGTGCCCAGCCCTGCCCGGCCCCAAAGCTCCACCTGCGTCCACCCCTGGGCCTTGCTGCTGCTCCTGGCCCTCAGCACACCAGGGCTGGCTCCTCACAGGGGGGCAGGGCTGCCCTGGGAGCCCCCAGCTGCCACCAGGGCTCTGAGGTCACTCCAGCAGCAGGGCAGGGACACAGGCTGACCCCCACTCCAGGAAAGCAGCATTATCCAGCTGCCTGGAGATCTGGCACAGAGCCCACCCTCTATGGATGCACTGACTACATGGAAAATATTAAAGGAAGAAGAGAAATCCCTTGATTACAATAGATTTAAAGAGGCTGCCCAGAAAGTTCTCTTCTTCCCATCTCCTCTGCCACATGAGTAGCTTCATGTGCTGATGAGGTTTACCAGGAAGGAATGTCTTGATCCATAACAAAATCCAGGCAGCATCTGAGGGTTTGCTCTGCAATCCTGCTGTGCCCTCCCTGTTCCCTGAGCCTCAGCCCAGAGCCTTTACTGCCAACAACCCTGCAGCTGGAACAGCCCCAACAGCACCAATGCAGCCTCTGATGTCCCAGCTGTGGAGGATGAGCATCTGCACATCCCAAACACAACCACGAGTTTGTGCTCCATCCTGCTTTATCTGGAGTGCATCATTCACTGAGGTGTTCCTTTCCTGACCTGTTTCCAGCCATCTCCTGCTCTGGGAGGGCAGCTGCACTTTAATGTTTCAGGGGCTCAGATCCACCTGATGCTCTCCCCATCCCAAACCCACCCTGGCCTCTCATCCTGCTCCCCTCCCTCAGAACAATCCCCTCTCCTCACAGCTGACCTGCTCAGGCCTTCCTGCTCCACCCACACAAGTTATTGTGATGTAAATCCATCAGGAGCCAGGGAACACCAGGCTTTCCTCAGCTCACACCTCATTCCTTACACATCCCACCTGCCCCATCCCAGTATCTTTTATCTCCCTTTTTTCTCAGCCCATTACCTGCCTCTTTTGCCCCCTCCTTTTTCAGATAAGCTTCTCCACTCTCAAGTCAGCCCTGCAGAATATTTATCTAATGGAGGCTACAAAGAGACCAATTTATTCCACACATCTCACTAAACTCTATTTCTCCATTCTTATTATAACTCCCATTTATCTCCTGTTCTGGACTTTTCTGTAACCAGCCCTTTGTCTCATCTCTTTTATGAGAAATCATTTATGCAACTCGTTTTCCTGACCCATTTCTAAGAATTACAGAACTGCACCATCTTGTACAAAACTGCATCATCTTGATTTCCCCTTGGAAAATCCAGAAGTCAGGACACAGGGCACTTCTAGGGTGTTTAACCTGGAAGTCAGGCCATGCCCCAAACTGCCTGATCCAACAGCAAAACACATTCCTCATCATCCACCATTATTTTCTCTCATTTTCCAGTTGTTTTTAGTTTCTGTTACAGACTCTAGGAGGAACTAATGCCTAGACAAAAAAAATATTCAGAATATAAATGAAAATACAAGTAATGCCTGGAAACTTGTATTCCATGTATAAATACCAATTTAAATACCAATATAAATTTCATTTATAAATTGGCATAAATATTAATAAATTGGTATAAAATTACCAATATAAATTTAATTTATAGATACCAATTAATGGTATTGATGTGCTAATCTAAGTGCTGCTGATAGGTCACTGCAAGGTTCAAGTCACACCTTCTACACTGGTCACTGGCCCCAAACTGCCTGATCCAACAGCAAAACACATTCCTCTTCATCCACCATTATTTTCTCTAATTCTTCAAGCTGTTTTTAGTTTCTGTTACAGACTCTAGGAGGAACTAATGTCTACACAAAAAAAATATTCAGAATATAATGAAAATACAAGTAATGTCTGGAAACTTGTATTTTATTTATAAATAATGATTTATATATTAATTATTTAAATACCAATATAAATTGGTATTAAATACCAATTTAATTTAATTTATAAATACCAATTGATGGTTTTGGTGTGCTAATTTTAGTGCTGCTGATGGGTCACTCACTGCAAGGTTCAAGCCACACCTTCTACACTGGTCACTGGCCCCAAACTGCCTGATCCAACAGCAAAACACATTCCCCCTCATCCACCATTATTTTCTCTAATTTTTCAAATTGCTTTTAGCGTCTATTACAGACTCTAGAAGGAACTAAAGCCTACACAAAAAAAAAATTCAGAATATAAATGAAAATAGAAGTAATGCCTGTAAACTTATAATTTATATATTAATTATTTAAATACCAATTTAATTGAATTTATAAATATTTACATACCAATATAAATTGAATTTATAAATACCAATTGATGGTATTGGTGTGCTGATCTTAGTGCTGCTGATAGGTCACTCACTGCAAGGTTCAAGCCACACCTTCTACACTGGTCATAGACACCACAAGGCAGTTCCTTGCTGAGCAGAGGAGCTGAGGATGGCCAGGAGGGAAGGGGAGGCTGGGGATGCTCTGCTCCAAGGCCAGCTCTTACCTGTGACAGCCCAGGGGACGATGCATGTCCCGGTGGTGTTGCAGCAAGGTTTGGGTGTCCCTTATTTATTTCATGTGCAGTGTAAGGGGATGGGGCAGGAGGACCCGGCTGTCTTGCTACTTGTGTTACCTGTGTGGAGATAAACTGTTAGTAAAACATTACATTAGTAATCAGTCTGCAGAGACTCCAGTTGTACATATCTAGAGAGACAAAATAATATAGACTTAGCTAAGTGAAGCACTGCACAAGTTATTTAACTATTTATGTGATTCAGGAAAATGTGGAAGGATCAAAAAAGCAGAGCAGCAGCTGCAGTCACTGGTGGAAATGTGTGGGATCCCTTTGCATTCAGGCCTGGGACCTTCTGATCCCTCCATGAGAAGCCATACTAAAAATATTGGGATTTTGAAAGCAGTTGTCTTGGTTTGATACACATTACCAGCAACAAAGTCGGGGGAAATTTGCATATTCCCCTCCAAAAAGGAAAAATAAAGGACTGCAGAGAGGTCATGGTATCTGCAGGGCTTGCCACAAGCAAACAATCAAACAGCAAAGCAAATCTTGCATATGTTTATCTCCTTTCTCATCTTCTATTAAAAATGCTCAACAAAACACATTAGCAAAGTATTAGAAGAATGTTTTCATGGCACACAAATATTTGCTCCACTTTACTATCTCTGCTATGGAACTGTTTTAGAGAGTGGCTATAGTGAAAAAAAAAAGGGGAATCAAAGGAATAAAAGAGTCACACAACTATTGGGTGACACCTCCAGCTGTTCAACACAATTAAATTTTGGCAGATTGGGTTAAAATGCACGCTAAAGGAATTCAGCATTTGCTTCTCACTGACCTTACCATTTATTTGTTTGCTGAAAAGCACCACTTAATAATGGAATGGTTTGGGTTGGAAGGGACCTTAAATCCATCCAGTGCCACCCCTGGCATGGGCAGGGTCAGCTCCCACTGTCCCAGGCTGCTCCCAGCCCTGTCCAGCCTGGCCTTGGGCACTGCCAGGGATCCAGGGGCAGCCACAGCTGCTCTGGGCACCTGTGCCAGGGCCTGCCCACCCTCCCAGGGAAGGATTTATCCAATATCCCATCTAACATTCCCCACCCTGAGCTGAAGGCACCTAAAGTCCATGCAGGTCACTGGCACAGCACAGGCCAATGTGTGCATAAATGTCCCCAGCAGGGTAAAGAAGGCAGAAGGAAATTCCTGGCTCTTTAATGAGTATTAGCTCCAAGCTCCAAGAGAGCAGAAGTCACTGAGTTCACCACTTAAGTGCTTTTTCCAAGTCACTTTATTGCACCCAGAGTGTCCACGCCTGTCATTCCAGCTCCTAAACCACCACAGCAGCCCCGAAATCCCAGGAAATCACAACATGCAACAGCTCCAGGGCTTGGGAATGGGCCAGGAGCCTTCACTGAGGGAAGATTTAAAGCCCCTGAGTGCTCATCAGAGGAAAGGGTGGGTCAGGCACAGAACCTCATCCCGTGTCCCCAGCTGGATCCTCCCTTGGCCAGGATGAATCATCTCTTTTTCGGGCTGATCTCTCCTGGCAGGTGTGCGCACGCAGCCTCGGCTGGGTCACAGCCAGCCTCACACACAGCTCCAGAAAACTTTCCACAGCCCATCCCCGAGAAAATGAAAGTCTGTCCCATGACTCCTGTGTCAACCCTGAGAGAGCTGTCGTGTCAGCCATGCAGCACTCGGTGCCTGGGAGTGACTCTGGGCTGTGATGGAAATCAAATAATGCAGCCAGGAGGGGGGGGAAGCACAGGCAACCCAAAACACAAGGAAATAATAGGAAATAATTCCTATCAACAGCCCCAGTGGCAGGCTGTGCCTCTGCTCCTCACCATTCTCCTCCAATGGCACTTCCTGGGGGAAACTTTGGTTATTTTGGTTATTGAGGTTATTTTGTGACAGCTGTGGGACTTCAACCACTGCCAGTTTTCAGCTCCCAGCTCTCAGCAGTGTAAAAGCTGGAAGTGTCACCCAGTAGTTGTGTGACTCTTTTTTCCTTTTGACTCCTCTTTTTTTTCACTATAGCCACTCTCTAAAATATATTTAAACAGTTCCATAGCAGAGATAATAAAGTGGAGCAAATATTTGTGTGCCATGAAAACATTCTTCTAATACTTTGCATCCAAAATGCTCTGACCCAACAGCATCCAAGCCCACACAGGGCTCTGACAATGGGGACCGGGGCACTACCATAACCCAGGTCACTGTGAGCACCCAGTTCTCCTCCTCCTCCTCAGAAATTACAACATGCAAGTAGAACTGTGGAATAGAATCCCAGAATCACCAAGGTTGGAAAGCCCTCCAATATCTAATCCAATCTAGTTCAACCATAAACCCAGCACTGCCAGGACCACCCCTAAACCACATGCCCAAGTGCCACATCCCCACACCATGCCCTGAACACTTCCAGGGGTGATGACTCCAGCACTGCCTTGGGGTAACAACCTCAGCTGGAGGGTACTGAAAGGCATCAAGAAATGCTCTCGTGACTGAATCTGAAATCTGGAAGCTGAAGTGAGAGGAAAACTGCAGCTGCTGGGATGAGTCCATGAGATACCCTCGTGCAGGGCAGCAACACATGACTGACACAGGTCTGGACCCACTAAAATTGGCTTGAAAGCCTAACAAAGGGTTAGGCTTCAGAACAATTATAAAATTGCACCATTTGATAGTTTGGCAACAGCTCACTTGGAGAGTATCCTGTAGGAGCCTACCACTGATTTTCCAGGACCTCCTAAGTTTAGCCAAGTCTAGCTCAGAGCACCCAAAGCAAGGAGTGGTGTTTGCTCCAGCAGAAGGAAAAGCACAGAGAGCCCTCCTCAGCAGCTACACCAATGTTGGTGTTTCCACACTTTCCTCTTCCTACAACAAATTATTTACAAATAGACTGAATTATAAGACACTGATTTTAATGTAAACAGATAGTAAAGGAAGACAAACATGTTGAATTTGTGTGTTTTTTCAATAGCTTTTAACAAAGGTAAAAGGTAGAGGCTGTCTAAGCTCATCACTCCTGGGGTACCTGCCCCCACAGAGCCCAAGGTGTGGTTTGCTGTTTCTTAAATGGTCTGAGATGACTATGGAAGCAAATATCCTCCAGAAATCTGTAGGTTAAATTGTTCTCCTAAAAATGGATGTACAAAATTACATATTAATTTGCTAGGGCATCACCTTCTATTTTCCCTGAGTAGCAAGAGCTAATTTTAGTTTTCCAGAAGCCTTAATCCTGTATTTTAAAGGGAAAGGTAATGAAATACAAAATAAAAACTCAGTCTGGAATTCTTTTCTTTCTGAGATCTTTTACACCTTTTGGGTTTAGCATCTCATACAAGTTTGGGATTACTCTTTACCCTGGTTTCCCTGTGGCTGCCCCATCTGTGAAGTGTCCAAGGCCAGGCTGGACAGGGCTGGGAGCACCCTGGGATAAGGGAAGGTGTCCCTGCCCATGGCAGGGGTGGCACTGGGGGGGCTTTAAGGACTTTTCCAACCCAAACCATTCCATGATTCTAGGCTGGAGCAGGATGAGGCACTGAGCTTCCCTCCTGCACATCCCACAGCCCCGGCCTCCTGACCCAGATCCCTCCTTTGAGCACAGGGAGGCTGGAGCAGCTAATCCTCCCTAATCCCTTTTCTACAGGATTCTCTTCACTGCAGGAAGATCCCTTCAAAGGACACAATCATGGAACCTCTGCTGGGTGTGAAACACTCGGGGGGACCAAGGGGTGCCCCAGGACAGAAAACAACCAAACACCAAAAGAGCAAATGGGAGTCAACCCTGCTTGAAAATCTGGGACAAGGGGGCCTGTAGGAGGGTCGGGGGGTAGGATGGTTGGGACAGATGGAGAGCAGAGATCTCTGCAGCCAGGTCAGGAACTTGGGGTTTATTGCAAAGGGCCAAGTGCAGGGCCCTGCTGGGAGCTGCCAGGCACAGCTGGAGCAGGACTGAGAGAAGAGAGGGGGAGAGAGGATGAGAGGGTGAGAGAGGGTAAGAGTGTAAAGGAGTAAAAAAGGTAAGAGAGTGAAAGGGGTAAGAGAGCAAAACCTCTCTTGGGTGAGGTTTCTGTTACAATACCACAAATCATCTTCTGTGTTAAATATTCTACTTCTCACTAGCCAATCTAGTACAATATACATATCCTTTAGGATTTCCATACAGCCTGTAAGAATCACTACATTACCATACTGTGCTGCATTTTAAACCCTAAAAACTCCTCTTTGGACCCCTTCTGCCAAGCTGTAGGGTTTGCTCTGACCCTTGGGCCTGTCTGCAAGCAGAGGGTGTTGTTTCATCAAACGGGGATCACCTTCAGTTGGCCACACCATTGTGTTCTAATTGTTCAGTACCTAAGGAATCTCAAAGCTGCTTTCATTTCAATCTCACTTATAGTTTCAATATTCTCAAAATCTTTTGCCAGGCAATCATATTTATAAGGCTTTCTGTTTCATCTTCCCAACAGGGGCTCTTCAGCACCTCAATGCCCCATTGCCTCCTTTGCCCCCACTGGAGCGAGCTGGGCACCCTGACAGGAGGTGGCACCTGCTCCAAAGGCACACGAGGACAGACACTGGTGAGTGCCTCCAGTGAGTGCTGGACCCTGCTCCAGGCTGCACCTGGCCAGGTGACCTCTCCCCAACAAACACACCTTGTGTTGTTAACACACTCCCAGTAAGGTCTCATCCACGAGTCACTCACAGAAGCCCAGAATGGTTTGGGTTGGAAGGGACCTTTAACTCATCCCATCCATGGGCAGGAGCTCCTTCCACTGGAGCAGCTTCCTCGGGGCCTCAGTGCTGCTGCTCAGCTCAGCAGAGTTTATCCCAGAGGAGTTCTGGTCCAAGCTTCAGCACTTCCAGTCACAACATGTCACTAAAGCAGCTACAAACCTCCACCATGACCTGCCAAAACCAGTTATCTGTGCAAAGACAGGATGTCCATCAGCACCATTATTCTTCTTATCCAATTCCAGAGCTGTGCCTCGTGCTCAATGTCTGCTTCTGCTCCTTAATCTCATTTTCCACAGATTCAGCCCCATTCCCCTGGGCACAGGTCAGGGGTGCCTGGTGGGATTTACACTCACCTTTTGTGCAGTTCCCTTCCTGTTACAGGTCTACATCTTTTCCAAAAACTCCCTTGAATATATTTCTTTGAAATAATTTACAACAAAACCAGAATTTCACTCTTATGCCCCTTCTCAACTCTGCAGGTTCTGGATCTTTCAGAGGCCACACAAGTAACCACCCTCATTTCTAGCATGAAGAGGATTTGGAAAGAGCAGGCAAGAAGCAGTTTACAGGACAACCCCCAAACCTTTATGTCCAAAAATAGCTCTGCAATAGAGCATTCTCCATTATTGATGAGGGAAAATTATTACAATGTTAGTTCATGGAAATAATTATTTCCAACAGTGGTTTGCTTTCATATAATTTTACTGCTGGATTTATTTATTAAAAAACCCAAACCAACAACCCATTCAGTATAAAATGTCACAATAAATAAATAAAGATGACTTATGATGAATTTAGGTGGGTTTGGTTTTAATACCATATGATTTCCTTGATAAAGAGGTTCTACCAAAGCCTTGCTGTGAATTTTGAGCATCTCCAAGTTCTCAGACAAACTTCATCCCACTTGGCCTCTTCCTCACCTCCTACCTCTGTCCTACAGGAAAATTTGTTCCTCAGATTTAGTTTTATTATTTGGGCTCATACTGGAAGCCACATGATTCTCCATTCCCATTTTTGTAGCTGTGGGGGAAAAAAAGAGCTCTGGAATGTGCAACCAAGGTCCTGATAGATAATGCACGTGGAAAGGCACAGAAAGGATAATTGAATTATTTTTTCTCTTTATCTAACTAAAACTTTGGGCTCATCTGTGGGCTGTCCATATCTCAAGTGATTTCTGCTCCTACCCTACATGTGATGTAGGGGAACAACACGGGGGCAGCTCAGAGTCACCACGTGGAGCTTCAGGACCCCAAAACTCTTCCCACACCAGCCATGCTCTGGAAAAACACCTCTGGGAGTGATGATCCAAAATCCACGTGGAATCCCACAGAGGATGTGCAAGCAAACAAAACATGGATGGGAAAAGCAGCCCCTGGGTACTGAGGATGCACTTGAAGGTTGGACTTGAAGATTTTGGAGGCTTTTCCCAACCTTCAGGATTCTGTGATCTCCCAGTGCTCTTCAGAATGTCTGTTTAATGCAAACCCAGGCCTCAAACACATGGTGCTGCTCCTTGTGTAACAAACCACTGAGACCTTTCATGAATGAATTTGTCAAGGCACTCCCATCATGTGTTTTTTCCATCCCAATTCATTTTTCCCTGGACTCCCTCTGAATCTCAAATCTGCCTGGGGCTTCAAATGGAAGCCTGAAAAGAACCCAGCCGAGAAATTTCCCTCCTTTCCCCAAAACATGAAATTTTTTCTCAAACTTTTGCATTCTCAGATCCTGGAACTGAGATATTTCCAGCCCTGTCTTCTATTCCTGTAACATAGCAAGGAGTGATATTTTTCCACACTGAAAAGCTATTTTAGGTCATTCTTCACAGTTACTTTTCTATTTTACATTAATTTAAATTTTTACAGTCATATTTTCCCCACAGGCATCTGCATTATATCTTGGGAGGAAAGAAATGAAAAAAAATAACCTTCTTTAAAGGACTTCAGATATTTTTAAAGTGTTTTTTAAGTGTTGTATGGGGTATATAAAAGATAATACAAACTGAATTATTTATTACAAGTGTTTGTACGTTTATGTTCACAGAATGGTTTGGGCTGGAAGGGACCTTAAAAGCTCATCTTGTTCCATGGCAGGGACACCTTCACTGTCCCAGGCTGCTCCAGGCCCTGCCCAGCCTGGCCTTGGGCACTGCCAGGGATCCAGGGGCACCCTGTGCCAGGGCCTGCCCACCCTCCCAGGGAAGGATTTCTTCAGAATTTGCTCCTCTGGTTTTGCTTTTCTGCACACAGACATTTCTGTATCAGGTATTGGAACAGAGGCTGCCCAGAGCCTGCAGCTGGGGTTTGTGGATTCACTGCTGCCAACACCTCAAACCTCAGAACCTTCAACCCTTGTCAGCCGTGCCCCACCCATTCCAGCTCCCCTGGAGGGGGATCCATGGCCACCAGACCCTCCATGGCCACCAGACCCCCCATGGCCACCAGACCATCCATGGCCACCAGACCCTCCATGGCCACCAGAGCCCCCATGGCCACCAGACCCTCCGTGGCCACCAGAGCCCCTGTGGCCACCAGACCTTCCATGGCCACCAGACCCTCCCATGGCCACCAGACCATCCATGGCCACCAGACCCTCCATGGCCACCAGAGCCCCCATGGCCACCAGACCTTCCATGGCCACCAGACCCTCCATGGCCACCAGACCCCACACGGCCACCAGACCCTCCCATGGCCACCAGACCTTCCATGGCCACCAGACCCTCCATGGCCACCAGAGCCCCCATGGCCACCAGACCCCACACGGCCACCAGACCCTCCATGGCCACCAGACCCCACACGGCCACCAGACCCTCCATGGCCACCAGACCCTCCATGGCCACCAGACCCCACACGGCCACCAGACCCTCCATGGCCACCACACCTTCCATGGCCACCAGACCCTCTATGGCCACCAGACCCTCCATGGCCACCAGACCATCCATGGCCACCAGACCTGCCATGGCCACCAGACCTGCCATGGCCACCAGACCCTCCATGGCCACCAGAGCCCCCGTGGCCACCAGACTCCCCATGGCCACCAGACCTTCCATGGCCACCAGACCCTCCATGGCCACCAGACCATCCATGGCCACCAGACCCTCCATGGTCACCAGACCCTCCATGGCCACCAGACCTGTCATGGCCACCAGACCATCCATGGCCACCAGACCCTCCATGGCCACCAGACCCTCCATGGCCACCAGACCCCACATGGCCACCAGACCCTCCATGGCCATCAGACCCCACATGGCCACCAGACCCCACATGGCCATCAGACCCTCCATGGCTATCAGACCCTCCATGGCCATCCCTGAGTCCTTCTGCCCCTACAGCCACCTCAGCTGCTGCATTTCCAGGACCAAGGGCAGCACTTGTACCCTTAATCCTGCCCAGAGCCCAGCTCAGCTACCCCAACAGCCCCAGCAGAGGAGGCAGCACAAAACTCAACAACCCAAAAAAGGGAAGAGCTAAATATCATCATGATCACTGAACCATCATGGAATGGTTTGGGTTGGGAGGAACCTGAACCCTCCTCATCCTGTTCCACCCCTGCCATGGCAGGGACACCTTCCCCTGCCCCAGGCTGCTCCAAACCCTGCCCAGCCTGGCCCTGGGCACTGCCAGGGATCCAGGGGCAGCCACAGCTGCTCTGGGCAAGAGATGCTCCAGCCCCAGGTGCCCCCAGGGAGCCAGAGCCAAGAACCCCATCCCCAGCCACTCCTGCAAACAGAGAAGGAGAAAACCTTGCACAGCAGCTTATGTTTTTCTATAAGCAGCTTATGTTTCTGCTTAAAATGTAGTGAATTTATCCCATCTACAGCTTTTCTTCCTGTTTTCCAAATAATTAAAAGAGCAGCTTAAAACCAGGGTTTTTTGGCATTAAAAATATTTGCACTATCCCAACCAGAAAAGCAAAATATGACTTTCCCAGGGCTGTGCTGATTTAGCAAAGCTTATAAATAACCCTGGGCTTCCAGCTATTGCCATTGGAAAAAAAGAAATAGATAAAAGGAAAAGACTGTCATGTTCACAAATAAACATCACTATTTCTAAGCTAAATTTCTACAATAATCAATATTATACATTAGAAATCATTTAGGACAGCAAGCCAAAGGCACCTATCCCAAATATTCTATTTACTATCAAAATATTTCTTCCTCTGTGCATTGGAATGTTTCACGTGAAAACAAATCTTTCTTGATTATTTTTCTCATAAGAAGGTGTTAGAAATGTGGATACACTAGTACACAAAAAAATCAGTCTGTGAGATGCATGGGGGAGAGGAAAGAGATGGAGTCACCCAAGTGGAACTATGGACAAAACACTGTAATTCCAGTGAGACTCTCCAATATGCTGAATAAAACTAGACACTTAAAAACAGCAGTGCACCCACAAGTCTTTCAAAGATTTCTCTCCTTCTTGCTCCTATGCAACTAAAAAGGTTCTTCATAAAATCATAGAATTGTTAAGGTTGGAAAAGACCTATAAGATCAAACCCAATGTTCCCCCAATATCCCAATGCCCACAGGTGCCACATCCACCCATCTTCTGAACACTTTGAGGGATGTGACTCCACCACTGCCCTGGGCAGCCTGTGCCAAAGAGATTTCCCCAACATCCAGTGTGAGAGGTTCCCATGGCACAACCCGAGGCTGTGTCCCCTTGTCCTGTCCTTGTTCCCTGGGAGCAGAGCCCGACTTCCCCCTGGCTGCACTCTCCTGCCAGGAGCTGTGGAGAGCCACAGGGTCCCCCCTTCTTTTCCTACTCACATGCCACCAAAAGAGTCTTTTGAGCACCATTATTTCAGGGGCAGAGGAAGGTGCATTTTCTCTGATGGCTGCCCTGGGGTGTGCCCAGCCCTGAGCCCCCCCTGCCCCAGCCCCTGGGTACTCACAGTGCTGTACACAGCCGAGACGGTCGGAGTGAAGATCCGATCCTCCAGGGGCTGCTGGACAGGACCTCGGGGGATTCTGCAACACAGCCAGTCAAGGAAAGCAGCGTGGCAGGCAGGGGACCCCGCCAGGGACACCCCACCCTGGGGGCACAGCCTGGCAGCTCCAGGCCCTCGGGATCTCCCGGGCTCCAGAGGCAGCTGTCCCACCCTGGCAACGAGGGAACCAACGCAAACTCCAATAATCCACAAAACCTTGGGGAAAACTCCAATAATCCACAAAACCTTGGGCCTGTCCAGAGCGTCCTCCCCCAGCTCTGCTTCTGTTTGAAAGGGAAAAAGCCCCGGAGCCACAAGCCCAGAGCATTCAGAGGCAAACCCTGCAGATCAGCAGGGCACTGGGGACAATGGCAGCTCCTGTTGTGCCAAGCACGCAGCAATCCTGCTGGAATTGTTTCCTTGTTTGCCTCTCTTCACCCAGTGACTCCTTTCCTCATCCGCCCACCAAAAGAAAGGGCTGGCACAGGGATGGGAGGTTTCCAGGAGCTGCTGCAGGGTGACTTAATGGCAAATTGCAAGAGTTTTCTTAATTGTAAAGACAGGGAAAAAAAAGGAAAAAACCTATGCACAAAAAACCCACACAGCAGAATCTGGTTTATTTATCGAATAAAACGGGGATGCAGGGATCCAAAAGAATAAAAAAGCCTGACTTGGTAACACCTTGTGGCCTCACACAGATCCAGACAACACCCAGTGCCCACTGTCATGGAAAAGGCACTTGCTGAAAAGTTTTCCTAAATGCCATAATTGGATTTCACATTTTTGCTGTTTAAATTTACACACCAAAATTTCATGGGAAATGTGAACAGCTGGATTGACTGAGGTTCTTGTACATATGGAAGGACACAGACACATGTTAACATACTTAAAAAGAAAACAGAGTCATTAAAACACTTCCTAGTTTTATTCTAACATGGAAAAACACATTGCTAAGTTAAATTCTGAGTTTAGGTCAAGATTTCAAGAGACTCTTTGCACCCCAAGTTTGATCCCCAGATTAAAGCTGCTGCTCAAAGCTTTGCAGGGACCAACACCACAGTGACAGGACAGACCCTGCCAGTGCTGACACAACTCAACAGCCACCCCAAGCTCCACAGTCCCAACTATTCCCCTTAAAATGGACCAAATGTTAAGGCTGAAGTAAGAACTGTTCAGACACAACCTGCTCTGCCCCTGCCCACTGCCCACAGCACGTCCCAGCTGGATCAGCTGCTCCTCCAGCAGCACTGAGGCAAATTTACAGCACCAGACACACACAGACAGAGTTAAATTTACAGCCTTGCTCTGCTCTGGCTCTGAACTCATCATGGCTCATCTGGCTCTGAACTCATCACTAAAAAGCTTCTCCTCACCAAACAGGCTCAGAAATCGTTCTAAAACTCCTCAGTTTTGTTACAGATTCAATGTTTGAGCACCAAACACAATAAAAAGCTGCTTGATGGGATTATGTGGGAAGAGCCCGGCCCTGACCTTCCCAACACCTCAGCAGGGAGGCCCTGGGCTGTCACTGGGGCAGGGGACAGGGGACAGCCCAGGGCCACCTCCAGGGCAGGGGAACCAGGAACAGGATCCAGTCCCACTGGTGCTCATTCACCCCACAGCTCTTTCTGCCTTTTTAAAATGATGACAAGAATTCATTAGCAGGGTCTAAAGCTCATCTGCACTTAGCTCATCTGCCAGCTCAGGCCCAAGTGGTGTCATCTGATAAACAGAGAGGTTTTTAACAACCAGATGGGATTTAAAACCCTGACCCAGCCAAACAACAGTAAGATTTGTCACAAACTTCAACAGAGTCACTCCCAGCCTTCATGCCAAGGATCTTGCATTCACCCCAAGTTTTGGAAAATAACAACAAAAAAGCCAAAATCTGGGACAGAAGGATTAAAACCCACTGGAAGATGGAATGAAAGCTCAGATTTCCTGCTGTAGTACCAGTCCCTCTTCCCCAGAACATCCCCATGACAGGGATGACAGCCCAAGGCCTGGGATGGAGCTGCCCCCCTTGTGTCACAGCTGACATTTCCCTTCTCCAGGCACTCCTGACAATTCACTGAAGCAATCTCTGCTTCAAAAGGGATCATTCCTGAGTTTGGAAAAACGGTTTCATCCCTGACAAGGTTGGGATTTATTTTCTTATTTTAGAACTTATATAAGTCAGGAGGAAATAATCTCCTTTGAGCAGAGCAACTGCTCCTTTTGCACCCAGGAAGAGCTGCCTGAAGGAAGGAGCAGTTCAGATGGATTTGCAGAGTTTGGAGTCACTGTTTAAGATCACTCCTAGGAAGGGATGATTCTCATCAGATCCAGAAGAAACCTTTTAAGCCATTTTTGCAAAAGGATTTGACCTGGACACAAGACTGATAGGAACAAAATGCTTCCAATTCCAGTAAGCCTTAATGAAATAATGGTTGGACAAAGTGATTATTTCCAGCATCTAACTTATGGCATCCACAGTTACTGACTCTCTGCAAGAAGCTGGGCAAGTGGAAAGGCTCCTGGTTCCCTGAGAGAAGCTGGACTAGTGGAGAGATTCCAGATTCCCTGAAAGGAGCTGGGCAAGTGGAAAGGCTCCTGGTCCCCACCAAGCCTCTTGGAGTTTGTTCCTGCTCCCAGTGGGAATCACCACCTTCCCTCTCCCTCCAGCTGTCCTGGGATCACAGCTGCTGTTACTGGGGGAGAAGTGAGCCAGGGTGACAGCAAAGTTCATCACAGCTTGTGCTGATGAGGCTCTTCCAGGAAAGGGTTAAGTGACAGCACGGATACCAAGGAAGGTGAGCAGGTCAGGGCAGGCAGGTGGGAAGCAGAACCTCATCCAGCAGCACCATTCCATCCACATGCATACCCACACCCACACCCACAGCACCCCCAGGGCACTCACTCATCTGCTCTCACACACAGATTTTGGTGCTGCTGGGGCTGCACATCCCAAAATGCAGCACAAGCCTTGGGATTGCTGCCCTCAGGCTGCTCCAGCACAGCCAGGTGAGTGCAGGGGGGAGAGTCCAGCCAGCCCCACTGCAGTGCTGGATTCAGCACAGCCAGGAGCACCAGGAACAGCCCTGAGTAATCCAGGCAGCTCTTTGTGTTACTACCCTGCTGTGCTGAGATCCAATTCAGGAGCATCCTGTGCCCTCCCTCTTCCTCCCCCTCCTCCTCCCCGATATCCTGCCACCCACATCTCTGATTTGGGCAACTATGCTCCAAAATCATCCAGGAGGGTGGGAAGGGAGAGGAAGCAGAGGAAAAGCAAAGAAAATCCAAACCTCACACAGTTTTCACAACTCCTTCCACAGGGAGAAGAGACGAGGAGAGCAATGAAGCAGAAAAGCAGGAGCAAGGAGACCCTGCTAAATCCAAGAACCTCTTAAAGCACCATCAGTTGGTAACGTGGAGCTGCAGCCTCTGCTCTGCTGGTGTCAGGCTGAACGACTCCTCAGAGCTCCCCCTGCTCCATCAGCATCACTCCAGGATCTGGAGAGGGATGGCAACCCTGCCAGCACCAGCACTGGATCCTCCTCGTCGCTGTTCAGGGCTCATTAACTCATGAAATATAGATCTAAAATCTCACCTAAGTGAGACACTTCTGGCAGGTTCATAAATGCAGGCACAGATGCAATGGGTGTTCCACCTAGTCCCCATCTGGCTGCAGCAGTGATTACAAGCTGGGGGATTTCAGGAGCTATTATAGACCCAGTGGGAGAAGGAATGCTGGCTGGAAACCACACAGAATTTTTCTGGAAGCGAAAAATCTCCCTTAAAAAAGAGGAGGATCTCTGTTAATTAGACAGCCACGGTCACACTCTGAGGAGAGGGGAATATGTGACTTCTCTGTAAAGCGATTAAGGAAAAAAAATCCAGCCTGGAGCTGCTGGAGCAACAGTGACACTGCCAAATGCTGAGTGAAATGACAGTCAGCAGGAATTCCTTGCAGAAATCTCCTCCTTCTATCACATTTCTCTGTTTGTTCCAATCACATTTTCCAATCACACTACAGAACTGTGATTCTGCGAGATTTCTGTGCTGTTACAGACCTGGAAACACACACCAAACCCAGCCCTTCCAGCAGCAATTTGTACAGCTTGCTCTGCTCCACCGAGATTGCAGGAAGCCAGAGAGAACATTATTCCATTTTCTCCCAAAATGGATTCATTTTCTCTCGAATGGTGCTTTTCACCTAAGCTCATTTCTGCAACTAGCAACCATTCTACCCCAAGCACCAGTGACCTCTCCTCCCCTTCCAGCTCACAGCTCTGAGGAAGCACCTCTTCCCAGGAATAGAAACACCCACTGTACTCACAGGCACCTATGCAAACACCTTACACAAACCATTCCAGAACTCCTGATTTTCCTCCCTGCCCAGAAATGGAGCCAGTCTCCCACTGACTTCCCCAGGGTTATGTAATCCCACACGTATCCCCACTTGTACTGAAACTGTGCTCTAAAAATCCCAAGGAAAAACTGTCAAGCAAGATTACAGAAGGGCAAGAAACCACAAAGAATCTGAGCATTTCTTTCAGCTTTTTGGAGCAAGGAATCTACAAAACCCAAGCATGCACAGATGTGACAGCAGGGAGCTTTTCCAGGAGTGTTTCTCCTCTGCAGCCTCTTCTCTATTCACCACACAATTAAAATGCAGGAGGTGAACATCCCAACAGCAGCAACACTTCATTGAGCCAGCTGGGTAACACAAGGCTCTGAAAAGGTTCAAAGGGAAAAGCTCTGCCAGTCACAGCAGCTGGAACCTCCCTGGCATCACCCCATCCTTCCCAGCTCCACCATCCTCCACCTGCAGGGCCAAGACTTTTGTACGGCGCGCTCAGTCCTACCTGGCAGGGAGCTCCAGCAGGGAGATCCCAGAGAGCTCTGGCAGTGAGATCCTGGAGAGCCCTGACAGTGAGATCCAGGGAGCTCTGTCAAGGAGATCTCAGAGAGCTCTGTCAGAGAGATCTGACAGTGAGATCCAGGGAGCTCTGGCAGTGAGATCCAGGGAGCTCTGGCAGTGAGATCCAGGGAGCTCTGGCAGTGAGATCCTGGAGAGCTCTGGCAGGGAGATTCCAGAGAGCTCTGGCAGGGAGATTCCAGAGAGCTCTGGCAGGGAGATTCCAGAGAGCTCTGGCAGGGAGATCCAGAGAGCCCTGTCAGTGAAATCCCAGAGAGCTCTGTCAGGGAGATCCCAGAGAGTCCTGTCAGAAAGACTCTGGAGAGCTCTGTCAGTGAGATCCAGGGAGCTCTGTCAAGGAGAACCAGGCAGCTCTGTCAGGAAGATCCTGTAGAGCTCTGGCCGTGAGCCGGCTCAGCGCCGCATCCTTTCCCCGCATCCATCAGCGAAGCCCATGGCTGCATCCCCTCACAGCCACATCCCCTCACAGCCTCATCATCCCCTCACAGCCACATCATCCCCTCACAGCCCCTTACAGCCTCACCATCCCCTCACAGCCACATCATCCCCTCACAGCCTCATCATCCCCTCACAGCCTCATCATGCCCTCACAGCCACATCATCCCCTCACAGCCCCTCACAGCCTCATCCCTTCACAGCCTCATCATCCCCTCACAGCCCCTCACAGCCTCATCCCCTCACAGCCTCATCATCCCCTCACAGGCACATCATCTCCTCACAGCCCCTCACAGCCTCATCCCCTCACAGCCACATCATCCCCTCACAGCCCATCCCCTCACAGCCCCATCCCATCCGTGCCACGCCGGGCTGGCTCCGGAGCTCTCCCTGCCCATCCCCGCCCGAGCTCTTAAAGAGGCAGCGCAGGGGGAGCTCCGTGGGTTCGGCACCCGAGCGCTGCGGCCCCGCTGCCATCGCTGCTCCCTGAGCTCCGGGCTGTGCCACGAGAACAGGGATGGGAGCAGCGTCCTGCTCCTCTCAGCAAGTTGAGAGGGAAAATAATCAAGCCAGGCTTATAAAGGAAAGGGTAAAGGAGAAAGATGAACTCCCCCACAGCACAGAGTGGTTTGGAAAGCTGCACGGCAACGAGTGAGGAGCTCAGAAAGCATCAGTGCTCCCCATCAGAAGAATTAAATCTCAGCACAAACTCCTCAGCAGGAAATTTTGCAGCTTGTTTTCCCTCAGCTTTTATCTTGCTACTCCCAAATGTAGCACCGCAAACTCCTTTACTTAGCAACTACTTCAGCAATCAATTTTCCCTTCAAAATCAATCCCTCTTTTGACAGATCACGTTTCAGAAGCCTGAGGAAGGAATGCTGGCAAAGCAAACTACAGCCTTGAGAAGACAAAACAACAACAAAATCCCAAAGCAAACTCCACCAAGTGACACATTACCTGGGAAAAATTAAAATATATAAGATCAAAACAGTGTCATTATCTCTCCATGCTGAAATGTGACAACCAAACTGACTTCTTCCAAGGAAAAATAAAATTCAGGTTACAAAGCAAGTAACTCCAAACTTTGGGAAAGGCAGGATTGATGTTGCCTGGGTGACCATAATTCAATCCTCCTGTGTATCTGCAGAATCCAGCCCCTTATTATAGAGGCCCACACTGATTTTCCCCATTCCCTGTCACCTCACATTTTCAGCTCTTACAGGACTCGAGCACCCTGACCCTTCACAGCTGAGCTGCTCCTGCTCATAACAGATGAGAGAAAATTAATATTATAAAAATCAAGACCAACATAACTCAAGGACTTCGGAAAACATTTGAAGACCCCACCTAATAAAATGCTGACCCTCCCTAACCATTCCCTGCTTCCATCCAACGACACATCCCATCTCCCTTCCCTGCAGAGATCACATTTTACTTTAGGATGTGTTTGGGTGGTGTTTTTTGTCTGCTCAGGGGTTATTTTGCTAGTGAATTCCCGACAAGGGGATCAGGCCTTTTGGCTGAAGGAATGAGGTGGCCCCTGTATGAAAAGAGTGCTTTTATTTCCGTTTTCTCAGCTGGATGCAACTACTCTTGCACAATGTGATGGGATGTCAAAACAAAGCACAATTCTGAGCCCTGACTATACCACAGGTCAAGCTCCAGCAGGGCACTGGTGTTTCAGTGTTTGGTGTTTCTTGTTACTATACCAGGGAAAAACAAACACAACTTTTTGCTGGCAGGAGCACTCAGGAGTATGGTCACAGTTAAGAGCTGCAGGTGAGGAATTCCTTAAAAGCCCATGGCAGCTTTACACCAATAATTAATTCTGATCTAAGGACTATTTCTGGCAAGCCAAATGTTTTAAAAACAAAGGAATGCAAATAAAAAGTGTTTGCAAAGTGGCAAAAACGGGGTTCATGGTTTAAAAGTACTGAGATTTTTAATAGAGCAGTACATCATCCCTGTCAAGAGATGCAAACCTTCAGGGTCTGCCACTTTCCAGAACGACTTATCCCCAGAAGGATCCGATGGCAAAAGCCATTATTAAGCTTGTTTCAACATTTTATGGCCCAGAATAAAGCTCCTTGGTGCCACATATGTAGTCAATGCTCACAGCCCAACTGCCATTTATCAGACATATAAATTTTAAGTGGATCAATGAAGTGTTTGTACAAACAACCTCTTTAATCCTTCATGTGTTTTGTGTATTAAACTGCATCACTGAACTCTCTTTAAATTCCTGTTTATGGGCTATTTTATACTTGGAACAAAACCTTAAATAAGGTATTTATCTTCTCCTTTTGTACCAGAGATGCACTTACATAAATATTGTTGATGTTTCACCACTCCTTTATTGCCTCGTTCAAAATCCCCGACTGCAGGACTCGTTCCTTGCTCCCCAACTGAACTCTGAGATGATAACTGGAAGTTATCATCCTGTCCATCCCTCTGCATTAAGTGCTCCTCATTAAATCATCCTTCCCAAGCCCTGTTTGGATCCAAATGTTACAGTGAGGCTTTCCCTGCTTATCCCAGCTAATTCCATGCTCTAAATGAACACTCTCCTCATAACAAAACTTGCCTCAAAACACATCTTGAGCTTTTTACCTAATTATGTATCATTAATCTCAGTATCAGCTTCCAAATAATCCCAAACACTGCCTTTCCCTGCTGTCTGCCCCACAGTGAATGGAGCTGAATGGGAGCAGGAGAGCTTTCCAAAGGGAAGGGGCACACAAATCCCCACGAACCTCAAAGCCTGTTGGAAAAGCTTTCCAGGGCTGAAAGCTGCAGCTTGAAAGGAAAATGTGACCTTCAAAAGCTCAATGAACAGCGTGCTGTCCCTCTCCTGCCCCCAGCATCCTGCTGTTGCTCAGAGTGCTGCTCCTCTCCCTCTGGGAATGCCACCACATTTCGGGAATCTGTGGATGCGGGCGTTGGCACGTCGTTGGCATGTCCAGGTCAGGCAGAGCCCACCTGGCACATCCCCAGCCCTTCTGTCTGTGCAGCCACAGCCACAGTGCACGTCCTGTTTGTCCCCAAGCACGTCTCCAAATCCTCCAACTCACATCCCCTCAAATGTCCACTCCACAGAATAGCCCAGGATCCCAGACTGGTTTGGGTTCTCAGGGTCCTCACAGCTCATCCAGTGCCACCCCTGCCATGGGCACGGACACCTCCCACTATCCCAGATCACTTCCAAGCCCTGCCCAGCCTGGCCTTGGACACTTCAGGGATGAAGCAGCCACAGCTGTTCTGGGCACCCTGTGCCAGGGCCTGCCCACCCTCACAGGAAAGAGTTTCTGCCCAGTATCCATCTATCCCTGCCCTCTGGCAGTGGGAACCCTTTCCCCTTTGTCCTGTGCCCACCCTCACAAGGAAGAGTTTCTGCCCTGTATCCATCTATCCCTGCCCTCTGGCAGTGGGAACCCTTTCCCCTTTGTCCTGTATAAAAAGCCCCTTTCCCCTCATCCCTTCCCTTCCATCTTTGGTCCATGTGTGATCATCTCACAGTCAAGCCAAATGGGAATGCCAAAGGAAAGCTGAGGGCTAGGGGGAAGGTAACAGAAAAAAAATCCCTTTGTTGCAAATTATCTGTATTCCCAGCATCCCACTGGCTCCATGATGCTTTCAAACACAAACCAGCAATATTGGGAGCACCAGCTGCAATAGTTCCACCTGCAGACAAGCACCTAATTAGCCAGAGCTCATTACTTCCAGGCTCAGTTTTGCATCTCTGAATTACCCAGCAGTGAGCCAGCTCACCAGCATTAAATCAGCCCAGGCCTCACCTCACCCTGGGGCTGGCAGGACCCACCCAGCCAAAGGCACAAAATCCCAATCAATTCTCCTGCCCAATACAAATGTGTTTCTAAGGGCAACCTGATTTTGTTAGTTATTCTCTGTCTCCCTCCACTGCAACCTCAGCAAAGTGGCTATTTTCAGCTGAGACCTGGAGAGGTTGTTTGGGGTGGAAGAAACTGTGTCTAAACCCTGCTAATCCTGCTGGGACTCTCCTTGAGGTGACACAGGGAATATTTCTGTAGCTCTGAACTTTGAGGTGTATTTTCAATGCTCCCAGAAGTGTTCACAGCACAGCCTGAAAAAGGTTAAATCCAGGTTTCAACCCAGCTGTGAAATATTAGTAATTACCAAAATAAAGCCATGGAGGCTCCGTGGGTCCTGCCAGCTCAGGTAACAAGGTGAACAATGTGCCAGGAGAGCATCTCTTGCTCAGCTACAGTCAACTTCTCACCAGCTGACTTGTCCTCTTTCCTCCATAAAACACCAGCCACTTCCATACCTTTCAATTCACATCTTATCCTCAAAATATATGGACTCTTCTAAGAAATGAAAAAGTCAATACATCTCATCAGCTCCCTTCAGCTGGAAATCATGGCATTGCCACGGAGAGGCAACAGCATCACGGGGAATGTGCCAATGAAGCCTTAAAATTCCATTAATTTCAGGAGGGTTATTTATGATTGTACTTGTCCATGTTAATAGAAACCCCCATTAGGCTGCAGAAAACAGGCAATGCTCAGGAGCCTGGAGCAGCCCTATTTGTCTTCCACCAGACTCTGCTGCTCTGAGTGATTCCTCACAGATCTCTAGCCACAACCTCAGGACAGGCACCTTATAAAGAGCCCAAAATATTAAGGTGAGGGAAAAAGACCCAACAAGGTGAGCTCTGGAGACTCCAGCTGAATTCTGGAGAATAGTCTCTAAGTTACACAGGACTATGGTGGGCCAACATCCCATGGAGAAGTTCCAGATGAGGCCTGAACTCCAAAATGCCCCCAATAAATTGGCAGCAGAGCTGTGTTACACCAGCAGCACACACACAGAGCCAGCTCAGAACAGCCTGGCCCCAAAAACTGCCCTGAAATCCCAGGCAGGGCAATGCCAGGAAGGTGGGCTCATGCTATGTGATACAGGGCTAAATACCTCCTAAAATTCCATGAACTGACCATGGATCTCTGCTGGAGCTCTGCTGCTCTCAGCAATGATGAAGCTTTTCTTTGCTTTCTGCCCAAGGAGAGAGTCAAGGCATGGGAATGAAGGATTTTGGTGCTGCTGCTTTTTACATCCATATAATAAAGCCAAACCTGGATTTTTGTTTGTCATTACCTTAAAGATATAATTTCTTTACTTCTTAAAACCAAGTACCAAGTGATCAAAACACAGAGTCAGAGCAGTCAGAGTGTGTCTGTAAGGATCCTACAATGTGTAAATGCACCTTTACAGGTGATTCACAGGCATGTAAAGCAGGGACAGGACTTAATCAGAGGCTGGAGGTTTGATGGGACTGGAGGAGGAGGAGCAGGTACACAGACCCCTCAGGAAGGAGCTGAGGCAGTGCTGTGCTGTACCACAACCATGAATGCACCTAAGCAATGCTCTGATTCAAGGCCACAGGAGGTTTTGGAGATGCTGTTCAACACCCCTGTGCATCTCTTGTAGGAGCACAACCCACTCTGAGAGCAGCAGCTCACTCATCTGGAAGCACAAGGGATAAAGGCAATAACAAACAGCTTTTAGCTTTGCCCTTCCCAATTACACAAGAGCCACCAAGCCACCCTTGGTGCACCCTCCCCTGGGTGACCAGACCTGACCACACGAGCAATGAACAATCTGAAGGCTGCAGATACAGATATAAATGTTAAAATCATCCAAACTGAGTGAGCAGCAGGCTTTCAGCTGACCAGAGACAGTGATATTTCTTCTAAAATTATTGTCATGGTTGGCAGCAGCTGCTAAATCCCTTTCTGTGCTCTGAGATGACCCAAACATCTGCACATTGTCACAAAGGCAGGAGGTCTCCTACAGAAAATGCAGGAGGGGCAGCAGTTCCTGGCTTGGCTGCTCCAGACAGGGTTTGGGGCAACCTGGGACAGTGCAAGGTGTCCCTGCCTGTGGCACTGGATGAGATTTAAGGTCCCTCCCAACCCAAACTATTCTGGGTGTCTATATAACCTGTGAACTTGATTTAAACAGGAGAAACCTTCATGATTCCTGATGAAAAAGCTTTTCCAGACCTTCTCACATCCCAAAATAATTAGTATTTTAGTGGCAGTTCACAAGCCTAAATAGCTCAGCTGTTTCTTTTAATTAAGAGATTTTTATGCAACTATTGCACCCCTGCTATTCCCTGAAATGAGACAAAGCTCTGAAGCTCCCCTGCCACTGAAATACTTATTTTGTGGCCCTGACAAAAATAAAATCCCTTTTAGTGTCAGCCAACAGACTGCCTATCTCTACAACACCACCTCACCCTGCTGCCCCTTCCAACACAAAAAATTCTCATCTGTCTACTCAAGTAAAATGAATGCAATAAAGAATATTAATTCTAACAACAATAACAATAACAATAATTTATTGTGCAAGTGACTGAAGTCAGTGTCTGTTACTATTTTACATGGCTCTTACATTGCACATCTCATGCTTTCAAAACACAAGGGACCATCCTGGATCAGAACCAGAAAAAGCTGGGAAAAGCACAAGTCCTCCATCCTGCAATTCCTCCATCCATCCATGCCTGGTGGGCAGGTAGGGAAAGAAACAGAAATTTCAAAGGTGCTGCAAGCTGTAGGTCTAAAAGCTTCCCCTTGCACCCTCCACCTCCATGGAGCATTGTTTAGAAACCTTCTGGAGCACTGTTAATTAGAGGGGCAAGGGGGAATAATTCCAGGCCATGGGGTAGCACCAGTGTCCCTGGGAAAAGTGAAAAACCAAGGCATGGTTCCCTGAGGGCACAGTGCTTCCCTTGCCCCTGCCACAGGCCAGCTCCCATGGGATCCTGAACCCACCTCACTGCCAAGCACTGGCACCCACAGCTCCTGCCAGCTCTCCCAGCAAGGAAAGTTCCTCAGAAAGGACTAAAGATCACAAGATTCCTTGGTGAACCAGCTCAGCCTGGTGATTCAAGAGAAAACTATTTTTTTTCCTTGGCTGGGTGAAGTTTTCCATGGATTCTGTGAGCTGATGTAAATCACCAAACGCTCACATGATCATCACATCTGAGACCAGGGTGCAGCCAGCCCAGTCAGCAAAGGCAGATCCACCCTTCCCACTGCACTCAGAGGGACATCTCTGATCCCAACATGAACCACATCCATCAAAGCACCCCCAGAAGATCCCAAACCCACCCTGTGAACAGAGGCTGGGGCCTTTCTCAGCCAGGCAGAGCTCCCTGTCCTGCTCTGTGGCTTTGCCTCCTCTGCACTCCAATGGAGGGACTGGCTGTGGCTGCACACCAAGCTCTTCCTACACAGCAGCTCTTCCCTTCTCCTGGGTTTCCACACCTCCACCACAGTCCTGATGGAGCCAGGAGACTGCCCTGAGGGGCCAAGGCAGATTCTGAATCGATGAGAAAGGAAGTAAAGCAATGGGCATGTTCACAGCAGCTGGAGTCACAAGGAGCCCTGTGATTCTCCTGGATTATTTTAGTCCTTCATGTGAGATGGCAGGGAGGTGAATCTTGGTAGGATGTGGCTTATTCCTGAGGGATGGGGTCTGTCTAGGTGAAGGGAAGTGGTGCAGAGCAAATGAGCAAGAACCAACCCAGACACCACAAGGACCACTTGAGCCTCAAGGCAATTCAGGCCTCAGGACAGGAACAAACCCTGTCATGCATTTACCAAAGAAAAAATAAGGACATGGGGAAAGTAACACTTTATCTGAGCACACACTTCCCACTGCTTCCCTTCAACACTGAGATTGTTCTCTATGCTACCACCTGATTTGAAATCTTCTAATTCTTTAATGAGCAGTTCATTTCAGTGCCATTAGTTCATTAGCACACTGGAGCTTTCAGATGTTTTACATACCACCTTCAACGTGCCAGCTCTTGCCTCCTCTGGAAAGACACTCAGGGAAGGGCACCCTTCCACCTGGAGCTGTGTCCAGCAGTGCACAGCCCCATCCCTTTCTGTGGAATGGGTCCAAATCCTGCAGCTGCACCCCTGCAAATGCCCCAGTATTGTTTAAAACCATCAGCTGAATGCTGTGGTCACAAACCAAGCTGCCATGGGTGTTTGGGATCTGTCCCTCCACAGCCCCTGAGCAAACAGCAGTGCAGGATGACCCAAGTGGTGCCTGAAACACAGGAGGGGGTTTGGAAGGGAGAATTCCCAGGGAAGACAAGTTTATGCAGGGGTCAGGCTGCAATTCCACATCATCTGCCAGGCAAGGGGCTTTAAGTTGTTCCTGTCTCTGGTTTAGGGATTCAGCACTGTGGGGAAGGAGATCACCAGCACTGGAACAGGGAGTGAGGAGAGATCACAGACAGGTTCCAGCCTGGAGCTCATGATTTATCCCAGCTCCCACCTCTCAGTGCTCTGTGGGAACAGTATTTATAGCAAGTGACACTAAATGGAGCACTGAGCACTAATTTACATCCAGGGAATCTTTTCAATGGACACAACAAGCAAAAAACAGTAAACACTGAAAAAAGTAAAATCAAGGAATCTACCATTGCAATCTATGCTTGAAGGTCTTGTAATTCAAGACATGGAGCATTCCCAGCTGGCACAAGGAGCCACAGGGCACTTGTCTCTATGCAGGCAGTTCCCTCCAGCCATCTGAAGACTTCAAAGCAGAAGGGAGGGGAGGGAGGAGGTGACCACTTGTGCTTAACTATAAAGTTCTTTGACAAAAATTCATGAAGGTTTTAGCCTAATGGAACTTGAGACAGAAGGCTGAAGCCCTCCCTCATCCCTGTATAAGGAAACCAGGAGATAATTGTCATTTAGCCTTCCTCCATATGAGAATTATGCCCAGAAGCTGCTGAACATCCACACCACAAAACCTGTGGCTGCTCCCAAGCTCAAGTCCAACATAAATCCATATATAATCTACCCATATAATAAAAGTGACCAATGGATCAGAGTTTTTAAAATATCCCATAATACCAAATATATGTGGCTGCTACTCGGCCAGCTTCCTCTTTTTTGTGTTAATTTCATAGCAAGGCCCTCAGAGGAAGCAATGCTGGTACTGGAGGACAAGCTGCTTATTAAGGAAGGAGTTTCCAGCTCGTGCTACTTCAGTGCAGGAAGTTTTCTGGCACAGCTTGAGAAAGAGCAATTTAGCAGCAGCTTGTGCAACTGGCTGCACTCTGCTCTAAACTGATGAAGGTCTGGTGTTATCTGGGACACTGGGCCCATGCTCAGGGGGTCCCTCGAGGTGGGAGCCAGCTCTGAGGCCTGGGATCCCAAGGAGCAGCACTAACACAGGGGGCAGCCATCAGGACAGGGACAATTACACCAGGACTCCCTCACAGAGCCACAGGAACAGGGATAAAGATCTCCAGAAGCATTCTGGGCTGCTTCAGTAACCATATCCATCACTAGAGGGGTCAGGCACACAGATATTTACAGCATCATTGGAAATCTCCATGCTGGAGGTGGAAGATTTATGCCTATTCTATTGGAGATATTAAAGCCTCTTAAATTCAGGAACAATTAAAGAATCCCCATGCTGCACAGCAAAAAATACAGAGTGATGTAGATTTTTAAGCAGATTTAACTGAAAACAATCTTCCTGGATGCCCCAAGCATCACATGTGGCTTTTCCAACAGTGTTATCACATCCCTATCAGCATAAAGAGCTCTCATTCTCTAATCCTCCATAATGCCTCAAGACGAAAAGCATCCTGCCCTTCCCTTTTCTCCTGAGTCATCTCACTCCTCGTGCTCCTCTATTTTCCCAGCAAATGCCAAGGTCACTCAGATTTCCCTGGGCAAGCAGTGTCATTTGATGGCACAGAGCTGAGGTGCAAGGAGCACTTACGCAAGCGAGCGGCTTTAGCGTAAGCCAGGAGGAGCCGAGGTCAGCGCTCACCTGGGCAGCACAAACACAGCCCTGGTGTTCCAAGGCAGGAAAAGCCTCTCTGGATCAGACAGCAGCCCAGAACCCCCCCATTTCCAGTGCAGTTATGCTGCTGCTACCAGGAAAGCAACTTTCCATTTCCCTAGACATTGCTGAAGTATATTCCTTAAATACTGTAGAGCATTTATAAGGTTTGCATCCAAGTCTGGACAAAGTCCTACCTGTATATTTGCATTATAACAAATAAAAGGGATGGATTTATGACTTTTCCACCTGTAATTAAAACCGAATAATCCTTTAAAAAAATAAACAGGGGCTAATCACGAATACCTGCAGCAGTTTTGCCCCAGTTCTGCCAGCAGAAGTTTCACTAACCATATCCTTGGATTGATGTGCAATTCTGTACCTGTTATGTAACATCAGCTGACATTTCCTGCAATTAATGCACAGTCAGACCTGCACCCCTGAATACTCCAACCCCCAAAATCATCACATTTTTAGCAACAAATTATCAGAATGCAGAAAAGCCCCCAAAACCTAATTCCCTCAAAGCTAGGTAAATTCACATTCAATCTAAAGCACTTTGGTGTCTTTGGCTGGGTTTGTTTACTTAAAAAAGGATTTTTTAAGGACCTGTAGACAAAGAGTTTGCAGAACTGCAGAGATAACTGAGTTTTCCTTTCAGGAAGAAGAGAAAACAGATGCTGTAAAATTCCAAAGCATCCAAGTCCAGCTAGCCCACAGAACTCTTCAGAGACCATCCCCATTAATTAAAATGTGCTGAGCTGAGCTGTTCACAACTTCTCACACACGTTCACTAAACGGATTAATTGACAATACAATGATAGAATCATTTACAGTACATACACGTGTGATTTCAAGATTTAACTAAGTAAATGTCCACATTTTTATAAACCACACACACTACCTGTGGATTTATGTGAGGTTTCTTAGGGTCATGAATCAGTTTGCTTGAGAAGTTGCTTCTCCAGTTAAGTGCAATATTAAGCATACTGCCTCTCCATATTTTAAATATAACCAAGTATTGCATCCACGTCCTGTAACGTGTTCCTCCATGTTTAAGAGCACAGAGCCAAGAGAAAGCATTTTGCAAGGTCAGCTATTTCATCAGCCATCCTTACTTTTACATAACACACTTTTTTCCCTTTCATCCCATGGGTTATTAATCTTTCCCCTATTCCAATACAACCAACGGCGCTCTTCAAGGGGAAACCCAACTGGAAATCCCCAGCAGGAGCTCCACATCTTGAATTCCAATCAATTTAATCACACTTGCTGTAGCCTGAAGTACCCAGCCTTGGCTACATAAAAAGGCTTTTTCCTCTGGCTGTTAAAGTGGACACTTCCATTGGGGTTGACTCACACCCAACATGCCCAGAGACACTCCTGAACCACCACGGTGACCTGGACAAGGCCTTTTGTGAAAACAAGAAATCAAAAAGCTTTAGGGAGGATCTGTGCACAGATAAAGGACAGGGAAGGCTGTTCTCCAAGCAGGAGAAGTTGCTCAGCCCGGTGGGTAAATGTAATCCTGATCTGTACCTTGCAGTGACAGAGCCCTGTGGCAGTGGGAAGCACATCATGGTTTGTAGGGCAGGGGGGGAAAAGCCCACATGGCACTGCTTGAAGGACCATCCCTGCCACAGGTCAGGTGAGGTGACACTAAAGGACCACCCCTGCCACAGGTGAGGTGACACTGAAGGACCATCCCTGTCACAGGTCAGGTCAGGTGACACTGAAGGACCATCCCTGCCACAGGTCAGGTGTGGTGACACTGAAGGACCATCCCTGCCACAGGACAGGTGACACTGAAGGACCATCCCTGGCACAGGTCAGGTAAGGTGACACTGAAGGACCATCCCTGCCACAGGTCAGGTGAGGTGACACTGAAGGACCATCCCTGCCACAGGACAGGTGAGGTGACACTGAAGGACCATCCCTGCCACAGGACAGGTGAGGTGGGCTGCTGCCATAGCACCCAAGGAAAAGCCAACACCTATAAACACTGGCTGATATGTACCATGGCAAATCCCAAAGCAAGCCATGCATGATCCCACAGACAGCAGGGAGTTACCTTCTGCTATTTACTAAAGAATAAATTCCCTCTTGTGGCAGAGAAAAGAGTCCTGAAAAATAAAAATCCTTTAGGGATCCCCTCCTAACTGAAGGGATTGGAGTAGTGAAGCTTTGACTGTTATTGCTGCTTCCAGGGTTAAAAAGCCCTCTCTCTACCTGAGGAAATCCTCATCCTACTCAAACACACCCTACAGGCTTCATCCTCTCCCATTTCCTTAACAGAAGAGCTAGAAGATACACATCCAGGAGAGCAGGGGCTCTTCAATGGAAATTTTGAGCACTTTTCAGGACCCTCTGAGTGGTGCTGGGAACCTGAGATGAGCAGAGCTATGGGAACACCCACACGAGCCCGTTTACTGCACAGCAGGCACAGAGCTGGGGCCAGTGGCCAAGGGCAGAAGGGAACACTGAGGCACAGAACAGTGCTCAAGCAAAAAAAGTTACAATTTCACCATGCAGCTCCTTTGAAATAGCGAGGAATTAATTTTATTATGGATAAACTGATTGCCACTTTGATTCTTTTCATTTTATGTTACTTGGCCTGATCTGCTACTTTGTAAGGAGTTACTGAAATGAACACTGAACAATCAGATTTTACGTGTTTTTCCAGCTCCTGGGTCTCTCACACTCCTGCTGCAGAAGGACAGGGACTCCCATATGAGCAAGAGTTAATACTAATCATCATCATCATTGCATTTTTTACTCCAGTGGCATTAACCCCCTTGGCTCTGGCCATCAGAGGAAGAGCACTTGACTCCACAACAGAGTTTCTGTTTTGTCTGAAAGCACCAGAACCGGTCCATGAGTAGCAGCTGTGATGGGTCTGCCTCTGAGCTGATCCACACAGGAGCCAGGTCCCACCTGGAGCTCCCACACAGCCCAGGAGCACCTCTCTCCCTTGCTCCCAGCCGACCCCTGCAGAGACCAACAGCATCCCCCAGACACTATTTCACAATTTTTGCAAGCACAGGGATGTCTCCTCTGTAACCTCCTGGAGGTGGACCAGGAGGAACAAGGCATTTCAGAACTTCCCAAAACGGCCACAGCAAGAACAGTGAGAAACAAGGTTTGAAAGCCAAGCTGAGAGAGCATTTGGTTTGTTCCCCTTACAGTGCAGTTCCTGCCCTTTCTCTTCCTCCACCATGAACCAAGTGACAACCAAGGCAGGGTTGAACACCAGCCCTGCTCCACCCAGCTCGCTCCAGCCTCCACTCTGCAGCAGAGAATCCCCAATACAGCCTTCACATCCTGCCCTGAGGAACTCTGGTGAAGGGACATGGGGGAGTTGGACAAGACTTTGGGGTGGCAGGACAAGGGGGAATGGCTTCAGACTGCCAGAGGACAGGGTTAGATGGGATATGGGGAAGAAATCCTTCCCTGGGAGGGTGGGCAGCCCCTGGCTCAGGTTGTCCCTGGATCCCTGAAGTGTCCAAGGCCAGGCTGGACAGGGCTTGGAGCAGCCTGAGATGGTGGAAGGTGTCCCTGCCCATAGGATGAGCTTTAAGGGCCCTTCCAACCCAAACCAGAAGCCACTGCAGTCCTGAAGCCTGATGATTTTTAACACTGCTCAGCCTCAGAGGACGAGCTGTGTACACGGATTTGGGAGCAATCCCACCAACGTGGCAATGCTTTGTTGCCTGAATTAAAAACCTCAGCTCTGAGCCTGGCACTTACACACTTTGCAGGGTGAATAACGAGCAGCACTAATGACTCTCTGCTCATCCCCAGGGGCAGAAGAGCCCAGTGGGATCCTGCCTTCCCCTCGTGGCCTGGGGCCTCCCAGCACTGAATGAGGCACTCCTGACCCAGCCCGCGCCAGCTTCCGGGCCTCGGGCTCTCAATACCTCCATTGAGCAGGGACAGCTGACTCCTCCTTTCTTTGGAGAGATGTGGGTGATGGCAGAGCATAAGAAATGGATATTTATGGCATCTGGGAAGAAAAAAAAAATAACTGGGGTTCTAATCCCCTCAAAAGCTTTTGAAATCCAGTAACTGCTCAGTAAAAGGAGCAAACAGCATTGCCAGATATTCCTTAAGCACCTGGGTTGTGGTTCCCTACCCCACTCCCTGCACTGATTTTGGTATGAGGTCATGACAAATCATGTGTATCCCCAGAATAAATCTCCATGTACCTATTTCCAGAAGAAATCTCCATGTTCCTATTTCCAGAATAAATCTCCATGTACCTATTTCCAATGATGTTCAGACTTTCAGAGGAAAAAAAACCAACAATGTAAACAGACCTCAAGAGAACAAACACCTGAAACAGAACCATGTGCATGAAAAGTACTGTGACAATTAGTAAGAGGCTGTGAAAAAGCAGGTTAGTGCTTATTGCCCAGTAGAAGAGCTGGAGCTGAAAATTCACCGATGGGAAGGGAAGCTAAGGAAGAGAATGGGAGGACCCAGACAAAAAGGAGTTGATCCAATTCCTTCAAAGCCCAGCAGTGTGTGATTGTGGCCATGCTCAGCACTAACCCCACAGTAAAACAAAGGAGCAGCTCCTCTTGTCACAGTCTGACTCATCTCCTGCATTCCATGTCAGGGAAACAGCAAAGCTTTCTCCAAGATCAGCCCAAATCGGAAAGGCAGCACTGCCCCAGCTCCTGTGGCATTTTTACTGCCCCCCAGTCAGTCAGACACACTGAACACTCCGGGTTCTCCCTCCCTGGGGCCGGCGGGTGCCTCTGCCAGGGCAGCCGAGCCACTGCAACAGGCATGCAATGGGATTTTGTGTTTCTGGACAGCAAAGGCTTAAGGGACTAAAACAGGGACTGTGCCTTCCCATGGCTGAAGAGGGACAAACTCATAGAGCTCAGAGGATCAAGCATCACACAAGTGTGGTCAAGACCCCTCCTAACTCAGCTGCATCAATCCCCTCCCAGCCATCCCAGAGCTGCTTCCTACCTCTGCTTCCCACCTCTGCACTCTGACAACACTCCCACTGTAATTAATTATCTGATTTAAGAGTTCCACCCTGATGGTTCTGCATTACAAAAATCTCCCTTCAGTGGAACCTAATCAAACTCAGGCTGAGCACTGGTGTTTCAAGGCCGGAAGCGCAGCCATGTCTGTCTGAGCACAGCACATGCCTGTGGAAACCACCACAAATATGCAGCACTCCAACATCAAAGACAGGAAAAGATGAGCAGTAAAAAGGGCACCCAAGGTCAAAGCCAACACCAGGGCTGCTAAACCCAAGGTTTTTATTAGAAGAAACCTTTCTGAAAGACTTGCAGAGGAAGGTAGCAGATTTCCTCCCAAGAAAGAAAACCAAGATCTGAAAACCTGTATTTCAGCAGCCAGAACAAAGGCATTGGGTGGATTTGTGCCACAGGTGATGCTGAACCACACTGTGGTTTGGGTGGCTTTGGGGGTAGGGGAGATTAGAGAGCATTCCCTGCTGCAGTCAGGGCTATGTGCCAAAGTCCAGCTCATTTGGTCAGTCCCGAGGTCTAAACCCTCTACCACTGAACCAAGAGGTGTTTTACTCACTGAAGATGCCAAGGACACAACTTATTTTTACTTTGTTGGGTAAATTTGGGCATAAATTTTAAATAAACTATTAAGAAAGGACAAGTTGAGTGTCGTCTCACTAACACATCTCACACGTTTTAAGCAAAGCAAAGGCCCCAAGGGCTTCAGATTCATTTCCCTTTTGATTTACAAGCCCCTACATTTATTGGCCTTCTGGACATGTGGTGAGGCCCATCCCTCATACAGGGAAGTGGAAAGAATTCAGACAAGGCTTTAGCTAAAGTTCACACTCCCCCTGTTGGGCTCCACTGCCACACAGGGATTTTACCCCAGGCACTGACTTCCAAAGCTAAAAATCAAAAAAAAAACTAGAACCAGGCCCTCTGACAAGAATAACAGAATTAAGACAATGCTTACCAAGGCATGAGGAGTGTTTGCATTGCGTGGTCAACCGGTTGTGAAGTTGTTTCTGGATAAATAATCCCTTCTGAGTAATTAATGAAATATTAGTGCCTTTTTTGGTCACAGAATCCCAGAACAGTGTGGGTTGGAAGGGCTCTTAAAGCTCATCCCGTTTCACCCCCTGCCATGGGCAGGGACAGTTTCCACTGTCCCAGGTTGCTCCAAGCCCTGTCCCACCTGGCCTTGGGCACTGCCAGGGATGCAGGGAAGTTCACTCCAGGATGGGGTACACTGCAATCAGACAGACCCACATCCCTCCAGACAGGTGGCAAAGAAACACCAACCGAGGGGGTTCCCCCACCTTCCACCCCCACGTTGCAGTATCGATCTAAGTTGGTTTAATTTATTTAAGACTATGGATCTTCGAGCCTTCAAGTTCTTAAAAATAAGTGCACTCAAGGATGGGTACTTTCTATTGGTGAGGCACGAGCTGGCTGAGGGGGAGTGATGAGCAGTCGTGTCTGGGGTTACTTTTTCCAGCGTGCTCAGCAGCCATCTATTGAAAAGTTTAAGCCATTCTCCATCTGGTGAAGAAAAAATTCAGTCATGCTCTCTTGACAAGGATTTCCTCCGTGACTCACTCAGGCCCCTCCATGTGTCTGAACATTGGTTTTGTGCCTGATTGTCACATATTCACTACAGAGGGTGCAGAGATACAGCCTCACTTCTCCCTGCTCCACAATTCACCTTCCAGTCAGGGCAATGGTAACCAAAGATGACACAGCTTTACATGCTATTAAAATTGGTTCAGAATACCAAAACCCCAACTACTTCTAGAAAAACCAGCTTCACTGAGGCGCTTTGAATCCTGCAACAGCCTTTGTGGTCATCTCTCAACTGCTGACACTACCTGACTTGCACAATCAAACTCATCCCTGTCCTGTTCTCCCAGTTTCTTCCACTCAACAGTGCATTTGATTTTGGGGCACAACCCTTCCAAAACCTGCCCACCTTAAGGATAAGAAACAACCATTCCCCCTCCATTCTCACCCCCAGTAGCATTTAGATTTATTTTTGCATGCTTGCTATACATCAGTCCTCTCCATCAGCTGCTTCCTAACAGTTTATTTCCAGGAATCAATTCCATAGTGATGTCTCATAGCGATTAGAGAGCACCTACCAGCACCTTTCAGATTTATTAACACAGAATTGGAAATGCAGCTTTGCTTTTGGTCTTCTCTATGCACTGGTAGGAAATGCTGACTTAGGAGATTCTCCCACCTTCCATCCCCATGTGTCTGTATCTATCTGAAGCTGGTTTCATTTATTTAAGACTATGGATCTCCAAGCCTTAAAGCCACTAAAATCACAGCCCCCTCACAGAGCAGAGCCAGTCTGGGGTGATGTCGAGCGAGTTCCCAACTGTTGCACAGCCTCTCCCAACTCAGCACTGCCGCTTAGCAGAGCAGCTGTTTTAGGAAGCGCTTACGTCTTCAGCTGCCTAATGCAGTAACAAAATTAAACAGGACAACATGGAGCCTAATCCAGCGGGGTGGGGGAAAGCCAGTTAGTGTTCCCAGGCCCCAGAACAGGCGCTGCCGCTGCCCCGCCACGCTCCGCTCGGGCACGGATTTGTCAGGATCTGTTTACACAATCCACTCTTCCCTGCGAAAGGCATGAAAGAAAATACTCTGTGGAGAATCTAAGAGGCAACATGTTCTCTCTGCAGCTTTCTGCAACTTTTCCTGCAAACTGAGCAAACAAAATGAATTCAGAACTATCAGTGCTGCTCCGGAGCTGCATTAACAATGAGCGTGAGGCTGCCCGCAGAGAAGGGGGGGACTGAGCGCATTAACAAAAGCCCAGAGCGCGCTGGCTGCGGCCAAAGCGGGGCCTGAAAGGCTCCTTTGTCTCTCTGGTCAATGCAAACCCATTCAGCGGCCCTTAGACAGCAGAAAGAAAGTGAGGGTGGGAGGAAGAAGAGTTCTGTCTCTTCAGGGGACGTCTCCTCAGCTGCCAGGCTGCGAGGCAGAGCAGGGACTCGCACGGACACAGAGCAGGGCTCCAAGAGCCCACAGTCCCAGCGCTGTGCACAGCAAATGCCCACGGAGGGCACGCTCTGCTCACACCCAACCTTCCTCCACCAAGGGACACACATTCCAGGAATTGGACATCTAGTCCCCAAAAAGCCTCCAAGTGCAATATAAATAGTAAGCTATAGAAAATAGCCCCCTGTTTCTGAGTCTGCTGGCTTTTCTGCAATCCCTTCCTCCCAACAATGAGCTATTGTTCCACTCCTGGGACTGAGGAAATGTTTGTGTTCCTTCTCTGAGTCCTTTACATTTAGAGACCTGCTCCTCATTTCAACATCATTCCCCACCATGCTAAAAGCACCACACATCCAGTATTGACTCCACCAAACAGAACTAACACCCCCTTCCTCGTTTTCTTAGTGCTACCATAAAACTCAGCAGAGTTCAGCAGCAAACCAAAATATCTAGAAATGATCAAAGGAGGAGGGTCCCAGTTGGTACTGGTGTCCCATTTAAACATGGACACATGCGAGCACCAGTCTGAAATGCAGAGTGATAAAGGTGAGCACCACCTCCAAGGGTCTGATGCTTGCTGGGCATGTTTCTCCTCACAGATGTTGAAAGAAGGATACACACACTCCTCACCTCAGCCACACAGCCACCAGCACCAGGAAGGTCCACGAGGCAAGATCTTCCATGTGGGGGGAGATGTGGCCATCACAGACCTCTCTGTGGCCACCATGGACCTTTCTGTGGCCCACATGTCCCAAGGAACACAAATACTCTACTGTAAAAACCCAAAGCCATGAATTCATGCTGGGCTGCTCCTCTTCTCTCCCAACTGGGCTCTTGCTGCACATGGGAACCTCTGAGCAAAAAGCAAAGTCTGAACCCTCTGTGCTTCAGCAGAGCCATGGTTTGGATGCAAACACAGACTCTAGGAAGAGATTTCTGCAAGGAGTCTCACCCATGTTCAAAAGAAACACTGAAGTGAGCAAAACCAACAAAGTGTCTATTTCCACTGCTTTTATATTTATCCATCTCCCCACACCAGGCTCATCCTGCCCTACCCAGGGAGCTCCTGCATGCTCCACACACAGCACACACAAAGTGGCTCCATCTCCCTTCAGCAGCCTGTCCTGGGATAACCACACAAAAGGCAAAGCTGGCTAAATCCTGTCCCTTTGCACCACCCCATGAGCTAGAGTCCATATGCTGCGTTTAAACACTTCACTTTCAGGGACTCCACATCTATTTTTGGAGATGGCCAAGGGGCAAGATGTTTCTTTATACAAAGTAGTAAGCTAATTTATTTTTGCCTAAAACACAGGGGTTTCTTAATTGCAATCACAGGAACAACTTCTGCAAGAATGGCTTGTAAAGATAAAAACTTTCCTCTCTCTGTGTTATAGCTGAACTAAAAAGGAGGAAAACCCCATCATAAGCAGAGTTTTAATTAAACTGATTGACAGCCCATTCACACGGGCCACAGCTCGCACTGGATGCCGTTTCCTTTCAGGATTTTTCAATATAGAGAAGTCTCCTGCTCTTCACCATTGAGATAAAGATCTTTTAAACGTGCTGATCTGTTGCCTCATTGGACAATGAAGGAAGATCTCATTAAAAACAGCCAGATGTGCAAAAAAAGTTACTGTTCTTCGGGCATCCAGAGGGGAAACCCACTCAGAGGGATCAAGACATATCCAAACACACCCCTGGCAGACAAAGAGGCATTTCAGACACACACACACATGCTCACACTCACACACACACTCCTGCCACTCTCCTCCTCCACTGCAGGAATATTTTTTGCCTCCTTTGTTTCCTCACAGGTGGGGAATGGCAATATAGAGTAGGCAGCTGGTAAAGAGGGGAAGAGGAACTTCAAGTCCCAAACAAACCAAGCCCCTAGCACAGTGAACAGCCATGGACCCATGGCTGCTGCAGAAGTGGGAATTTACAGCTGCTCTTGCAGCACATCTTTTATTTTTCCCCTTTCTTTTTGGTCAAGCCCAATACTCTCAAGTCCAATTCTCAGAACACCCTCAAAGGTGAGAAAGAATAAAGAAGCAGAGAGAAAATAGAAAGTTATCCTTGGGGTAGAAAAGAAAGTGATTCCTGTGCTTGTTTTGTGCAGGGTCAGGAGTTGGGCTTGATGATCCTTGTGAGGCCCTTCAAACTCAGGATATTCCATGATGATCTGGCATGAAATCAGGTAATTCTTTGTGCACTCAAAACTCCAGTGAAGGTAGCAGCTGCTACAATACACAAGGCTGAAACCAAAGCCTAAAGAAATGTGGAAATAGAGAACAAACAAAGAAAAAGTCCCTAAAACACCTACTGCTGACTGGCAACAACTTGGGCTTCCACTGGCAGCTCTGGCATGATGAACAGCAATGGGATATAAATAGGAAATTCCTTTTCACCTTCCTAAGGTAGAGCTGCTGTGCTGGTCATTGAGAACAAACCCAGAGAGTCAGTTGTGCTTATTTATATTCCAAATCACAACATGCACCACACAGCATTAAATAACATTAAATAACAACTCCTTATTCCAAAGCTTTAGTGTTTGCACTATAGATAAGAGAACATCAATAATGTGCAGCAAAGCACACCCTGTTTCCAGATAAAGCAAGATGCATTTGTTCTACTTAATTCTGCTCTGTACAGTCCAGACAAGTTTTGAGATGCAATTATGAAACACCAGCATTAAAAATCAATCTATAATAAAAGTTAATATAACAACCAAGGGAAAAAAAAAAAAAAAAACAGTTCTCAAATACACTACATTGTACAGGAGAACTCCAAGATGCTGCTTATACCTGAAAATTCATGTGGGGCAAAATTAAGACTTAAGAAAAGCCACACAAAAACCTCATTAAGGTTATTAGGGCCACTAGAAGAGCTCCAAGTGTAGGTGCCACTGAGCAGGTGGATTTCAGTCCCAACTGTTGGGCTTTCCTGCTTTCAGTATAAACACTGCAGCCAACACTCCAGGCATGAACAGGCTTAAAGGGACAAGCAACACAAGTAAAATGTGTTAACCAAATGAGCTTCTTCAAAGCATCTGAAGAGTCTCCTGGTTTTATGTGCCTTGCTTTCACTGAGTGGTACACTGCAAAGAGGGTGATGTGTGTTTTGGGTATAGAGACACCACAATCTCTGTTCATTGATCTCACCCCATTTCTCAGGTGCCTGAGTAAACTCTGAGATTGAGATGATGTTAAAATATTGTCCTGTCCCCTGGCACCATGCAAACTGTGCTTTTCCCATGGAATTCCAAGCCTGCCCTCTGATCCTACCTGCTCCTAAAGCTCAGGACAGCAGCACACCTGAGGCCTCTGAGAGGACTTTCCCTCCTGGGGAACTTCACACCCTGTGATGACACTGACCCAGAAACCCAAACCCACAAATGGACATCCTGGGCACTGCCAAGGCAAGCCCAGCCTGGGAATAATGCAGAAAAAACTCACAATTCCAGCTGACAGATGAACAACTGCTTGCTTGAGGGCACCACATGATGAACCATGCGAGCTTTGGCCTTTTCTGCCCACTGACACTGAAGGTTGCAAAGGGAAATTGATATTATTACTAGACACAACCAAAATGACAATATCATGCAACACCTGCAGCTGATCTTTACTTTTCAGTCCCTGGAAAGACTATTGTGTCACAATTCCCTTGTATCTAAGACAAATTTAGCAAGACAGCTGCTCTGATTCTCTCTGGAGTCAGGACGTGCCAAGAAAGTGAGGAAGCTCCTTTAAAATAATCCTGATTCATTCACCTCCCATGCAAGTGACCCCACTTTCTTCCACTCAATCCTTCTGCAACAAACAGCAGTTTCAGCAGTTTCACAGAACCACAGACTGGTTTGGCTTGGGAGGGACCTTAAAGACCATCCAGTCCCAATCCCCTGCCAGGGGCAGGGATGTTACTCCCCAGGGCTGTTCCCACCTCTCCCAGCCTGTCACTGTCTCATTTAATCCAGATAAACTTCCTGATTTCCTGAGCTGAAGACAGAAAGTTACAGTGAAGAAACAGTTTTGTTCTCACCTTTAAGCAAGAGAAAATAAAACACCCAGTCGAAGCTCAGTTACAGCACCCTGCAAGATGGCAAAGGAGGCTCTGCAGGGCACCACAGAGGGCCAAGGTTGGACAAGACCCTTGTGGCACCCACTGAAAAAACCAACACAGGCAAAAGGTTCAGGACCTCACACTATGACACCAGGAGCAACAAGGGCAGAGCCTAAACTAAATGATCAAAAGGTGAAGTTTAGAACCTCACCAAATGTTTCTGAGACTCATGGAACACCCTGAGCTGGAAGGGACCTACAAGAGCATCCAGTCCAAGCCCTGGCCCTGCACAGACACCCCAACAATCCCAGCCTGTCCAAACCCTCTGCAGCTCTGGCAGCCCCAGGGCTGGGACCATTCCCTGGGCAGCCTGGGCAGTGCCAGCACCCTCTGAAGGGGAAGAGCCTTTCCTGAGCTCCAACCCAAACCCCCAGCACAGCTCCAGCCCTTCCCTGGGTGCTGTCCCTGCCCACAGAGATGAGACCAGAGCTGTGCCTCCACTGCCCCTCAGGAGGAAGCCAAATACAAAAGGAGGTAAAGTCCCTCCATCAACAGCAGCTCAGTGTTTTTACTGATATAGCTGAGGTGTATTTTGGGTGACACACTCAGTGCTGCAGTGGAATCCCCTTGTCTGATTCACCAAGCTTTGTCACAACACGTTTATTATGGGATGTGTTAACGGGATGAAGCTGCCAGTACCAAACTGGAGCAGATCCTCTCTGTCCAGTATCCTTTGGGTCAGTCTGCCTTCAGAGCCATGGCATGGAAAACCTGGGGAGCAGCACATCCCCATCCCCACCTAAAAATAACTGCATTCCAAGAGTGACAGTCAATTCTAACTCCATTACTCAATCTTGATTAAATCTAACGTTCAGTATATTTCTTAATCAACTTGCCTCAAGTGACTACCTTAAGGTTAATCTCTCAAAGCCTTTTTCAGGGGAGAGAAGATTCTTCTACCATCTGAACACACCAAGGAGCAGGTAGAACATGAAAATGATTATCCACAAAGCTTGTTCTTTCCAAAAATATTTGGCAAAGCACTGGGGTTTTTTTTTGTCTGTTTCATATAAACACGATGTAAAATGAAGTTAAAACAAAGTCTCAAAAATGCCCTTCAGCATTTAAAAAGGATCCAAACTCAGAGGAAAGAAAGCATTCTGAACAAGGCATTTCACAGCATGGTGCAGTAAAAAATGAGTACTTTGGACACTTTTAACTGCATTTATTTTTGTGATTAACTACAACAGAAGGCAAAATAAATCCACTACCTAACAGAAAGGTATCCTTACACTGTTTTCCTTGATGAAGTTCTCCTAGAGCAGCCTTTGCCTTCCAAGCATTTGGTAAGTGTTAAAAACCATCTTTATGTATGGAACAGTTCAGCAGGGAAATGCTGTGCCAGCTGCCAGACCCCTGAGCACACATGAGGCACCTCTGCACACTGCAAACCTCCCTCTGGAGACCATGGAATGCAAAGGGGCTGCCAAAAACCCCTGCAGCTGCTCAGGAGGCATTTCTGCCCCAGCTGATAACGCTCCCCACAAGCCAACCACACCCACCCCTGGCCGGGCAGCTCAAGAGTCCTCCCTGACCTGCGACAGTGAAATGATCCTTGCTTGAAACATTAAATATGGAAGTGAACAGAATCAGGGAATCCCAGAATGGTTTGAGTGGGAAGAAACCCTAAAGCTCATTCCACCCCCTGGCATGGGCAGGGACACCTTCCATAATCCCAGACTGCTCCAAGCCCCATCCAGCCTGGCCTTGGGCACTGCCAGGGATCCAGGGGCAGCCACAGCTGCTCTGGGCATTGCAGAAGGGTTGGGAGAAAAAGAGATGGACTAGGAAAAATTCCTGGGTCACTTTCTCAAGCAAAGCCACCAAACAAACTAATTAGAACCATCCCTGGGGAAAATGGAAGATCCTCATCCCAGATGGTCAGAACCATCACTCCCAGAGAATGAGAAAGAGTCTTCAGAATGAAGAAAACACATTGTTCAAGAAATGAGGGGAAAGCAGGAATCTCTAACAGGAGACATGCATTCAAAGAAAATCATCACATACATGAAATTCCCAGGCAGGGCCAAGGAAGGGCCAGGGGAGACAGAGGCAGATCTGACATGAGGCAATGTCAGAGGCACAACTTGTGATGATAATTTCCTTTATTGAATTTTCAAGCTGAAAAAAAAAAAAAAGCAACAGTAGTAGTCTCACACTGAACAGCAGCTAAACAAGGCTAAGACTGAGCAAACCTCCTGGTAGATGATGTAAAAATATCCCAAGCAAGGCTGTGAGCAAGCTGCCTTGATGGAGATGACAAGGAGTGACTGGGAGGAGACAGCCAGGGAGGAGAAGGCTCTGATCTCCTGTCTGGCCAGACACACACACCAGCCTACTCCTTTCTGGAGTAACTTTGGCTTTTGGTCTATTCCAAAAGGAACAGAAATGGTTCTTCAGCTGTTCTCTGCACTTTTGGCTGCATCAGATGCTTGTGCACATCTAGTCTGGCAGAAAAAAAGAGGTTTTTTAATAAAATGCCACAGAGCAGACAACACAGCTGAAGCCACACCCATCTTCCTCCTTTCCCATTCTGAAATGCAACTGCAGATACAACAGTTATTTTCAAATACTCCTGAATTTCAATCATTGAGCTTAAAGAAATTCACATCAAACAGCCAAATCAGGCACTATCTCACACAAATACACAAACCCAACAAAAACAAAGGTGCCCAAATTCAGTGTAGCTGTCCCCTGACTAGCAGCTGAAGCAGCAGTTTCTGGCCTGATAGCAGCTCAGGGAGAGGGAGGGAACCTGATAACCACACTGTGGGTCTGGGCTGGGGAGTGTGAAGCCACTGCCACTGCAGCAGGGGACACCAACCAGGAAACACTCCAGAACCAACAGCCCCACCTGGAAGGGAAAATTGGGATTGTTTGGGGCCTGCTTCCCTCAGAGCAGTTACTTAACACACACACACACTTGGAGTTATTTCTATACCAAGTTTGCCCTGTGCACACATAACCAGGTAAGAGCATTAAAACCACAAGAGCCAAAGCAGACAGGTGACATAACTGAAAAGGCACAAGCAGAGGAAGGCAGAGCAGGAGGAAAAGGATCCCACTACAGAGAAAGATTCACAAGCTTTTATCCAGCCCTTATTCAGCTTACAGCCTGCAATAAAGCTCTGTGGGTAGGACAGCCTACCTCCCTCATGCTGAACTCACACAGTAAAATCTCCCAGCTCTGGCTTCCCTTTGGTGCCAGCAGTTCCTGCAGCTGGGGCACCTTGTTACACCACCAGAGAAGGAAGTTCCCACCCAGACACGAGCACTGCAGGGCTCATTTATGGCAATTTTCACCCTGAGTCTGAGTTGCTGTGAAGCACTAAAAACCACCTGACTTTTTGCTTCCTGTGCATGCCATTAACACAGAACTGCCCCTGCCCACTCACCTCAAACTCTGGGCCCTAAAATCACAAATAAACCACTCCAGCTTGCCAGGCTTTACCCCCCACATGTCTCTGCTCCACAGGGACAGGCTCTGCTTGTGTCCTGGGGGTTGGGGACCTTGCAGCAGCATGCATTCTATTTCTGAGCCAGGCTCTCCAGCTGGATGGTAAGCAGGAATATCAAACAGCCTGGTATTTTACCATCTCATTCACTCAGCTGTGTTTCCTGTGGTGTCTCCAGTACTTCACACTGTGACCTCATGGGGAAATGCAATGCTCTGCTGGTCACCCTGTTGTGGTGACAGCAGTGTTGTCACCCAGAGTGATGGTCCTCCCATCAGCTGGGCAAGGAATTCTGGAAGGATGATTCTCCAGAATGCTGATGCTCATTTCCATTCCCAGTGCTGTAACTCCTCGTGGATTTTGGCCCATAATCTTTATTTCAGCAGTTTATCAATATGAAACTAAATCCCAAGTCCCTTCTTGCCAGATGCAGAGCTTATGACTTCCCCTGAACTAAAATTCTGTGTCATACAAAATGAAATCCAGGGAAAGCTGGTATCCAGGGAGGGCAGAGCTGCACAAAAAACAAATGCACAGAGGGCTGTCTGTAGGATGAGAGCCCTGAGTCTCCTCAGTTCAACCCTCTGCACCTCCAATTCCCCCTCCTAAGGAATCTCAGGTGCACACTCCACACACACCTGTGCAAGGGAGTCCAAGAAAGAGGAACAGCAACGACACATTCACCCCACCAGGGTAATTTACCTCACATCTTACTGAAGATGAAGAGTAAATTAGTCTCTGAGCATTTCCCATTAAAAGAAATCCTGGTTTACTTCCATTGGCTCAGCCTGCTGGATCCAAGGCCAGGTCAGATGGGGCTTGGAGCAACCTGGTCCAGTGAAAGCTGTCCCTGCCCATGGCAGGGGGTGGAACAGGATGAGCTTTAGGGGCTGAGCTTTAGGGTCCCTCCCAACCCAAACCATCCTGGGAATCTGTAGATTCAGGCCACAGACAGGGATGGAACACAGAGGGAAGGCTGCAGCTGCTGCAGGGCTCTCTGATGTGATGCCACACAGTGGAACCAACACACAGGCAGCTGTCAGTGAAGATGTACTGCTGCACTATCCCACATGGGACAGAAAACAAAACTGCAGGACCTGTCCCTGCATGGTTGCTGAGGCCTATCTGCACCACCACAGGCACCACAGCTCCTTTTCTGAGGAGCACAAACCCAGCTGTGCTGATCTCAGACTGCACAGCCACAGCAGGGCTTTAAGATTGAGCTTTTCACCTACAAACACTGCCCAGACACTTGGATTTCACAGTGCCACAGCCACAAGTGCCATCAGCACCTTAGGCACAGACAGGGAAGCTCTGAGGACTGTGCTGGTGACCAGTGCTATTCTAGCAGCCTTTTTTCAAATTAACCACAGTTAAGACCAACACTGTGGATGGAAAGAATAACAGAAGTATTCTTCCCTTAAATGCTGATGTTTTGGAACACTGCAGAACAGGAATGGATCAAATCAAACATTTCTGGATATCCCTAGCACCTCTGACATTATCAGGGGCTGCAGTGCAATTTGGCTCCCCAAACTGGTTGGAACACCCTTCATCTTCCTCCTCCTTTTCCCCCACAACCCAGAGACATTTCAGACCCACTCACAGCCAGTGTGGATGATGCAGATCTTCTGTCTCCCACTCCAAAGCAGAAACACCATCTTAAGCACAACATCACAAAAGCAAGGATGGAGCTAGACCACAAGAAAAGCAATCCAAGCCTGAGGAGAGAATTCTCCTCCTTTGAGGGAATATTTGCAACTCTCCTCCCAGTGGTGGAAGTTCAGCAGACTTTTCCAAGAGCTTCCAAAGCATCAGTGACCTTTAGGAGTTTTAGCTCAACCAGTGAGACCCCAAACTCCCTGATGGAGACCAAAAGTTATCCCTGCTTTCAACACTTCCAAGCCTGGCTGCATTCTTCCCCTAAAAACTCCTTTCAAACAACAAGACAGAGCTGACCTGGCAATAGAGATCCAGCTCTCCCCACTCTCTGTGTCTGTCCTGCTCCCTTGTTTTATTTTTTATTGCTGTGCTCCAGCTCCTTTCTCCACGCCCTTCCCAGGTTGATTAATACTCATCCTGGAGCATCAGATGTCTGGTAATTCAAGCTTTTACAGAGCCCCACACCATAACTCTCTGTGAGGCTCACACATTTCACCAGAAAGCTTTTTGATGACTGTTCCCACCCCTGACATCCTGAGCATTCAATAAGACATTCTGGACAGGGGTCCTGGCTATAAAACTCTCATGTTCTTCAGCTGCCAGGATGGGAATTTGGTGACAGTACAGTTCATTCATTTATTTAATGCTGCTAACATCAGTGTGAGTGGATGAAGTGTGCTTTGGCTGCAGCAAGGCAGGGAAGGGGCTGTGCCAAGGGACAATTGTTTCAGTGACTGCTGGCAATGCCAGGTACCTCTGCCATGAGATGGGGTGTCTGGGGTAAAATGGGAATTAATTCAAGTTAAACGTGGTGCACAACCTCACAACCAAATAATGAATATGTTTATCTTTACAGATGAACTGTTTCAAAATTGAAAAAAGTATTTTGGAAAGGTAATCAATGGAATTAAGGCAAACAGCTTAAACTCACTGAAACTTAGGCTTTGTGATATTTGCATATCAGTAAAAATTAGGTCTTTTTTTCTTTTTGAAGAGACAGACGTAAAGGCACTTTGAAATCGACATTAAAACCCAACACTGAAGGAAAACATAAAACTCAAGCTGGACAGGTTGACAGCTGAATTATTTGCATTCACAACTCTAAAATACAAAACACAGAGCCCAGAAAGACTGATTATTTGGAGAAAGACTGTCCAGTGACAAGTATTTATAACTGTGTGAGCACTAGTGAGAAAGGCTGACACAAACTGAAGCTGGTTTCATATTATACAGAGCAAGTAGAACTCAAGATGCCTCACCAGCTCACGAAATATTGCATCCAAAAGCTCCTTCCAAAGGAGCCTTGCCATGCTAAAGCTGCTGAAATCCCCTTCCCAGCACACTCCAGAGTTCAAGGTGTACCATGAATTTCACATTAAAAGTCACAATAAGCAGGCTTTAAATGTTTCTTTGGTTTCAGTTCTTGAATTCCCCCCAAACAACTGGTATAGGTTGCTCACCCTCAACTACAAGAACCCTGCTGAGTTCCCTTTCCAACATAAAACACTGAGTCAGCCCAGTGATTCAGCTGCACATTGCAAAACCCAGGGTCCAGTATGGAGCCTGTACATCACCCCAAACAGGAATTCAAGACTTTCAGAAAGTCTTTAGGCCAGATTTCAGTCTGAATTTCACATCAGACCTGACAGTTGTGCGGAAGATCTCGTGGCAGCTGCAGGACAGAAGGGCTGGGTCTCAGCCCTGAGGAGAAATGCACTGGGTGTTTTTTAACAGGTCCTTTCCTCAGGATGCTTAGGAGCCTTCCCAAGAACAGAGTTGACTAAAAAAACAAAGCTGAAAGTAGCATCACTTAAAAAGTCTTTCCCTTTGATGCACATAGAAAGAGCCTCCTGCCTGGTCTGAAAGACCAAAGACTTCTCTCATTTTTGCCTTTTGGCAAGAGAACAAAATAAGCCCAGGAAAAGCCAGTTTCAAGGCACAGTAACTTCTATGACTTATTAATAACACATAAAAGAGGGAAATCAGTTTTCAGACCACCATTAGCAAAACCATAGCACCAGCTCAAATGGGTTTTCACCCATCACCAGTGACACAGACACTGCAACCAGACTCCTCTGACTGCTCCAACTCAGTAACTCACAGTCACCCTCACGTGTAAATCAAACCAAACACACAGTCACCATCTGACAACCCCAAACAGAGCAGCCCTGCAACATTTACTAGTTTCCACCTTCCAAAAGCTTTCCTAACTTAGGAAAATCTGTGTTATTTAAGACCTTTAACTGCATTAATTCCTCCTTGCTTAATGTTTTCACAGCAACAAGAGCAAACTCCAAGGCTGGCAGGGAAATTTCTGTTCCCACCACATTCAGTCTACAAGCAGGGATGGTCTTTGTGCTTCCAACTTTTCCAGCTATTCCTGTGCAGATACTCCAGAGCATGGGAGCCTCAGTCCTGCTGAGCTCGAGCACCTGGAAAGGAGCAGCTGCTCCTGCACCTCAACAACTCCTAACCCATTCAACACTCCAAGAGACTCAGAGAGCCACCAGGATTGGATGAGGATGGAATGAGTTTTATTTCCAAGACATTCTGGAAGCCACTTGGCTTTTTTTTCAAGCATGTCTAAAGCTTTAGAAATATTTCAGCTCTTATGTAGATAAAGGAAACACCAAGTTGTTACAACCAACAACTAAACCATCTGATTTTTGGTGGTAGAATTGATTTAAACCTGATACAATCTCAGTGTGGGGAAACTTGTCCTTTTCTCTGCACCTCAACTACACAGCAAACAAAGGTAAAAACAACTCCTCAGGTATAATCGAAATACAGAGCGTGTAATTTTCCTTTCAGGAAAGAAAAAAAAAATAATCATGCTGTCCCATTAACCTAGTTACATGCCCAGCAGCAATTTGACTCAAGTCCCATCAGCAACAGCATGCCATCACCTATTCCAAAAAGAGGGAGTGCACCTTGGGACACCTTCCAAAGGTAAAGAATAAACCAGAGGAATAACAGGCACCAGAAAATTTCACTAGCCTAAAAGCTGATTTTGCTCTCCTCCCTTTGATCCTTTTCTTTTTTAAGAACACATTCTATTTTCTTCTTCCAGCTGTTCCACATCACCAGCTCCTGCTCGAGAGACAAAACAGAGTCCAGGGTTTAGGAGGGAAATCTGTTCAGAGAGATGCTTGAAACTGCAGCAAGTGTAAAACACAGCACCGTGAGAGTCTCATCAACTGCATTCCCTTTAAAAACAACAAGAAAAATTAGTTTCCCCTGGTTCCTCCAGACCACAGGGCACACGACTCCTCCCCCCACATGTTCATGCCTTGGAACAAACACCAGTTTTCTCTTCCCCATTCATTCCAGAAAAGCTTTTGCAATTGCCAGCAACCACATTCAAGTCACAGATAAAGTTTCCTACCAAAGCAATGCCTGTAAAACAGTGATACCCCATCTGTAATTCCCCAGAGTAAAAATTCCAGCAACTCTAATCATATTAGCGGATTTGCACACAACTAAAGTTGACAGTTGACTAGCCCTGAAATTGCTGGATTAGGGGAAAAAGAAAATATAGGTTACCCCTGCCTTCTAAAGGGAGATCTTCACTGCTAACTCCTACTACTAAACAAAAGTGGAACAAATGCACCAGCTCAACACATCCCAATGTTTGCTAACAGAAAAGCCTTTCAGCCTGAAAATGATGGATAAAATCCATCACAGATAAAATAATAAAAACCAGATAAAAATCCTTCTACATCCCAACATCTAAAAGGAAAGTTATTTGTTCTGAGTCTCCTGTTACTCTCTCAACAACTTCTTACACAAACTCTGCTCCCAAATCAGAGCTGCTCATTGAATACACATACATTTAAATGGATAAAGTCACCCTCTCCCACAGACTTCTGCCAGAGAATATACACAATCATGTCCTTGGATATGAGAAGAAAATAAACCACTTGAAATCACATTTTTAGAATGATTTTCTCCAAGAGATTTTACCACAAAAATCTTACAAAGCTGGTAAAGTGACATATCTGCACTCTAACATTATTAGCTTTTGTCATTAAATAAATTAAAGCTATTGCTGCTTGAAAGAACACTAAAATGTGCCAAGGCTGGGGAACACCAACAGGGGAGATGGCAGAGAGGGCTTAAGGCACTTTATTTTTTGGCAACTTGCTCCCCAATCCGTGCTCGTTCCTCCCCTGCAGAGGAGCCACCACCACAGAGCAGCAGGGAAAGTCTCTTCTTCTCCAAGCTCTTCTGCTCCAACCCTGCCAAGATGTTTGATCTCCACATTTCAACATTTCTAAACAGAAACACTTCCCAGGCAACACCTCTGCCCCTTCCCTTCATCCAGCCAAGGTCTCAGAACGTTCCCTCCTCAGCTCAGAAACAGAGAGCAAGGGACACCTCTGATCTCAGCCTGGTCCCTGCTTTCCCCTCTCACCACTCCTTCCCTTTGGGGACCATACTGCTCCTGACACTTCACTTTCCTCACACGTGGTTTCCAACTGTGCTCTGGCTGGTGTCAAAGCTGTATGGGGAGTGCTTCACACCAGAGCCACCACCAGGCTCTTCCAGCTGACTTTTGTGCCCAAATGCCTTGTCCACAACTCCAAACTCATCAACAGACAAACTCCAGAGAGCACAGAGCTGCTCCCTCACACAGTCTGGGAAAACACCACTCAAAATGGAAGTAAAGGAGGGAGGATGGCATTGGCTCCAAACTTCCAGAGGGGATCATGGCAACCCAGAGACCCCGACCCTTCGGTGCACGCTGCAGATTCTCTGCTGGGCCAAATTACTGGGCACTTTCTCCTCCAGATCAACTCTTGGTTCATGGAGACACAACAGAGAACCCCATGCACCCAGTCCTCCTCAAGAATCTTGATTTAACCAGATCTCCAAGGCAGGCCTGGCATCCCAACACTGGGCAAGCACTGCCAGGAACTCACCCCCACACAGCCTCTGACATTCCTCAATGCCATCCTGTATTTCCTGCTGTCCTCCTGGGCTTTGGGGAAGCTGCTTGCATCCAGAAGATGCCACCCAACACAGCAGGAATCAGCACAGCACTTCCTGAAAGGGACTACAGCACAGTTAGCTGAACAATGCAGGAAAAACTAAAACTAAATGACTGAGGGAATGTTAACAAAACACACATTTCCTAGCACAGCAATGATGGAATTCACAGAGGTCAGTCCCCCAAACACCAATCCTTCCTCTCTGCTTCTTGGAAAAGGAATTAACAAGGAGGAAGAAGAGAAAAAAAAATTAGTTACAGTCTGTTGACACCCACCCTGAGCCTGCCACAACCTGCAATAGCCTGAGGAACACCCCATTTTTCAGAGATGCCCAATCCCATAGGGAAGCAGCCACAGGGGCAGATTAAAGTCAAGTTTACTGGTGCCTGCACATCAACAACCAGGAACTCCCTCCAAACGTGAGGAAGTTGGGAAAAGAAAACAAAACCCTACTGACACCAGCTGCAGACAGCTCTGATCTGGCTCTGACTGAGCAGTGTCACATTAACCAGCAGCCAGGGATGTCACCCCAGGTGCCATCCATCAACCTGGCTGTCCCTTACAAGCCAATGGAACTGGTGACCTGGTTATATTGATCCACAAAATTTATTCACAGCACAGGGACTTTTAAAAGAACAGCTTAATGCAAGACACACAAAAAAATACTCCATTCCTAAGTGGGAGAGTAAAGAACAGGGTGGAGTGTGACATGTGTCAGAAGTACCACTGAGGTAAAACCACAAAGACCCACAGTGCCCTTCAGCACCTTTGTTCCTGCACCTTTTTATGGAAGAAGTCTCACTCCAGACTCCACTGGAACTTCTCCTGCAGAGGCAGTCTGGCAGTCAAAGCCAAGGAGGGCAGATTGGGATTTACTTTTTATAATATCCCTTCTGTGTGTCACTTCACCCTCGCCTGTCCTTTCTACCCAAATAAGGGTCAGACTCCAGCTGAAGGATTTATCCACACTGACAACTTCTGAGCACAATTTCTGCCTGAAATCAGGTTTGGATGAGTATTCACCACCACCAGAGCCACAGAATTATCCCAATTTACTTTTACACAGGAAATTTAACTTCTTAAAGCCACTGTGTTAAGGAAATTCCTCACAAGTCTGTCTTGTCTTACAGCAGCTCCAACAACTTCCTATTTAGCAGGAAACAGAATGAATCTCACATCCAGACATTTCTGCTCTTCATGTCCATCACTTTCCAGCTTCTCTTTCTCTCTAAAAATATTATTTTCTAAAAAAAATTTTTCCCCCCTGTATTTTAATTTTCCCTCCCTCATGCCTTATTACATGCACATGCTGAACACTTCTCTCTCAAACAATTTTTATTTTTTTCCAATTACACAAATATTGTTTAATTTCATGATACATTAAGTCTGAAACCATACGTATTTCCAAAGTTACAAAGTTCACCAGTAAGAAACTGCTTTGGTTTAAAAAGCCCAAGTCAGAGAAACCTGCAACTCTTTTATCTGCTGTGAGGTAACAGTGGCTCAACAGTTGTATCAAAACACAGAGAAAAAAAAGAAACCAAAGAGGGCTAAAAATAATGCTGAACTCAGATGACCCCATGCACTCCAGTAAATCAGGGATGAACTCTCCTCCCCGAGCCTCACTCAGAGCAGCACTGAGAGGTAACAGCTTTTGTTTATAATCAAACACAGGTTTTGGTGGAGGATAAAATCAGCCAGGGCAGCTGAATAAGCTTCACCAGGACACCGGAATAAGCATCAAAAATCAAGTGTTTGAATATATTGCAAGCACAGATCAGTGGTTCAGGAGTTAAGGAGAGATATCGGTCAAACACAATGTTTTCAAAACAGGCATGTCTAGAAATAAAAATGAAACTGTGTCATTTTAACCTCCCCACTTTCATAACACCAACTTGTGATTTCCATCTAACACTTCTCCCTCCCTCTGTCCCTGCTGCTCACGGTGTCCAGCTGGGTCTCCAGGACAGGACACAATGCCACAGCATCCCCAGCTCCTCTAGGAGCTCCTCCAGCCTTTCCAAGCCCTTTTGTTTTTAGGTTGTGCTCAGAATAAACCCAAACTTCATCTTTCATGTGCTCCATGCAACACTCACCAAAAGCAACAGCCACAGCAGCACAGCCCCCGTTGGACCCAGCATCCCCCCCAGCAACACCCGGAGAATAAAATGCTTCGGACAGCCCAGACAAACTGCAGCCTCCAACTGTCCGGACATCCAAGCCCCTTCCCAGCCAACCCAGCACCTTGCTGAGCACAGCCCGTGCTCGGCATTCCCACTCCAACTCTTGGAACACCCCTCAAAACCGAAGCAAATTCTCCCTGAGCAACAGTTTTTACTTACCACCACCCCGCTGACTCTACTGACAGCACCTTGCCACTTTTTGTATTCCTAAAGCACTGGTTGGAATTAGGGAATGCCACAGACCAGGCAAAAATCAGCCAGCAAAGAGAACGTCCAGGGGTTTTCACTTGACCCAAACAAATCCCTAACGTCAACAGTCTCATGATTTAAGCAACGAATTTGTTGTCATGGCAGGGGTGATTCTTGCCGGAAGTTCAAGAAAACAATGGACCTAAAGTGATTATAAAAGGGCTGGGTTTTCCCACCTCCAAAATGAAAGTGAGAGCAGGAAAATGCTCATACACAGGGAACACCGTTCTGAGAGCACAGAAAACCACCCTGGGCTTCCACCTTAAAATCCAACACACCGCCAAACATTAATAGCAAAACACACTCCCGACCGTCCCTGCACCATTCCCGGATAACACAGCACGGAGATATTTCACAAAGTGTGTTTTTCCCGTCACGCTCCCCCCCAAAACTCCGGAGAGGCCGGGGGAGAGAACAGCCAGCCTGCCACGGGATGCTGTCGGACGCTGCAAACAAAACCTCAGGCCGGCAGGCACTTTCCTGCTGATCCCTGCAGTATTTCCCTCCTGACTCGGGGCCTACTCGCAGCACAGAACCCAAGACCTTTAAAAAACACTCGCAGCCCCCGCCGGCCTCTCTTTGTAGCAGCGGCCGCTTTGGTGGGGGGATTTTGGGGAGTGGGAGCCTCCTCCTCCTCCCCATCACGCGTGGCCTGGCAGGGAAAGCTGCTCAGTGAAACGTTCCACCTGAGATTTATTCCCATCAGCCAAGCAGGAAAAATGAAATAAAATAAAATAAATCACATGAAAATCGTCCCCAGCTGTATATAATAAAAAAAAAAACAACTGGGTTTAAATTCGCCCGGAAAAACAACAAAACCAAAGCACTTACCTGGGCAGGACCAGAAGCAAAACTGAAGAACGATTTATAATTAAAAGTTTACCCTTGGGGTCACCGCTGCTTTGGGGGAGGGGGAAAAGGGACCCCCTGGAAAGGGCTGACCCTCCAAACCAGCCCACCGGGGAGGTACACGGCCCCCCTTTCCCGGCGCCATCCCAGCAGGTGCAGCCCCCCTTCGCAGGGGGCCCCACACACAAACAGCCGCACAAAAAAGAGCCGGGAGCCCCTCAACAGCCCCCACCTCACACAACCCCCGGCTCCGGGGGGCCCCGCGACCCCCAACCCTCCCCCGGGCTGGGGAGCCCCGCGACCCCTCACCCCCCACCGCCCCCAGGCCTGGGGGCTCCCCGCAGCCCTCACCCCCCCGGCTCCGCTCGCTGTGGGGAGGGGGTGTCACCCCCGAGCCCCCGGGGCAAAGGATACTGTTGGGGCGGCTGTGGCGGCAAGGCCCTGATGTTGGGGTGAGGCGCCGGCGCCGGGTGAGGGGGAGCCGGGGGGGGAGGCGGCCCCGCCGCCGCCCCGCTCCCGGGGCCGGTCCCCGCCGCCGCCGCCGCGCCGGGTTTCAAAGCCGCCTTCTGCGGTAAACTCATGGCCAAGCGCAGCCACCACCCCGCGGCGGGGAGCGGGGCCGGGGGGAGCCGCGGAGCGGGCCGGGGGAGAGCCGGGGCAGCGCGGCGGGCCGGCACCGGCGCCGGTCTCCGTGACAACGCGCCTCCCGGAGGGCTCGGGAGAGGGGCCGGCGGGGAGGGAGGGAGGGAGGGGAGGGAGGGAGGGAAGGGGGGGGCGGCTCAGGCCGCGCTGCTCATGAGCCGGCGGCGGCGGGGGGTCGCGGTCGCCCTCGCCGGGGGCAGCGGAGCCGTTCGCGGCGGCGGCTCGGGGGCGATGCCGGCGGATTTTCCTCACTGGAGTAGCGGAGCATCAAACATGGCGCTGCGGCCGCCTCCAGCTGTCCGGCCGGGCGGGCGCTCGGGCGCCTTCGGGCCGCTCCGGAGCCGCTCGGCCCAGAGCCGATCGGCGACCTTCGGCTCTTTCCGGAGTCGTTCGGCCCACCTCTGATCGGCAACCTTCGGCTCTTTACGGAATCGCTCGTCAGCTAGCGCCGCTCGGCAAACCTCGGGTTCTTCCGGAGAGGCTTTCGCGCGCGCAAGCGCCTTGCCCTGTACACCCTCCCTCCCCTCTCGGCCCAGCACCTCCCGTGACCCCCGCGCTCGGTAAACTTCGGCTATTTCCGGAAGACGAGGTCGTGAGACAGGTCGGGAAGCTTCGGAAGGGCTCGGAAGAGGGAATCCCGCCCCGCTCGTAGCTCTTCGGAGCTTCTCGGCGATTTTCGGAATCCCTCGCCGGCACAGCTTCGGGCACACTCGGCTCGGCTCGGAGAGACTTCGGCAACGCTTGAGGGTGAGGGGTTGGCCCGAGGCTGTCAGGGGGCCTCTGGGGTCCCTCCGCAGCCACCCCACTGAGGGCTTCCCCTACCCCAAAACTCACCCCCAGCCCCAATTCCTGGCGACTGTAGGGGCGGGAAGTGGCAGCACCGCAGTCCCCCTGAGACGTCGTGAGGGCCGGCAGCCCTGAATGCAGCATGGAAGCCTGGGACCCCCTTGGCTGTGAGGGATCCCGCAGTATCCACCCTACCGCGGGCCCGAGGATGGGACTTGGCTAAAAAACCTCACCCCCAGCTCCGTTACCAGCCCTACAGCTCCTAAGCCCAATTCCCAGCTCCTGGAGCAGCTGACAGGGGCCACACTGCAGCCCCTCATGAGGGCAGACAGTCCTGAGGGTGACAGGGTGGCTGTGAGGGACCCGGGGATGCCCAGGGCAGCCCACTTGTGGCAGTGGGGCCCCTCCAGACCTGCCCTTGTGGGGAGACATGACCACCTGACCCCATGGTCACACCAAGCCATCACCCTCCCAGGGTAGCCACACCACCACCACCACGTTCACCATTTCACACCTAACCTGCAGAACCCTCCTCACGGCCACCACCTGAGCTTGGCAGCAGCCAAGGTGGTTTGTACCATCTCAGGGAGATAAAAGCACCTCAGAACAGATTCCAGCAGCTGCCAGATTGTCCTGACTTGTCCTGCCTTGCCGCTGGCTGCCGAGGGCTCATTCCAAGCCGCTGGCACCTTCCAGCGTTCCTGCCGCGCCGCACGTCCCAGGGAGACGCTCCCAGTGCCATCGCTGTGCCCGCAGGTATTGCTGCCCCAGCCACCCGCCTGGGGTGCTGCTCTAGGAAACCTTCCCAGAGCTTATTTGTGTCCCGTCTGCTGCAAATTCTGACCAGCTGCAAGTTTAGGAGGAAGGTAATGCTTTAATTCAATCACAAATAAACCCTTAAACGTGAAAAGCTTCTTTTACTGAAGTGAACAGCTCTCATGGTGGTGGATTCAGGCACCTGGAGAGTAGCTGGTACAACCACAAGCTGAGAGAAGAGGTCTTGTGCACTAAAGAAAACCTACCTGAGAAGTCACATCCATCCTTGTGTGTGCAATGGTCCTGTTTATATGCAGAGAAGTAATTTTGAATTTTAAATATAAATCTGACTGTGGAGAATCTGGACTGGGTGTTGTTCACTGGAGCAGAACTCAGCACAGTGGGCAAATGATAGTAGAAGGGTCACGAGTATGTTTTCCCTTTGGAGTCAGACTCTGAGCTGTCGAACAATGGGGTTCTGCAGGGCAGGTTTAGGACACCCAAGGATTGCAGCGAGTCCAGAAGCTCTCCCTCGACTTAGGTGTGTTCTCAGGAGGAAAGCTGGGAGCTGCCACACAGGTCTCCATTAAAAGCAGCCCTGCAACTAGAATGCTTTATCACTTACTCACATGCTACCCGGAGGGCACAGCCACCTCCTGCAGTGCCAGCAGGCATTAGTGCAGCAGGGGGAGGTGATCATGTGCTGCTCTGTGTCCCCTTCTGTGCTCTTTGTTCAGCATGGGGTTAGGGAAATACCTGGGAGGAGGTGAGCTCATACATACCTCACACTGCCTGTGGGAAATGGGGGGAAATAGGAAACACTGAGATTTTTTTTTTGAGGGGAAAGAGCCCAACCAAGCCCTGCCAGCCTGTAAAGAAGTCCTGACTGGGGAATATTTCTATCTGAACTCAGGAAAAAATATTTAGAGGGGGCTGTGGCTGGTTTTTTTGAGTCAGTTTTCCTCAGCAGCCTTCAGCCTGCCATGTTAACTAATTCCCCACCAAGAAAACTGAAGAGAGAAATAAGAAGTACCAAAAAGAAAGGCCAAGTACCCCTCCACTCCCCAAACATGGGAGTCAAAGGAGGAACTTCTCTCACGGTATGGGATTTGCCCAGGTACTGATGGATCTCCCATCATCCCAGAGAGCTGCTGTGTTCACAGCACACCTCTCCTGCTGGGGAGACAATTCTCCCTCCACAGCTGGTAAAGACTTGGCTGTTATTACTTGGAGGGTGCAGGTAGAGCTGTGTGTTCTGGGGGGTTGGTGCCATTCCATGACCACCTCCTGGCACAGCCCCTCTCTAGCCACCCCCCTTTGCATGGAAGGAAATTCATCTCAAAAGCAAATTGACATCCATGGCTGCCTCTGTTCTACAGAAATAGCTGCCTGTAAACACAGCTGTGAGAGAGCTTCCCAACTCCAGGATCTTTGCATATAACACTTTTTGCCTGTTTATAAAGGAAAAAAAATGGCATTTTCACCATATTGTCTGCTGAAGCTCCCAAAATGTGCTGGCCAGGTGAAGAAGCCAGGCTCCCAGCTCTGCCTTAAAGCCCTTCCAGAGTCAAAGCCTCTCCCCAGCCATGTTTTTCCCTTCTTTTTATTTTTTCCTGAGAAGAAAAAGCAGATATGTCTCCCTTCTACCTTACATAGGATGATTTGGCCAACAAATCCTGCAGATTTTGGAGCCTGAGTGAGTTCCAGCTGGATTCACACCCTTCTAGCTGCCTCTCCATTTTGTTTTTCCTCCTCTTTTTCCTGCTAGCTCTGTTAGCACCTGGGAACCGATGTGTCACCGTGGGCAGCTGGAGCCTACAGTGCTGAGCTCCTGTTTCAGAGCATCACCAGCCCGTTTCCAGTCCCACCAGTCTCTCCTGTAGCTGCCACAGCAGAGACACAACCCCCAGCACAGAGTAGTGGGAATGCTGCAGCTGTTGAACTTAAGAAAATACAGGAGTGGGGTATCCCCTGAAGGGATGCTCGTGAAAAGAGTGTGAAGTGAGAAAAGCACAAAGCACAAAGCCATGGTCCTGGGAGTGAGTGAGGAGATGCAGCCTTCATGACTCAGCTTGGCTCTGAGTGGAAACTCAGTGATCAGAATGAGCAGGTCCCAGCTGCAAGGTGAGGTTTAGAAACCTGCTGCCCCCCTCCCACTCCCCATCCTCCTGCCTTCAGGAAGGTATGGCTTGTTCAGGGAAGATTATGGCCCTACAATCTGGTTATTCCACCAGGTGACCTCAGTACTGTTGTGATGTGTCAGGTGTCAGATCCTACGTGGTGGGAACAAAGCAGGAAGGAGAGGGGCACTTCAGATGGTTGGGTTCAGCCTCTCACCAGCTGTCTTGGCCCCACCAAACCTATGAGCAGTCCCCATCTCCAGCTCTGTTTGTAGGCTCCAGCATGTTCCAGGTGCCTGCTTTCACCCAGCGCAGCACAGCACGGCAGCACCTCCCTCTTTTGGCTTCTCCTGCTTTTCCTGCACTGTTCCTCTTCCAACACCCTCCAGACAAAAAAACCCACCCAACATTAAAAAAAAAAGGAAAACAAAAAGGTCCTGCTTGGAGCTTTCCCCATTCTTCCCCCAGCCCAGGCTCAGCCCTCAGCAAACAACGACTCAGCCCTCCAGGGCACAGCTGAGTGCACAATAAAGCGAATACCACCCATGACCAGGCAAGCCCACACCAGGAGCTGGCACAGAGCGGGATGATTCACCTCCTGCCCGCTCTCCCTGCGCCCGCAGCCTCCCAGGGAGGAAAACTCCCCCCACCTGCACCCGGCACGGGCAGCATTGACCACGGTGTCCCCCACCACAACACAGCTCATGGTCACCCTCGAAGTCCTTCCTGCCCTGGGGCTGTCCCTGAGCCATCACCTGCCTGGTCCCTCTCTGCAAGAAAGTCCCAAAAGCCAAAGTGTTTCCTGTTTGGATGGTTAAACCACTTCTAACAGCATCTCCATGTGACGCCTGTGCTCCCTTCCTTGCTCCTGTGCAGCTGGGAAAACACCCTCTCACCCAGCCCCACTCTATTCCTCTTTGCCTTACACCCACGCTGTTCTTCTCTTTCCCTAGGAATGCAGGTATTCCACCACAATTTAAACATGTGGGGCCGCATCCAGACCCAAACAGGACTCGGGTAACATCGCTGGTTCCTGCCAGCCGAGCACTGGAGTGTGCAGCAGCGATTTTCTCGGCTCCACCGCCCTCTGCGGGTTTGCGCCATTTCCAGGCACATCTCAGGGAAAACAACGGCCACGGCCGCTCTCAGCGCTGCAGGAAACCGAGGGCCTCACACCGAGCCGTGCAAGCAGAAAGGGACTGCTATTACTACATTTTGATTCCATCTGGGTGAGAAAACACGGTAAAAACAGTCAGAGAAGTATTTTAGTGTCTTATTTATGCAACATCCATGTCCCCAGCTCACTGCTGGCTCAGTCCTGCCTGTGCCAGCAGCAGAAACACTCTGTATTCCCAAAAGTTTGCTACCAGTGGGCTGCAGCCTCCTAGTTTTGCCCCAGATCCAGCCCCCAATAACAATTCCTAGGTTAAATAGCAAAGGAATACCCAGCACTTGGTGTGGTTAATGACCACCAACCCTGCCAGGGGTGAGGCTTGCAGGGAGCCTGCAGTCCAGGTCCTGCCTTGCATTTTTTGGGCAAGCCTAATGAAGCCATGGAGCATCTGCTCAGAGTAAATGTTGGCCTCTTATGGAGCTGGCAGCATCCCACCAGCATCACCAAGCCATAAATAAGGGACTTTGGAGGGAAACATGCACAGGACCTGTGCTGCTGGATCCAACTGCGGCCCAGCCAGCCAAAAACTCACCTGGGAGGAAGGAAAAGCATCTGGGAAAGACCTCCCTGCCAGGGAGCTGTGTGGGGCCATGCCATAGAGATGGAAAGCAAAGAGCCACCCGCAGTGAGAGTCAGGTTTTTGGGCAAAACCCCCCAGATTAAGCCTCCAAGAGAGGCAGCAGTCACCAAGCACAGGCTGGGAAAAGCCTTGTTGGCTCAGTTTTGTCAGCACGGGACGGTCTCAATGGTGTAGACAGGGAGAAGAGCACAAATAAATGGATGCAGACCCTCCTGCTATAAGAAAATTCAAGTTGTGATCAGCTCTAAATCCAGTAAAAAGTATTTATTATTTCAATTATGATAAGCCTCACGCGCAGGGTGAAAAAATAGTTACAAAAACCCAGCCCCTTCCATCCCTCCCTTTACATATAAATATTAAAAATCCCTCTAGGTCTCTGCTTTGTCTAGAGCAAGAAGACAACACACAGCACCTGAGCTCCTGTCAGTGCTTTCCCCTCAAAACAAGTATTAAAAACATCCCTTAAAAAAGTCCCTCAGCCCCATCCTGATCACTTCTCACACTGGTGCCAAACCAGCTGTGGAGGGACAGAGCTCTGGGGGCACATGGTGCTTTTGGGGCTTGCAGTTTCCCAGGCAGAGGGCAGGCTCGGCATGAGAGAAGCAGCGGCAGGAACCGCCTGCACTTGTCTGGGAAGCTTTAGGGCCAGGAAATCCTGGCTGGCCTGGCTTCAGAGGAGAGAGGAGGGACAACAGGATGCTTCATCCACCCCATCACCACCTTGGTTACATCTTTGGTTACGTCAATTTTTCCCTTTATGCTCTGAAATTAAAGCTAATCCCAGGAGCTGCAGCATCCCGGCACAGCCTCTGTGACTTGCAGCATCATCCAGCCTGTCCCCAGGCCTGCTGTCCCGAATTTTCCCATCAGCATCCTCTAAGGATAGTCTCTCCCAGAGAAACACAGGACCCAAGACTGGAAAGATATCCACAGCCCTACCCAGCTTCCCTGGCCAAGGGACTGTCACCAAAGAGTACTGCACCTATGGCTGCACTAAGTAAAAAAAAAAAATTAATAAATATACTAATCTTTTACTAAAAAAAGGCTTTTAAATGCATTTTCCCTGAAAGTTTCCAGTGTATTCCACAACACAAGAAAAAAATATATGTATTTCCCCCCTCCCCCAAAAAAATATATCTTAAAATACTTTCCACCCTCGTGTGCGCATCTTTGGAGAGAAGGTGGTACATCAGGTGTATTTAGACACACAGACAAACCTGCCACTGCTGGGGGTTCCCTTTATCACCTCCAAAACAGAGGGGTTTCCATGTGGTGGGTCAGGCTGGAGCGCTGTATGTGTAAATACAAGCAGTGCCCACAGACGCCTGTGCCTCGGCACTTGGCCCGGTCGTGGTGGCAAAGAAGAGACCCCCAAACCGAAGTCATTCACCAACAAGCAGGGGATGAGGAGTTTTCACAGTGGATTGAACCTCGGACAAAGCCAGGGGCACAGACACTGTTCTGGCTGAAGAGTCGGGCTCTCCGTGGCATGGAGAAGTGGTTTGAGCCTCAAAGGACTGGGGAAGCCCAGCTGTTGGCAGAGGACAAAGCAACCAGCCGCTGGTTCCCTGGGGCATTCGCCCATCACCAGACTTCACACTTCTTGAGGGGGTTCATGGGGGAGCCCGGGGGGCAGCTGAAGTGCTCCGCGAACTCCCGGGAGTTGGAGACGGTGCCGATGACGCGGAAACGCGAGGGGCTGTGGGGGTCGGTGATGAGCCCCTCGTGCGAGCTCTCTGGTGTGCGAACTGAGCACCACACCTGCAAAGGGAGGGCAAGGGCCTGAGTACTGACACCTATCACCATGGGACCAGCCTGGGGCTGAATCCAACCTCTCTGCCTGCGTGATGGGGACCAAGGCAGCTCGAGCTGCAGCTCTGTCTTCCTTTGTAACCAGCACCACGCCAATCTCGTTCTTCATCCACTACATCATCTCTGGAGGACTCTGTTTTGCCATCACACCCTCCCAACCCCATCTGGGCATGCTCCACCTCCAAAATTCTGTCTGCCCACCCTCCCAAGATCATCACATGTACCTGTGCAAAGCCAACAAAGAAGAGCTGGTGGTTGGTGAGGCCAAGAGTTGGGAGTGTTTCTTCATCTCCATTCTTTTTCAGCCAGTTCTGATATGCCTGAAAACCACGGAGCACAGTGGGCTCAGGAGACAGCACAAATCCCACCACACGTCTGCCTTTCAATCTCCCCAGCCCCGTGGTCCTACCCGGTAGGCGGCCTTGAGGCCCCCGTTGTCAGCGATGTTCTCCCCGAGGGTGTGCTTGCCATTGACTGCCTCACCGTTGACAGTGTAGTTGCCATACTGCTCCACCATGCATGCTGTCTGATGCTTGAAGGCCTCCACGGAGGAATTCTTCCACCAGGGACGCAGGTTGCCATCTTTGTCATATTCCCGGCCTGCAAAAACACAGTGGATTCTTCATCTCATACTGGCCACCCCTCCAGCTGCCCATCCACCTGGCCGTGGTCGTACCTTGGTCATCGAAGGCATGTGTCAACTCATGGCCCACCACCACGCCAATCCCACCAAAGTTCAGGGACCTGCAGGAGGGTAATGCAGAGGTTAACAAAGTAGCTTTTGCTCTCCACAGCCATGAAACTTAGCCGGAGATTTAGATATAGGAGGAAAGCTGGGAATCCTGCTCTGCTTTCCCATGGCTCTTACTTAGGGGATGCACGGGTGTAAAAGGGGGCCTGGAGGATGCCAGCAGGGAAGACAATCTCATTCTTGGTGGGAGAGTAATACGCGTTGACCGTCGGAGGTGTCATGCTCCACCTGCAGGAACACAAACATGGCCATCATGGCAACACAAGCCATCATCAGTGTTTGCTCCAACAACATCCACTTTTGTTGCAAAGCCCTTATCCTAAATTTATCTCCTCAAAACCAGCACAGGCTGGTGGACACTAGATCCCAGTGCTCCAGATATGCTGATATTCCCCACTGACTACAACAGGGAAGTGGAGCAGAGGACTTACTGGTCCCGGTTTGGCGGTTTCCGGAGCTGGTCAGCCGTGACCCTGGCTGAGAAGTTGTAAAACTGCATGACATTCTCAAAATAGAGGTCTGACACGGCCTCGTACTGCAAAAGAACAAGGCATGAGTGGTGTGTGGTGATCGCCCAGCCCCACTCCTCCCTTCACAGTCATGTCTGAGCCTCCAGAGCCAGCAGAGTTATGGCTTCTCCTGTTTCTCCTCCTCTCCAACATCTGTAGAGTCTCTCGAGGGAAATGAATCACCATTACGGAAAACAGCTCCTCCTTTTCCCAGGCAGGGATCCCAAGAGCCTCAGCCACCCCAGAACTGGCCCACAGCTCTCTGAGAAGTCCCGAGAGAAGAGCCAAGGACATCAGTGAGACCCTTCTGGAGGAAACCTGGGGTTCAAGGCTGCCCTGAGGCCATGGTGATACAGACACATCCTGTACCTCCTAGAGAAAACCCAGGGGACACATCTGACCTACTCACGTCATTAAACACTTTATCCAGCTCCTTGGGGTCCATGATGAATTTGGGATAGCCAATCATGTTGTAGATGGCATCTGCCTGGAGGGTGACAAGGACCAGAGTGCTCTCAGTGCCAGAGATGGAGAACAGGCTCACCCTGTTACGCCATACTCCACCTTCATCCTCTCCCCAGCGCAGCCACCAGCGCCTCACCTTCTCCTTGGCCGATTTCCTCGTCTCCTCATCCATCCACTGCAGGGTCTCCAGGCTTTCCTCGAAGGCAGTTTTAATCTCTGCAATCATTTCCTCCGCCTAGACAAAACAAGGCAGCACAGCGTCAGTCCAAAGAGCTGGCTTCCTGTCCCAGAAAGGTCAAGGACCTTCACACCACAGGGGAGAGGAGGCTGGGAGGCCAAGACAACACATGGTGAAAAGCCCAGCACGCGGAGATGCACAGTGAATGCAACACGGTGGACAGAGAAACATTGTCTGCCCCAACAGTTCCACCACTGTAGAGGCTTTCCCAGCACCAGGACTCGCACGCTGCTGCCTTGGGGACGTACCACCTGCTTGCTGTCCTCAGCAAAGGTGGCCTTGACAAACATGGCCCCCAGAGCGAAGCCCAGGTTGTTGTCCGTGTCACTGATGCAAAACTTCCAGCGCGGGAGGCAGCTCTGCATGGGACAGGAGGTGATCATCAGCAGTGGCACAGAACAATGCCCTCCATATTCCCACCCCTTGCTCCACCTGGCCCATCCAACCCTCTGCCACCCCAAAAGCTGCCCCATATCTCTATTGTTTGGAGCCACATGAGACAGCCTTGAGATAAAAAACCATCACCATTTTAATGGCGATTCAGGGGCGCTGAGGACTTCACCCTCACCTTCTTTGTCCCATACATCACTTCCATGAATTTCTCCTCGGCATCCCGGAAGCGCTGGTCAAGGAGTGGGCTGGTTTTCCGCACCAGGTTCCAAATCATGTAGTTGTTGAGGAGACTATGATGAGAGGGGGTGAGTAGGCAGCAGCACATTCCTGCCCACCCTGGGTACCCAGGTCTCTGTACAAGCTGGGGGTTCTCACCACTTATCCGTGGCCAGGATGAGGTCAGAGACCTGCTCCAGGTACTCCTTGGCATAGACCACAACAGGCTCTGACTCGTTGAGCTCCACAGGGTAGAAGACCGTGGAGAGGAAGGGCATCCAGTCCACAGCCGGTGCCAGCTCCTGCAAAAGCCACAGCACTGCTATGGACCTAAAAACCATCACAGGGGGTGGGCAGCTGCTTCTTGAGCTGGAATTGGCTGTATCAATCCCCATTTGATGAATTCAGCTGATTTTGCAGAGGTCAGTTCCTATAACAGCAGCATCCTTGAAAGGTTGAAGGGGAGTAAACAATTTCCTCCCACAAAGAAGGGAAAGAAAGTGGGGTGGGTGTCAGAGATGTTGACATAAGTTACAGCCCCTCTGGGGACACTGGGAGGTGACCAGGCTGACGTCCAAGGGCAGCAGCCCCAGGAGAACGTAAGTGCTGCAATAAGATAGATGATGGCCCCAGGGGTGGTCCAGAGGCTGGGAGGAAGGGTCAGGGTAGGATTTCCCCAAGGAGGACGCAGGCCAAGCTATTGCACAAGAGCTTCCCAGGCTGTGTCAGCTGGTGTCAGGATTCCCAGTGGAGCTGCGTCACCTCCACCCATCCACCCCACTTCCCAAACCACAGCAGAATGGGGAAACTCGCCAGCTCCATCCCTACCTTTAGTTCTCCCGCTGTCATTTTATGGTAGATGACCTCCTCATCCCGGTGCTTCTCCTGCGGGATGGTGATGTTGGCCAAGGCCGTCTCAAAGTCTAGGATCTGCTGCATCTGCTGCCGCGTTGACTCCTCATCAGTGCCTCCCAGGAACATCCCCAGCTGCACCATGTAGTTCAGGTACCCGGCGAGCACCTGCGTGGCCGGGCAGGTGGGATCAGCACGGCAGGTGCCACCCACGCACGGCATCCCCCAGCCAACCCATATTTCCCTCGACACCTTACCTTCTCATTCTCAGTCTTGTTCAGGTAGTAATCCCGTGATGGCAGGCCCAGCCCCGACTGATCCACCTGGATGACGTTGCTGTTGGAGTTCTTGGAGTCGGCGCTGACGTAGACGGAAAAGAAGGGCGAGGTGCGATAGTGCGCCGTCACCTCCCGCAGCGTCTCGTTGAAGTTGTCACCAGCACAGGTACCTGTGATGTTCCAGCCACCCAGCTGGGGACAGACAGCAAGCAACTTCTGAGTAAGAAACCACCACCTGAAATTGCTTCAATATCCCCTCAATATCCATCCTGGGGGAAAACATCTTGCAAGGGGGATAAAAAGCCCTGTTATAGGATTATAAATCCCTGCCTCTGCCTGCCTGACCTGGGGGATGCTCTTCTGCAGGAAGCACCAAGAATGGAGTATGGAGGGTGCTGGGACTGCCCATGACTGAGCTTTTCCCTGCATTTTGCAGAGGGAAGATGGCTTTTCCACAAGGACTGGGACAAACCTTTTGGATGAGTTCCATGAGCGGGGTGGCACGCAGCTCCTCGATCTTGCTCTCATTCATGCAGGCTTGGTAATAGCGCTGTGCCTTGCGCTCTGCCTCGCTGGACACATTGGCTGTGGTGTTTTCTGTGGGAGGTACCGAGGGGGAATCACATGGAATCACATGCTCCAGGGATGGGCATCTGCTGGACCCAGAAGGATTCAGCCCCATTCTGGGCAAGGCCAGGCTCCAGAAAGGCGCCAAGGATTGTCCCAGTAGTCCCCACCATGCCCCCAGGGGCATCCCATTGGCCCCATCCCTTCCTGGCCTCCTGCCCCCCCTCTCCTTTCCCACCCACAGTGACTGCTCCAACTCTTTGGGGACAAAAGATAAAGAAAGTAAAAACAAAGAGCATTTTTATTTTTCCAGCAGCTCTGATATTCCCAGCATCATCCAGCCCTGGGTGCTGCCCTTGCCTCTGTGCTGGTGCCCCCCAGACCTGTATTATTTATTCCTGCAAAAAGGAACAATAAACCCATTTTTCTCCTCTGCCTCCAAAACCTTCCTTTCATCTCCCCAGCTAAAATTCTGCTTTCCCAGAGGGTTTTTGGGGTTTTTCAATTTATTTTCCTGATGACACAGCTTGCACCTTTGGCTTCCCAGCTGTGTGGTTTTATTAACTAAAGGTCCCTCAGCTCCAAGGAATTCAAGGAAATGCCGACCGCGACCACTTGGCTGGAGGCCCAGTCCCTTCTCCCGGTAAAACCAGCGCCAGATTTCTGCGGGAAAAGCCAGGGACGAAGCTGTTCCCGCACCACCCCCTTTCTCTCAAAAGACAACACTCTTCCCAAACCTTCTCTTTCCAGATAATCAGCCCTGGCGCAGTGGAAAGTGCTGATAAGGAGCCAGTTGTTTGCTCAAAGCTTGAACAAACCGTCCCCGCCGGTTGCTCGGATAAGCCGCTCTGCTTCGGTGTTCGCACGCAGAGCCTGAGCCCAGGACCCTCCCTCTTCTGGGGGAGTTTTGGCCCCCCAAAAATGGCCATACTGGCACCAGCCCCACAAAAGGCTACTCACAAAGGCTGGAAGTTATAGCACAGGAAAAACACATATCCTTGGGGTGATACTGGGGCACTACAGTCTGGAATACACATCCTGAATTTCAGAGCTCCTGGGAATGCCACCATGGGGTTTACAGAGCAGAGGCCTTTTCCCTACTCAGGACCACAGACTAGCAACATCACAGTCAAAAATCTCAGGACCATCTAGGAGAGCAAACACAGCCAGGATCTGTTTCTCAGTGTCCTCGCAGCACATGTGTCACAGACCAGTTTGATGCTGCAGGTCAGTTCCAAACTCAAATTTCTATGCAGATGTTTTTGGCATCCCTGGGACCCACTGGGTCCCCTGAGCATTGCGGGGTCCCACCGCCCCACACACTCACCCAGCAGGTGCTTCATGATGGCCTGGTTGTGCTCCCAGAGGTTGTTGAAGGTGCCCCAGCGTGAGTGACCATCGGGGAGGGGATTGGCCTTGATCCAGCCCCCGCAGGCGTAGCTGAAGAAGTCCTCGCAGGGATTCACTGTGCGGTCCAGCGAGCTGAGGATGGAGCTGGTGATGGAGATGCAGGCTTCTGACAGGCACACGGCAGGTGGCCCTGGGGGACAGGGACAGGTTCAGCTCCTCTGCTGCAGCAGAATGAGCAGCACCACAAAGCATCCTGCCCTGAGCTGAGGGATGCAGGCAAGTACCCCACCTGGTTCCTGAGCATCCCAGCTTGTACCTTACCACCATGCTCTACAGCAAGCAACATGGACTAGCATGCTGACCTATGTCTGAGCATCCTACCCTATAATCCTATCTCAGGGCAAGCATCTCATCTTTTGCCCTAAGATCCTGCCCAGTGCCCTGTCATCTACCCTGGGGTGAAGGATGCAGAGAAATGTTGCTATAGAACACAAAAGAACACAAGTGCACACCGCTGTTCTCAAGATGAAGAAAAAAGGGAAGTTTATTTTCTGACTCCAACATTTATAGTTTTCCAAGAGTGACAGTGGAGTGGAAGGTGACAGTGCCACCTCTCCAATGACACTGGACAGACTAACAGTTTATCAACTTTCTGTTCTTTTATAAAGGAATGCAAAACAATGAGCTATTTACATGAAGTGTGTGAGAAAGTTTGCTACAAGAATGTCAGCATCAGAAGGCTTAGAAAATCTTAAAAAATCAAAGCAACAGAGAAACAGTCCATCCTGTGCTCAGCCATCAAGTTCCAGGATAAAGGATCAGAGAAACACCTTATCCTGCATCTGAGCATCTTGCCCTGGGGTGAAGGGGTGCAGGTGACCATCCTGTCTTGAGCCCAAAGATCCCACCCCACACCTGAACATCCTGTTTGATACCCAAGAATCCTGTCCTGAGCTGAGGAGTGCAGGTAAGCATCCCACCCTTGCCCCAAATATTGCATTCTGGGAACTCCCCAGCAACCCACTCCAGTCAAGGAGGCAGGATCCCTGCACAGTTGTTTGCTCAAAGCTTGAACAAACCATCCCCTCTGGTTGCTTGGATAAGCTGCTCTGCCTCGGTGTTCACATGTGGAGGCAGAACCCAAGATCCTCCCTTTCCTGGGAGTTCTGGCCCCCAAAAATTGAGCAAAGGACTTACTGGCTCTGTACTGGAAGATGAGTCCCAGCAGACAGGCCACGAGCAGCACCGCCAGCACCCCCACCAGCACCAGCAGCTGCTTCTCAGCACGCGTCCGCTCGGCCCAGCAGCCCCGGCTGCCCCGCGAGCCGCGGAAGTTCACCTGCGGGAAGAGCAGCGTCGTCTCCCCGCTGGCAGAAAAACTCACTGATGCAGCCCCCATTTTGTTTCCCACGGCCCACAGCAGAAATTTAGCCCCGCCGAGGGATCCGTCATGGATTGGGCTGGGAAAGGCGGCAGCTGCCTTCCAGAAACAGGGCAGGAAGGGCGGCACAATGGCAGGAAAGGGAGCGGGACGAGCGCTTTGGAGGGCTCACCTGCTGTCCCGTGCCACCCTGAACCCCTCCTCGAGCACAGCGTAACCCCACGGCTGTCCCTGTCCCCACTGCCAGCACTGGGACAGGGTGGGGGCTGCATCACAAAATGCCTCAACAGGATACTCCCACTCAGCCAAAAAACATCCCCAGGAAACATCTCGATGTGACGGCAAGCGGAGACGGCCCCGCCGGGAAAAGTAAAAACACATTTGGGGCAGAAAACACCATTCTAGAGACTGATGGAGCTGGGATTGGGGCCAGGACAGAGAGGGTCTCTCCAGACCTGAACCTTTCCTGGTGAGGCTGGACACTGGCACTGGTGGAGTTTTTTCTTGCCACCCTCAGCCCTCTTTAAGCTGCTTTGGGAGGAATTAACCTAATCCCCTTTTGTGTGGGGACAAAACTCCCAGTGCTTCGATAATTGCTCACCCCAGCCATGCTGGGAAGGGGTTTGGCAGCAGAAAAACAGGGAGGTGGAGTGTTGAAACAGTGCAGGCAGGATATGGCCCTGCTGGCTCCCTGTGCCAGAAGGGGAGCGAAGGGCAGCAGTGGCAGGAGCAAACATGGCTCTGCCCACACTGGACTTTACCCCCCAGACACTGGTCAAAGATAGAAAACCCTTCTGCACCCCCTTTGCTGCTTGCCAGGACACAAAATCCCCTTTTTCCTCCCTAAAAGATACATGAAGCTATACCTGAAAGCCATTGGGGTATCCATCACTGTCACCAAGGGACTCCAGGGGGTCTTCATCGTCCAGCGTTGCCCGCTTGTAGGTCGACATCTGCACAAGAGATCAGCAACAGAGGTGCTCAGTGGCCTCGGAATGAGGAAAAGATGAAGGAGAAGGAAGGTTTACAAACCTTCCAAAGCCACCTCCTCCTTCAGGGAGCAAAATCCCGAATGGCTCAGAGGTAGTAAAGCACTACATAAACGCCGGAGGATGGTTATGGAAAGCAAGGAGGGCCGGAGCCAAGAGCTGAGCAAAGCCCGAACCCGCCTCACTTTCCCCCGGGGCCGCGTTGTGCAACCTCCCCTTCAGCCTGGAATAAATCCGGATCCACCTCCGCCCTGCAGCGGGGAGAGCGACCCCACTGTGCCAGGGAACCCCGGAGTACCAGGCATGTGGAAAAGGCTGGCACCAGGGAAAATGGCTTTTCTCCCCGACACTCCCCGCTCGCCCGCGCTCTGCGAACCCCGCGCACCGTGAAACACCCGGAGACGTCCCTGCGAGCGCCCAAAAGCGCCAGCACCAGGAATTTCAGCTGTGGACGGGCTCCCTCCCGGCGCCGTGTCCCCCGGGCATTATCTTGTGCCTGTGCCCGGCTCTTATCTCATCCCCGGCAGAAAAACAAGGAAAACCTCACGGGCTGGCAGCCGGCCCTTATCGTGCCGCCGCCGCTGTTTCCTTCCCCCTGGCACTGCCCTGCCATCCAGCCAGATTGTCTCTCGATGGAGCAAACAACGCTCCACTCCCCACCGAGGGGCTGAGCACCCCAAAATCCACCGAGGGGCTGAGCACCCCAAAATCCACCCTGACCCTGCCACCAATAGCCTGAGCAGCACCACTCACAACCCTTCACCCGCAGTCAGTGCAGGGAGGGGATTGAAACCCATCTGGATGTCCCCATCCCGCTGCCATCAATCCCAAAGGGATGAGTTCATCCAGACCCCGCACAGCCGTGCCTCAATTTCTCCTGGCAGAATGAAAGCACCGGTTCTCAGCCTTGTTTCCAATAGCAGCATTCCCAAACCTCCCTTTGCACACTTAATAACAAGTCTCATCCTCTCCCCGAATCCCAAATCCCAGCCTCAGTTTAATTAACCACAAAACCCACCTGGGGAAGAAAAAGGGTTAAAACAAAGAGGCGGTTTCCCTTCTCGGTTGTACCGAAATCTCTGTTTGCAGCCCCAAAGTCTCCCCTGGGCGCCTGCCTGGAGCCTGAGAACCGTGAGGCAAAAGAGCCTCAACTGCAAGATTTTATCGTGGGGAAAATCTCTGTTTAGATCCTATTTTTTCCCACCCCTTTCACTTTTTTCCACCTATTTTAGTACTTCGCACATGGCTGAAATTGGCAGCTCCGGGCACAAATCCCCGCTCACGCAGGGGAGGGGGGGATCCATGAAGCCCCCACAGCTCTGCAACACCAAATTCCTGGAATCCCAGCTTTCACTCCATTTCCTGAGGAAATGCAATCTTTTTTTTCCCTCAGCAATCCCCCACTCCGCCTACCCTAGCCTGAAAACAAGGAAAAAGACCAAAACAAGAATCCCTTACTGTTCTCCTTTCACAAGTGATGTGCTGGCTCAACCCTGTACCAGCCATCTGAGAAGCAAAACTGAGCCCGAGTTCCCCAAAACACCCCCGAGAGGCACTGGGGTCGACCCCCAGCATCCTTAATTTGAGGGGAAATCGGGCCCGGGAGGTATTTTTAACACCCATATCCTTCATATTGGGGCCATAGTAGCACCTCGGGGTGCTCCCCACCCTCTCCAGCAGGTGAAGCAGGAGCACCCCTTTTTGTGGGGGCAAAACGGGGTAGATTTTGCCATACACCTCCCCCCTCCAAGCCTTTATTTGCTTCAATCCGAATAAAAACGCATTCTCCCTGCTCCAACAGGGTGGGGGGCACCCACACTTTAACCCCCGCGCAAGAGATTTTCACTCTTTCCAACTTACAAAACCCTCAGCATTAAACAGCCCGGTTTTACCCCAAATCGCTCCTCCGCTCTATAAACAATAAGCCCCACGTGCTCGGAGCCCGCTCACCCCCAGGAAGGCCCGGGGGGCCCCCAGCGCCCGGCTCTGCCCCGCCGGGGGAGCCCCGCTCCGGTACCGGGCACCCCGCGCCTCCGCCGGCTGCTTTCAATTCCCGTCCGGGCGCCATTTCGGAGCAAGCGCGGCCACGATCGCCATGGCGATTCCTCGCCTCCCTCCAGCCCCTCCAACGCCCACAACTCCACCCTGAGCCCCCCTGAACCCCCCAAGCCACCCCCGCGCCCCCAAAGCCCCGCCTGGCAAAGCGGTGCCCACCCGCCCCACCCCCGGCACCCATGGGTGCCCCCGCACCTCCACAGCCCGCAGCCAGCGCCCAGCGAGGCTCAGCTTGCTAATTAGGATGTCCGGGGGTAATCAGCAATTCCTGGGGTGTCGGTGTTAATCAGGGGTGCTCGGAAAGTGTTTTGGAGAGCCCCCTGTTTTGTAGGGAGCCCTGACTGCAGATAAAGTAATTTTTTTGAGAAAAGCTTAATAAGCAGCAAAAAAAGGGTTAAACTTAAAGAGAAAAATAAATAGGGAGGAGTACAACCCAATTTGGGGGTGTTCGCAAACAGTCCCACAAAAGTGGGTTCAGTTGGGTGGGGGGCGCCCCCCTCTCTTGGCAGAGGGAAATACGGTCCAAACCCACGCGAGTTTGGGTCAAGAGTGGATTTGGGGGCGGCGGGGGAGTTGAGGGGGCACCCAGAGGGGGACACCCACTTTGGGGTCTCCACCTGGTGACCCCCCCCAGCCACAAAGAAAACGCGGCGGGGGGGCCCGAGTGGGGCACCCAGGGGTGCTCGGGGGTGCAGCGGGGGTCCCTGGGGGTGTCTTGGGGGGGGTCCCTTGGGATGCTATGGGGGATCCCTTAAGGGTCCAATGAGGGTCTCATGGAGTCCCTCGGGCGTCCAAAGGGGGTCCCGCGGGGATGCCGGGGGGTCCCCCGCGATGCAATGGGGGGGTCCCCTGGGGTTACAAAGAGCATCCCACGGGAGATGCATCACCCGGCGCCCCGCTTCGGCCGAGCGGCCCCCACTCAGCCACCCCCAGATCTGGGGGTGTCGCTGGGTCCCCCCACTCACCATGGCCGTCACCCCACTCCCGCCGGCCCCGGCCCCGATGGGGCGAGCGCCCGCTGAGCCCCGGCACCGCTCGTGACGCCGCCGCGGCCTAGCGAGGGTGGCGAGGGTGACGAGCAAAGGATGTACCTGGGATGGGAAACCAATGGGGCCGCGGAGGGACGGGCTTCCCGCACGCCTCCTTTAACTCTTTCGGGGGGCCCCGAGCCCCGTTTGGGGGGGCCCCACGTGCGCCGGCGCTGCCGGCAGCATCCCCCCGAGGCAGCCCCGGAGGGGATGCGGCGTCCCGGGGCGAGCGTGCAAGGCGCGATCCCGGCGGCGGCCGCTTGTGCAAGGGCGAGAGCACGTGGGGCCGCGGGGCAGCGCACGGGGCTCCGGCCGTGGGAGCGCGCCCTTGCGAACGCGCGTGGCCGAGCGAGCGGGGCCACCGACGGGCACGCGCGCGGTCGTGCAAGAGCGCGCGCAGACGGGCCGCGAGAGCGCGCATGTGCTCCTTGCACGCCCGCAGCTGCGCCCACTCGTGCGGCTAAAAAGCACGGGTGGGTGCAGCTTCCCCACGCCGAAAAGCACCGGGGGCTGCCCTGCCGTGGGGACAGGGATGGGGACACGCGGTGCCACCTCCGCCCCCTGCGCTGCCCCGGCGGGCTGAGCACTGACACGCTCATCACACCCACGGGGCTGCAAATCGCTTCTGCCGGGCTGCGAAAGTGCCAGGGGGTGCAGAGAAGTGAAGAGAGGGTGGAAAGGGGTAAGGGGAGAGGGTTCCGGAGGGATTTGGAGGGTCCGCAAGGGGCCCTGTCCGTCCCCTGGCATCGCGGCCCTGTTGGGGCTCCCTCGGTTGCACCCCGAGGCCCTCGCGGAGCGGATTTTTGGGCTGAGACCGCCACCTTCTGGGAGGTCACGGGCGGCTCCGCGGGTCACGGAGCCCCCCGGGCCCACGGCGCGGGGAGACTGAGGCAGGGCTGGGAGTCACCCCCTTCCCCCGCGCTCGTCACCACGCCGTGTTTATTGTGGGACCGACAGTAATGCCGCGGGATCCCACCAGGGATCTCTCGTGGGCTGCTGCAGGAGCCGTGCGGGGAAACTGAGGCAGGGAGACCCCACTCATCTCCATCACCCCCATAGCAACCCAACCCCTCGCTGGTGCCGCTAGCATGGTCTGGGTGAAAATAATGCAAAATCCGGCAAAACACACATCTGCCCCACCAAGAGGCGCCCCAAACTCCCGCGTGTGGAGAGAGGGAGGGTTGCTCAGCGCTTATAGCCAGGCTTGGTGCTCCCCAGTCCTCCCAGTCCTCCCAGTATAACCCGGCAGAGGGCACCAGTAAGCCCAGTTGTGGCCTTTTCTCCTCCCGTCCCCCCCCTTGCTGGCAGCAGGGGGAGGGTGGAGGAAGGGGAGGAGGAGGAGGAGGCGAAGGCCGGGTGCGGGGGGATTTAAGGGCTCGCGGTCCCCCCGGCCCGGCCTCCTCCCGCCGCCCAGAGGGACGTGGGTGTAGGGACCCAAGTTAGTGCGGGTACGAGTGTGACAGCCCCCATCCCCGGTAAGGACCCCCGGGGGACACCGCTGCCATCCCGGGGGAGGGACGGAGGCTCTCCGGGGAGCGCGGGCTGAGGGGGCGTGCGGCGGAGGGGAGGTGCTGCGGGGGTGATGGGGACACGGCAGTGTGGTGGGGACGTGCGTGTGCAGCGGGGACACGGAGATGCTACAGGGACCTGGGTGTGCAACAGGGACACAGACATGCAGTGGGGCCACAGCATGTGGCGGGCACACGGGCACGGGATGGGGACACGGGCGTTCAGCAAGGACATGGATGTGTCATGGGACGTGGTCATGTGGGGACGTGGGTGCGCAGCAGGGACAGAAATGCAACAGGGACGCAGGTGTGTGATAGGGATGGGGACAGGGGTGTGTGATGGGGACATTAGGGACATGGCACACACAGGGGACGTGGTGGGGACACGGGCGTGTGATGGGACTGCAGATGTGCAGTGGAGACATGGACATAGGATGGGAACACAGAGGTGACAGGGACACATGATGGGGACACACGAGAGGTGCACAAGCACATGATGGGGACATGGGCATGGAAGGGGGACACACACGTGATGGGGACATGGCCGTGTGATGGGGACCTCACTGTGCCACAGCGGCCGTCCCGGCTTCCCCCAGCTCGGGTTGGTGACAGTGAGGTGACGCCTCATGGGACTGATGGTCAGGGAGGGGGGGTAGGCTGGCATGTCCCCAGGGGGGTCACATCGGTGACTGTGCAGGGAGGGGACATTTCTTTCCGTCCTCGCTTGGCTGACCCCGGGGCAAAGGTCTCAGTGGGGAAACTGAGGCACGAGCAGGTGCCACCCACCTCGCAGCTCTCTCCTGGCAGCACCCGCTCAGCGCCGCAGGATGAAGGCTCTGCTCGTCCTCCTCCTCCTCGCCCAGCTCTGCTCGGCATCGCTGGTCCCGGGTAGGTGAGGTTTGGAGGGGCAGCCCCCCAAAAGCTGTGCTGTGGGGTGCTATGAGCCCATTTCCCCCGCAGAGAGGGAGAAGGACCCCGAGTACTGGCGGCGGCAGGCGCAGGAGACCCTGCGGAACGCGCTGCGGCTCCAGCGCCTCAACCAGAACGTGGCCAAGAACCTCATCCTGTTCCTGGGGGACGGTGAGATGGGAGGGGAGCACCCACCCCGGGGCGGGGGCAGCACGGGGGGTGATGAAGGGGGTGCGATAAAGTGGGTGCTGGGATAAACTGGGGCTTTGACACATTGGGTGTTATGGAAAAATAGGTGCTGTGGTGAGTTGTGTTCTGGGATAAACTGGGGTTCCAGTAAATTGGGTGTTGGTGTGAACAGGGTTTGCAAAAAGATCTGTTCTGGGGTAAACTGGGTGTTGCAATGAACTGGATTTACAAAAAATGGGTGCTATGGTAAATTGAGTTTACAGTAAACTCAATTTATTTTGTGGGTGCTGGATAAACTGGATTTGCAAAAAATATTGGTTGCTGCAATTAGTTTGGGTTTGCGTTAAGGTGGGTGCTGGGGTAAACTGGGTGCTGGTATGAACTGGATTTAGAGTAAGTTGAGTGCTGCAATAAATTGGGTTTGCAATGAATATTGGGTGCCAGGGTGAACTGGCTTGCAATAAATTGGGTGCTGGCATGAGCTGGGTGCTGCAATGAACTGGGATTGCAGTAACCTGGTGCAGGGATAAACTGAATTGGCAAAGAATTGGGTTCTCAGGTAAATTGGTTTTGCCATCATTTGCATGCTGGCATAAACTGGGATTGCAATGAAGTAGGTGCTGGGATAAAGCGTGTGCTGGAATGAATTGGATTTGCAAAAAGTTGGGTGTTGCAATAAACTGGGTTCTCTGATAAACTGGCTTTGCAATGAGAAGTGGCTACTGGGATAAACTGGGAACTGGGATGAACTGGCTGCACAATAAACTGGGCTTGCAAAACGTGGTTGCTGCGATAAACTCAGCGATGGGATAACCTGGACTTCGGGCTAAGCGGAGATGAGCGGGGTTTGCGCGGGGCGGACGGTGCTGCCCGGTGCCGCCGGGCCGGGCCGGGCTGGCCGGGCACGGCTGACGGTGTCCCGCAGGAATGGGCGTCTCCACGGTCACGGCCGCCCGCATCCTCAAAGGGCAGCTGCACGGGCAGGGCGAGGAGAGCCTGCTGGAGATGGACAAGTTCCCCTTCGTGGCCCTGGCCAAGGTGAGCCCCTCGGGGCACGCACAGGGACATGACACTCACCGCAAGGCCACGGGCGGGAGGCATCGACCGAGCTGAAATTAGGTCAGGGGCGGGCGAAGGCAGCTGGCTCCGGTGCCTGCTGGCCGTGCCAGGGGCCGGCCGTGGGAACGGGGAGGGGGGCAGGAGGAGCCCGCCGGCTGCAGGACGCCACCGCGGGACCCCCCTGCTTCTCCCGGGCTCGTTTTGCTGAACAAAACATTTTAAAATAATAATTAAATTGGAAGCCAGCAGCCACCTCAGTTCACCCCGTGGGGATGCCCGTGGCAGTGGCTTCCATCTCCCTGCCAAAAGATGGACTGAAAAAAGGCTAAAAGCAGCAAAATGCAGTGAGAGGGGATGTGCCCACATGGTGGAGGGAAATGGGGGAGAAATGGGGGGAAAAGGGCAAAAGAGAGGGGACATAGGTGGGATGGGGGTCTGGTGCAGCCAAACAGCACAGGGAGGGAAACCCTAGGGTGGGGATGGTGCTGTCAGTGGCACTGGTGGTGTTGAACACAATGATGGTGCTGATAACGATGGGGTTTATCCATCTCCCACCTTCCAGACCTACAACACCAACGCCCAGGTGCCCGACAGCGCTGGCACGGCCACCGCCTACCTCTGCGGTGTCAAAGCCAACGAGGGGACACTGGGGGTCAGCGCCGGTGTCACCCGGGACCGCTGCAACACCACCAAGGGCCAGGAGGTGACCTCCATCCTCCGCTGGGCCAAGGAGGCAGGTGAGGGACGCGGGGACTCCGGGGCAGGAGGTCCAGCGGGCGGTTTTGGGGGTGTTCTCACCATTGTCCCCTGAACTGGTGGCGCAGGCAAGGCCGTGGGCATCGTCACCACCACGCGTGTGACCCACGCCACGCCCAGCGCCGCCTACGCCCACTCTGCCAACCGCGACTGGTACTCGGATGGGGAGATGCCCCCGGACGCCCTGGAGGGGGGCTGCAAGGACATCGCCCGGCAGCTGGTGGAGAACATCCCTGACATCGAGGTAGGCATGAGGACACCAGGAATGTGCCCTACCGGCAGGGGGATGGCACCAGGACAGCCTGGAGTGGGGTTGGAGCCACCCAAGGGTGGGGACAGGGCTATGGATAGATGTGGAACCAGGACCACCCGTGGTTGAAGAGTCAGGACTCCCAGGAGATGTTGGGCTGGAACCACCACTGGTTGAAGAGCCAGGACTCCCAATAGATGCTGGACTGGAACCACCAGTGGTTAAAGAGCCAGGATTCTCAGGAGATGTTGGGCTGGAACCACCAAGGGGTGCAGGGTCAGGACTGTGAGTGGGTCCAAGACAAGAACCACCCCTACAAATGAGAGGGTGAGACCAGCCATGGGTGCAGAACCAGGACTGTGGGTGGATATGGGGCCAGGACCACCAATGGGTGCAGAGTTGGGACCCCAATGCAGTGGTGGGCTGGGACCACCCATGGGTGCAGAACCAGGACCACCCATGGGTACAGAGTTGGGGCCCCCATCAAATATGGGACCAGGACCACCATGGATGAGATACCAGCACTTTCAGGTGGACATGGGACCAGGAAATTCAGACGTAGGTCTTGGACCACAAGCACCTGTAGGATCAAGCCCCACAAATCCATCTTAGCTTCCTCCCTTCTCATACTTCCCAGACCCAAAATTCTTCCTTTTTCCCCCAGTTCTGCTCCTTACTGTGGATTTATGCAGAAATTCAGCACTGTAAATAAATCTTCTTCTGTCCTTCAAAATAGCCCCAAAGCAAAACATCCCAGCCTGTTATTTAGCTCTTTAATAGCCTCTTTTGCTGTTTTTTTTTCCCTTTAATATAATTTTAACTCTGTCCCAGGCTGGAAATAATTATATAGTGGGGGAAAAGACTTTTTTTCCCTTCTTTTTTGTTAATAATTTTGGCATTGGTGTTTTGCAGCTTTATAATTCACCTTCTACACAGAGAAAGGGGGAAAAAATACAAAAAAACCATAAAATCTCTGCTAGGTTATAAATAACAGAGGCCAAATAAATGAGGCTCCAAAGCAAACAGGGAGAGCTGCGGGATGGGGCTCCATCCCAGCGGGTTCATGTGGGGATCCCGATGTGGAGCATCCTTCCCACAGATTGGGGAAAAAAATATTCAAAAAGCCAAATCCCTGCTGGAAATGGTTATTTTTGTCCTGGGTTTTAATTAATAGGAAGATATTCAGAGTTATTTTGAGAGAGGTGAAATTCCTCGGGTGTTTTTGCCCACAACTCCAGGGCTTTCCTGGACATCCCGCTCCGCCCCTTCGGGGTCTTCCCCCATTAAACCCCAGCTGGAGGGGGAGATTTCAAATAATTAAAAAATATTAAAAACTACATTTCCACCCCTCTTTCGCAGGTGATCCTGGGTGGAGGGCGGAAATATATGTACCCCAGAAATGTCAGCGATGTGGAATATCCCCATGAGGAGAAGCAGCGGGGCACCCGCCTGGACGGCCGGAACCTCGTGCAGGCGTGGCGGGAGGCCAAGCCCCGCGGCAAGGTGACAGGGACTCTGGGGTGCACACACATCTCCCCCCTGTGACCCTGCAGAGCCGTTCCTGGCGCTGGAATATCTTGGGGAGCGTCCCAGGGATGGCAGAAGCAATGGAGAGGTGACAATGCCTGTCCCCTGTCCCCAGGTTGCTGAGTACGTGTGGCACCGGCGAGGGCTGCTGGCGCTCAACCTCACCCGTGTTGACTTCCTGCTGGGTGAGTCCCTGCACCCACGGGTGCCCTGGCATCTGCTGGGTGCTTTAGAGGGACCCCTGTCATGTCCTGGGCTGCTGGGGCAGCTGCAGTGGCCAGTTACCCTCCAAGGGATGGTGGTGGCCTGTCCTGGACATGCTCGTATCCCCCAAACATGGTTCTATTCCCTTGGGGATGCTGGTACCCCCCCAAAAAAATCCTGTTACCTCCCTGGGGATGCTGGTACCCCAAAGGGATGCTGTTACACCCCCAAGGGTGGTGCTCCTGCTGCCACCTCCCAAAGAGGCTGCAATTTCCCTGGAAATGCTGGTGCCCCATCCTGGGAACGCTGGTGTGCCCTCAAGGATGTGCTGCCCACGAGGGACAATGGTACACCCCCAAGGATGCTGCTGCTGCTACCCTGGAACACATCTCCCTCCTAGGGATGCAGTTCTTTGGTCAGCAGTGAAATTCCCATCCCAACTGGAATGTGGAATCCAGCAGGGCAGGAGGAAGGAAGGGCTGGGATTGTCCGGCCTCTATCTAATCTTCCTGGATCCAGCGGTGTGTGAAACACTTGAGTCAGCACAAGGAGCAGGATTTGGCCCCCCCTTTTTCTTTTGGTGGAAAAGGATGTCTCCAGCAGTGTCCCTGTCCCCAGGCCTCTTCGAGCCAGGGGACATGATGTACGAGCTGGACAGGAACAACGACACAGACCCGTCCCTCAGCGAGATGGTGTCCGTGGCCATCAGGATGCTCCAGAAAAATCCCCGAGGGTTCTTCCTCCTGGTTGAAGGTGGGGGGTTCATGGGGGTACAGAAATGGGGGGATTCTACAGAAGAAGGGTGCAAGAGGAGAATTAAAGGGGTGATGGGAATACAAAAAGGGGAGGAAAAGGGGGTGATGGGGTGCAGAAAGGTGGGGAATTGGATAAAGGGGAGGTACAAAAAGTGAGGATGGGAAGGTGGACAAGGATGATAAAGGGAGTGATGGAAGAACAAAAATGGGGATTCAAGGTGATAGTGCATAAAGGGAGGATAATGGGGAGATGAGAGTGCAAAAAAAGGGGATGGCAGGGAGGAAGGGTAAAGGTATGGTTGGGGATACAAATGACAGATAAAGACGATATGGGGGGCTGCAAAAAGGGGGGGTAACAGGGGCAATGAAGGTGCAAAAAAGGGAGGGATAAAAGTGGTAAAGGTGGAGTGCTAAAACAGATACAGGATAGGGGGATGAGAAGGAGGCATAAAGGGGCTGGGGGGTGCAAAAGGGAGGCTGTGGGATGTAAAAAGGGGGGATAAAAGGGGTGAGGGGAGGACACAGAAGGGATTAAAGGGGGTTGCAAGGCTGGGAAGAGGAGGGTAATGCCGAGCGGTGCCGGGTTCCGCAGGCGGCCGCATCGACCACGGGCACCACGAGGGGAAGGCAAAGCAGGCGCTGCACGAGGCCGTGGAGCTGGACAGGGCCATCGGGCTGGCCACGCGCCTCACGTCCACACAGGACACGCTCAGCGTCGTCACCGCCGACCACTCACACGTGTTCACCTTCGGAGGCTACACCCCCCGCGGGAACCCCATCTTTGGTGAGTCCTGCCCGACCATGGCGCTGGGGACAGCTCGGGGACACACCGGGGATAGATCAGGGACAGCCTGGGGACAGCTCAGGGACACCCCAGAGACAGCTGGGGGACACCCTGGGGACAGCCTGGGGACATCTTGGGAACACCCCAAGCACACCCTGGGGACAGCTCGGGGACACCCCAGGGACAACTCAGGGACACCTTGGGGACAGCCTGGGGACAGCTGTGGGAGACCCCGGGGACAGCTCAGGGACAGCCCAGATACAGCTGGGAGGGGCACCCTGGGGACAGCCTGAGGACACCCTGGGGACAGCTGGGGAAAGCCCAGGGACAGCTGGGGGACACCCTGGGAACAATTCGGGGGCACCCTGGGGAAAGATGGGGGACACCGTGGGGACTACTCAGGGACAGCTGGGGGACACCCTGGGGACACTCCAGAGACAGCTGGAGGACACCCTGGGAACAGTTTGGGGACTGCTCAGGGACAGCTCGGGGACACCCCGGGGACAGCGTGGGGACACCCTGGGGACAGCTGGGGGACACCCTGGGGACCGCTTGGGGACACCCTGGGGACAGCTGGAGGACACCCCGGAGGGATCCCATCCTGCTGACCGTGCCCCACCGCCAGGTCTGGCCCCGATGCAGAGCGACGTGGATCGCAAACCCTTCACCTCCATCCTCTACGGCAACGGCCCCGGCTATAAAATTGTGGCGGGGCGAGCGAGAAAACGTCTCTGCCGTGGATTTCGGTGCGTACGTTTTGCACCAAAACCCCTTGAAATCAGCCCAGCTTGGCTAAAATGAGCTGGGTTCTTCAACAATTCTCACTTCTGCTGGGTTCTTAACCGATTCTCCCTTCTGCCCCCAGCACACGCTGACTACCAGGCGCAGTCGGCGGTGCCGCTGCGGCAGGAGACCCACGGCGGCGAGGACGTGGCCGTGTTCGCCCGCGGGCCCATGGCCCACCTGCTGCACGGGGTCCACGAGCAGAACTACATCCCCCACGCCATGGCCTACGCCGCCTGCATCGGCTCCAACCGCGGCCACTGCAACGCCGGCGCCCGCCCCGGCACCCCCCTGCTCCTGCCCTTCCTCGGCCTCCTCCTCCTCCTCCTCCTCTGCTAAAGTGCCTCTTGCAAATCACCGAGGGGGATTTATTTTTAATTCATCCCCCCTTTTTATTTTTCTGTGGACAGCAGCGCCCGGGAAAGAGGAGAGAGAGAACAGAGAGACTCAGCGGAGCAAAAGCAGCCGCCGGTGGTTTGGTGCTGGGAGCTGCCTCTGTAAATACATGGTTCCTTCCCTATAATTAGCAGCGTTCCCTGGCCTATCCCAAACCCACCGCGGGATTTGGGATGGCAGCTGGAGCCTCGGCGGATAAAACCCCCTCTTTGAGCGAAACGCCGTGGGGCTGGGTCCCAAAATGCCTCTGTGGTCCCTTGGCTGAGGACTGACCCTGGTGCCCAACTCGTCACATGCGTGGAGGAGCCAGGGACCACACGAAGATGGGAAAAAAATTAACTCATCGGGTTAATTTGTCCCTAAACTTGGGTTTTGTTGTCTCCTTAGTGATTTATTTTGTTTTAAAATTCATCGGGTTAAAGCAATTTGCTGCCCCGGGAGGGATTTGGGAGGGGCTGGGATTGTGGAAGGGGGGTAAAGGCAGCAAAGCTGGATGTGAGGGGTGGGACGCCCTTGGGCATGCCCTCTTCTTTGGGGCGAGGTAATTAGGGGGATAATTAGTAGGTGGGGTCACAAGGGGAAAGGGCTTGTGCAGCTGGAGGGGTGCTGGGAGTAACGCTGGGTGGGCAAAGGGTGCTGGGAGAGGGCAAATGTCACTGTGCTTGTGCCAATGTCACCGTGCAAGTGGGTGACAGTGCCTTGCACACGCAAATGTCGCTGTGCCAGTGCCACTGGGCACTCGCAGACACTGCCTGAGCTGTGCAAAAGGTGCCCTGTGTGTGCAGATGTCACAGAGATGTGACGGTGTGCAGTGCCTTGCACACGTGCAGATGTCACCGTGCCTGAGTTCCCCGTGCCGTGTACAAAAGGCACTGTGCACGTGTGACTGTCACTGTGAGTGACACACAGTGAAAATGTGCGGGGCAAACACGTGCCTGAGTCCCTGGGCTTGTGCAAATGACCCCTGGCACGGGCAGAAGTCCCGCGGTGCCCCCGAGCTCCTGTGCTTGTGCAGATGGCTGAAAAACACTGTCCTGCCTCCCCCAAATCCCCCAAACCCCCCAAACTCCTCCCTCGTTTTTCATTCATTCACCAGTTTTATAATTAAAGGTTCAGTTCCTCATTAACCAGGATCCTCCAGAGCAGGTGGAGGTGCTGACCCCGGCAGGGCAGGATTTGGGGGGCTCTGACCCCAGCAGGGCAGGATTTGGGGGGCTCTGACCCTGGCAGGGCAGGATTTGGGGGGCTCTGACCTCGGAAGAACAGGATCTGGGGAGCTCTGACTTTGGCATGGCAGGATCTGGGGGGCTCTAACCCTGGCAGGGCAGGATTTGGGGGGCTCTGACCCCAGCAGGGCAGGATTTGGGGGCTCTGACCCCAGCAGAGCCGGATCTGGGGGGCTCTGACTTTGGCATGGCAGGATTTGGGGGCTCTAACCCTGCCAGGGCAGGATTTGGGGGGCTCTGACCTCAACACGGCAGGATTTGGGGGACGCTGACCCCAGCAGGACAGGATTTGGGGGGCTCTCACCTCGGCAGGGAAGGATTTGGGAGGCTCTGACCCCAGCAGGGAAGGATTTGGGTCACTGACCTCAGCACAGCAGGATCTGGGGGTCTCTGACTCTGGCCTGGCTGGATTTGGGGTCTCTGACCTCAGCAGAGCAGGATTTGGGGGTCTCTGACCCTGGCATGGCAGGATTTGGGGGGTTCTGACCCTGACAGAGCTGGATTTGAGGGGGCTCTGACCCCAGCAGGGAAGGATTTGGGGGGCTCTGACCCTGTCAGGGCAGGATTTGAGGGGGGCTGACCCTGCCAGGGCAGGATTTGGGGGGCTCTGACCCTGACAGGGCAGGATTTGGGGGGCTCTGACAGTGGCAGGGCAGGATTTGGGGGGCTCTGACCCTGACAGGGCAGGATTTGGGGGGCTCTGACCTTGGCAGGGCAGGATTTGGGGTCTCTGACCCCCCCTTCGCCCCCCAGGCAGTGCCAGATCCCGAGCGGGGCCGGCTGCTGGCGCTTCCCAGAACCCGGGCTATGTTTAACCACTCCCGGGGTGCCGCGTGGTTTTTGGGGGTTCAGGGGGGTGGGAACCACTCTCCCTTGGCCGGGGGGTTGGCAGGACGCCGCTGGCCACGGGGCCGTGGCCAAAAGCCGCTCCTGACGCCGGGCTGGCCAGCAGAGCTGAAAGAGGCACTGGGGAGGGGCTGAGGGCACTGCCTGCTGTATTTTGGGGTACTCCCAGCACCCCAAAAATAGGCACCATCAAAGGAAGGCTTTGCTCAGCCCAGCTGCTGTGAAACCCCAAGATTTGGCTAAATGTCTCCCCAAAATGAGTGTTTTTACAGCCCCCATTGATGTTCGGGGTTTTGGGGAGTCCCTAGAGATTGGAGACGACCCCCACAGTAGCGATAAATAAACCTTTATTTTATACAGGACTCACGGGAAACACAAACACAGTTTGGGAGGGTGTGAAAAAATATTCCTCCCCCTCCCCCCAGTTCCAGCCTCCGGCACATTCCGGAACTTTTGTCCCTTAAAATAAAGGGGGGGAGAGGGAGCTCCACTTTGGGGTTACCCTGGATTTGAGTCCCCTCATTTTTTTTTAGGGGAGGGGATGATGCTGGGGTTGGACCCACTCTTCATTTTGGGGTCACGGCAGAGGGGAGGCCCCTTTGTGGTGTATCACCCCCTCACCCAAAGGGTTTTTGGGGTGACAGAGATTGTCTGGAGGAGGAAGGGGGGGCACATCCCAATTTTTGTTGGGGGTCCCCCCCCAAATCCTGCACCGGGGACGATGGCTTCAGCTCCTGGCACGGGGGTGGCACACAGAGGGGGGTGAAGCAGTGACACCCCCGCGGGTGGGGGGTGACTATGAGCCCTGTGGGAGGGACATCAGTGGGGGCACCCCAGCGTGGGCACCCCCACTCTGCGCGGGTGGAGGGGGGCGAAGCCTCACCGGGTTCTGGGGGGGCTGCTCCAGCTGGATTTTGATCTCAGGGCAGGGGGGGTCGGGCGGGCGGCGGCCTGGGGCAAAGGGGGGAACCGTGAGCACCCCGAGGGGCCCCCCAGCCCCGCGGCGCCCCGGCCCGGGCGTGCTGGGCTACCTGGGGGGGTCCCGGGGGGCTCATCCGGCCAGGGGGTGTCCGTGAAGGCGTCGCGGTGGCTCCCCGATGGCGAGCGGCTCTCCTGAGGGGGCAGAGGGGGTCAGGGGGTACTGCCCACCCCAGAGTGCCCCCCCGGAGCCCCCCGGGCTCCCCGTACCCGTCCCGGCTCGCCGGGCTCCTCCGCGGCGCTGCCGAAGCTGCTGGCGCTGGAGGAGGAGCGGGAGAAATCCGGCGGCTCCGGCTTCTCGGCCCTGCCAGGGACAGTCCCCAAGGCCAGGGACGGTCCCCAAGGCCACAACAGGCTGGCACCGCGCCTCGTGGCCACCACCGTGGCCCGCTGAGATGCTGTGCTGGCCCCGGGACACCCTGTCCCCACACCACCCCGGCCGGGACACTGCATCCTCATGTCACCCTAGCCCCGGCATGTCCCATCCCTGTGCCACCCTGTCCCCATCCCATCCCTGTGCCACCCTGTCCCCATCCCATGCCATCCCTGGGAGGTCCCAGCCCCAAGCAATCCTGTCCCCATGTCCCCTGTCATCACACCAACCTATCCCCGTGCCATGTGTCCCTGTGCCACCCACCTCCATGCCAACCTGCATCCAAGCCACCCGAGTGCCACCCCACAACCCCCTGCCACCTTGTCCCTGGGACATACGGACCCAGTGCCACTCCGCCCCTGGGTGAGCCTGTCCCTGTGACATGACACCCCGTCCCTCTGGTGTCTTGTCCCCATGCTGCCCTGTGCCAGCCATCCTGGTGCCACCTTGTCCCTGTGCCACCCCACCCCGCCGCCACTCTGTCTCACTGCATTCCTTCACTGTCCCATCCCTCCGGTCCCTGTGTCACCTTCACTTGTCCCAGTGCCCATCCCTGTGCCACCCCATCCTGGTGTCACCCTGTCCTTGAGCTGCACCATCCCAGTGTCCTCCAGTCCCCATGTCACCTGGTGCTGGAGTCACCCCATCCTGGTGCCACCCTGTCCCGTTGCCACACCATCCCAGTGTCCTCCAGTCCCCAAACATTCCCACCCCAGTGCCCTCCTGCCCCCATGTCCCCATGCCGGTGCCAGCTGCGGGACCTGTCGGGGTTCCGGCGGCTCTCGGGGGAGCTGTGTGTGGAGCTGGAGCCGTCGGCGGCTGCGGGGCCGTCCCTGCGGGGAGGCGACGGCAGTGAGGTGACATCGGGAGGTGACATCGGGAGGTGACATCGGGAGGTGACATCGGGAGGTGATATCGGGAGGGGACAGCGGCGGTGCCGGTACCGGGCTCACCTGCCGGCCGGCGCCTCCTGGATGCTCTCGATGCCGATGGCGCTGGAGCGGCGGGAGCCGAGGGGGCCGGGCCGCCGCCGTGACGGGCTCTTCCCGGGCACCAGCAGCGCCTGCGGGGCGCCGTTAACCGGGGGGACACCGGGGACCGGGGGGACACCGAGGGGGGACCGCGAGGTACCGGCACCCACCTCTTCCACCGAGCCCAGCCCGATGGCGCTGCCGCGGCGTCCCCGGCGGCTCCCGGGCACCAGCAGCGACTGAGGGCGGCAGCGGGTCAGAGACCGGGGACCACGGGGTGCGGGGAACCGGGTACCGGGGGGGAACCGGGCACCGGGAGGGAACAAGGTACCGGGGGAGGATGAACCAGGTACCGGGGGGGAACCGGGCACCGAGGGGAGAACCAGGTACGGGTGGGAACCGGGTACCGGGGGAAGCCGGGTACCGAGACGGAACCGGGTACTGGGGGCAACACGAGTACCGGGGGGGCGGAGCCAAACGTGGAATAGGAGGGGCTTGTAGTGAGGGGCGGGGCTTAAGCGGGGCGCGATAAGTAATTTGGGCGGGGCTTATGCCAACAAGGGGGCGTGGTCTAGATGGGCGAGGTCTGTTGAGGAACGGGGCGGGGCTTGCGGTCACGGTCGTTCTGGTCCGTAAAGGGGCGTGGCCTGTGGTGGGCGCGACCACAGCCACGCCCCCGCAGATCGGCTGCGCGCGCAGAGGGCGGGGCCAAGGACAGGGCGCGGTCACAGCAAAGGGCGTGGTCAATACAGGGGCGTGGCCAGTGCCATGGGGGCGTGTCCTGGGCGGGGACCCGGGGAGGGGACCCGGGGAGGGGACCTGGCCCCGCAGTGCTGCGTGCGGGGATGTGGGGGTTGCGGGACCCCCGGGCCCCACCTTGAAGGACTCGAAGAAGCCCGGGGTGGCGCCGCCGTTGTCGGGGCGCTCATCGTCGGGGCTGAGCCCCAGCATGGCCTGGCTGCGCGCCTGCAGCTCCTCGTGCAGCGTCTCCAGCAGCGCCGCCCGCGTCCGCTCCTGCGTGCCAGCCCCGCACTGCTGCGCCCACGCGAGACCACCCGGCCCACACCCAGCCCGCACCCAGCCCTGCACTCACCCCCGCTCCCATCCCTGCACCGACCCCACACCCAGCCCGTATCCCGCCCGCATCCCGCCCGCACCCAGCCGCACCCCCGCACCCAGTCCGCACCCACCCCCGCACCCAGCCCCATCCCCGCACCGACCCCGCACGCAGCCCGCACCCACTCCCGCACGGCTGCGCCGTTCCAGACACCCACCCCCGCACCACACAGCCGCCACCCACGCAGGACCCGCCCCCGCCCCGCTGCACCCACGCGACTCCGCCCGCAGCGCCCCGCGGCCCCGCACCCACCGCTGCCACCCACCCCAGGCCACCGCTGCCACCCAGCCCTGGCTGCTGCGCCCGCGCGAGCTCATCCCCCGCCGCACGGCTGCACCCACGCCAGGCACCCACAGCCCAGCGCTGCACCCACACGGGACTGTTCTCCACAACCCCCTCCCCACCGCGCTGCTGTTCCCCCCGTGAGACACCCCCTACCCGGGCACCACCGCCCTGCCCAGACAGGGACCCAACCCCTGCCCACCCACCGTGTGTGCGGACCCCACAGCGGGCACGGCACCCACGGCACCCACATCCACAGCCTCCTGCTGCCCCACGGCGTGCCCAGCCCCTCTGGGTGCCCCCCAGCGCCCCGTGCCCGCAGGCCTGTGCCCGCACCTCCAGCTTGGCGAACTTCTCGGCACGGTAGCAGGCGTACTCGGCGTTGATGAGCTTGGTCAGCAGGAACTCCTGGAACTCGGGGCCCTGCGGGGTGCGGGCGGCCCGGGGTGGGTGGGTGCGTGGGTGGGTGTCCCCAGGGGCTCCCCGGTGGCACCCACGGGCTCTCACCTTCCTGAAGACGGCGGGGTCGGGCAGCGGCGGGCCGAAGAAGGGCACATCGTCACGGGCGGTGACGGAGACCTGCGGCGGGTGGGGGGGGGGGGGGTGACGGGACACCCCGCGGGCCCCCACGGGCACGGGGACACCGAGGCACGGGGGGGGTACCTTGTAGAGGGTGCCCTGGGCGCCCCCCTGCTCCAGCTGCACCACCACGAAGGCGTGGAGGAAGTTGGAGGCGATCATGTCGGGGACGAACGGGGTGTTCTCGTCCTGGAAGACGATGGCCACGATGTCGTTGCCGATGTGACGCTTCCGCTGCAGCTGTGGGGACAGGTGGGGTGCAAAGGGACACGGAGGCACACAGCAGGACACAAGGGACAGAGGGTGGTCACACCAGGGCATCAAAGATGCCCCTGTGCCCCATAGATGCACCCCAGCCCTCCAGCAGCCCCCTGCATCCCACAGCTCCCCCCTGGCACCCTTGGGTGCTTTAACAGCCCTCTGCATCCCAAAGATGTTTCCCCACACCCCTGAGTGCCCTGCCATCTCTGGGTCCCACCACCACCCATGAGTGACCCAGGAGTCCCCTCCATTCCACAGGACATCCCCAAATCCCCCACAGCCCCTCCACCCCACAGAAATGCCCCAGGACCACCTCTCACCCCCTGCTCTCAAGCACCCAAGTGTCCCCCCCCCCTTTCACCCCCCATGGGTGCCCACCTGCTGGGCGTCCCCCTCGGTGTAGGGCAGTTTGGTGGAGACGTGGAACATGATCTCCTTGTCACGGAAGTGGCAATAGACTGACTCGCTGCCCGTCTGTCCGTGGGTCACATCCAGCCCCCCTCGGAACCTGCATGGGTGGGTGGGTGGGTGAGACAGCACCCTGACCCCGCGGGTCCTTCCCCCCCCCACCCCCCGGCATCCCCTCACGCACCCCTTGAAGTCCCGCAGCTGCACCCGCTGACCCAGGACATCCAGGAATTCGGCGAAGGCCGGGCTCTCCTCCGTGGTGCCGAAAAGCTCCTCCTCGGAGGTCTGCAGCGGGGTGGGGATGGGCGCCAGCACCCACCCAGGGACTCCCCCCACCCTGACCCCCGCCCACCCCACCCCATACCTGCCCCAGTTTTTGGTAGATGACCCCAAATTTGAAGTGGTTGCTGAGCACGTGCTCATCGAAGGCGAGGATGAGGCGGGATGCCTGCGGGGTGGGGAGGGGTCAGAAGGTGGGGAGGGGCACCCAGGGGTGCCCAGGTGCCCCCTCGCTGCAGCCTGTTCACCTTGGGATAGAGCACGGGGTAGAAGCGATCCACGTTGACATCCTCGCACACCAGCTGTGGGAAGGAGGGACGGGAGCTGCCTTGGTGAGCCCGGGGCTGGGGGCACCCATGGGTGCTGCCTTGGGGAGCCCGGAGCTGGGGGCCACCCATGGGTGCTGCTGGGGGCAGGAGGGGCACACCCACCTTGGCCATCTGCACCACGTTGGGGAACTCGGCCAGGCAGGAGATGGGCACCACGTCGTGCAGGGTGCGGGCACGGGTGCTGCGGGGCGAGGAGGGCGTCAGGGCAGCCCCCAGGCCCGGCGGCTCCCGGGGGTGCCTCCCCAGCCCGCTCACCGCAGCAGCAGGTGGAGCTGCTCCTGCTCGTCGTACTTGAGGGAGAACACCAGGTGTCCCAGCGCCGGGTCCAGCGAGTAGTAGTTGAAATGCTCCTGGGGGAAGGAGACGAGGGCGCTCAGGCTGGGGGCGCCTGTGCCACGGGACACCCGTGTCCATGAGCACCCACGGGACACCCGTGTCCATGAGCACCCACACCCATGGGACACCCGTGTCCATGAGCACGCACAGCCACGGGACACCCGTGTCCATGAGCACCCACACCCATGGGATGCCCGTGTCCATGAGCACCCACATCCATGGGGCACCCGTGTCCATGAGCACCCATGGGGCACTCGTGTCCATGAGCACCCAGATCCGTAGGACATCCATGTCCATGAGCACCCACATCTGTGTCCACCCGTGTCCATGAGCATCCAAATCCATAGGACACCCATGCCCGTGAGCACCCACACCCATGGGACACTCAGGCCCATGTCCACCTATGGGACACTTAAGCCCATGAGCACCCATGGGACACCCGTGTCCGTGGAATCCCCACACCCCAAAGCACCCATCCCATCCCCATGGAGCACCCATGTCCATGAGCATCTGTACCCACAGGTACCACCTATGGGGCACCTACACTCAGTGAGCCTCACACCCCTCGGGGCATCCAGGGCACACAAACTTATGGAGCCCCCATGTCCATGGGCACCCGTGCCAGGAGCTCTCCTGCCCATGGAGACCCAACACCCACCTCCTCACCACCCACCCATGGAGGACCCATGCCCACAAGCAGCCACAAGCCAAAGCCCCGGTGTTCATGAGGTCTCCATGTCCTTCCATTCCCATGGAGAACCCACCCCAAGCACCATTGCCATGCCCACATCCACGAGCCCCATGTCATGGCCCATGGGGCTCCCATCCCCGTGGACACCACACCCACGTCCAGGAACACCCGAATTTGTGGTCCCCAAGCTCCTGCCCATCCAAACCCATGGGACATCCCCCAGCCCAGCCCCTGCCCCTGCAGCCCCCAGGGCCTCACCTTGCCCAGGAAGTGCTTGCGGTAGATCTTGGCCGTGTGGTTGCCCTCCAGCTTTGCCCGGGTGCTGGGCACCGGTGTGGGGGGCGAGTCGGGGGCCCCGCTCAGCTGGTGGTTGGTGCCCTCAATCCAGTAACCCCCGAACTGCGGCAGGAGGATGAGGGGGAACGGCCCCTCCCGGCCCAGCACCTGCACCCACAGCCGTGGTGAGTGCTTGGGGCACCCCCATCAGCCCAGCCCAGCCTGGCACTGCCCCTCAGCCCCTCAGCCCCCTGCCCTACCTCGTGCACGCTGGGGTAGGGGATGTAATCCTCCTCCGTCTGCAAGACACGGAGCAGTGACGGCCACCATGGGCGCTGGGACGGGTGATGCCCATGGTGGCACCCCAGGGTGCTGCTGGCTCCGTGCCCCCCACGCCAACAACACCTACCTTGAGCGGTGGGGGGATGGCATGGCGCTGCTGGGCCATCCTGCTGCCCTGGGGAGAGAGGGGCTCTGGGTGCCTGTCTGCCGGCCTTGGGGTGGGCACCCATGGGTGGGGGGCACCCACGGTGCTTACCTGGGGGTTGGGAGGTGCTGCTGGCTGGAGACGGGTCTAGGTGGTGTGAGGGCGTCCACGGGGTCCCATGGCGCTTCCTGGGGACACGAGAGCTCCCCCAGAGCCCCTCTCCGGGACGCCCGGCCAGCCGCGCTACCCCTGGAGCCAACTGATGATGGCAGCGAGCCGAGTGCCACCCTGCGGGTGCCGGGGCCAGCGGGGCGGGGGCGGCGGGGCGAGGTCACCGCGTGGGGACCGCGGGGACCCCCGGGCACCCCCAGCCCCAAAGGGCGCCCTCTGCCGGCGGGAGGCGGCGGCGCGGGGCAGCACCACGGACAGCGCCGGGACCCCGCGACAGTGGCACCGACCCTGGGGGGTGGCACAGACACCGGGAGGTGGCACCGACCCCGCGACAGTGGCACCGACCCCAGGAGGTGGCACCAGTCCCGGAATGTGTCACCGACACCGTGAGGTGCTGCTGACCCCGCGACAGTGGCACTGACCCCAGGAGATGGCACCAACCCCGTGAGGTGTCACCGACTCCGTGCCCGTGTCACCGACTCTGTGAGATGTGATCACGCCCGCGCCAGTGTCACTGACCCCGAGCCAGTGCCACCAAACCCGAGCCAGTGCCAACCCCCCTCGTGGAACTGTCACCGGCGCGGTGCAAGCACGGGCATTTTCGTGCCAGTGCCACCGGCCCCCTGCCCAGGGTCTCTCCCGGTGCAGGTGTGATCATTCCCGTGCCAGTGTCACCGGCCCCGTGCAAATGTCACTCTCCCCGTGGCAAAGTGACCGCTCTCGTGCAAACGCCACCGGCCCCATGCAAATGGCACTGTCCCCATCAAACACAGCCCTGGTGCAAGTGTGACCCGGCCCTGTGCAAACACAATGACGTGCAAGTACGTCCCTGGTGCAAAAGGGACCCTCGTGCAATTGTCACCGTCCCCGTGCAAACAGGACATCGGTGCAAATGTCACCGTCCCTGTGCAAAGCCAGCCCCAGCACAGCAGGTGTGACCCGTCCCTGTGCAAACACAACCGCAGCCAAGCACAGCCCGGCGCAGGTGGGACCCGTCCCCGTGCAAGGTGTGACCCCGCTGTCCCCGTGCCAATGCGACATCGCCACCCGGCCCCGTGTCCCCCCCGGGCCGCTGCGTGACCCCGCCGGGCTGGGGGCGACCGTGGGGGGCTCCCCCCACACCCACGGGGGGGTCTGGCCCGGGAGGGTGGGGGGAGCACCGGGGGGAGATGTTCGAGATGTGGGGGCCAGACTGGGAGGGGAGATTGGGTTTGGGGGGACACGGGAGTCAGAATGGGGAGAGCGGAACAGGGGGAGGAGGCAATGGGGGGCAGGAGAAAAGGGCAGGTTTTGGGGTACCCGGGAGGGGGGGCAGGTTTGGTGGGGGGCAAGTTGCAGGGTGTAATTATGGAGGGGACATTTGGGGGGTCAATGGGGGCTCCTCCCGCCGCGCCCGCCCCCACCCCGGCTCTTTTCCCCCAGGCCCGGAGCGCTTCCCCCCCATCCCCTCCCCCGGTACCGGCAGCGGTGAAGGTCACGGGCGGACGGACCCCCCGGTGCTGCGGCGGGGATGGGGGGACATCCCCCGAGGGGACCCCCGGGGGCACCGCGCTGCCCGCGCCCCGCAGGGCGGCACTTACCGGGGGCGGCGGGGCCGGGCGGTCCCGGAGCGGGGCCGGTACCGAGCGGAGCCGAGCGGGGCCCCGGCGCTCGCTGCCACCGCGCAGCGTCACGTGCGGCGGGGCGGGGCGGCCCCTCCGGGGGCGGTGGGACCGGGAGCCGGTACCGGGAACCGGCACCGTACCGGGGATCGGCCACGGGCGCCGGGAGCGAACCGCCGGCCACGGGCACCGGGAAAACGGCGCCGGGAACCGAGATCCGGAGCGGGGGATCCCCCTCTGTATCCCTGATGTCACCCCCGGGGCGTCCCCTCCTTCCCCAGCACCCCGGGCCCCGCAGAGCGGGGAACCCCAAACGTGTCTCTGTCTCCCCAAACGTGTCCCTGTCCCCCCAAACGTGCCCCAGTCCCCCCCAAACGTGTCCCTGTCTCCCCAAACGTGTCCCTGTCCCCCCGAACGTGTCCCTGTCTCTCCGGATCCATCTCCATCCCCCCGCCCGCGGTTGGTACCCGGGTACCGCTCTGCCCATCACCCCCACCTCCCCCTAAATTCGGCTTACGGGGTCCCCCCACGTCCCTCCCCGGGACCCCGAGCTGGCTCCTCCATCCCCTCTGCCCAGCCCGGGCTCCCGGCAGATCCCGCTCACCCATAGCCCCCCCTCCCTGGGACTCAGGGCCCCCCAGCTCCATCCCCGGTGCCCGAGCCCCTCCTCCCCCTGCACCTCTCCCTCCCTGGTACCCCAGGACCCCCCCATCCATAATTCCCCATTCCTGGCACCCAGAGTACCCCCCAACCTTAACCCCTCCTCTCCCACACGCAGGGTGCCCCCCATCCCTACCTGGGACCCCCACCCATAACCCCCGCACCCACAGCCCCCCAGATCCCACCCCATCTCTAATGCCCATCCCCAGTACCCAGGGCCCCCCCAGCCCCCAGGGCCTTTCTTTTCCCCCCACCTGCAGCACCCATTGGCCTCCCCCCGGGTCTCAGGGTCCCAAGGAGAAGCAGGGACCCCCCCAGGTAGGGACAGGGGTTGATGTGACAGGGCCAGGGCCACCAAATGCTGTGCCCAAGCTCCATAAAACCTATTGCAAAGGAGGGGGGGGAGGATTCCTGCTCCAGCAGGGTCCCTCTTGCTCCCACCCCACCGTGCAGTGCCCACATTCCTTTGTGGGACAGCTCCAAGTGGGATTTATGGGATAATCACCTTCACCTTGCTCCAACACCCTGGGCCCACGTGTCTGCACTGCAACGAGGCTGCCACAGGTCCAATGACAACTTTAATCCGATAATATTTGCAAATAACAGACAAACCAGGAATGGGGCCTTGGCTCACACCTTGCACCTGCATCCTCCGCAGGATCCGGCGCTGCCGGAACCACCACAGCCCTCAACACCCCACGGGCTCCTTCCCACAACAGTGTAAGCTCAAGGAAGAGACTTTTTTATATATAACATTAAAAAAATTAACAGCAACTTGAAAAGATGGAATTTCCAAGGAATATGTACACAAGCGAGTGCTTCAGGTTGGGAAGAAAAGCCTCCTGTGGCTTTGGCATGGAATTTGCCATGTCTATACCTTGGGAAAGAATCCACGGGTTCAAACTGCCCCAAAATATCACTTTTTAGGAAATTTAGAGCCCCTCAAATGCTGTTGCTTCACCCTCAAACCCAGCAGGGACAAGGGAGGAAGGCGCTGGGCAAAGAGCAGATGGAATTCTTTGCATAAAACACTGGAAATAGAACACTGGAAATCAAAACTAGTGGGGTTTTGGGCATGGAATTTGTGGCCCACATCCTCTTCTTGCAGCCCAAATTCCTGCAAACCTTGAAAAAATAAAACTGATGTGATCTCTGCACTGTATTTTTCTGCAGAAACAAAGGGAAAGCTTGGAAAGGAAGAGGATCTCCCAATAAAGAGATCTCTTGGCAGTGCCCAGTGTGGATCAGCCTGGAAGTGGGATACCATTTCCTGCTAAATATTAATGGGGAGAAAAGTTTTCTGAGAGATGTTAAAAAAAGGAAAAAAAAAAAAGAAATTAGTGCATTGCTGAAAAATGAGGAGAAAGGAGTAACAAAACCTCTTCCCATGGGAAACTCAGCACCCACCCGCACCCCTCACCAGCTCTGACTGCCCTGAGCCAGGAACGCTCCCAGCAGAGCCAGACTGGAGGAAAATGTTCTCCAGAATCATTAAAATATCCCAAATTTCTAAAAAAACCCACAGTTCCCAGAGCCCAGGTGGTTACTGGATTGTCCAAGGCGTGGAGGTGACAGCGGAGGGATGCGGAGAGGGGGCGGCTCCCAGGCCTGGCAGGGCTTGGGAGGCAGATCCCAGCTTCCATTCTGGGTTAAGAAAATGAAGTTTTGTTGTCTGAGAGCGCCAGACATTCCTCATGAAGTCACAATTCCTGTACTTCCATGCTGGACTGACAGGGTGAGAGTGGATCAAAGACAGGATTATCCTAAAGAGTTCCTGCAGAGGGATCACGGTGGGCTGGATCTGCTGCAGCACCACCCCTGTGCTGGGCACACAGGGCTGCCCCTGTGCCACACACACCAACTGCTGCTCAACTTCCCAACCTTCCTGTTCTTTGTTAAATAAACCCGGGAACGTTGTCCTGAAGCAGGATGTCCTTCAGTGCAATCTGCTTTGACATAAGGCATTTGTTTTGTTTTTTTTTTGGGGAGCAAACGTCTCACGATGGATTTTTGCCTTCTGGAAGAGTCAAAAAGTACTGTATCCACCTGGTTTTATTCTTTTAATGCCCTACCATGTGACAAATCCTCTTCCCTTCTGGTGGCTCCTCTTGGAAAACCATCAGTGGCCAAGTAAACCAGTCCCTGGGAAGGAAAGACACCACCAGCAGATGAGGAGGGGAAGGGGATGAGGGTGGGATTCATGTGAGGGGACACAAAGGGGAAAAACACCTGGACTCACCTTTAAATCCCTCTTCAGGCATACAAACTGGGGTGGAAAGGGAAGGAAGGCATTAGAAGTGGCACAATCCTCATGTTCCACGCTCCCAAGCCCAGGCCTTGGCCAGCCCCTCCCCACCCTCTCACCTTGCATAACGTCGTCCATGGCCGCGTAATCCGCGATGGGCTCGTCAGCCTGGGGGGAGGAAAGGACAGGGACAGGAATGAATCAGGGAAACACAGCCCTGCTCAGGACAGGGACAGGAATGAACCAGGGAAACACAGCCCTGCTCAGGACAGGGAATGAACCAGGAACCAGGGAATGAACCAGCACAGGGAACCAGGGAAACACAGCCCTGCTCAGGACAGGGAATGAACCAGGAACCAGGGAAACACAGCCCTGCTCAGGACAGGGAATGAACCAGGAACCAGGGAATGAACCAGCACAGGGAACCAGGGAAACACAGCCCTGTTTAGGACAGGGAATGAACCAGGAACCAGGGAAACACAGCCCTGCTCAGGACAGGGACAGGGAATGAACCAGGACAGGAACCAGGGAATGAACAAGCTCAGAAACCAGGGAAACACAGTCTTCCTCAGGACAGGGACAGGGAATGAACCAGCACAGAAATCAGGGAAACACAGCCTTCCCTCAGGAACAGGGACAGGGAATGAACCAGGACAGAAATCAGGGAATAAACCAGCTCAGGGGCAGGGAATGAACCAGCACAGGGATCCAGGGAACAAACCAGGACAGAAATCAGGGAATGAACCAGCACAGAAATCAGGGAATCACAGCCCTGCTCAGGACAGGAGCAGGCAATGAACCAGCACAGGGATCCAGGGAATGAACCAGCTCAGAAATCAGGGGATGAACCAGCACAGGGATCCAGGGAATGAACCAGCTCAGGGATCCAGGGGGTCACAGCCCTGCTCAGGACAGGGGCAGGGAACAGCTCTGCTGCCCAAACACTGGGAACTCCATGCAAGGACTCACTCCCAGTTTAGTTGTGTTTTGGGCTGGTACCCACAGAGCTCAGCAGCTGTATCAGCTACAAAGCTGTCTTGGAAATAAAAGAAAGGGGGTTTCCTCCTCCAAAACAAAGATAAAAAGGATTTACCTCCTCAAAAACAAATAAAATTAAGGATACTCCTCCTCCAAAACAAGAATAATGAGGATTTTCCTCCTCTAACTAAAAAAAATTGAAGCTTTTCCTCCTCCAAAACAAAACGAAAGGATATTCCTCTTCTAAAACAAAAAAAGATTAAGGATCTTCCTCCTCCAGAACAAAAAACCAAACCAAAAAACCCTCAAACACCCAAGGATATTCCTCCTCTAAAACAAAATAAGGAGTTTTCTTTTCCAAAACTAAAACCAATAGGGATTTTCCTTATTGTTAAAAAAAAATGAATTAAGGATTTTCTTTCCCTAAAAGAAAAAAATTAAGGATTTTCTTCCTCCAGAACAAAAAACCAAACCAGAAAACCCCTCAAACACCCAAGGATATTCCTCCTCTGAAACAAAATAAGGAGTTTTCTTCTCCAAAACAAAAAACAAGGATTTTCCTCCCCCAAGACAAAAAAATTAAGGATTTTCTTCCTCCTCCAGGGAGCTCCCCGAGTTGCTGGCTCCCTTGTCCCCATTTCCACACCCCTGGGGTACCTTGAGCAGGATGACAGACTCGGGGATGACTCCCAGGCTGCCCAGCGTGGCCGTGTCATCACTCAGGATCTTCCCATCCAGGGACAGGTTCTGGTCGAAGGGGGCCACGGAGAAGGCGTGCATGATCTGGGGGCACAGGGACACCTCACCCTGGAGCTGCTGCACCTCCCACCCCAGCACCCATCCCTGTCAGAACTCAGTGCATCCCTCTGGGTGTCCAGAGCTGCCAAGGACCCCGTTGTGGGGCTCAGAGACCCCAGAGCACCTGGGGATTTGATTATGACCCCTGGAGCAAACTGCCAGCTTTGTATGAGGACCTGAAAGTCACACAGGTTTGAACGGTGTAATAACAAAATGATCACAGGGTGAAAATGTAGATTTTAGGATTTTTGGTATGGGGGTTATGGGGACAAGATGGAGGAATCTGGGTGTGTCCAGCCTTTCTTCTTTTTCTTCTTGTTCTCCATTTTCTGCAGTGGTGTTGGCACTTTGGGATTGGTTTAGAGTATTTGGGATTGGTTTAGAGTAGAGGTGCACTGTCTAACACAGGTGATGGGTATTGGGAATTAAGTGTAAATATGTTCTAGGTAGTTTGTAGTATAAAAGGACAACACAAAGAGTGCCTGTGGCTGCCCTGCAGAGCTGACCTCAGCTGGGCAGAAAGAAAATTTTATAGATAAGAATTAATGAACAACTTCAAGACAGAAAAGTGAAGAGTCCACACGGGCCGGAACAGAGACACCCTGCACATCTGGGGCAGCAATTATCAACCAAAACCTGAGACACCCCCAGCTCCTGGGGCAGGCAGACCCTTCCCTGCATCCCCACACTCCTCATTTTGTGGTTTTGCCTCCCTGCAGGCAGCAGGGCTGGCCTCACCTGGATTTTCAGCTCTTTGAGGGTCTGGTTGGCTGACACCAGCAGCGCTTTCTCGCCCCGGACCTTGCGGTGCCGTGTGCTCCTCCTGATGCCCTGTTTCTGGTAGGTGATGTAGCTCTGGTGGGACAGCTTCTGGCGCTTCGTGCCACCGTTGGCCTGGAGATGAGGCAAAAAATGAGGAGATTGAGGTGTCTGGGGATAAACAGAACCTTCCCAGACCCCAGAGAGTGTTTAGGGCTAATTGGTCATGCAAAGGAAGGCAGGAAGTGATGGAAAACCCCTTGGAAAGCCAATTGAAGCATGCAAGTGTGGAGACGACCAAAGGATTTGCCTTCAAACCTCAGTTCCTAGTCCTAATGCCAGTGTGGGGCAGATTTCCACATGCACATGAATCCCTATCCATATTTCATCTCTCCAAACCCAGCACTGGTGTGGTTTGACCACTCAAATGACAATTTAAGACACTTTTCAAGACACTTTTCTGCTGCCAGTGAGATGCAGAGGAGGAGGGTGGTGATCCCATCATGCTGACTCAAGAGGATGATACAAGAATCAAGGAACCTGATGGGATTTTTCATCTCTACCTGGTTAAAATCAGGATCTTGCTCCCCCTCTGGCTTGTTATCCTCCCTTTCCTCTTCAGCTTCCGAGCTGCTCACGTTCAGCTCTGGAGCCGCGTCCTTCATTACCTGGAGTCATAAAAATCATTCTCCAACAGCAACCAACAGCATCCACATGGCCTGTCCCACCCTGCAAACAGCTCCTGGACACCTCTGGGTGCCACCTCCATCCAGAGAGCCCAGAACAACCCTGGGAGCTGCTCCATGAGCTCTGCAAAGGCTCCTCCACCCTCCCCAGCTGTGTGGAAGCTCAGTGGGATTCAGGTCAGGAATCCCCCTCTGTGGAATTGCAGGTGCTTCCTACCCTCCTTTCCAGGCAAAGCAAAGTCTCCTGAGCCCCTGATTGATTCCTTTCCCATCAGCTGCCTGATCCAAGTGTATTACAAAAGCCTCAACGTGGAGAAAGTATTTTCTGTGAATTAAGACATTTGCAGCAGCCTGGCAGGGACACAGCACCATTACTTATGGGGCTGGAGGTTGTAAGTAAATGAAATCTAAATAATTTACACAAATACAAAAATAAAAAGGTTATTCAGGTCAGTGAAAGCCACTCCAGGCATAGATTTGCCTGGATGTAAATTCCCAGCTATGCTGTAGCTGGAACTGGGCTTTGCAGGAGCCCAGGAGATGTGGATGCCAAGAGCTCTCTTCTCCATCAATGTATTTGCAATTAACAATTCAATTCCAGTTCCAAACATCCCCCAGAGCCCTCTGAATTCCAGCAGTGCCACCCTACAATGATTTTATCTGGATGAGGCTTCCCTCTGCAGCACCATTCACCCCAAGGAAGAACCAGGTGGTGCAGAGGAGGGAGGAAAAGGGGTGAGGGGCTGGGAAACACTCCCTGATTTTGCCAAGCCAGCAGGAAGGGCACAGTGGCTCCCAGTGCTGCTGACAGTGATGCTGGCCAGCATTCCTGCTGCTTCCCATCCTGCTGAGGCTGCCCTGTTACTGGGGGATCTCGTGGGCACGTTCTCACCCCCTCTCTCCAGCTCCAGCTGCTCCATAAAGAATAGCTCCCTGTTTTCCTGCCAGCCCCACGTGTGAGCACAGTCCTGTCCAGTGCCAGAAAAACACAACACCCAACCCTCTCGTGCACCAGAGCCAAGAGGATTCAGGCTGGGGATCCAGGCTGAAAGCCCAAGGCTGAGGGCTCCAGACGGTGCTGCGTGATCCACATCTCACATCCAAGGCAGGAGCTCACCCAGCCTCCAGCTCCCTGTGCCTCCCCAGCACCTCCCTGGGATTGGCAGGGAGGGGGAAATCAAGGAAAGGGTAAAAAACCCCCACCCCACACTCCAAAGGTGCAGAGATTGTTTTCATCTGAGCTTGGCTCCTTTCTTAAGAGCCCTAAGCAGGGGGGTTTACCAGAACCAGGTTTGGGTACTTGCAAAACCAGTTCTAGAGCTGATCCTGACACCTAAGACCAGTAAAAGCAAAATTCACAGCTTCAGGGCATCCTGAGAATCATCTCCAAGTTCATTGTCTCACCAGCACTGAGGGGAAGAGCTCGTTTCTATCCAGGAATTAAAATGTCACTTGAGCAAGAAGAAAGGAAATGACAAATATTGGAGGGGGAGGAGAGCAGGTACAGCCTGGGGACACAGCTAAGACAGAGAAAACAGCTGGGAGCATCCCTGAAAACACAAAGGATTTGGTTTGGCAAAAGGCAGCCTCGAGGAGATGGAATTTTCAGAGTCACAATGTCCCAATTTGCTGCTTTTGCCAAAGCTGCAGAGCAGGGGGTTTCTGCCCTCACCACCACCACAGAGCAGCAGCAGCATCCCCACCAGCCCTGGGGACACAGGAGCTGTGCCAGCCCCCTGGGGGCATTCCTGGAGCCTGGCTGAGCAGGGCTGGGGGACAGCCCCTCCCTACCTTTTTGTTGTCCACCACTTTGTGGATGTAGATGGTGGCCTGGGTGTACTCGCGCAGGTCCCGCTGCTGCTGGCACAGGAGCCCTTCCCGGCACTCGGGGCACAGCTCTGGGCAAACACCAAGGAGAAAACAGAGAACAGCTCACTGCTGCAGCCCCTCAGAGTCCCAGGGCAGGGCCCTCACTGCTAACTGACAGTAACCACATTAAATCCCAGAGTGGCTGGGCTGGAAGAGACCTTTAGGATCTCATCCACCCCCTGCCAGGGGCAGGGACACCTTCCATTATTCCAGATTGCTCCAGGCCTTGGACACTTCCAGGGATCTAGGGGCAGCCACAGCTTCTCTGGGCACCCTGTGCTGGGGCTTCCCCACCCTCACAGCCAAGAATTTCTCTGCAATACCCTATCTAACCCCACCCTCTGGCAGTGGGGTGGGGTTAGATGGGGGTATTGACAGTGGGAAGCCATTTCCTGTGTCTCCTCCCTCAAAGCCCTCATCCCACATCCCTCTCCAGCTCTCCTGGAGCCCCTTTACACCCTGGAAGGGGCTCTGAGGTCTCCCTGGAGCCTTCTCTTCTCCAGACTGAGCACCCCCAGCTCTCCCAGCCTGGCTCCAGAGCAGAGAGGCTCCAGCCTCCGGACTCGCTCCAGTGGCTCCACATCCTTCCTGTGCTTTAGACTCCAGGGCTGTTCACAGCACTGCAGGGGGGACCCTGCCAAACTCTGTGTTTCCCAGTGACCCCCTGGGACAGAAGTTGCCAGCCCTGGGAGCCCTTGCCAGGGTCACTCACGGGGCTCGGAGGCGTAGCGGGCGCCCTCGGCCGTCTGGGTCCGGGTGATTTTGATGACGTGATCCACGACAAAGAGCTTTTGGATCCTCTCCCACTCACTGGGCCATATCAGAGCTATACTGTGCAAAGGAACAGGCAGGTGCTTTATGACATTGGAAAAGCCAAGCCCTAAACTCACAAAAAATCCCTCCCCTCTTTTGGCTTGTTGGTCTGTCAGTGAAGAAAAACTGTAAAATCCATCCAAAATGCAGCTACACAGGAGGGCTGTACAGCCAGATAACAGCAGCCTGTGATTAGTGACACTGCTGTGCTCCCGTCGTGCCAGAGGGAGGGATGGAGGAGGAAAGGAGTGGAAGATTTCCTACTTTTAGTGCTGCATCACTGCAGAAGCAAGGCTGTGGAGCATGAAGTCCAGCCCTGCAGCCAGCACTCCGGGGGGGAAAAGGCTCATGGAAAGCAAATTGTAAGGAAGCAGAATGTTTCTGCATCCTGGCCAAATCTACAGTGGTTATTGTCAGGAACAAACCAAGCTGAAGGAAGCTCTATTTTCCTGACCCTGCATCCTTGGATAGTTTAAGTCTTGCCTTGCAGGAAGGCTGAGGTGGCTCTGAGAAAGCCTTGGTGTTAATTTTGAGGGAAAGGATTACTCCTCATCTTGCTGTAGTTCAGCAGCAGGAGCATTCCTTTGGGAATGTTCTCCCGATGCTCCTGGCAAAAGAAAAGTGTGTGAAGAGAAGGAACTCACTGTTTGGAGTCTTCTTTGGTCATGGAAGCAAAGGTGAACATGAGCCCCCCGTGGGGACAGAGCAGGACACTGTTGGCTATGGAGGACACGGGGCTGCAGCGCGTCGGCCTCCTGCAAAAGGAAAGAGGTTTGGAAAGCTGGATCAGGTTATCCCACCAAAACCCCCACAATTCTTCAGGAAAACAGGAAGAAATCACAGGTGAGTATTTACACAAGGCATTCCAACAAGGAACAGTAACTATGAGTGATGAGGAAATCAGATCTGCGTTCCTCTGCGGTGCAGAATGACTCTGACCAGCAGAGATTTCCATCTCCAGCCCCAGCGGTGACCTCTGGGATACAGCTCCAGACAGATGAAAAAACTAATCAGGTTACCAGCTTATCTGACCATCTGGTTAACACACAGCAAACAAGGAAATTCAGTGTCTTACACTGCATTACAATGCATACAAGTCCTGCAAAAACCAGCTTCATAGTTTCCATGAGATCACTGTGCTGCCAGTCAGAAGCAAAATATCTACAGCCCCCAAAATAAGAGATAAAAAGCACCAAAACCCTCCAGCCAAGTTACCTGACAAATTTCCTCCATTCTTCTACAAAGAACTGTGAAACAATATACAGCTCATCCGTCTCCTGGGGGAAAAGAGGAGGGAAAAGGATCTTTTTAATGAACCCAACAATGACTGTTGGGTTTTTCGGCAGCGCTCGCTCCCTTCGAGACCTCGGTGCTGCTTTACCATGACAACTCCATCCAAGTGGGCTGAGAAAGCCAAGCAAAATAATTTGGGATCAGGTACTAAGCACTGCCACTGCTAATCTTGTGTTTATTATGAAGTTACTTGAGCTTTTGATCCAATTACTTTTAATTCCCAGCGGGAAAGGGCATTTCCCTGGAGCAGCCAGGACTCCCCAGTGTGGTTCCTCTTGCTGGGTACTCAGTGTTCAAAGCTGGTGAACCCCTCACTCCCACAGGCATGGGGTGAGACTACCCCAACATCCCTCAATTGCTTCCAACATCAAAATCCACAAGTTTTTCCTTTTGGTAGCAGCAGGGATACAAAACCACAGCTGTGCACCAAATGAGACAGCGTTTTTGGGATAATCTGTGGGTTTTTGTCCCAATCTTCCTTTAAATTGTTTGTTTCTGGGCAAGAAACCACCCAGCCCCCAAGAGCTCGGTGACAAAATTACTTCCATATTCTCCTTTATCCTCACCCCCTACCAAAAGACAGAAATAAGGGCTTGTTCCATCTTTCTGTAGGAAAAACTCAGCATACCCAAGGAATATATATACACACAAACATACATACATACATACATACATATATATATATGTGTGTGTGTGTGTATATATATATATATATACGCTTTTTAATTTCCCTTCATGTCTTGATTTCTGCTGGTTTTCCTCCCCAAACCTCAACTTCTTTGTATCAGTAGAACTCCAAAGGCCTGAGGGGAAGATCCTCAGCTCTCTTCTAGGAGGCTGCCTTGGGAAATTAAAAGGGAAAGGAGGATAAAAAGGGAAAGAAGGATCTAATCCTGCTGGTGGAGACCCTTCTATGTCTGACCCACAGTGATGAGCTCCAACTTTCTCCAGCTCCAAAAGCAAATCCAATCAGATACAGCCTTAACCACCTACACTGGCAGGACCTGGAGCTCTCCAGCTCAGCATGAAAGGAAAACTCCTTTTAAACCATTTTGGGTCTCCTTGGTTCTGAGCCATGGATCTGTGTTGCCTCAGTTTTTATTCCCAGCTGGAGCAGCGAGGGATGGAGGCAGACACCTGCCAATGCACCTTGGCAGGATTGTAGAGGCAGCCATTAATCAGCACCATGAGACTCCCAGGAGCCAAGGACTGGAGCCAACAGCTCATTCTGGGCACCTCAAACCCCTAAAAAATCCTGGAGGGGCTGCCAGGAGAGGGTTTGCACAGCCATTGCTGCTCTTTGGAGGGCTTCAGCATTTTGGAAAGCTCCCTGAGCTTTTGGGACTCAGGATGATGCTGGAACACACCTGAATTTTGCCCAAGGTGGTGGTGGGGTGAAGCTCAGGTGTGTTCCAGCATCCTCCTGCACAGGAAGGCTGATGGAGAGCTGTGGGAAGTGCCTGTGCTGTTTCCTCCTTCCAGGGACGGACACAACCATGACAGCAACATTGTCACTGTCCTCTCCCTGACTGCAGGCCAGCCCCAGCTCCCCTGGCACAGCAGCCATTCCCCTGACACTGCAGGGCTTGGTGCCAGCACAGCTAATCCAGGGAAGTCACACCTCAGCACAGCACCCCTGACAGCTCTGCTGGCACACACAGAGTGAATGGTTATGGAATGGTTGGGGATCTCCTTCCACCATCCCAGGTGCTCCAAGCCCATCCAGCCTGGCCCTGGGCACTTCCAGGGACGGGGCAGCCACAGCTGCTCTGGGCAGGAGAGGGATTAAAGCCAACAAAAACCTCTCCAAGCTTGGCTGCATCCCCTGATCCCCCTCCTGATCCCTACCTGAGGCCAGCTGCCCAGGCAAGGCCTGCATTTATCATGGAACAGGTTCTGCAGAGAAGTCTTCTGCTCACTGGCCATCATCTTATGCAGAGCTTCATTCTCCTCCCCTTCACGCTCCAAAATCTGCAGGAAACAGTTAATTACATCTCAGCTCCCACTAAAGGTGACTTTATTCTCCTCCATGGCACAGGGTTGTGTTAAAAAGGAAAACCAGAAATACAACCAGTATTTACAGTCAACAAAAAGGGAGTATTTGGCAAATACCTTGCACTGGGAGCAGCACTCTTTGTTATTTGGGAATTCGGGGGCTTTTGGAAAATATTGCTTGAGTTTCTCCCAGGCTTCCTTGGAAACCACCCTCCGTTCATTTTCTGAGATGCACAGGTCACCTGCAGGGAGAGAATCAAGGAAAGGCTTTGATCACAACATGCTCAGGGATGTTTTGCAGCCCTTGATTGAAGAGATTACAAGGAACAAATGTGGGGAAGAAATCCACACCACGTCAGCAAAAACCACTAAAGTCACCTTCAACTCCTTCCTTTAGACAGAGAATAATAATAATATGACTTTAATTTATAAAAATGCTCTTTAGATTTCCAAGACCATGGCCTAAGCAGCTGATCAAACACAAGGAGGGATGTGGGGAACAGCCAGAGGGCACAGGGCTGACCCTGGCTATCCACAGCTACATCCTGATGGTGACACCACTGCTGAGCCCCAGGGTAATAACCCTGTGCTCCATGAAACCAGGTGCCTTCCACATCCTTGAAAACCCCAAACTCCCACTGTAGAACCTCAACACAGTTTCATGTGCCTTATCCAAGCACCTGAAAATGTGAAAAGGGCAGATTTTGCACCCTGAATCTACTCTGGGGAATAACTGGACGTGAAGATACCAAGTAAGATTTACCAGCTACCCCCCAGAACACTTATTTATCCATGAGGATTATTTATCCTGGTATCAGATTATCTATCCTGATGCTCAGGCAGCTCCAAGAGCCCAAGAAGGATTTCCAGGAGCCATTTGTGGCTGCAGTGTCAGGGGTGGAAGCAGGAGGCACACTCAGGCACTGGGACACCATGTGCACAAGGACAACACGTGCTAAATAAAGGATAAACAAGGCTTGGAAAAACGGGAGAAGGCTCTGGGATCTGACCAGCTGCCCACTCACAGGGCTGCTGATGGCCAAGGGGAAAACACAAGCTCATCTCCCTTGGAGACAGCAGCTGGGAAGTCTCTGTGCAGGGAGGAACTCGGGGAGCAGCCCTTGCGACACCGGGATGCGAAGAGGATTTGGGAATATCAGTGAAGAGGGAAGGAAAACAGCAACTGTGCTGTCCAAAGGCCACAATCCCTTATTATCTGCTTTTCTATAGCCTGGAGAGCTGCAGAGACAGGAGAGGAACTCCTTCCTCCCCACCCTCAGGCAGCTCTTTAACATGACAAGCAGCTCCTCAGGCCCACGACTCCCTCCAGCCCTGCCTGGAATTTGGCCAGCCCTGAAGAGGAAAAAATAGCAAAGCTCCCCTCCTGCTTTTCCTCTAATAAACAAAGGTCAGGCCTCGGTGCAGCACTTGGCCACTTGAGCTTCATCCAACAAGGCCAAATGGCTCCAGAGGCTGGCCCAGGATGCTGCCCAGAGCCAGCAAGGATGGGCAAAGAAAGGAGTTTGTAAAAATAAGTGCCTCCACACCACATGATTAATGAAAACAGATTAATACTGTGAGTGAAAGAGGTGGAAAAATCAGCTGTGGGTCTGCAGGGCACAAGTGTTTTGCCATCTGGAAGATGAACCCAAGCACTGCTGACCCTGCTTCCCACTCCCACCATGCAGGGACATGTTTTGGGCACGGACATCAAAGAAGGCTTAACTTGGTATCTGGAAAAAATTCCCTGGGATCAGGCAGCTACTGGAGAGCGAGGAATTGCAGCAGGGATGCAGAGGGAGCTGTGAAGGGAACGCCCGGGTGGCATTCCTGGAGGCCAGCCAGCCCTCCCAGATCCAGCACAGCCTTTTCCAAAGCCTACCATGGAGGCAGGAACCTCCTCCACCACAAAATTAAGGCCGTAGGAACAAGACTAGAGATTTGCTGATCCACTGCAGAGGGAGTTTTTCAAGGTGGAAAGCTTGTTTTCCATGAGTAATCAGAGGTTAACTCAAGACAACAAAACCTGCCCTGCCAGCAGCCCTCTTATTTAGTATTATTTATTCTGCTATGACCCCAAGTCATAGATCAACCAGCAATTTAACACCATACATTTTCCAAAGGCCTATTGGCCTATTTTTTTATCGTGTCTGGCTCCCTAAATGTTCCATCCCCACGCTCCATGCTTTTATTGAACAGCAGCAGCCCCGAGGCAAAGGGAAATGCAGCGTTCAAGGCACTGAGTAACAGCTAAAATCGTGACAAAGTGCTTAAACACTCTGCTTGAAAATGAGATTTCTCAAGCTTTACTCCAGGTTCTTGACTACCTCTGATGACAGGAGATGTGTGGCTAATTTATGCCATTTTTCCTTCAGTTTGAGGTAAGATGGAGCCTCCCCACAAACCGATGCCTACAAAGAGGAGCTTAAGTAAAACTGGGTTTTATGGCTGGGAACACAAGTGAGATTTATAAAGTGAGATTAAAACAACAGGGTAGCCAAGGATGCAGCTAATGAGGCATCACTTTCAAAACAACTGATAGGAGGTCAAAACCTTCTGTAAACAAACACCAAAGCACAGCAGGCTGGGAAATCGATATCCAGGAGTGGTCCTGGCCCAGGTGCTGGGTGAGTGCTCCTGTTTTAATGCAATCCAGGATGTTAGACAGGTACTGTCAGCTCCCACCTGCACTGATTTACATCACCTCTTCCTCTCTGACTACTTTTAGAGCTTCCAAATGGCTGCAGCAGAGCTTTGGTGCTGCCCATGCAAGGATGGGAAGCTCAGCATCTGACAGCTCTGCTGAGTCCTTACAGAGTCTGCCTGCAAGGGAAACTTTTGAGGCAAGAAACATCAGGAAAATGAGAATTAAGCACACTTGGGCAGTGACTCCTCAAGCTGGCCACTGCTGGAGCAAAGGCTACAAGGTTAATGTGGGCAGCAGTGGGCAACAACGGGGATATTCAGCTCCATCCCCCGGAGAGACTCACCATGTGGGCAAACGATGTCTTCATTAAAATTTAACTCCTCTTCCTCCTCCCTCTTCTCTTCATTTGATTCATCTAATTAAAAAAAAAAAAATAATACAAGAGGATTGCACAGAGTTCCTCTACCAAGGAAAAATTCTTACAGGGAAAGGAGCACGGTCGCCTTTCAAATTACAGCAAACCCCCTCACCCAAGGGAAAATTTGGAAGGAAATTTGTTATTCTCCGATGTCTTGGCCTGTGGGCAGGCGGGATTACAGCCCCCAGGTCACGTAGGAGGGCTTTGAAGTGCATGGAGCACAAGCCAGGCCTTTGTGAGATTACAAAGGATGCATTTGTTAGGGCTGCAACACCGCAGGGGTTCCCTGCTCCCAGACATCTCCGAGTTTAACCTAAACACAAGCCTAGGTAAGAGCAAAAGGAGCAGAATTGCTGGCAAAATTCCTGATCTAAACCAGATGCTGCCTGACAAACTGAGGGGGAGCCTGCCAGGGGGCTGACAAGCCCTACATCAATCTCTAAATTAGTTAAAGTCAAGCGTTGGCCACTGAACGGAGCATCATCAAGACAATGACGTGTCAGCAAGAGCCTCTAATGAGCTTCCTAATGAGCAGCTTGGCTCGTGAGTAATTCAAATCCACTACTGGGAGTTGCAACCTGTTGTGAATCGAAGTCACGAAGAGTGGAATCCCAGAAATACCCTTTTCTCCATGAGTGCTCCTTATTGGGGTGCTGAGGTGCCCTCCAGCCCAAGATCAATGCCCTGAGCCATCATTCCCACTTCCATTCCAACAAGCTTCTTACCCAGTTCAAAGGAGCTCAAGGAAATATGATTTTCAACCATTTAAAGAGCAGAAGGCAAATAAAACCTCCATCTATCCTCATGATATGGGCACAGAATGGAGTGCACTTCATGATTTTTGATCCCAGGCTGTGTTTTCCCAGTGCTGCTGCATCAGCTGTGCTGTTTTATCCCTCAACCTTCACAATAAACATCATCATCATCCCTTCCCCAAGGTAATTTTCACGTTTCTTCCTTCCCTGTGCTCTCTCATTCAGAGAAAAGTGGATAAAAAGATCATGTGTCTGGGGTGGTAATTTCACACAGCTTTGTAAAACCACTTATCACCTCATCTCCCTCTCCAGCATGAAGATCACCCCGCAGTTTTCAAGATTACCAAAGAAAAAGCTCCTTAAATGAAGGCCTTTTTTTTTATTTATTATCCTTTCCTCCCTACTCATACAAGGGGAACAAAACAGCAACAGAAACCTCTGACGTGTTTTTTGTTAGGAGGGATAAGGCAGAGCTGGTAGCTCTCTACAGCAGCAGAAATTAGGAGGAAATCAGGAGTAAATACCTTTGTTTTGTGCATTTCCATTCATTTTTCCATTACTGTGCTCTGCATCTTCATCCTGCTCATTTAATTGCTCCAGAGCCAGCTGACGCCAGCTCCTCAAGGAGGCTTTTCCAACCCAAAACCCATCGGTCCTGCAGGGAGACAAACAAATGTGTGGCACCCCAAAACCACAGCTCCCTTCTTCAGAGCCCAAACAGGGGGAATCTTTAGGGAAAAGATGTTTAAACGCTTCTAAAAAGCATCTTTGGGACTTCCATACCCTTTGACTGTCATCTTCAGCAGGTTGGTGACGGTTTTGTAGTCCTCGTTCAGCTGGTTCTTCAGCCTCAGGATTCGACACCTTTCCACCACACAGTCCTTGCAAAGTGCTTTGACTGGGTGGGAGGGAAAAGAAAAACAGGTTTTTACATTATTAATTGCATGATTTATTGCACAGGTCGTTTCCTGCTGGTTTGAAGGCCCTCAGATAGGTGTGTACCAACTATCCTGCCTCAGGATGGGTGATTTCATGTGTAAATGAGGAAATCCTGGGGGTTACAGCCCCATCAGGCCACGTTTGAAGCTTAAAGAAGCATAAAATACTTCAAATGAGCTGTGATCTGTTCCACTGCTTCACAGATCTGCTCTCACAGCTCCGGCAGTCACAGGGAGCCAGGGCAGCCCAGCACCCAGCCACAGGAGGCAGGAAATGCCAGGAAATCAAGGAAAACAAACACCTGCATTGTGTGGCACTTTTGACAGCTCAACCCAGAAAATTCACTCTCCTGTAAGGCTGCCCTGGACCAAGGGATTGGAAATCCTTTAGCTGGGTGTGTGCTTAGATCTGCATCCTGGAGCAAGAGAAGGGAAGCAGCGTGTCCATCCATCCTTTTATCCATCTATCCCTCCCTCCCAGCCATACTCGACCCACAACCCTTCAGGCAATCTTCCACTTGACTAATAAACCTTGCCCTGTTTTTCCCCACAAAGGCTGCCTGCGTCACAAGCAGTTTCTTCCCTACAAGCTCCCAGTAGGAGCTGAGCTAATTTGGTCTCAGTGGGAGTTACTGAGCAACTTCCTAAAAGGAATGAAACCTGGGGCTTGATGAAGGGATGTCCAAAGCCTGGAGGGGCTGGGCTGACCCTGAAAAGCAGAATGGGTGGTAGATGCAGGAGCAGGCTAACAGGTAGTGCTTCCTTGGATGAGGTGACAGACAGGAAGGGATATTTTTGGCCTAATATTTCGTAAAACTCAGCCCACACATGAGCTGTGGGTGCTCAGAAATAATTGTCAAGAGTTTGGTGTGTTGCATGTGCAAGTTTTATTTTCTAGAATCGCCTTTAAACCTTCCAAGTATTATGTTTTTTAAGCCAAGTGCCCCATTCCTCCAGGAACAGCCCTTCCCAAAGCAGACCCTGTGATCACCCTAAATGGGTTTGGGAAATGGTAACAGAATTAAGTGGCATTTAAAAAAATCCCCTGGAAATAAGGCAGCACTAAAGCCATGCACTGAAATAAAGTTAGGATGATAAAGGATGGCTCAAAACAGGGCTGGGACCAGAACAAGGCTCCAGACCACAAGGCAGGAGGTGACTGGGAGGGGATGTTACCGTTGAGCCGGGGCCCTCCTCCATATCGCCGGTAGAAGAAATCGGCCACGTATTCTGATATCCTCTTCATCAGGGATATTTTATCAGGATGGAGTTTGCCATGGGAGCACAGGCAGGCTGTGTTATCAATAGGTTTGGGAGGAGTGGACTCATCCAGCCACTTCTGCAGCCATTCCAGAGAGATGAAGTCGTAAGGGGAACCTGTGAGGGGAGAAACCACAAAGAGAAACGAGACCATACATGTCAGCTCCAACACCAGGTGGTATTTTAAAATTACTCTTAAAAATTACCAATCACTGTTGATTAAATCTCTGAGGTACAGGTTTTCAAAGGTCTGATCCACTACTCCCACCCCATTCTGATCTCAGTGTCACAGATTTGGAAGACAGGAGCTTCGTGAGATTAAGATGTGCAGATCATTTTGGATTCAGCAATCAATATGCAACAGCTCCAAGGAGGAATGGGAGTAATTTCAAACCTTTTGGGGATTACTGGAGAGCAGTCGAGGAAAGGGGAAGATTTTCCTATCATCCATCAAGGGACTGATATAATATTTAAATCATGATCATACATTACAGGCTTTTTCTACAACAGAGACAGTTCACTGGGATAATTTGAAAATTAAAGGCAACAACAGCAGAGACGAAATCAGTGTTCCCCCTGTCCTTTGAGCACACAAATTTTTAGTGTCTCTTACAATTTTAGGTGAGAAAATTCTAAAATTTACAGTGCAAATGGAAACTTGCATAGTTTTTTTGCTGAAGCAGTGCAGCAGGTTTGCCCTTGTATGCTGAAAAAGAAATACAAAGCTGAGGTTCAGGAGCAGGTCAGTGCTTGTATGAGCAGGCTGGGGTGAAACCCCTGTATCTCAATACTGAGGCACAATATCACTACACATCTTCAGTGGATGACTGGGAATTTAGGAAGAAATTAGGAAGATTTCAAACCCATTCTGTGCTGCCACGAGGGCAGCTCTGAAACCGTGGGGAAATGAACCCGTTGGTGACATTTATAACTGAGCAAAAATCCTTCACGTTTCCTAGGAGGGAACAGCAGAGAAGCAAGAGAAAAATACAGGAGACAGGGAAACACTGTGTCTGCAGCTTGCACTGGAGCTCTGTGAAGCCTCTTCTCCTCCACAGCCTCAATCCAGGGTGTTTTCATCTTACGCAATGCCCGCCGCAGCCGTGACCTCCAGAGAATTGCATCGCTGTCAGAACCGGTTTGCTAGTTTGGGATGAAACTGCCTCCCCCAGAAAGGAGGGTTTTCTGGGGCAGGCTCCACAAAGCTGGCAGAAAACGTGTCTGCACAGCTGCAGAGACAGCCCCAAGCTCCACAGAGACAGGACCCGGAGCAGTGCTGGAATGACGCTGCCTCCAGCTGTGCTGGAAGTGCTGTGCCCATGATGTGCCAGCAGCAGGCAGAGGGTGCCTCAGGGCAAAGTTTCAGGTCCTGTCATCTCTAAATTGGGGCAGAAGAGCTTCACCTGCACTTGTAAAAATCAGATTTTTTTGAGATTTATTCCTCTGTCACATCAGAGCTGCCGAGAGCAAAGTCTTCTGTTCCTGCTGAGGAAAACCACACTGGAAGTGTGCTGCTGCTCCTTTTCACAGGTGACTCAGGGCAGGTTCATCCCTCCAGCACAGCTCTGATCTCACAGTGACATCTGAGTGCTGCTCAGGCTCACGGGGAGCTGTGACACCTTCCTGACACCTGCATTCCCAAACTGGAGAGGCAGATGCTTACAGGAACAGGAGTTGCTGCTGGGCTACTCCAATCTCATGGTGGACTCTGAGCATCATATAATAAAAGTTGAACAGTGAATTCTCTTACAGGCCACACAATTAAACCCACTTTTAAGTCTTCAATTGTAATTATTCTGAAGTTTTTAGGAGAGGTACATAGTGAAGACAAATTCTCAGGGCTGGATGGATAGAACAAGTTTTGTGGGAGATGGGTGAGAAAAACAAGGTGGGAAATAAAACTCAGTGTGCTGAGGCAACAAGACACAAGGAGAAAAAGCTTAACCCCAGTCTCCCTACAAAACTGAGACATGGAGCAGTGAAGCACTGGCAGGGATGGATCCAGTAATTTCCTGCTGGAGGTCAGGCATTCCTTAGCCTGTTACCTGCTGATGAATCGGGCTCACCAGCTCCCAAACCTGCTGTGAGCTGGCAATTTGGGAGCAGGCAGTTATTCCGCCTCGATGATCCTAACGAGCTGAGCTGCTCACCAGGCAGAAGAAAAGAGTCACAAAGCATGAGGCTGACGGATGGGGAAGGAGCAGGAGGGGAATTAGCGATGCCAGAGGCCACGAGAATGAGCAAAGAAAGGAGAAAAATAGGTTAAGGCAGGAAAAGAAGCAAGGGAAAACAAATGTAAGCATGCATGAAGCTCTCCCCTTGCAGAGGGCTGTGGGAATGCCTTCCAGCAAGGCCCCAGGAGTTGGGAGTTAGTCACAAATCATTGCTAAGCTTAACAGCTCTACTACAGCAATACTCCACAATGTCTTACAGACCAGCTTCGGCGGGTAACCTTTGGTAGAGCTCCTTCACCTCCTCGTGCTTGATCTTGCCTCTGGCCACGCTCTGTTTGCGCATCTCGGCCATTTCGTTGCACCACTCCTCAAACTTGCAGTTATCCCGCTCTACCAGCTCCTGCAGAAAAGCTGGGAAAGAAAAAAAAGCCAAAAAAACAGGAATTGAAGGGAAAAATGCCAGCTATGTTAATTACCATGGGTTATCTGGGGACAACAAACCTAAAAATTCCCTCCCGCAGCCTTGCTGGGTGAGGTCTTTCCCCAAGCCAAGCATGTGGATGTTGCCCTCTCTGATACTGACTGTTGCAAATGATTAAATGCAAAGTTTTGCACCCAAGAAAATAATTTACTTGGGGTTGGTTGCATTGTTAAGTGCAGCTCCTCTGTCCTTCCTCATCATTCCCGGGGGGAAACAAAAGCTTTTCACCCTCTGCATGCACCCAAAGCCTGTTATGACCTGTGATCCAGCAAGCTGCAAACCCAAGGGCAAAGAGCCCTCAGGAGATGGGAGATTAGCCAGGGCAGATCAACAGAAAGGTGAAGGAAATGGGGATTTTTGCTGCCACTGATGGAAAAACCCTGAACAAACCAAACCTCAGCAGGGAAAAAAGAAGATAAACCACTTCCCTCAGAGGGCTGGAGCGAGGGAGCAGTGAGGGAAGCTCTGCTTATCTGAGGCCTTTTCCTATTTAGAATTATTGTGAAGAGCTAAAATAGCTGCAAAAAGGTTAATTCTTGACCAAAATATCCACCTTGGGAGAATATCCAATATTACAGAATAACCAGCTTGACCTCCTTGAGATCAGAGCCAAGTTACGTCTCTCCACTGTCCCGGAAAAGCGGCTTTTTAACAGCATCAAAGCAAAATGCCTCAAATGTACAGTTCCATGAAACCTCCCCACAACCACAGAGCTCGACTGCTGCCCTTCACTCCCTGTTCCCTGGCAGGATTCCACGGGAAACAAAGGCAACCGCGGGGCTATGCAGGAATTTGGAGCTGGGTGGGGAGGTTTTTGTTGAGTTATTGTTTTGGGCAGAGGGGTAGGAGGAAAGGGAGAGCAAGAAAGCTCAGGAAACAGGCTGAAAATACAGATCCAGGCAGGAATTAGTGCTAATTCCTGAAGTTTTATGTCTTGGAGGGTGTGTTTTAAACAGGGGGGGCTTGGGAAAGGTTTGGGGTGTTATTAGAGGGGAATAAGGTGTATGATTTACCCCCTCTGCAGACACCCAAAGGGATCTGCCACCTCTGCTGTCCCCACTCTGCAGGAAATGAGGGAAGGGGAACACACCTCAACACCAGGAGCCTAATTAGTATTTCTAATCAAGGAGCAGCCTAACAGGAAACATGAAACCCACAGGCAAAGCCCACAGGGAGTTCTGGCACCCCCGTCATTCTAAAGCACAACACGAAGGCATTTGGCCCAAATTCCCACTGGGGGTTCAGAGCCTCTTTATTTTCATGTCATTTATTCCTGATGTGGCAAAGCTGAAGCAGTCACAGAGGGAACCTGACATCTGTCAGGATTATTCACCTCCTCGTGCCTTGCTGATGACATTTAACCACACTGCTCTCCTTCAGAATCCAAGCAGGATGGCACTGGTGAATCCCAGAGGGATGATCTCCTCCTGACCCCTTCCCAGCTTGACCAGTTGGTAACAAAGCAACGTGTGAGTGGGCACATGGGAGGGATTGGGAGTTTAATGTTAATTAAGTGCTGGGAAAACTCAGGGGTTTCACTGGTTAAGACATCAAGGTGCCACACAGTACCTTTGGGGCTCATGGCAAACAGTCAAAAATCATGGAATCCTGGAGTGCTGGGGAGGGACCTTGAAGATCATTTTTTTTCACCCAGGACACCTTCCACTATCCCCAGTTGCTTCAAGCCCCATCCAACCTGGCCCTGGGACACTTCCAGGGACCCAGGGGCAGCCACAGCTGCTCTGGGCACCCTGTGCCAGGGTCTGCCCACCCTCACAGCCAAGAATTCCTTCCCAATATCCCATCTGACCCTGCCCTTTGGCAGTGGGAAGCCATTCCCTCTTGTCCTGGCACTCCATCTCTTGTCCCAGTTCCCTCTCCAGCTCTCCTGGAGCCCCTTTAGGCCCTGCAAGGGGCTTTAAGATCTCCCTGGGGCCTTCTCCAGCCTGGAACCACAGCAGAAGGGCTCCAGGAACTTCCTAGCCCTAAATGGGTCTTCAAGCAAAATTCTGCCTCCAGGCCCACCTGCAGCATTGCAGGGACTCACCTGGCACCTGGACAGTGAGGAATGGCTGAGCAGAACCCCAGGACTCACCTGGCACCTGCACTGTGAGGGATGGAAGAGCAGGATCCCTGGGGACTCACCTGGCACCCGGACTGTGAAGGATGGAAAGGCAGGGCCCCAGGACTCACCTGGCCAGTGAGGGATGGTTGAGCAGCACCCCAGGACTCACCTGGTACCTACACAGTGAGGAATGGACAAGCAGGACCCCAGGACTCACCTGGCCAGTGAGGGATGGACAAGCAGGACCTCAAGGACTCACCCTGAGCAGGATCTCAGGGACTCACCTGGCACCTGCACTGTGGGGGATGAAACAAGCAGAACCCCAGGGACTCACCTGGCACCTGCACAATGAGGGATGGCTGAGCAGCACCCCAGGGACTCACCTGGACTGTGAAGGATGGAAGAGCAGGGCCCCAGGATTCACTTGGCACCTGGACTGTGGGGGATGGACAAACAAGACCCCAGGGACTCACCTGGCACCTATACAGTGAGGGATGGAAGAGCAGTACCCCAGGACTCACCTGCACAGTGAGGGATGGCTGAGCGGGACCCCAGGACTCACCTGTACAGTGAAGGATGGACAAACAAGACCCCAGGACTCACCTGGCACCTGGACAGTGAGGAATGGACCAGCAGCACCCCAGGACTCACTTGCACAGTAAGGGATGGACAAGCAGGACCCCAGGACTCACCTGGACAGTGAGGGATGGACAAACAAGACCCCAGGACTCACCTGGCACCTACACAGTGAGGGACGGACAAGCAGCACCCCAGGACTCACCTGCACAGTGAAGGATGGACAAACAAGACCCCAGGACTCGCCTGGCACTTGCACAGTGAGGAATGGACCAGCAGCACCCCAGGACTCAATTCACAGTGAGGGATGGACAAGCAGGACCCCAGGACTCACCTGGCACCTGCACAGTGAGGGATGGCTGAGCAGCACCCCAGGACTCACCTGCACAGTGAAGGATGGACAAGCAGCACCCCAGGACTCACTTGCACAGTGAAGGATGGACAAACAAGACCCAGGACTCACCTGGCACCTGCACAGTGAGGGATTTCTCCCGGGCCTGCAGCCTGTACACCAGCATGTAGGCGTTGCGGGAGCAGTGCGTGCCCTTGCCGCACTTGGGCTTACGGCTCTGGGATTTCGATGGCTCCGCTGTGGGAACAAAAGGCACAGCCTCAGCAACACCCCAGCTCCTTCCCTGGCCTTCCATTAACGGGATGAGTGTGCCACCCAGCCAGTTTCTCTGTGCCAGGCCTCTGTGCCAAGCACTGGGCTTGGCACAGCTCAAAATTGTATCCCAAAGAAAGCCCCAAATCTCTCCAGCCTTTCTGGGTAAATCAAAGGGACTAAATTTAGGAGCCTGTTCTGAACCTCCCTTCTCAAGAGCCTTTCTTCTCTCCCCAGTGGAACTTCTCTGAGCCAAAAGCCACTCTTGGAAAAACATCCTTTCTCCCTTTTTGCCTCTTGTTCTGCTGTCCTGACTCCAAAGAAAAGAGTCAAATCCTCAGGGAAGAAAATCGTATTTACAGGTGATGGTGGATATGAAAAAAAACACAGCAAAGCTTTTAGGAAGCCAAGAGCCATGGAAAGGGTTGTTTTTGAGCAGCTGCTGGGGGATGTAAAGTTGTGTTGCAAGAGCTGCTTTTTCCAGATGGATTCTCAGGCAAGGAAAACACTTATCTACAGCTGCAGCTTCAAAAATCAAACCATTCAAAAGAAAGAAAAAAATTAAAGGAACAATATTCCAGAAATTGAACTCTAAGTGGGCCACTGAATTATTAAGCTTCTTTCCCTCAAATTCTGAAAAAATTCATGTGCCTTTCCCCCCCCACCATCCAGAGGACTTCCCAGACTCTATTTATTTGCATTTTATCCAAGAATTTTTGGAATTGTTCCCATCTGCATGGCCAAGACTCTCCCCCCGACAGACCTTCAGTTTATGTTACTGACCTTCTCCTGCTGTTACATGTATTTGTAACAAAGAAAGGTCTCAGTTTTGCCTGGAACAGGCAAATTACATCAAAACTTGATACAAAAATTGAGCTCCCAGTTTAAAGAGGCTCCTAAACACAACTTTACTTCTATTTTCTAAACGGCCTTGAATTGAAATACAAGAAATAAGAACATTTACAGTTAAGCATGAAACTATAAAATTGAGGTCACAGCAGTTTACTTGCACTTCCTTTGTTGCACTGGGTGAGTGGGGAGGGTAAAAACAAAGGCAGAGCTGCCGTGGGTGCTGCTCAGGGCTCAGTTTCCCTGAGCACCACTAGATGTCCGGCCAGCTCCAGCCTGGGCCGGCAGCGAGCAGAGGAAGGAATGTCCCCATTCCAAGGGGAGTGGCACAGAGTGGTGGCACAGGCAGGATCATGGACTCACCAAGGCTGGAAAAGCCCTCCAAGATGATCAAAGCCACCCATTAACCCAGCAGTGCCAGGCTCAGCACTAACCTGTCCCCAGGTGCCACTGTCACACACTTTTTGAACACCTGCAGGGATGGTGACTCTACCACTGCCCTGCACAGCCTCCTCCAATGCCTGACTACACCTTCCACGAAGGATTTTTCCAAATATCCAATCTAAATCTCCCCTGGCCCAGCCTGAGGCCATTCCCTCTGCTCCTGTCCCTGTTCCCTGGGAGCAGAGCCTGATCCCCCCCTGGCTGTCCCCTCCTGTCAGGAGCTGTGCAGAGCCACAACGGCCCCCTGAGCCTCCTTTGCTCCAGGCTGAGCCCCTTCCCAGCTCCCTCAGCTGCTCCTCAGAAGTTCTCCAGACTCTTTTTCTTGTGCTCCAGACTCTTCCTCAGCTCCACTGCCCATTCTCTGTACACATTCCAGCACCTCAAGAAGCATCATGGGGGTGAGAATGAGGAAATGGGAGAAGGCTTAAGGGAGCACTTAATCTGCAGGGTTTTTTTTCCTCTAAAGATGCCTTAAAGACAAACAACATTCCATAAATTCTAACCACAGCAAAGCATCCTGGTGGGTAACAGGATTCCTGGGAATGGATTGCTTGCACTGCAAGTGAATTTCTTCATAATTTCCCTGGCTTTCCCCGCTGTGAGCACCTGCACTAGAGAACACTGAGCCACTACAAAACCATCTCAACTCCAAAACGAGCTGCTCTTATTTACTGACTGCAGAGTAAGAAATTCACATCCTCAGCCCAAGCTTTCCAAGAAATCTCCAAGAAATTCTCCAGTCTAGGAACACAGTGATATGGGCAGGACATGACGAGACAGTAAAACAGAAAAGAACCAAGGAAAAAGCTCAGAGTAAAAAGGCAGTTTTAGCTTCCAAGTTGTTATTTGGATCAAAACCTTTTTTACTGCCTCCAAGTAAAACACCTCAGTGGAAACAGAACCATAATGTGTTAAGGAAAACTGAAAGCATTCTCCTTATCTGTTCCAAGGAAGTGGCAGCCGCCTGTTGCTCCCTGATAGGAACCCTCTGCCCGTGTTATCAGCATCTTATCTGCCATGTGGCAGCCAGAAAAATACTAGAGCAGCTGATCACGAGGTGTAAACACTCACACGGGGCTGAAACAAGCAAATCTGGCTGCAATCACCAGGATTGCTGTTTCCCACGTTCCTCCAAGTCCCTTACGCTGCATCTGGGGACACCAGTGCTTGTGGTAGAAACAGTTACTTTAACAACTGAAAGGTTTTACCTAAATCTTCCTCAATTCCCAGCTGGAGTTTCTTCCCCTCCATCTTCTCGATGTCCTCATCGTTGAACTTGTACCACTCTCCTGTCTGTGGGTCCTTCACGTGGGCGATGTAGTGGCCGGAGTAGGCGCTGACCCCGCGGTGTATGAGCACAGCGCTCAGCTCGTACACGTACACCCCGTCTGCAAGGCAGGCACACTCACACACAGCTCTGCAGCCAGCAGCACTCACCCTTCCTGCCCCACAACCTCGTGTTTCCACCAGCCAGCAAAGCCTGCACTCCAACTCACAGCGCTTCAGGACATTGCTAAGAGGGTTGTGGCTCAGTAACAGGGATGTTGTGTGAAATACGGGCTTCAAACAAGTCTGGACAGAATTTGCAATCAAAAATTGAGAGGAATTCAATTAAAAATTGAGAGGATTTAAATCAAAATTTGAGAGGAATTAAATCAAAAATTGAGAGGAATTCAATCCAAAATGGAGAGGAATTCAATCAAAAATTGAGAGGAATTCAATCCAAAATGGAGAGGAATTTAATCAAAAATTGAGAGGAATTCAATTAAAAATTGAGAGGAATTCAATCAAAATTCGAGAGGAATTCAATCAAAATTCGAGAGGAATTCAATCCAAAATGGAGAGGTATTCAATCAAAAATTGAGAGTAATTCGATTAAAAATTGAGAGTAATTCAATCAAAATTTGAGAGGAATTAAATCAAAAACGGAGAGGAATTCAATCAAAAACGGAGAGGAATTCAATCAAAAACGGAGAGGAATTCAATCAAAAACGGAGAGGAATTCAATCAAAATTCAAGAGGAATTCAACCAAAATTCGAGAGGAATTCAACCAAAATTCGAGAGGAATTCAACCAAAATTCGAGAGGAATTCAACCAAAATTCGAGAGGAATTCAACCAAAATTCGAGAGGAATCACAGAATCCCAGAATGGTTTGGGCTCGAAGAGACTTTAAGTCCCATCCTGCTCCACCTCTCTGCCATGGACAGGGACATTTTCCACTATTCCAGGCTGCTCCAACCTGGCCTTGGACACTTCCAGGGATCCAGGGGCAGCCACAGCTTCTCTGAGCAACCTGTGCATCATCACCCTCACAGGGAGGAATTTCCTCCTAAACAGAATTAGAGGAGATCTGCCAAGAAGCAATGGGCAAAGATAACAAAAAACTGCCCCAAACTCACTTTTTTGCTCCATGAAAGGCTCCATGTCCAGCAGCTCTGAGAAGCCAATGTAGGTGTTCAGCTTCTTCTTGTGGCCAGTTTGTCTGTGAGGAGGCAAAGCTGTGGCTCAGGGCACAGCAACAACAGCTCCCATCCCAGAACACCTCCCTTGAAGCCCTGAGCACCCCTTGAGAGGCTCAGACACCTCAAATTAAAGCAGGAAGAGCAGGGCAGTGACTTCCCCAAGAGCTTCCAGGGTGTTCCCACTCACCTGTCAAACACGAAGCGCATGAGCTGCAGATTGAGGGTGCAGGGCAGGCTGAGCAGCCGGATCTTCCTCGTGGCGTTTTGCTTGCTCTGACAAGTCTCACAAAAATAACGATTGTCCCCTTCTAATTTTTCCTCCTGAGTGTGGAGAGGCAGAGGGAAACATGTCAGCACTGAAAAGTCAATTGAGCTACTCAACAGCTGGAGAATGAGAAGCACTAAAGTTATTTTAACTATTTAAGTCTCTTCTCAGCTGCTGCACAAATTTTTCTGAGTTAAAGACACACTAATGACTGCACTTTACAGCATGGCCATAGCAGGCTGCTCTCACTTTAAGGCAAATTTTAGCCTGAATCAAGCCCCATTCCAAGTTCTCAAGTCTCTTACTCTTGGCTCCTCGCTTGACTGAGTTGGTTTATACCAAAGAAAATAATTAAATCACCCCTTTTACGAGTTCACATGGACCCAGTTAATGTAAAGCCACATTTTAGCCTGGAAATTACAACCCTCTCTGCTCAGCCACCCAAAATCACCCTGCAGGAGTCACTCACTGCCTAAGCAGATCCAAGGGCAGGGTTAGGCCAGAGGAAAATTCCAACCCCTCTAAAAACGTCACAGGGCTGTTTTGTGTGAAGGAGGAGCAGACAAATGTCAAGTTCTCCAGTTCAGGAATTCAATCTGTGCACCCAAACCAGTTTTTTTTCGTAGCAGACCTTCCAGGCAGAGCAACTGGTTTGGCTGAGTGCACCAGCAAGCAAGGAGCTCAAGGAAGGGGTTCAGGTCAGGTCTGTCCTAAATAGTTGGAGTGGAATCCACACCTTAGTGTGCCAGAGCTGAACTTCATATGCAGAGAAATTTTCAAGCTGAATTGAGGGCACTTGCAGCTGTTCCTGCAGCTATTCCCAGCACTCCCTGGTACTTCTGAGAGCACATTTTTCAGCAGGGAATGTCTCCTGTTGCTATGCAGATGAGCACTGACACAGAAAACATGGAAAGCAGCCGTTCTCCCAGTGCTATCCGTGACAAAGCAGGCAGAGACTTTTCCCTAACTTTCCTGGCAAAGTATTTTAACTAAAAATGCAACTTCCAAGTGCTTTTTAAAGCCATAACAGGAGCATGTGATATCACAGAGCTATTCCTTGCTCTGTGCTTCAATCCTAATTTTTTGGGTCTGCAGAAAAAAAAACATTTTCACTTGGATGGATCTCCCTGAGCCAAGTCAGTGGCTTCACCCCACCACCGACCTCGAAGGCTGTGAATTGGAGGAAGGAACTGAAATTCCTTGCTAAAAATAGCAGGATTCCAACCCCAACGAGCTCATACCTTGAGGAATTCTGTTATACAGTCTGTCAACTGCTTGTGTCCTTGGATGTTTAACTCCAGCTCGTAAAATTTAGACACCAGTTTAGATTCTCTGCCACACTGGTTGCAGCTGGGATGAGAGAGAAGACAAAAATATATCTGAGAATAGGTCAGGGCTCACACATTGGGGCTCCCAAGTCTTTAGAAAAATATTCTTTGTATAAAAGCAGGAGAAAAACTGAAGTCAGGGCTAAGGAGATTCACACCTCCACACCATAAAAACTCCAGGAGAAGGTTTAAACAGCTTAACAACACCTACCAGGACCTGTCACAACTTGCATGTACCATTTTATATCATTTTTAAGGTGAAATTCCCAGCTCTGAGAACACAGGAATGAAAATACAACACCCAGGATGCTGTTTTCTGGCTGCAGGACCTGCCACTCCATTAACTCACTTGCAGGTTTAGTTGGTAAATTCTCATTAAAGGAGTAAAAGCAGCTGGAGAACTGTCACAGCGACACCACACACACAGGAACAGGAAAGGAAAAGGTAAATATTTCCCAGAAAGTGTTTCTGCTGCAGCTTAACTGCCTGCTCTGGTTGCTAGGAGAGATCTTCCTCTCCTAAATCCTTTTAAAAATTTAAATATTTACAGAAAGGGTTTTCCCAAAATTATTCCTTACACTGTGACATAGGCATACTCTCCACAGAACTGCTTTTGCACAATGTTCCGGACATCTGGGTTTTTCTGTTTGGACAAAGTATCTTCCAGCAGGGACATGAACAGCTTGGAAAACTCCTGGGCATCCTGAAAAAGAAAACCAAGTTCATTAACAATCCACCACAGCACAATCCCAACCCTGTCACTAATTCACTGCTAATTACCCCGAGCCCTCCACACAGGCTGAGCTGAGGCTCCGTGCACGGCATGGAAAATAAAGACCAGGCAGGAGAACTGAGGAAAACAGAGGAATTTGGCTACAAGGAGTGTGAGGCCCTCGGTGTGGGAGCACAGCAGGAGCTGCCCTGGCTCCCTGCCAGCCCTGTTGGGGGCTTTGACTTCTGGCCCTGCTCCTCCCAGGATTCTGGAAGGGATAAAAACCCTCCTGTGGAGCTTTCGAGCCCCTTGATCCTTCTTTTTGCAGCTGTCCCTGCTCAGATCAGAGGTGAGAAGAGAAATGAAAACACCCCAAAAATGAGAAGCTGCCCTATGGGTGATCCCAGCAACGCTCCAGAGCTTCTCCACACCCATCTCAGGGTCCTTCTCTCCTGCCCTGGTTCTTCTCTTCCACAAATAAACAGGTTTTGGCTTCTCTCAGCTGCCCTTTGGTGTCCCTGGTCAGCTTCCTTCCTCTCCTGACCCTCCCAAGGAAACATTTGCCAGTGCTCTGCCCTTGCTCCAAAACCTGCCATTATCCCTCCAAGTGGATTTCCAAGCCCTGCCCCTCTCCCAGGCTCTCTGCAGCTGCAGCCCCACAGGGCCCTGCAGCACTCAGCCCCCACGTGCTGCCCTGGGATCCCGGCTGGCTCCTGCAGATCCACCTCCCCCTGAGGATCCCCTCACCCTTGGGAGGGCCTCCTCACCACCCAACCCCCTGGGGCAGCACCTGCAGGACCCTCACTGCAGCTCTGGCTCCCACCTGGCCCCATCCCATCATTCCTGGGCTCATCCCACCACTCCCCTGGCTCCTCCTGATCTGCACTTATCACTCCCTAGCCTCATTTCATTGCTCCATGGGCTCCTCCTTATATCCCTGTATTCATCCCATTGTTCCATGTTGTGTTCCTATCACTCCCTGGGCTCCTCCTGATCTCCCTATCTCCATCCCATTGCCCCTGGGCTCCTCTTTATCTCTGCATCATCATCCCATTGTTCCTTGTCCTGATCCCAGCACTCCCAGGGCTCCTCCTTGTCCCCCTGGCCCCATCCCATCACTCCCCATTCTCACTCCCTGGACTCCTCCTGATATCCTTGGCCTCATTCCATTGCTCCCTGGGATCCTTCTGATCTCCCTTTCTCCATCCCATTGCTCCCTGTCCCCATCACATCCCTCCTTGGACTCCTCATCTCCCTGGCCCCATCCCATCACTCCCCATTCTCACTCTCTGGACTCCTCCTGGTCTCCTTGGCCTCACTCCATTTCTCCTTAGCCCCATCCCATCATTCCCTGGGTTCCTCCTATCTCCCTGTCCTCATCCCTCCTTGGGACCTTCCTAATCTCCCTCTCTCCATCCCATTGCTCCCTGTTCTCCTCCTGATCTCCCTGTCCCCATCATTTCACTCCTTGGACTCCTCATCTCCCTGGCCTCATCCCATAGCTCTTTGGGACTCTCCTGATCTCCCTCTTTCCATCCCACTGCTGCCTGTTCTCCTCCTGATCTCCCTGGCCTCATCCCATAGCTCTTTGGGACTCTCCTGATCTCCCTCTCTCCATCCCACTGCTCCCTGCTCTCCTCATCTCCCTGGCCTCATCCCATCACTCCCTGGGTTCTCCCCTGGGCACTCCTGATGTCCTGGTCCCCTCCTGTTTCCCCCCTGCACTCTGCCAGGGGCCCACAGCCCCACCTCCCCCTTCATGTCTGCAGCCAGACCCAGCTGTGAGCTGCCCAGTGAGCACCCTGGGGTGATTCCCAGCTTCTGGAAGTGCCAGGAATCCCCTCCCACACACACCTGCTGCTGCCCCGTGTCCAGCCCCAGCGCCTTGACAAAGGCTGAGGGGTCGATGTAGCGCCGCTTGCTGTTCTGCAGCAGAGCAAACAGGTACTGCAGGTGCTCACAGATGGTCTGGGGCTCATAGTCTGGGAAAAACACAAGGCACAGCAGGAATTCAGGGTGAGAAGGGATCACTCCAAGTGTTTCACAACCACTAAAAGTGATGGGCTTAGAAGGAAAAGTAGTTTTGAGTTTTCAGAAAAATTGAAGTGGATCACATGGATGATGATAGCACATCCCAGCAGAAACTAAACAGAGAATAATTTAGGTTGGAAAAACCCTTAGGATCATCAAGTCCAACTGTAAATATTTACATTCTGCAACTTTCAGATAGGAGGGTGGAGCCAGGCTCTGTTCCCAGGGAACAAGGGACAGGATGAGAGGAAATGACCTTGAGTTGCAGCAGGAGAGGTCTAGGTAGGATATTAGGGAAAATTCCTCCATGGAAAGGGTGGGTCAGGCACTGGAACAGGCTGCTCAGGGTGGAGTTCCCATCCCTGGAAGTGCTCAAGAACTGTCTGGATGTGGCACGTGGGTAGGTGGGCTAATGCTGGGCTTGGCAGTGCTGAGGGAATGGTTGGACTGATAATCTTGGAGGAGTTTTCCAACCTTAGGGATTCCATGATTCCATCCTACAGTGCCCAACACAAGCTGTGAGTGAAGGGTTTACACAGTATGCACCAACTACCCCAAAAAACAGCTTCTTATTTACCACAGAAGCTGAAACATCATTTACACCCACCATGAAACAGCAGCAGAGCTGAGGTGGCTGTGCTGACCCAGAGCCTCCCCAAGAGCAGAAAAAACTGGGAGCCTTAATCCTGTGTGGGGCCCAAATTTCAGCCCTGACACAACACAGACCAGCCCCAGCACCACCACCAGCCCTGGCAAACAAGACCAAACCAAACCATCATTTCCAACCAGCTCAGATCCTTCTCATCTAGGACATCACCTGGATTAAGGTTGGTTCATTCCCAAAATGGAGATGATGGCTCCGAACCAACAATCCAGCATGGCACAAACTTCCTGGAGCCTCCACTCATGGGAATGGAAATTCCCATGAATTCTCCTGACCAGCCTAATGCCAAGGTGGGGTTTTAGGGAGGGAACAAACCCCTCTGTGCCTCTCACCTGTGTCCTTGGGCACGCTGTCCCCGCAGGCGCTGGGGCACAGGTAGAGCGCCTGCCGCAGCTCCAGGTTCAGGAACCACATCTGCAGGAAGGTGTTGACGTAGCACGTGGCACCCAGGTTGGTCAGGCCCACAAAGGCGTTCTGGGGGGCAGAAAAAGGGCCAGCTCAGGTCACCTGCCCTGTCCCCAGCGTGGTCCTGGCCCCCTGGGGGGGTTGGGTACCTTCTTGCGGCGCTCGCAGTTGGGGTCGTCGATGTTGTGGAAGCTGTTCTCATCAATCTCACCCAGCCACGCGTGCTCCCCGATGCCCACCAGGCAGTTGGGGTTCCCCCGGCAGTTCCTCCTGGGGAGCCAGACCCCAGCTGTCACCCCCATGTCCCCTGGGGGCTGGCAGGGTGACAGTTGGGGGGATAGGAGGAAGCACGTAATGTTGAATGGGATGAGATATGGAAAATGCCCCCCCACAAACAGTGGTCATGGGTGAGGAAGGAGGTGGAGAACCAGAGAAGTTTTTAGGTTAAGAAAAAAAAGGGGATTCCAGGACCAAGAGGATCTGCTGTATCTGAGAAGCCAGGCAGGGATAGGGCTTGCCTCAACTCCAGGGTGAGTGCTGTGCATCCAGGCAAGGAGACTGGTTCCCTTTAGCCCATTGGAATCCCCCATAAATGGGGAGTCAGGCATAGAGAGGTCCCTACAACCCCGGGGTGGGAATATTTCCTTACATCTGGGAAGCCAGGTAAGAAGAGAGGTTTCCTACGACCCCAAGGTTATCCTAAAAATGGGGAGGGACAAACAAGGACAGGGGCTCCCCACCAGCCCATGGGGGCTCCCCTAAATCTGAAGAGGTTAGCAACAATGGGTCCCCACAACAACAGGGTGGTGCCCTGTATCTGCTCGGGAGCCAGGCTGGCAGGAGGGTCTCCCACCACCGCAGGGGAGTTCCCCTACACCAGAGGAGCCAGAGAAGGAGAGGGGTTCCCCACAGCCCGGGGAGGGTCGGTCCCCTGTGTCTGAGCAGAGGGACAGAGGTTCCCCTCAGCCAAGGGAGTCCCCTATCCCTGGGGAGCCCCACAAGGACACACAGGGCGCTGAGGGCCCAGCCCCGGGGAATGGGGTCCCCCAGAAGAGAACACGGGGGAGCCTCCACCGACCCCGCGGGAGCTCGGCAGGGTTGGGGACCGCCCCGTGCCTCATGGCGGGAGAGAGCAGGGGCTCGGAGGGTTGTGTGCCCGGCCCGGCCCCGCGGTACCGGCAGGCGCCGCGCTGGCAGGGCTCCAGCCGGACGCGATAGGCCGCCTCGATGTGCTCCTGCGCCACCGCCTCGGGCGGCACCGTCTCGGTCCAGCGCCACGCCGCCTTCTCCAGCTGCAGCCGCGGCGCCATCGCTCCCGCCGGCGCCCCGGGGCTGCCCCGGCCCGGCGCGCTCCTTATCCCGCTCCTTGTCCTGCTCCTTGTCCCGCTCCTCGCCCCGGTCCCGGCCCGGTCCCGATCCCGCCCGGCCCCTCCCGCCGCCGTCAGGGCCGCTGACGCCACGAGCGCGACGCGGTGACGGCGCGAGGCGCTGACGCTATCGGGCCGCGACGCGCGGGGCTGGAGGCGGGGCTTTGTCATAGGGGCGTGGCTTGGGCGCCCCAGGTATGGGCTCCTGCGTGTCAGAGGCGGGGCTTGAGCCGTAGGGGGCGGGGCTTGTATAAGCAGTCGAGGGTGTAGCCTGTGCGCGAAAGGGGGCGGGGCTCGCTTGATAAGGGGAGAAACTGAGGCGGTGTGGGCGGCGCCTGTGATCAGGTGGGCGGTGCCTGTGGCCCTGTAGGCGGGGCCTGTGGCGCAGACCGCGCTGGGTCCCACCGTCCCCCCGCCATCCACACCGCTCCCCCAGAGCCCCCCAGCCCCGTACCCCCTCCAGCCCCCTCTGAGCCCCCCAGCCCCGCACCCCCCGCCAGGCCCCTCTGAGCCCCCCAGCCCTGCACCCCCGCCAGGCCCCTCTGAGCCCCCCAGCCCTGTACTCCCCTCTGAGCCCCCCAGCCCCGCACCCCCGCCAGCCCCCTCTGCACCCCTGTGCCATTCCCCGCAGCCGGTACTACAGCCCCCCACGCCATCGAAGCCCGGACCCCCTGATCTCCCACACCCCCAAACCATATCCCGTACCCCATACCGCACCCCCGCACCCCAATGCGAAAATCCTCCCTGTACCAGAACCTCCCGGACCCGCACACCTCTGCACCCCCTAAATCCTCCCACTGCATCCCCTCTCCTGTACCTCCACAGCCCCCCCAAACCATCTCGTTCACACCATGCCCCTGCAGCCGCCCTACATCCCCACCCCTCGCGCTCCCCATCCCATCACTCCCGTACCCCCATATCGGCACAGCCCCCCCAAACACGGCAGCCGCACTGGTTGTCTCTCCTTTAATAGCTGTCCCCGCGGGGGGTCCCCGCAGCACCCCGATTGTCCCTCGCGCCCCCACCCCGCCGCCACCCCGGGGGCCACCCAGGCGGCCCGGCCGCCCCGGCACTGTTTCGGGGGGCCGGTGGAAGGGGGGTGTAAACATTTTTGGGGGTCCCGGCCCCCCCCCAGAGTCACCCCGGGGCAGCGAAGCACCGTTTCCTCCTGGTGGTTTTTTTGGAAAAGAATAAACTTGGCCAAATTCCCCCCAAACTCTGTTTCGGGGGGGTTAGGAGGGGCAGGGGGGCACGGGGGAGCCCCCCAGGGCGCCGTGCCGGAGGTCGATGGGGTGTCGGGGGATGCCGGCGGACTCCAGCGCCAGTCCCCGCACGCAGCCCGAGATGCCGGAGCTGAACTTGCCGCCGGTCAGGGCGCGGGGGTCGGGGGCGCCGCCTGCGGGGGCACGGGAAGCGCTGGGCGGGGGCTCCGCTGGGCCCGCCCCCCTCCGGGCCGGGACACCTGGCCAGGTCTGTCTTGTGTCCCGCCAGGTGTCCCCACCCCATGTGCCACCACCCAGGTGCCCCATCCTGTGTCCATCCCACACCTCTCCCTGCCTCCCATCCTCTCTTCCACCCTGTGTCCATCCCGTGTCCCATCTCGTGTTCCACCTGGTGTCTTATCCCAAGTGTCATCCCATGCCCATCCGGTATCCCACCCCATGTCCACCCCATGTCCATCCCGTGTCCCATCTCATGTTCCACTGGGGTCTTATCCCAAGTGTCATCGCATGTCCACCCTGTGTCCCACCCATGTCCATCCTGCATCCAACCCCATGTCCAGCCCCCTGTCCCATTCTGTGTCCATCCTGTGTCCCGCCCAGTATCTGTGTCCCACTCCATATCCATCCTGTGTTCCACCCCATGTCCATCCCCTGTCACATTCTGTGTCCATGCCATACCCCACTCCATGTCCATCCCATCCCATTCTGTGTCCCATATCCCACCTCATATCAGTGTCCCACCCCATGTCCAGCCCCTGTCACATTCTGTGTCCCATATCCCACCCCGTATCTGTGTCCCACCCGATGTCCATCCCCTGTGCCACCCCATGCCTCACCCTGTCAATCCCACATCCACCCCACGTCCACCCCACGTCCACCCTGTGTCCATCCGTGTCCCACCCCGTGTCCCCCCGTGTCCCCAGCCCCACATACCCACGTAGACGCTGCCCTCGGTGTTGGCCATGATGTTGGATCCAGGTGATTCCCCGCTCACCGGCTCCTCTCCATCCACCTGGAGCTGCCCACGCCGGCCCTCCCTGCGGGGAACCTTCAGCACCTGCACCCCCTGCCCCACCCCTGCCACACCCAGACCCCCGCCCACCTTGTCACCTTCAGCACCTGCACCCCCTGCCCCGCCCCTGCCATGCCCAGACCCCTGCCCACCTTGTCACCGTCACCCGGTGCCACTCGCCGTCATTGACGGGGTCTTCAGAGGTGATGGTGGCCTCGCCGCTGCCCAGCTGGTAGCTGTTGGGGGGCACAGTGTCTGTCAGTGTGCAGGGCACCTCGGGGGGCACCCCGTGGGCTCAGGGGACCCCCGGTGCCACAAGTCACCCCACGGTCCCCCCTCACCTGAACACCAGGTGCCCATCCTTCAGCCCGAGGCCAAGGAAATCTTTGGCTTTGCCACCCTCGCCGGGCTCCTGCGGGCACAGAGAGGGGGTGAGCAAGGGGCACCCGGACCCCCAGCCCGAGGGGTCGCACAGGCGGTGGCCCCTGTCCCCTGTCTCACCGTGCCGTGCCACAGCAGCAGCCCCTGGGCGCTGAGCGTCCGCAGCTCCAGCTCGATGGTCTCGGGAGCCTCGGGGGGGCTGCCGGGGGAAGGGGGTGATGGGGGCCAGCACCCAAAAAGGGGGTGGTGCCATCTGGGGGGAGCACAGCACCCCAAAAACGGGGGGTGCCATGGGGAGGGGGGGGTGCAGCACCCACTCGGGGTGTCCCGTGTCACTCACCCACGGGGGAAGAGGTGCCCGGGAAGGGCCAGGTAGGAGCCGTCCTGGAATGTGGCGCTGAACTGACCGGGGGCATCTGGGGGGAGATGGGGGGTCAGGGGGGATGGGAGGAGGGGGCCCTGCCCGTATTTTGGGGGGAAAAAAGGGAAATGGGGGCAGGGACCCACCGCCACCCCCGCTGCCCTCCTGCCAGTCCTGCTCCAGCTCTGCCAGCGCCGAGCCTGCGGGAGGAAAAGGGGTAAAGGGGGGACATGAATCCCCTTGGTGTCCCCAAGTGTCCCCCCACCGTGTCTCTGTGTGTCTCCAGTGGTTCCAGACATCCCCAAGTATCCCCCAAGTGTATATCTGCAACAGCGTCCCCAGGTGTCCCCCGTGTCCCCAGGTGGCTTCACTTATCCCCAGGTATTCCCAAGTATTCCCCAAGCGTGTGTCCCTGCCATGTCCCCAGGTGTCCCTCTGTGTCCCCAGTCAATCCCCAAGGGTCTCCAGGTATCCCCAGGTGTCCCCCCCACGTCCCCAGCTGTCTCCAAATGTTGTCACGCGTCTCCATGTGTGTCCCTAAGTGACCTCCTCCATGTCCCCAAGTGTCTCCCGACGTTCCCAAGTTTCGCCACATGTCCCAAAACATCTCCAAGTGTCCCCAGGTACTTCCAAGTATCCTCAAGTGTGCATGTCCCTTGTGTCCCTGGGTGTCCCCATGTCTTTCCTTTGTCCCCCCAATGTCCTCCAGTGACCTGAGATGTCCCTCTGTGTCTTCAAGAGTCCCCAGGTGTCCCCCCATGCCCCTCCATGTGTTCCCCCTCGCTGTGCTGGCAGTGTCCCTGCATGCTCCTCCCTGTGTCCCCAGGCGTCCCCAAGGTGTCTCCCCATGTCCCTGTGCTGTCCCCTCACGGTGCTGGCAGCGGGCCCCGCTGTGTCCCGGGGGGCAGTGGCAGGAGCCATGGACACAGGAGCCACCGTGCAGGCAGGGCCGGGAGGGGTGACAGCCTTCGGCCTCCTCCTCCTCCTCATCCTCGCAGCGCGGGCCTGGGGACAGCGGGGACACGGTCACTGCAGGTGACAGGTCAGTGTGCACAGCACGCACGGGCATGGCCCGCAGGGCACGCCGGGCACAGGTGTGTGCAGTGAGCAGGTGTGGTCTGTGTGTGTGCACAGGTGTGTGCAGTGAGCAGGTGTGAACTGTGTGTGTACACAAAACACAGGTGTGTGCAGTGAGCAGGTGTGAAATGAGTGTGCAGTGAACAGGTGTGAACTGTGCGTGTACACAGAGCACAGGTGTGTGCAGTGAGCAGGTGTGAAATGAGTGTGCACACACACACACAAAATGCACACACTGTGCACACACACACAGTGCACACATACAAATGTACACGCAGCACACACGCACTGCACACACACATACACACACGCAGTAATGCACATGCACATACACACGTGCAGCACGCACATACAGTAAGGCACACACACTGCACACACTCACTGCACACATACATACACACGTGCAGCACACACACGCAGTAAGGCACACGCAGCACATACACACATACACACACGTAGTAACGCACACACACTGCACACACACACACACACACGCACATGCATGCAGTAATGCACATGCAGCATACACATGCAGTAATGCACATGCAGTGTACACACGCACACACACATGCAGTAATGCACATGCAGTAATGCACACGCACTGCACACCCTCGTGCAAGCGCCCCCAGCCCAGCCCGTCCCCGCTCTCACCGCGGCTCCCCGGCCGGCACGGGGCACGGAGGCCGCAGGGCCGCACCCCGCGGCTGCGCAGGAACCGCTCCCGCAGCTCCAGGCGCTTCCCGCTGACCGACACCTGCGGGGACACCGCGGGGACACCGCCACTGTCACCGCCACCGCCCTGCCGCCGGGGGCACTGCCCGACCGGGACAACAACGGGCCGGGGGGACACCAGTGAGGGGCACCTCTCCAATGAGGGGACATCAACAAGGGGACACCAATGGCACTGTCACCCAGCCACTTCCTACCAAGGGGACACCATGGAGAGGCGTCACCAACCCAGTGAGGGAACTCCAACAAGGGGATGCGGGGGAAGTCACCTCCCCAACAATGGGGTCACCTCCCAACCAAGGGGACACTGCCAACGGGGTCATCTTCCCCACGGGACACCAAGAGGGGCCATCCCCCTAACAAGGGGACATCAGTGGGGGTCACCTCCCTCCCCACCAAGGGGATCATGTCCCCAGTATGGGGGAATCCCCTCCCCACCTGAGGGGGTCACCTGCCCTCCGAGGGGACACAAGGAGGGTCTCACCTCTCCGATGCAGCCGCGGAAGGAGGCGTTGGTGGGGGGCCGCAGGGGGGGCTCAGTGCTCCCCAGGTACAGGGGGCTGCGCAGGTTGAGCCCCTGGCTCTTGCCGGGCGAGGAGCGTTTCACCGGGGTGGCATCGTCCACCACCAGTGTCCCGTCCTTGTGAACCCGTTCAGCTGTCACCCAGTGCCACTGGCCCAGGGCCACCGGCTCTGCGCTCCGCAGCACCGCCGGGCCTGTGGGGACAGGAGCTGGTGTTATGGGGGGTGACCAGGGATGCTCACAGACCTGAGATGTGTCCTGGGTGATGCTTGAGGACCAGAATGACTCCCAAGGGCCTCAGGGACATTTGGGGACCCCAATGGTGCCAGGGGACCCCACTGTGGCTCAGGGACCTCTTTCATACCAGTGAACCCTGGTAATGCTGTGTCACCCTGTCACAGACATGTTTTATGAAAAATCCTTTCCTTAGGATTTTTTTCTCCTGAGAAGCCAAGAGGTCTCAGGAACAAAATGTAAACATTGATTATCTGCTGCTGTGGAATGCAACAGGTGCATCTGTGATTGATCTCATGTGGTTGTTTCGAATTAATAACCAATCACAGTCAGTGTCAGACTCTCTGTCCGAGACACAAGCCTTTGTTATCATTCTTTCTTTTTCTATTCTTAGCCAGCCTTCTGATGAAATCCTTTCTTCTATTATTTTAGTATAGTTTTAATATACTATATATATAATAAAATAATAAATCAATCCTTCTGAAACATGGAGTCCGATCCTCATCTCTTCCCTCACCCTAAGACCCCTGTGAACACTGTCACATCACCCCTCACTCCCACGGTCCCCGGTGCCACCTGTCCCCAGTGTCCCCTGCCCAGTGCCACCCACCTGAGCCCAGCTCGTAGCGGAACTCGAGGTGGCCACCGATCATGGCCAAAGCCACGTAGTCCTCGACAGGAGCAGCTTTGCCAGCACTGAAGAGCAGGAGCCCGTCAGGCGCCAGGGGCAGGAACTCAACCTCCAGCCGCAGCTCATGGTGCACGTTGGTGAGGGGCGGGTACGAGACGAAGGCTCCCTCCTCATCGAACGATGGCACGTTCACCACCTCACCTGCACATCCCAGTCAGTGCCCAGCACAGGACATCACCATCCTCAGGGTGGGACCTCCAGCTCCATCTTCAGAGCAACGCCCATCCCCAGCCTTCATCCCCAGGGTGGGACAACATCCATCCATCCATCCATCCATCCATCCATCCATCCATCCATCCATCCATCCATCCATCCATCCATCCATCTCTCCATCTCTCCATCCATCCATCCATCCATCCATCCATCCATCCATCCATCCATCCATCCACCCATACAACATCCATCCATCCATCCATCCATCCATCCATCCATCCATCCATCCACCCACCCATCCATCCATCCATCCCTCCCCGTCCATCCCCAGCCTCTATCCCCAACCTCCAACCCCACAGTGGGGCCAATGTCCAACCCCATGGTGAGACCCTACCTACATCCCCAGGATGGAACCCCAGCCTCCACCCTCATGGTGCCCCTTTTCCTGGCTGGTCCTTACCTCTTGCCAGTGTCCCCAAGGTGGTACCCAGCCCCACCCCATCCCCATTTTACCAGGGTGGTCCCAGCCATGTCCCCTTCTCCCTGGAGTGGTCCCCAATCCCACATCCACTTCACCAGTGTGGTCCCAGCCATGTCCCCATTTCCCTGGGTGGTCCCCACCCTGTCCCCATGTCCCAGCTGTGTCCCTGTGTCGCTCACCCTCCGTGCACCTCTCCCCAGTCTTGCCCAGGTGGCAGCGGCAGGTGTAGCCCTGCCCGTCCGGCCTGTTGACGCAGGTGGCATCAGGCCCACACGCCTCTGTGGGGTGAGAAGACATGAGCACCCATCCTGAAGGGACCCTGGGATGATGTCCCCATGGAGGGAGTGGGGTCACCTACCCGGGTGACAGTGCAGAGCCTGTGAGTACTCGCAGTTGCTGCCAGTGAAGCCGTGGGGACATCGGCAGACGTAGGTGCCACTCTCGTCGTCCTGGCACACGCCGCCGTTCTGGGTGAGGGGTGACATGGGTGTCAGCATGGGCAAGGATGGGTGGGCATCACCTCCTCCCCTCCAAACTCACCTGGCACGGCCGGTCCTGGCAGGTGGGACAATTGGTGACACCGTGTGCCTGCAGGTCCATGTCTCCAAAAGCCACCTCTTCCCCTTGGATGCGGAGCTGGCGCACGCAGCCTGTGGGGTGGTGGAGATGGGCAGAACTGTCACATGATGCCCAGCACCCCCTCACCCTGGTGCCCCCCAAAACCCCTCACTCACCCATGAAACCCCGGCTGAGCCCTGTCTTTGCCACAGCGCCGATGTCAGGGTACCCACCCAGGTAGAGCTCCTCGTTCAGATCCAGCCCTTGGAACTTCCCCTGCAGGCACACGAGGGTGGGCACCAGCTCCAGCCCCCTGACCCCCACCCCACAGCCCAAAGTGGTACCTGGGAGGTGCCGTTGACAGCGGGGTGCCCGTCCAGGCCCAGCGAGCCCCAGGTGAGGTTGCGGAGCAGCCGCACCGTGTGGTACTCGCCCAGCCGCAGCGCCGTGGGGTGGCGGATGGTGGCCATGCCCGAACCAGCATCAAACCTGGTTTTTTGGAGGTACAAGGGGTGTGGGTGTGTGCTGGCATCCATCTCCCACCTCTCCCGTACACCCTCTCATAGGTCTCACCTGAATTCGGGGCGTCCACCCACCAACCCGAAGGAGATGAAGTCGGCACCGCTGTTCTTCCGCTGCCCATTGTACAGGAGAAGCCCTGAGGGGTGGCAGGGGATCAGATGGGACAGTCACCATGCTGAGATGGGGGACACATCCTAGGGGACCCCGAAATCCTCCCAGAATGGAGGAGAAATTCCCCCTAAACTAGAGGCTCTCAGATGAATGGAGAATGGGAGATAAAGGAGGGCAAAGGGAGCATGAGAGGAGGGGAGGATGAAGGCAGGGAAGGGAGGGGGAAATGATGGAGAGGACATGAAGGAGGACACAGGGGACACTTGGGGCACACAGGCTCACCATCGGCAGCATCAGGTCGGAAGGTGATGAGTATCTCAAACCTCTTGTAGGCGTCCTTGATGGTGGGCAGGGGGAGGAAGGAGCGGGGCGACTGCCCGAAATAGGGGACCACGTGCTCTGCAGAGATGGGAGGGTAAGGAGGGGTGGGGCACATCACCCCTGTCTCCATCCATCCGTCCATCCATCCATCCATCCATCCATCCATCCATCCAACCATCCAACATCTATCCATCCATCCAACCAACCACCCAACAACCCAACATCCGTCCGTCCGTCCCTCTGTCTGTCCTCACCTTGGACCTTCAGCACGTAGTAGGCTGTGTGCTGGCCGCGGTGGTTGGCAGCCACACAGGTGTAGACGCCGGCATCCTCAGGGCGCACGGCCGGCAGTGTCAGCACGTTCCCCTGGACCCTGGCACCCGCTGGCAGCTCCCCATCCAGCTGTGGCACAGCAGAGGGGGTCAGCCCCCACAAACAGCCCCCACAACCCCTTCTACACCCACCCTCCACCCCTCCATCCTACCTTGCTCCAGGTGATCTCCGGCACTGGGAAGCCAGATGCCAAGCATGGCAAAACAGCCGCTGATCCAAGGGACACCTCCTTCACCTCTGGCTGCCCGGCGATTTGAGGAGCGGCTGGGGACACACAGAGGCGTCACCAACCTGCAGGGACATGCTGTCTGTCCCCACCTCTGCGTCCCCATGCTCACCTTGCACGTGGAGGATGACGTGGGACTGGACGGTGCCCACGGCGTTGGTGGCGGTGCAGCGGTACTGCCCCGCATCCGCCCGCTCCACCTGCTCGATGGTGAGGGTGCCAGCGCGGACCAGCACCCCGGGGCGGATGCGGCCCCCCACCTTGCTCCAGGTGACGTGGGGACGGGGCTCCCCCAAGCCCAGGCACTCCAGCTCCACTGTTGTCCCTGCCAGCACTGTCTGCACCGCGGTCCGGATGTTGATCAGGGCCCTGGGGAGAGCTTGGGGGACAGTGGGGATTTGGGGTGAGCCCCTGGCACAGGGAGGCAGTAGAGTGGAAGAAAGGGAGAAATGGAGTTCCTGAGGGGATGTGGGACAATTGGGGTGGCTGTGGGAATGGGGAGAGGTCAGAGGTGTTGGGAGTCCTCGTGAGCATGTGAGACACGGGGAATACCAGGGTGGTCATGGCTGTGGGAAGATTTAGGGGGTACTGGGGTGTCCATGGGTGTGGAGAGAGACTGATTGTGTTTGGATGTCCACAGGCAAGGGGAAGGGTGGGGAGTATTGGGGTACCTGTAGGCTTGAGGAGAGATTCCAGGTCACCCTGGGCATTGGGGGCTATCAGGGTGCCTGCGTGTATAGGGAAAGGGAAGGTGCTGGGGTGTCCCTTGGTGAGGGGCCATGGGGGTCCTGGGGTCCCCTTGGTGGTGGGGGACAGGTCAGCGGGTGGATGTGTCCCCTGGTGCCAGGGTGGTGCTCCTACCCTGAACAGTGAGGGTGGCCCTGTCCTCTGCCTGCCCTCCTGGGCCACTGGCCCGGCACACGTACACGCCCTGCGCCCCCGGCCCCAGCTCCGGCATCCTGTGGGGACACAGCCAGGGTGAGAGTGAGGTACCCCCCGAGGGACCAGCGAGGGGGTCCCACCTCCCCATCCCCTGTTCCTTACCTCAGCACTCCATCCCGCACACTGTGGGTGGGGGGCAGCTCCCCACCTTCCTTCAGCCACTCCACATGGGCACGGGGGTCCCCGGAGATGGAGCAGGAGAATTCGGCAGTGCCACCCACCCCCTTGACGAGGCTCCCTGGTGTCACTCGAACCACCAAAGGACCACTAGCGATGTCCCCGCCTTCACCAGCATCACCTGGAAGGCATGCAGAGCCCCAGTGGTACCCAGCAACACCGGGATAACTGGGGTGGGATGCAGTGGGATGCAGACCCGCAGTGGTACCCAACGGCAGCACCCAGGGGGATGTGAAGCCCCGGTGGTACCGGAGAGCACCAGGATCTCCTGGGCAGGATGCAGAGCTCGGAGGGCACCTGGCAGCACTGCCAGCGCCCAACATGGAGCCCAAATGCTGCGGGGATGGGCTCACCATGAACAGCCAGGCGGGCGAAGGCCTCGGCGGTGCCGACGCGGTTGGTGACGAGGCAGCGGTAGGTGCCAGCATCGGCGGGGGCAGCAGGGCTCAGGCGGAGGAGGCCGGCGCGGTGAGCCACACGTGCAGAGAGGCTGCCGTTCACCTTGTCCCAGGTGTAGTGCAGCGGGGGTGTGCCGTGGGCCAGGCACTGCACCTGCACCGCGTCACCAGCCCGCACCGCCGCGTCCTCCGGGAGGATGGTGGCATACGGAGGTGCTGCGGGATGGGGGAGCTGTCAGCCGTGGTGGGGGCAGGAATGGGCCAGCGAGGCAAGGAGGGTGGTGGTGAGGGGTGTAGGGGGTGATGGAGATGGGCGTGTGGTGGGGTGGATGAGAGTTGGATGGATCCATGAGGAACGGGTGGATAGAGGAGTGAGAGGAGATGGAGACATGGATGGGTGGGATGGGCAGGAGTGATGGATGAATCCACCAGGAAGGAAGGGATGGATGGATGGATGGATGGATGGATGGATGGATGGATGGGTGGATGGATGATGGATGGATGGAATCCATGGATAGAATCCATGGATGGATGGATGGATGGAGAGTTTGAGAGCAGATGGCAAGTTGGGCGTGTGCTGGGATGGATGAGATGGATGATGCACAAAGAAAAGATGGATGCAGGAGTCAGGAAATGTAGAGCTGGATGTGAGGTGGAAGGATTGAATGATGGATGAATGTACCAGGAAGGCATGGATGGATAAATTTGAGGGGAGATTGAGAAACGAGTGTATGCTGAGATGGATCACATGGATGGATGCACAAAGAAGAGATGGATAGAAAAATCAGGAGATGGATGTGAGCTGAGATGGTTGAGTGATGGATGAATCTACAAGGAAGAGGTAGGTAAGTGGGTGGATAGATCAGTGACTGGCAGAGTTTGAGAGCAGATGGTGAGTTGGGCATGTGCTGGGATGGATGAGATGGGTAATGCACTAGGAAGGGATGGATGGAAGGGTGTGAGACGAGATGAAGAGATGGCATGTGCCAAGATGAACAAAAGAGGGGTGGGTGCACAAGGATGAGATGCATGGAGGGGTGTGAGAGGAAACAGAGAGAGGAATGTCAGCGGGAGGGGGTGAGGATGAGTCCACCAGGAAGGGATGGATGGAGGGTGTGAGAGGAGATGGAGAGATGGACATGAGCTATGACAGATGAGAGATGGGTGAATCCACAGGGACAAAATGGATGGAAGAGTAAGGAGATAGAGAGATGGGTGTGTGCTGGGATCAATGAATCCACAAGAAAAAGATAGATGGAAAGGTGTTAGCAGAGATAGAGAGATGGACATGAGCTGTGATGGATGAGTGATGGGTGAATCCACAAGGAAGTAAAGGATGTTAGGGTAAGAAGATAGAGAGATGGGTGTGTGCCGGAATGAATGAGATGGATGGATCCATGAGGAAAAGATGGAAGGAGAGATATGAACAGAGATAGAGAGATGGTTTGAGCTGGGTTGAATGGCTAGATGGATGGATGAGAGAGAAGTGGAGAGGGACATGCACAGGGATAGGACAAGCAGGTGGACACACCCATGGGAAGGGTTGGGGATGGAGTTTGAGAAGAGCTTGAGAGGACGAGGATGAGTGCTGCAATGGAGGAGGATGGGCCCACGAGGAAGGACTGGATGTAAGGGTGGAGGTGGTGACGGAGGTGGCCACAATCAGGGGAAGGACGGGTGATGGCCACAGCGGAGGTGGCAGCAGGAGCCCAGGAGCACCCCAACCCCCGGCTGTCCCCTTCTTACTCTCCACATCGAGGGTGACGAAGGCTTCGGTGGAGCCGAGGGGGCTGCTGGCATTGCAGATGTACTGGCCCGAGTCCTGCTGTGCAGCACGAGGGATGACCAGGCTGCCGTTCACCACGCGGTGCTGCCAGGGCAGGGGTGCCCGCAGCTTCGACCACTCGATCCGGGGTGCTGGGTCACCTACAACCACACCATGCCCATCACCATGGTGCCAGGTGCTGCTCAGAACATCCCTTCTCCAGGCATGTCCATACATCTCCCTCCAGGCTCCCCATACCTCTGGCCATGCAGTGCAGCGTGGCGGTGTCCCCGGCCACCACGGTGACCGTGGACGGTGCGGTGACCTCGGGGGCGCCGGGGTGCCGCTGTGCTGACTCCACGCTGACATCCACCCGTGCCTGTGCCGAGCCCAGGGCACTGTGTGCAGTGCACACATAGGTGCCGGCGTGCTCCGGCTTGGCCGGTGAGAGCTGGGGGGGACAGGGTAGGGATAAGCACAGGGCACTCCTGGGTACCCCATGGTGCCCCTGGGTGCCGCATGGTACCCCTGGGTGCCCCCTCACCTGCAGGATGGCCTGGCTGTCCATGTGCAGCAGTGTCTGGTGCTCCACCTTCTGCCGGGAGCCCAGCCGGCTCCAACGCACCAGCGGCCGCGGCTCGCCCCGGCCCAGGCACTCCAGGCTCAGGGATTTGCCCTCCTTCACTGTCACAGGGCCTGGTGGCATCACTGACACCGTGGGGGCACCTGGAGAAGGAGGAGGGCATTGGGGTGGGGATTGGGACATCACCATGAAGGACAGCTGGAAGGTGCCTGGCCATAGGGGCACCCATCACCCTGGGAGCATTGGGAGCATGGGAGGAAATGAGCACGAGTGTGGGGATGGGGACACAACATCTCAGGAGCTTCCAAAGCCCATGGAGGACATCTGCATGGGGATGGGGACATCACAACTCCTGGGGCCTCTAGAAGGACACCAGCATGGGGACATGGGCACCACCACTCCAGGAGCACCTGAAGCATGGAAAGGAGATGGGGACAGGGACACCAGCACTCCTGTGGTATGTGGATGACATGGAGGACACCAGCATGGTAAGAGGGAGACCACCCTGAGGGCACATGGAGGACATGGGGATGGGGACACACCAAGTGCCCTGAGGACACCTGGAGCACACGGAGACAGGGACAGGCCACCCTGGCCACCTCATACCTTGCACCACGAGGTTGACGACGCTGCTGGCGACGCCGAAGCGGTTGGAGGCCACGCAGTGGTAGGCGCCCTGGTTGCCCACGTGGGCACCGGTGATGGAGATGACAGAGCCGTTGGCACTGATCTTCACATTGTCTGGGCAAGGAGGAGCCATCAGTGCCAGGGCCACCCTGGGAACCACGCCAGGGCCACCGTGGGGACTGCCATACCTTGGAGGTGTTGGCCAGGCCCCATACGCCAGGTGATGTTGACAGGCCGGGCGCCATCGTGAACGCGGCACTTGAAGGTGGCATCTTCACCTGGTGCCACTGCCATGCTGTGCGGGTCGATGGAGATGATGGGGCTCTGCAAACCTGTGGGGACAAAGGCACAGAGAGGCCATGAGGTCATCACTCACATCACCCATCTCCCCTCAGCATCCTCCCTCACCCTGTGGCTGCACTCACGGTAGCTGGAGCTGTCACGGGAGGTGACAGTGACAGACACAATGGCTTCACGGAAGACACTGCCCGTGTCAGCCCGGCACACGTACTCTCCTGAATCGGCCACCGAGAGCTGGGACAGCCGCAGCCGGGACCCCGAGATCTGGGGACATCACAACAGAAGGTGGTGGCATCACCCAGTCACGCACAGCAACCGCCATCCCCCACCCCACCAGTGTCCCCACCTACCTGGTGCTTGGCTGGAAGGGCTCCACCGCGCTTGTACCAGGTGATGGTGGCTTGTCCCTGGCCGGCCACCACGCAGTCCAGGTCCAGAGTCTGTCCCTCGGTGACAGAGGACGCCGAGGACTCGATGTGGATGGGGGGCGTGATGCCGGTGGCTGCATGGGCAGGGTTGAGGGTGAATGGCCCCAGTGGTCCCTGACACCAGTGGGACCCTGTCCCCTGTGGGGTGGCACTCACAGTGGGAGGGGTTGTCTCCATCATCGATGGTGACAATGAGGGATGTCTCCTGCGTGATGCCACCTGATGTCACCCGGCACACGTACTCCCCTGAATCAGCTGCTGTCACCTGGGGGATGCGCAGGCGAGTTCCTGACACCTGGAGGGAACAGTTAGGGGACAAGTCAGCACCGTAGAGCAGGGGACAGGACAAATTCAGAGTGACCCTCCCCTGCCACCTACCTGGTGGCCAACAGGCAGGGAGCCTCCACGCTTGTACCACGTCACGGTGGTGGGGCCGGACCCTGCCACCACGCAGTTGAGGTCCAGGGTCTGTCCCTCAGCGATGGCCGAGGACAAGGACTCGATGCGGAGGGGCTGGGAGATGCCAGAGGCTGGGGGAGGACAGGGAAAGGGAACGTTCATCACCAAGGTGACACCTGACCGTCCCCAAGCGCTGCCCTCTCTCACACTCACTGTAATAGCTGTTGGCACTGCTGGGCACGGTGACAATGACAGATGCCTCCTGGGTGGCGCTCCCCAGGGTCACCCGGCACACGTACTCCCCTGAATCGGCCACTGCCACTTGGGCAAGGCGCAGGCGGGTCCCTGACACCTGGGGACGTGACAAGTTGGGGACACATCAGTACCTGATGTAGGGTTATGGCCTGCAGGGCAAAGCCACTTCCCCCATATCCCACCTGGCTGTTTGGAGGCAGAGCCCCCCCACGCCGGTACCAGGTGACCTGGGGGTGACCCTGTCCTGCCACCATGCAGTTGAGGTCCAGCGTCTGTCCCTCGGTGACAGCAGCAGAGGAGGTCTCGATCCTCACTGGCGGCGTGACACCAACAGCTGGGGGTGGCAGCAGGGCCCATAGGGTCACCACTGTGTCCTCACCATGTCCCTATGTCACCCCTCACCCATCCCAGTACCGTAAGAGGAGCCAGCGCCAGTCTGGATGGTGACAATGAGGGATGTCTCATGTGTGACACTGCCTGATGTCACCCGGCACACGTACTCCCCTGAATCAGCTGCTGTCACCTGGGGGATGCGCAGGCGGGTGCCCGACACCTGGAGAGGTGACACACATGAGAATGGGCACATCAACCCCTCAACACCACCAAAAATCCCTTTTCCACCCCAAAATGCTCCTCAGCATCCCCTACCTGGTGCTTGGCTGGGAGGGCTCCCCCGCGCCTGTACCAGGTGACAGTGGCCTGTCCCTGCCCGGCCACGATGCAGTTGAGGTCCAGGGTCTGTCCCTCGGCCACGGAGGAGGACGAGGACTCGATGCGCACCGGAGGGGTGACACCAACGGCTGGAGACAGAGACAGCAGGGTCACCCCAAGGACTGCTGCACTGTCCCCCAGTCCTCAGTCACCTCCTCCTGTCCCCACTCACGGTAGGTATTGGCACTGCTGGGCTGGATGGTCACCATGATGGAGATCTCCTTGGTGGCGGTCCCGCTGGTCACCCGGCACACGTACTCACCTGAGTCGGCCGCTGTCACCTGCAGCAGCCGCAGCCGGGAGCCAGACACCTGTGGGGAGGGGACACGGGGGCCATCAGCTCTGGCAAGGGGTCATCTGGGATTGCACAGGGCCACTTTGGGCTTGCATAGGCCACCTGGGCTTATATGGGGTCATTTAGGCTTCCTTGGGGTCACTTGGTCTTCCGTGGGGTCACTCAGGCTTCCATAGTCATGGGGCCATCTGGGCCTGCCCAGGACCAGCCAACCTTGCATGGGGTCATCAGGACTTGGATGGGGTCCCCAGGACTCAGATGGGCCACCTGGGCTTGCCCAGAGCTGTATGTCATCCCTATCTCCCCCTTGGTGACATTCTCCCTCCATGTTCCCTACCTGGTGCTTGGCTGGGAGGGTTCCCCCACGCTTGTACCAGGTGACAGTGGCCTGTGCAGGGCTGGCGATGACACAGTTGAGGTCCAGGGTCTGTCCCTCAACCACAGGGGATGACAGGGATGAGGACTCGATGCGCAGTGGGGTCGTGCTGCCTGGGGCTGGGGACAGGAGGTGGGTTAGAAACTGCGACCACCACCACGTGTGTGACCCTCCCAGGGACACTGGGAGTGGTGTCACACCCCCAGGGGTAACCTCCCATGTTCCCTGTCCCCACTCACAGTAGGCACTGGCACTGCTGGGCTGGATGGTCACCATGATGGAGGTTTCCTTGCTGGTGGTCCCGCTGGTCACCCGGCACACGTACTCGCCCGAGTCGGCCGTGGTCACCTGCAGCAGCCGCAGCCGGGAGCCAGACACCTGGGGAGGGGACACGGGGGTTACTGGGGACACTTGGGCTTCCATGGGGCCATGAGGGCTTGAATGAGACCACCAGGGCTTGAATGGTGTCACCGAACCTTTCAAGGGCTACTCGGACTTGCATGAGCTACATGGGCTTCCAGGTCACCTAACTTTTTATGGACCACCAGGACTTGCATGGGTTTTCCTGGTCTTGTATGGGGTCACTTGGCCTTATAGGGGCCACCTGAGCTTCCATGGGACCATCTGCATTCACACAGGTCACCTAGGCTTGCCCATGGCCTGCTGGCCTTGCATAGGCCAACTGGATTTGGATGGGCCGCCTGGGCTTGCCCAGAGCTGTTGGTCAACTGCATCCACCCTCTTTGGTGACATCCCCTCTCCGTGTCCCCTACCTGGTGCTTGGCTGGGAGGGTTCCCCCACGCTTGTACCAGGTGACAGTGGCCTGTGCAGGGCTGGCAATGACACAGTTGAGGTCCAGGGTCTGTCCCTCGACCACGGCAGAGGACGGGGAGTCAATGCGCAGTGGGGTCGTGTTGCCCGGGGCTGGGGACGGAGACATGAGGGTGACACGAGTGACCACAGCAGGACCTCACCAGTATGGGCACCTGAGCCATGGCTCAGTGCTGTGACATGTGAGAACCTCCCGCTGGCACTGCCACCCCCTGTCCCCACTCACAGTAGGCGCTGGCACTGCTGGGCTCGATGGTCACCATGACGGCGCTCTCCTTGCTGGTGGCCCCGCTGGTCACCCGGCACACGTACTCGCCCGAGTCGGCCGTGGTCACCTGCAGCAGCCGCAGCCGGGAGCCAGACACCTGTGGGGAGGTGACACACGGGTCACCAGAGTCACCTGGGCTTGCACAGGGCTGTGCATCAACCCCAGCCACCCTTCGCATCATCACCCTCTGCGTCCCCTACCTGGTGCTTGGCTGGGAGGGACCCCCCGCGCTTGTACCAGGTGACAGTGGCCTGTCCCTGCCCGGCCACAATGCAGTTGAGGTCCAGGGTCTGTCCCTCAGCCACGGTGGATGAGGATGCCTCGATCCGGACAGGGACACCTGAAGCAGGTGGTCCTGCAGGGGAGGACAGAGCTGTGACTGTCTGTTGGGAGCCAGCTGTTCCCTCCAGTGCTGCTGAGCCCAGTCTCACCATAGGATGAGCCTGATGCGGCCACGACAGTGACAATGACAGATGCCTCCCGGACAGCAGTCCCCAAGCTTGCCCGGCACACGTACTCCCCTGAATCAGCTGCTGTAACGTGAGGGACACGGAGCCGGGACCCTGAAACCTGCAGTTGGGGACATCATGCTTTGGTGTCACACAGCAGGGGACAGGGCAGCGTTTGGGGTGCTGCCCACCCTGCTGTGCCCTACCTGGTGGCCAGCGGGCAGGGAGCCACCACGCTTGTACCACGTCACGGTGGCAGAGCTGGGTCCTGCCACCACACAGTCCAGGTCCAGGGTCTGTCCCTCGGTGACGGATGGGGACGAGGACTCGATGCGGACAGGCGGCGCCACCCCTGTGGGGAGCAAAAGGGCGACAGGGGTGGGTTACAGCCCCCCAAAAACCACCCCTAAACACCATTGGTGTCCCCCACCCTCCTCACCTGGCACCACGGCCACCTCGATAGCAGCACGGGCCGTGCCAGCAGCGCTGGTGCCCACGCAGAGGTAGATGCCACCATCAGCCGCCGTCACAGCAGGGATGACGAGTGTGGCAATGTCACCGTGCTCAGCGCGGGACTGTGGCACAAGAGTGGGTGTCAGTGGCACCTGTGGTGCACCCACACCCCCTGGGGCACCCACGGGTGACAGCACCCCGCTCACCTGCGGCGGCAGAGCGCCCCCCTGCTTCTCCCAGGTGATGGTGGCAGTGGGGGTCCCCGAGACCCGGCAGTAGAGCCGCACCGTGGAGCCCTCCTGCACCTCCGTCCGCTCCGGGCTCACCTGCACCTGTGGGGTGCCTGCGCCTGTGGGGAGGGGGATCAGGGAGGTGCTGGGGGCAGTGGCGGGATGGGGACAATGGGGGTGACATGAGTGATGCAGACGGTGAGGATGAAGGGCACCGGGGGATGATGGAGGTGATGGAGGACAATGAGAGTGATGGAGATGATGAGGATGATAAGGGTGATGGGAACAATGGAATGATGGGGATGACAGAGACTATGGGGGAGTTGGGGGACAATGGGAACAATGGGGTGGACAGAGATGATGGAGATGGTGTAAGTGATGAAGATGATAAGGGTGATGGGAAAAATGGAATGATGAGGGATGATGGGACAACGGGGGATGAAGGGGCAGAAGAGGACAGTGGGGACAATGACAGTGGCAGGGATGGTGGGGACAATGAAGGATGTGAATGGGAGGTGACAGAGACAATGGTGGTCATGATGGGATGATGAGATGGTGGGATGGTGGGGATGAGGGGAATGGACAGTGGAAGACGACAGGGATGATGAGGGTTACAGGGATGAGGGGGGTGGACAGTGGGAGATGACAGGGATGATGAGGGTTACGGGGATGAGGGGGATGGACAGTGGGAGATGACAGGGATGATGAGGGTTATGGGGATGATGAGGATGACAGGGATGATGAGGGTTACGGGGATGATGAGGATGACAGGGATGATGCACACCATGGAGACAATGGAGATGGACAATGGGGATCATGGGGAGTGACACAGATGATGGGTGATGATGGGAGCAAGACGAGAGACAGGGCCAATGAGGACAATAGGGGTGATGTATATGACAGCAGTGATGGGAACGATTGGGGTAATGGGGATGATGGAAGTGATGGGGATGGTGGGGACAATGGGATGACAGGGATGACAGAGATGATGGGGATGATGGGGACAATGGGGTGACTGATGATGAAGATAACGGGGATGAAAGGGACGATGGTGATGCCGCTCACCTTGCACGTGGAGGAAGGCTCGTGCCGTGTGCTGCCCGGCGCTGCTCCGTGCCCGGCACTCGTACTGCCCGGCATTGGCTGGCTCCACCGCGGCGAACCGCAGCGTCCCGCCCTGAACCACGGCCTGTGGCGGCAGTGCACCTGCAGGGACACGGGCTGCCATCACCCCTGCTCACTGTGTCCCCCCACCCGCTCCCGGTGTCCCCCCCATCCCCCGCGGGCACCTACCGAGCCACTCAAGGCTGGGCTGGGGGCTGCCGGTGCCCACGCAGCGGAACTCGGCCGGCTGCCCCGGTGCCACGCTCAGCTGGGCCGGCTCCACGGTGGCGGTGGGGGCACTGGCGGTGCCAGCTGCAGTGAGACCAGGGTGGCTTAGGGCTGGCCAGCCCCGCTGGTGCTGTCCCCAGGCAGTGGGAAGCGGAGTGGCATGGCACAGCCAGCAGCAGGGTGCACGTGGAGCCCTGGCATGCAGTGGGTGGGGAGCATGCAGACCCTCAGGAACCCTCCCCTGGTGACTTACCCGGTCTGTGCCCCTCCATGAACTCAACAGGTCCGTAGAACATCTGAGTCTGTGAGGTAGCTGCAGGAGGGAGTGGGTCTCAGGGGAGTGTGCCCATCATCCTGCAGTCCAGGCACCAAACCTGCCCACCACCCTGGCGTGCAGGCACCAAACCTACCCATCACCTTGGCATATAGGCACCAAACCTGCCCATTGCTCCAGTGTCTGGGTGCCAAGTGTGCCCACCACTCCAGTGTCTGAGTATTCAATGTCCCCATCACCCCACATCTGGGTACCGTCACCACAGGGTGGTGAGTGTGCCCATCACCTGCAGGACTGGGCACCAAGCAAACCCATCAGCCTGGTATCCAGGCATTGACTGTGTCCATCACCCTGGCATCTGGGCACCAACCTCCAAACAGCAAGTGTGCCCATCAAACCCAGCACCTGGGGGCCAAGTGCGATCACCACACCTTGCCTTGGCACTGTGTGTGCCCATCACCCTGGTGCTGCCCATGACCCCATCCCCACGGGGTGAGGCACAGTGTGGGGGCTCACTCTGCACGTAGAGTGTGGCAGTGCCCTGGTCCATGTCCAGCATGTTGGAGCCCGTGCAGACGTAGACCCCGGCGTCCTGGGGCCGCACCCCGCGCAGCGTCAGGATCCCGTTGAAGTCCACGGCGCCCGCCGGCAGCGTCCCGTGGTTCTGCCGTGTCCACACCAGGGTGTAGGCAGGAGACTGAGGGGACAGAGGTGGGGAGGCCTGAGGCCACTAGGATGGGCACATGGTGGGGCACATGCCCAGCTGTGGGACAGGTGGCACCTGGGATGGCATAATGGGATGAGATAGGCAAAGGGAAGAGGACGGGATGGGATGTGCAAAGGGGAAAGGATGGGATGGGATGGGATGGAATGGGATAAGGGGATGGGATAATGGGATGGGATGAGCAAAGGGAAGAGGATGTCCCATGGAGCTCCATAAGGACCCAAGAGGGCTTGGGGGGCCCATATGGGCACAGCAGTTACTGTGCTCTGGATCCCTGGATGGGATAATGGGATGGGGTAATGGGATGGGATGGGCAAAGGGAAGAGGATGTCCCGTGGAGCTCCAAAAGGACCCAAGAGGGCTTGGGGGGTCCGTATGGGCACAGTGGTTCCTATGCTCTGGATGTCCCCATGGGTACATCTTTGGGTGTCCCTTTGCTCTGTAGGACCAGGTGGGCACCCAGGGGCATCTCCACACGCTGAATGTCCCTGCACACACCCAGGGGTGCCCTGCAGCCCCCCTGCCATGCTGTGCCCCCTTCCCCTCACCTTGCTCTTGGCGGTGCAGACGAAGGTGACATCAGCGCCGGGCTGCACCCGCTGCACCCGCTTCTCCTCCACGGTGACGGTGATGGGCTTGTCGGGGGTCTCTGCGCCCACACAGAGAGGTGAGCCCCGCTCCTGCCTCCCCTCCGTGCATGTCCCCCCCTCTCGGTGACGACGACCTACCGGTGACGATGACCTCGGCGCGGCTGGCGTTGCTGTGCCGGAGGTTGCGGCAGGAGCAGACGTAGACGCCAGCTTCAGAGGGCTGGATGCTGGGGAAGTGCAGCTCCTCACCTGGAGGGGGACACGCAGGTGACACCCCACACCTTGGGGACACCCCGATGTCCCCCCCCAGCTCCCCGGAGCCACCCAGTACCTTGGTGGCGGCTCCGGGCACCCTCGGGGAGGGGCCGCCCGTCCTCTCGCACCCAGTGGTAGTAGAGCGGCGGGTCCCCGGCGGCGTGGCAGCGCAGGGTGACAGCGCTGCCCTGCGGCACCGCCGTGCGCTGGGGGTGAACGCGCACGGCCAGCGCCGGGGGCGGCCCCGCGGGGACACAGCCCTGGCCCCGCACCGTGGGGTTACCCGTGTAACCGGGGGCGCAGCTGCGGGGAACAGGGGGGGTTTGAGGGAGCCTGGTGGGCTGGGGTGGGTGCTTTGGGGTGCGTATGGGGATGAGCATTTGGGGTGGGTATATTGGGGTGAGCATATCATGGTGAGTACATCAGGATGAGAATAGTGGGGTGGTGACTGTGTCAAGGTGGGTATAAGGATGGGCACTTTGGGTTGTCTCCATGGAGCGAGGCCATCAAGGTGGGGTGGGTGCTTTGAGGTGTATATGGGGATGGGTATTTTGGGTGGGTATATTGGGGTGAGCACATCAGGATGAGTATAACAGGGTGGTTACTGTGTCAAGACAGGTATGAGGGTGGGCACTTTGAGGTATCCTCTGGGGTGAGGCCATCAGGGTAGGTGCGCTCTGTATTGGGGTGCTCATGTCAGGCAAAAATCTGGGGTGAGCTCATAAGGGTGAGTACATTGGGAGGGTGAAGCAGGAGAACACCCCTGCAGGTGAGCAGGGGTGGCTATATTGGGGTGGGTGTATTAGGGTGGGTATATTGGGGTGGGTCTGTAAGGGGAAGACTGTCAGGGTGAGTACACTGGTGTGCATAAATTGGAGTGCACATGTCAGGGTGAGTACACAGATGGTCTTTAGGATGCATGTGTTGGGGTGAGCACATCAGGTGGGTACCGCAGGAGTACATTGGGGTGGGAATGTGTGGGTGGATAAATGGGAGTGAGCCCATCAGGGTATGTGAAGGTGGGGCAGTGGAGGTGGGCTTTGGAGATAGGTATTTAAGGAGTGACTCAATCAGGGTGGGGTTTTGGGGTGGGTATATGGGGGTGAGCCCATGGTGTGGGTTTTTGGAGGGGTGTATTGTGTTGGTGAGGGGTATATTGGGATGGGGTTTGGGGGTGAGCCCATGGTTTTTTGGAAGGGTACATTGGGGTTGGTTCTGGTGAGGGTATATTGGGATGGGTTTTGGGGGTGATCCCATGGGGTGGGTTTTTGGAGGGGTGTATTGGGTTGGTTCTGGTCAGGAGTATATTGGGATGGGGTTTGGGGGTGGGTATATGGGGGTGAGCCCATGGAGTGGGTTTTTGGAGAAGTATATGGGGCTGGTTCTGGCGAGAGGTATATTGGGATGGGGTTTGGGGGTGAGCCCACGGGGTGGGTTTTGGGGCAGGTTTTGGGGTGCCAGCAGCCTCACCTCTCGCAGTATTGCCCGGTGTAGCCCGGCTCGCAGGCGGTGCAGCGGTACCCACCGCCTCCCAGGCTCTCACAGGTCCTGGAAAACCTGCGGGGACAGAGCAAGGTGAGGGCACATCCCTTCCCTGGCACCCAGCCCAGCTCCCCCAGCCCAGGGCAGGCACCCACTGGTTCTCGGGGTACGGGAGGGGACAGGCGCAGGGCTGGCAGTCCTCGGGGGTCCCGGCGGTGGCGTCCCCGTAGAAGCCGGGGGCGCACTGGTCACAGAAGTCCCCGGCTGTGTTGTGCAAGCATCCCTGGGGGACAGTGGGGGCACAGATCGGGGGTGTCAGGGCTGGGCCAACACCACAGCTTCCCCCAGGAGGTTGGGGACGTGGGGACTTACGGAGCAGGCGCCGCTCTCGGGGTGGCAGCTCTCGGAGTGGCCGTTGCACTCGCACAGCTCGCAGTGGCCCAGGTAGAGCCCCCCGCCTGTGCGCGTGTACCCGGGGGCACAGTCCTGCAGGAGGGGACAGAGCTGGCACCCCCACAGCCTGGGTACGGGGCTGGGAGGGGGCTTGGGGGACAGATGGGCGATGGTGGGGGTGCTGGGGGTGATGAAGAGTGATGGGGGTGATGGTAGCATTGCTGGGGGGAGGGTGGGGGACTGATGGTGATTATGGAGGGATGCTGATGGGATGATGGAGAATGACGGATGGGATAAATCCTCCCTGCTGAAGGGAGAATTGAGGGGTGATGGGGGTGATACTGAGGTGATGGGGGTCTGGGGACAGATGGATGATGATGGGTGGGCTGGGGGGGGTTGATGGAGGATGCTGGGGGTGATGCTGGGTGAGCGTATTAAGGGGGATCCTGGGGATGATGTGGGGTCATGGGGGGTGATGGTGTGGTGTGATATGGGGGGTGATGGGGGAGTGATAGGGGGGTACTGAGGGTACTGGAGGGATGCTGGGGTTGATGGGCAATGATGGGAGTGCTGGTGATGATGATGGAGGGAGTACTGGTGGGGGGTGATGGAAGGTGATGAGGGGCTGATACTGCGGGGAGAATGGAGGGATCACAGGGGTGAGGCTGGCAGGGTGATGATGGGTTTGAGAGGGTGGAGGGATGATGATGGGAGGTGATGGGGGGATGATGATGGGGGATGATGGAGGGATAATGGAGTGATGGGGTGGAGGGTGATACTGGCCATGACCAGGGAATGCTGGGGTTGATGATGGGGACAGTCATGAAAGGAGTGACGGTGGTGATGGAGGGTCACCCTGGGCTGCTGGGGGATGATGAGGAGATACTGGGGAGGAGGGTAGGGAGGTGATGGGGGTATTGGGGTGACACTGGGAGGGCTGGGCTGGGCTCACCTGGCAGGACAGCCCGTGGTACCCGGGGGGACAGCGACATTCCTCCACCTCGGGGGCCGGGGGCAGGCCGGGCTGGGGAGGCACGGCCGTGTCCATGGCCACGTCAGCGATGGCGGCCGCGGCCGTGCTCGTGGAGTAGGTGGCTCGGATGAGGATCTCATCCAGGTCGGCCAGTGCCATCAGCAGGTGCTCCCGTGTCGCTGGCTGCCCGTCTGGCCGCTGCCAGTATTGCTGCAGGAACGGGGGGTGAGCGGGGGACACGCTGTGGCAAAGGGGGACATTGGGGACAAAGGCTGCCCAGCACCTCCTACCTCCCGAAAAACGATCTCGAAGGCCTGGGGGGTCCGCGGGGGAAGGTCAGGCTGGTAGGCCACCAGCGTGATGTCATTGCCCTGTGGACAAGGGGGACAGGGGGGTCAGGGGGTCGTGGTGTCACCCGGTGTGTCCCTGTGCCACCCCAGCCAGCACCCCCTTACTGTGATCTGGACGTCGGCGTCGGGCAGGGGCGCTCCCTGTCCCCCCGGGGTGTAGCTCAGGGTGTAGCGCAGCCGACCACCATAGGAGCCCACCTGGGGAACACCGGGATAATGGGATTATGGCATAATGGGATAATGGGATTATGGGATAATGGGATGGAATGATGGGATGGGATAATGGCATAATGGGATTATGGGATGGGATGGGATGGGATTATGGGATGGGATTATGGGATGGGATGGGAATGGATGGGATGGGATGGGATGGGACGGGGCGGGATGGGCAAAGGGGAGAGGATGGGATGGGATAATGGGATAGGGTAAGGGAATGGGATAATGGGATGGGATGGGATGGGCAAAGAGAAGAGGATGGGATGGGATGGGATGGGATGGGATGGGATGGGATGGGCAAAGGGAAGAGGATGGGCATGATGGGGACAGGGATGGGGATGGGGAACGTGATGAGATGAAATAGGGATGAGGAAAAGGAGAGGGAAAAGGGAGAGGGGAAAGTGGAAGGGGAAAAGGGAAAGGGGAAAAAAGAGGATAGGGATGAGGAAGGGAAGAGGATGGGGAGGGGAGGGGATGGGGAAAGAGGAGAAAGAAAAGAATGGAGATGATGATGGGGATGGCAGAGGTTAGGGATGAAAAAGGCAAAAATTAGGAGAAAATGGGAAAAGGGAAAACAGAAGGGTCAAAGGGGAAAAAGACAAGGTGAAAATAGGAAAAATGGAAGGGAAAGGGGAAAAGGAAGAGGAAAAAGGAGAAGGGCAGAGACAAAGAGGCTGTGCCCAACCTCCCCCCTGACAGTGCCCGGGGTGCCCATGGGGAGGGGGTGCAGCCCCTGGTGGGGCATTCCCATGGCTCCCACGGGCACCCCTGTCCCCCCGGGGTCACCCTGTTACCTTGTCCCCCTGGTAGGGAGGTGGCAGCTGCCAGTAGTAGGAGTCAGGGGGCAGCTCCCCGAAGCGCTCGTAGGTCAGGTGGGGCTGGGGGTGCCCCAGCTGCACCCCAAAGCCGCTGTCCACGCGGGTGCTGCGCTGGCGGTTCACCAGGGCGAACCCCCGGGCATCCCCCGGGGCAAAGGACGTCCGGATCTGCGGGATCGAGGGGTGAGAGGGGTGTGGGACAGGTGGGGACACCCTGGGGACGTGTGGGGACAGGAGGGTACACTCACGGTGCCGCGGGCGTAGGCAGTGCTGGTGCAGTGCTGAACGATGCCCATGCAGAAGCAGGGCAGGCACCCAGCTGGCTCATCCCCGCTCAGGTGGAAGTGGTGGGGACGGCACGTGGCACACTGGGGACCTTCCACGTTGGCCTGGGGGGGAAGAGAGCGTGGTGACAGTGGCCTGCCACCCTTCCCAGGGTTGGGGACACACACACAAGGCTCACCTTGCAGTGACACTGCCCGTTGGCATCGCAGCCCTGGCCAGTGCTGCCTCGTGGGTCACACTGGCATTGCGCACCGGGGACACCTGGCACTGAGGGGTGACACACAGTCAGCCACAGCCGCACTTAGTGCCACCACAGGGGACACCACTTTGTCCTGCCCTGATACACTCACCTCGGCATGGCTCTCCCCGCAGCGGGTCCCCCACGTACCCGGGCAAGCACCTACAGTGGGACAAACCCAAACGAGGCAGTGAGAGGAGCAGTCACCCCCAAAACGCCCCCTGCCCCAGCCCAGTGTCCTTGTCACCTCTCGCAGAGGCGCCCGCTGTGCCCTGGGGCGCAGGCACTGCACGTGGGCTGCCCGTCCGTGTCCTCAAAGCAGATCTTTGTCACCCTGTGGCGGGGACAAAGGGACAGGTGACACCCAGTCAGTGTCCTCAGGGATGGGACAGACCAGGGAATGGCACCTACTGGGTGTCCCCATGGGGTCCATAGCAAGGACAGGGCTGGCAGTCACCCGGGGTGCCCCGGGTGGCATCGCCGTAATAGCCAGGTTGGCATTTGTCACACTGGGGACCCTCCGTGTGATCCCGGCAGCCCTGTAAAGAGAGGGGGTGATGGCATCGGTGTCCCTGCCATGGGAGCTCCTGGGGAGTCCCCTGGGTGTCCCCAGCTGACCTGGCAGACGCCGGTGTCAGGGTGGCACTCGCTGGCATGGCCGTGGCACTGGCACGGCTCGCAGGTGCCCAGGTAGAGCCCGGCGCTGCTGCGGGTGTAGCCGGTGTCACAGTCCTAGAGGGGACAGTGGCAGTGGGGTGGGACACGGCTCAGCATCCCCGCGGTGGCAGTGAGGGGACCCGAGGGTCTCACCTGGCACGAGGCCCCGCGGTACCCAGGGGGGCAGGCACAATCCTCCACCTCCAGCGCGGGCGGGCGGCCGGTGGCGTGTGGCACTGCCACGTCCAGGGTGACATCGGCCAGTCTGCGGGGCCAGAGGGGGTGTCCTGTCAGCGCTGCCCTGCCACCCTGCTGTGTCCCCTCCTGACCCCACCAGGAGCTCACCTGCTCTCCTCTGGCTGCTCTGAGTAGGATGCCCGGATCATGAGCAGGTCCACATCAGCCAGGGCCATCAGGAGGTGCTCGCGGGTGGCATCGTGCCCATCTGCGCGGCGCCAGGCGCCCTGTGCCACACACCCGGGTGACGTGGGGGCTGCCATCCCTCACTGCACCCTGGGGCATCCAGAGTGACCTCCCCATGGCAGCCATTCTGACCCCTGGGGCCCCCAGACCAACCCGTCCCCAGCACCCCTCCATGACCCCTCTCTGGGTGTCACACAGGGACATCTCTCACCTCACGGATGGGCACAGTGACAGTGGTGGGGACACCGGCCGGGGGGGGTGGCACTGGAGAAGTGCTCCAGGAGGATCCCATTGCCCTGGAGCAGCACATCAGGGTGCCGGGGGGGCAGGGGAGCGCCCGCCGGGGCCCGGTGTGTCACCGTGTACCGCAGCTCCCCACCGTACGCTGTCACCTGTGGGGACACTCAGCATGGCTCGGGGCCACCAGCTCCCCGAACTGGGCGGTGGGGACACGAAGAGGCACAGAGGTGTCCCCAGAGCGGCTGTGTCACCTTGTCCCCGGTGAAGGGTGCAGGCAGCACCCAGTAGTGAGCGCCCCGTGGCAGCTGTCGGAAGGCGTCGAAGCGCAGCTCCCGCGGGGACACGAAGTGTGGCACTGCCCCCGCCAGCCGGGACCCCGACAGGTTGGCCAGGGGCAGCGGCGCCGAGTCCTCAGAGCTGAGCAGCACCTGGCACAGGGATTGTGGTGGGCATGGCATGGCACAGCATGGCACCACATGGCACGGCAAGACACTACATGACACTACAGGCATGACAAGGCACAACATGTGTGTTGTATGACATGGCACTACATGGCATGACATGGCATGGGTGACATGACATTATGGCATGGCACAGCACAACGTGGTGCTACATGGCACCACATGGCAGAGTGTAACACCACAGTGCGTGCCATGGCACGGTCACACGTATCATGACAGTACACGGCATGGCACCATATGGCACGGCACAACATATAATGGCATGTCACTGCACAGCACAGCAAGACATGGCATGGCATGGCACAATATGGCATGGCATGGCATGGCACTACTGTGGCATGGTACATCAAGACAATGACAAGACATGCCATGCCATGGCACATCAAGACAATGACAAGGCACAGCACAGCATGGCATGGCATGGCACGGCATGGCACATCAAGACAATGACAAGGCATGGCATACATGGAATGGCATGTCAAGACAATGACAAGACACGCCATGCCATAGAATGGCATGTCAAGACAAAAACAAGGCATGGCATGGCATGGCATGGCATGGCATGGCATGGCATGGCATGGCATGGCGTGGCGTGGCATGGCGTGGCATGGCACATCAAGACAATGACAAGCATGGCATGGCATGGTATGGCACATCAAGATAATGACAAGACATAGCATGGCATGGCACATCAAGACAATGACAAGGCATGGCACGGCATGGCATGGCATGGCATGGCATGGCGTGGCATGGCATGGCATGGCATGGCATGGCACATCAAGACAATGACAAGCATGGCATGGCATGGAATAGCACATCAAGATAATGACAAGACATAGCATGGCATGGCACATCAGACAATGACAAGATCTGGCATGCCATGGCCCAGGATGGCCCAGGCTGTCCCGGCCTGTCCCGTGGGTACCTGGTGGCGGTGCCAGGCGGAGCTGGCACAGGAGCGGGACAGCCCCATGCAGAAGCAGGGCAGGCAGCCCGCGGGGTTGGCAGCGCTCAGGTGGAAGGTGCCCGCGGCACAGGAGTCACAGAGCCGGCCACGGACGTTGGGCTGGGGGCACAGGGTGGGCAGGGGTGAGCAGGGAGATGGGTGGGACTGGCTGCAGGGGGTGGGATGGACCGGGGGGCTGGTGGGACTGGGTACCCCAGGGACCAGACTGGGTGCCACGGGGAGGTTGTCCCTGGTGCTCGGGGGATTGGACTGGGTGCCCCAGGGATCAGACTGGGTGCCATGGGGGATTGGAGAGGGTCACATGGGGGATGGACTGGGTGACACAGAGGGATTGTCATTGGTGCTGGGGGGGTTGGACTGGGTGTTATGGGGGGTTGGAGAGGGTCCTGCAGTGGGGTTGGGCTGGGTACCCTGGGGCAGGGGATGGGATTGGTGCTGGGTAGATTGGACTGGGCACCCAGGGATTGGACTGGGCACCCCAGGGATTGGACTGGGTGCTATGGGGGTGGGACTTGGTACCATGGGAGAGTGGGACTGGTTGCCTCAGGGAATCTGGGTGCCATGGGGTAGAGTTAAGATGGGTGCCAGGGCAGGGACTGGGTACCTGGGCCCAGGCTGGTGCAGTGGGGGATGGCAACATCCAGCCCCCCGTTTCCCCCGCATTGTCCCCACCGATTTTGCCCCACTGTCCCCCAGCCCCCTGCCCTCACCTTGCAGCGACAAGTGCCACCCGCCTCGTCCTGGCCCCCGCGGGCATCACACTTGACGAGCTCCTGGCCTGCAGGCAGTGAGGGTGAGGGTGGGGGGCACCCAAGGGTGCAGGGACCCCCCACCAAACAGCACCCTCCACTCACCAATTGGGGTGCACTTGCCACCTGGCTGGATGGGGTCTCCCTCGTAGCCTGGGGCGCACCTATGGATGGGTGGATGATAGGTGGGTGATGGGTGGGTGATGGGTGGGTGATGGGTGGGGGTGTCAGGTGGGGGGGGTTATGGGGAGGGACCCCCCACCCACCTCTCGCAGCGGCGGCCGGCGTATCCAGGGGCGCAGGCGTCGCAGGTGGCCTGGCCATCTGTGTCCAAAAAGCAGGACTCCGAGAACCTGTGGGTGACAATGATGGTGACACCAGGGCAGGGACATCAGGGGCTGGTCCCTGGGGTCAGCACCCACCTGCGAGATGGCTCCGTGTAGGGACAGGGACAAGGGTGACAAGCGGTGGCTGTGCCCTTGGTGGCATCGCCGAAGAAGCCAGGTTTGCACTTCTCACACTGGGGACCCTCCGTGTTGTGCTGGCAGTTCTGGGAGGGGCACACGTGTCACAGGGGAGTGGTGACCCTGTTCTGTGTCCCTGTCCCCTTGTCACCCCGCCAACCCCTCACTCCTTACCAAGCAGTGCCCAAAAACGGGGTCACAGGTGCTGGAGTGGCCATGGCAGCCACAGCCAGAGCAGGTCCCCAGGTAGGGTCCCCTCGTCACCCGCTCAAAACGGGGGGCACAGCGCTGGCACGACAGCCCCGTGTAGCCCACGGGGCACCTGGGGACAGAGCAGTGTGACAGTGGCATCACAGCAGCAGTGGCACTGAGCCGTGACCTTGCTGCCAGTGCTCACCTGCACTCCTCGACGTCGGCAGCCGGCCCCAGGCCGGTGTCTGCAGTGCTGGTGACGTCCATGGCCACGTCGCTGAGCCCCACGCTGGCCATGCGCCCGTCATACACCGCCCGGATGAAGATGCCCTCCAGCCCCTGCAGCACCAGCAGCAGCAGCTCCCGGCTCACGGGGGCACCCTGCTCGTCCTCCCAGTGATCCTGCCAGGACGGTGACAGCAGCGTCACAGCAGGGCGATGGTAATGCTGGCATCACCCACCTGTTCCCAGTGGCATCAGCACCCATCATCAACATCACTGCTGCCAGCATCACCCACCCTTCATCAGTATCTCCCTCCCATCCCTGGATTCACCCACCCACCAGTATAACCAGTGTCACCCACCCCTTATCTGCATCTGCATCACCACCATCACCATCACCAGCACCAGCATCACCACCACCAGCATCGCCTACTCACCACCAGCATCACCCACCCTTCATCAGTATCTCCTTCCCATCCCTGGATTCATCCACCCACCAGTATAACCAGTGTCACCCACCCCTTATCTGCATCACCACCATCACCATCACTCATCCATCACCTCCACCACCATCACCCACTCATCCTCATCATCACCCACTCATCCTCATCATCACCCACCCTTCCCCAGCATCATCCACCCATCCCCACCAGCATCAACACCCATCCCCACCAGCATCACCCACCCATTCCCAGCATCACTCATCTATCCCCAGCATCACTCATCCATCACCACCACCATCATCATCACCCCCTCATCCATCACCACTGGCATCAACCACCCATCCCCAGCACCAACACCATCATTGCCCACCCATCCCCATCATCACCCACCCATCCCCACCATCCCTCCTCCATCACCACCAGCATCACCTCCCCACCACCACCACCACCCCTGCTCACACCCACCTCGGTGAGGGGCACGTGCCGCCGGTTGAGGACGTCAGGCTGGGTGTCCCCAGCCCGTGCCCGCAGCTGCCGCCCGTGGCCCCGCAGCAGCACGTCGGGGTGGGTGGTGGGCTCGGGGGGCCCCCGGCCCAGCCGGTACCGCACCCCATAGCTCAGCGCTCCCCCGTAGGCGTCCACCTGCCAGCACAGCGGGCTGTCAGCGGCCGTGCCACTGGTGTGCCCAGCCCTGACCCTGCCCCGGCATCACCTTGTCCCCAAGGAAGGGCTCTGGCAGTGCCCAGAAGGCGTCCAGCGCCAGGAAGCGGCGGGACAGGTCCAGCAGCTGGAATTCCTCAGTGCCCACATCCACGTGGAGTTGGGTGGCCGAGAGCACCGGCGCTGATGGCGCTGCCGGCACCGTCACGTTGACACCTGCAAGGAAAACACTCAGCCCCTGCTGTGTCCCTTGCCCCTGTCCAGCCCCTGTCCCCTGTCCCCACAGCTCACCCTTGAAGTCATCGGGGCGGTTGAAGCGCAGGTGGAGGCGGTGGCGGTGCCGAGTGGTGGCACGGCAGGAGGTGGTGACACCGAAACAGAAGCAGGGCAGGCAGCGGGATGTCCCTGCCACCTGGAAGTGGCCCTCGGGACATGGCCCTGTGGGAGATGAGAGCGCGGGTGATGGTGACAGTGCCACGGTGGGAGGGGTGGCACGGAGCGGGGAGGGGCTGCTCACCGGGGCGGGTGACGGTGAGGATGCTGTCAGGGATGCCGAACACCATGCCCAGGGTGTTGATGGCCTCGCAGGTGTAGGCGCCTTGATCAGCCTCCTTCACGTCCCGGATTGTCAGGGTGCCCTGCCCAGCCTCGCTCACGATCGACACCCTGTGGGGCACGTTTGCTACCCAGAGCCTGGCACAAGTGGAGCCCGGCACAGCCGGGAGCCACACACACCCTGTGCCCAGCACACGCAGCACCTGGCACACCTGGGGCTCTGCACGCCCAGTACACACAATAGCCTGGACATGCAGTGCCCTGCACACCCTGTGCCCCACACCCAGTGCCCCACACACCCATTGCCCTGCACACCCACACCACCTGATACCAGGCACAATTGGTGCCCTGCACACCCAGTACCCCCTACACCCAGTACGCCCAGTGCCCTGCACACCCAGTACACTCAGTGCCCTGCACACCCACACCACCTGACACTGGGCACACCCAGTGCCCCGCATACACAGTGCCCTACATACCCACACACCCAGTGCCCCTCACTCCCAGTACACTCAGTGCTCCGCACACCCAGTGCCCCACATACCCACACACCCAGTGCCCTGCACACTCAGTACACCCAGTACCCTGCACACGCAATGCCCTGCATACCCTGCACACCCACTTCCCTGTACACCCAGTGCCCTGCACACCCAGTGCCCCACACACTCGGTGCCCCACACACCCAGTGCCACACACGCCCAGTGCCCAGCCCCAGCCCAGGAGCCCATTCCCTCTGCATGACCGACTGTACGCCCCAGCCCCGCCCCAATCACATGCTCCTCCCACCGCACAACCCCCGCCCACATCATCACACGTGCCTGCTAGCTGCTCCCATTTGTCAAGCCCCGCCCACCCAGACCACAGAAGCCCCGCCCCGAGGTTCGCCCGAGCACCGCAGCCCCCAAACAGACCCCGCCCACACAGACCCCACCCCAAATATAAGCTCCTCCCATCACAGACCACACCAAATCACAAGTTCCTCCCATGACAAGCCACGCCCCTTCCTCCAATCCGCAACAAGCACCCCTTAGGCCCCGCCCCCGGCCCCGCCCACCTGTGGCTGCTGGGGGTGTGTCCCCAGTTCAGGCGCCAGGTGACGATGGGGGTGGGGACACCGGTGGCCACGCAGGTGAAGGTGACGGTCTGGCCTGGCACCGCCCTCACCGACTCCCACGGCAGCGTCACCACCTGTGGGGGCACTGCCACCGCCACCCAGTCAGTCACTGTCACCACCACCGGCACCACCGGGGGACAGGGACACTGCCACCGCCACCCATCCAGTCATTGTCACTGCCACGGGCGCCACCCAGACTGCACAGCACCCCCGAGGACAGGGACACTGCCACTGCCACCCAGTCAGTCATTGTCACCACCACTGGCATCACCCACACCAGCACCACCCACACCGGGGCACAGGGACACTGCCACCATCACCCAGTCATTGTCACCGCCACTACCACTGGCGCAGTCACCACCCGTCCCAGGTGTCAAGGACACTGTCACTGTCACCCCTGTCATTCTGGACTGCCACTACCATCGGCACCACCTGCCCTGCTGGCACCCCAGGGAACTGGGTCACTGCCACTGTCACCCTGTCATTGTCACTGCCACTGATACCATCTGGTCTGTGCGGCACCGCTGAAAGATGGGGACACTGTCACTGCCATCCCAGTCCCACCAGGGGACAGGTTCTTTGGCACTGCCTCCAGTCCAGCTTGGTGACAGGGTCCCCAGTGTGGTGGCCAGCCTGGTTGTATGACATGTCCCCAGCATGGCACCACCTGGGGTCAAGCTGCCAGCACAGGGTCCCCAGCCTGGTGCCATGACACAGGCTTCCCAGTGTGGCACTGTCCCCAGTGTGGCAGCCAGTGCTGTGCCACAGTGCCACTGTGTCCCCAGTATGGTCCTGTGGCACTGGCTCGTGCACAGAGTCCCCAGCCCAGTGCCATGGCACGATGTCCCCAAGCACAGTGCCACCAGCCTGGCACCATGACACAATGTCCCTAGCCCTCTGCACTGGCACAAGGGCCCGGGCAGTGTCCCCATCCTGGTGTCACAGCAGAGTGTCCCTGGTACAGCTCAGACACAGCCCCATACCCCAAGGACAGCTCGAGCAGTGTCCCCATCCTGGTGCCACAGCACCACACGCGCCCAGCATCAGAGCATCCCTAACACAGCATCCCCAGCCCAGCCCTGCTCCCCCATGTCCCCTGCCCGCCGAGCTGTCCCCTCCGGTGTCACTCACCACATCCAACCTCGTCGCTGCGGTCGGGGCAGTCGGGCTCCCTGTCGCACTGGTAGCTGGCTCGGATGCAGCTCCCGCTGGACACGCACCGGAATTCCGCCGGCCCACAGGCCGCACCGGGCGCCTTGGTGGCTGCAGGGGGGACAGCACGGTGGTGTCAGCCGTGTCCCCGTGTCCCCACGGTGTCCCCGAGCCCCCGTACTCACGGCAGTCGCTCTCGTCGGAGCCGTCGCCGCAGTCGTTCTCGCCGTCGCAGCGCCAGAGCTTGAGGGCGCAGTGCCCGTTGGCACACTTGAACTCGTTGGGCTCGCAGGGGGACGGGGTGCCTGGGGGGCACAGGGGGCACGGGGCAGGTCAGCATCCAGAACCCCAAAATCCCAGGGTGGAAAAGACCTTTGAGATCATGGATGACCCAGCACCACCTTGTCACCCAGACCACAGCACTGAGTGCCACATCCAGGCTTTCCTTAAACACTTCAGGGACGGTGACTCCACCACCTCCCTGGGCAGCCCCTTCCAGTGCCCAGCCACCCTTTCTGTGTGGAGCTTCTTCCTAATGTGCAGCCTAAACCTCTCCTGCACACCTCAGGCTGTGTCCTCTCCTCCTGTTCCTCATTCTTGGGCAGTAGAGCTCAGCCCCCACTGGGCTGCACTCTCCTTTCAGGGAGTTGTAGAGCAATAAGGTCCCCCCTGAGCCTCCTTCTCTCCAGGGTTAGGAGGGTTAGGAGCCCCCCAGCTCCCTCAGCTGCTCCTCACAGGACTTGTGCTCCAGACCCCTCCCTAGCCTTGTTGCCCTTCTCTGGACACGCTCCAGCCCCTCCATGTCCTTCCTAAATTGGGGGCCCAGAACTGGACACGGCACTCGAGGTGCTGCCCATCCAGTGCCGAGCACAGGGGAAGAATCCCTGCCCTGCTCCTGCTGGCCACACCATTCCTGATCCAGGCCAGGAGCCATTGGCCTTCTTGCCCACCTGGGCACACTGCTGGCTCATGTCCAGCTGCTGTCCATCAGTCCCTGCAGGTCCCTTTCTGCCTGGCTGCTGTCCCCAGCCTGTAGCTCTGCAGGGGTTGTTGTGGCCAACGTGCAGGACCCGGCACTTGGACTTGTTAAACCTCACACCCATGGATTCATGCCTTGGATCCAGCCTGTCCAGGGCCCTCTGCAGAGCCCTCAACCCTCCAGCAGATCCACACCCACACCCAGCTTGGTGTGGGTCTCAATGCCCTCACCCAGACCATCAGTAACAATGATCTTTACCAGGACTGGGCCCTACAGGGACCCCTGGGGTCACATCTGGTGACCCAACACTGACTGCCCCATCTCCCATCACCCCACCAGCCCTTCCCATCCCAGCACAGAGCCAACCTGCCCAAGCCATGCCTGCCAGCTCTTCCAGTGGTTTGCCATGTCCTGCTGAAGCGCAGGTCGAGCCCCCCAAAGCCCCTCCATCCCCCAGACCCACCGCAGGCGTCCTCGTCGGAGCCGTCGGCGCAGTCGCGCTCTCCGTCGCACAGGTAATCCCTGGGCACGCAGCGCCCGTCCCTGCAGGCGGCCTCGCCCCCCTGGCACCCCCCGGGCACGGGTCTGGGGGGCCGTGGGGTGAAGGGGCGCAGGGGGGACGCCGGGGTGGTGCCCACGGGCACGGTGCTCAGCGGGCGCGTGGTGGTGGCCGGGCGGGCGGTGCTGGGGGGCGGCCGTGGGGAGGGCTCTGGGGGCAGAGAAAAGAGGGTTAGGGGGGGATTTAGGGGGGAAGAGGGAGGGGCTGGAGGGGAGTGGTGCAAGGGGCACTTTTGGGGGGGTGTAGGGGCAAAATGGGGTGATATGGGGAAAAAGGGGTGTGAGGAGTGTTTATGGGGGCATAAGGGTAAAATGGGGGTGCAGGGGGACTAAAGTGAGAAATGGGGCTGCAGAGTGGTATAGAGGGCAACAGAGGTGTGGAAGAGGTGCAAAGGGGGCTTATGGGGGTGTAGGGGCAAAATGGGGTGCAGAATGGTTATATGGGGGGAAAAGGGGTGTGAGGAGTGTTTATGGGGCATAGGGATAAAATGGGGGTGCAGGGGGATTGAAGTGAGAAATGGAGGTGCAGAGTGGTGTAGAGGGGTATACAGGGCAAAAGGGGTGCGGGGAGTGTTCAGGGGCTGCAGGGGATTAGGGGGGGATTTAGGGGTGAAGAGGGAGGGGCTGGGTGGGGCTGAAGGGGAGGGGTGCAAGGGGGGCTTATGAGAGGGTGTAGGGGCAAAATGGGGTGCTCTGGAAAATGGGGTTATAAAGGGGAAAAAAGGGGTGTGAGGAGTGTTTATGGGGCATAGAGATAAAATGGGGGTGCTGGGGGGTTAAAGTGAGAAATGGAGGTGTAGAGTGGTATAGAGGGCAACAGGGGTGTGGGGAGTGTTCATGGGGTGCAGGGGGTTTGGGGGGAAATGAGGCTGCAGTAGAGTATGAGGGTTTATATGGCAAAAGGGGCTGCAGGGAATGTTTATGGGGGTGTAGGGCTAGAATAGGGGGCAGGGGGCTAAAGGGGGAACTGGGGGTGCAGGAGGAGACTTATAGGCAGGAAAGGGGGGTGCAGAGGGGGAGTGTCAGGGCCATGGGGTGGGGAATGGGGGCAGGGGAGGGTTGGTGGGGACAGAGGAGGTTTTGGGGTGCCCCGTTGCCTCACCACATCCCTCCTCATCGGAGGCGTCGTGGCAGTCGGGCCGGCGGTCGCAGCGATACTCCAGGGCCACGCACTCCCCGCTGCCACAGGAGAACTCCCCCGTGGTGCAGGCGCGTGGCTGGGGGGTCACTGCGGCCAGGGAGGGGGCACAGAGTCAGGGGGGCACCCCGGAATATCCCCCTCCCCATAATTCAGCCAGCAGAGCAACACAAGTCGGGATGTGCTGCTCTGAGTCTTCCGGCCCCAACCGCTCCAGAGCACCCCAAAACCCCCTGGAGCTCCCCCAAAACGCCCTGGAGCTCCCCCAGAGCCCCCACCCCAGGGCTCACCGGCTCCCAGGCGGCGGAACTGGAAGCCCTGGGGGGAGGTGAGGTAGGAGGCGATGGAGCCCCCGGCCAGCAGCTCCCGCAGGACCCCTCCGAGCTGCGCCTCGTCCCCGTTGCCCTCCGAGCCCACGTCCAGCTCCACGAACACATCCCCGTCCAGCTGCCTGGGGGACAGGGGGTCAGCACCCCAAAACAGCCACGCTGCGCCCCCAAACCGGCCCCGAGCGTCCAAACTGCCCACACTGCACCCCAAGAATTCCTCATCAGCTCCAACCCATCCCAAATGCATCAGTCACCCCAAAAAATCCCTGCGCTCCCAAAAGCTCTTCACTGCACCCTGAAGTGCCCTCACTGCACCCCAAAAGCCCCTCTTTGCACCCCAAAACATTCCCATCACTGCCAATCCGCCCCAACACCCACAAAACCTCTCTGTCCTCCCAGAAGCACCCCAAAACGTCCTAATTGCACCCCAAAACGTTCTCATTGCATCCCAAAAATCCCCTTCACCTCCAATCTGCCCCATCACCTCCAAACACCTCCATCCTCCCCAAAACCTCCCTACACTCCCAACAGCTCCTTGCTGCACCTCAAAACTTCCTCATTGCATCTCAAAACATTCCCATCACTGCCAATCCACCCCAACACCCACAAAACCTCTTTGTCCTCCCAAGAGCCCTTGTTACACTCAAAAATTTCCTCATTGCACCCCCAAAGCCCCTCATTGCACCCCAAAATCTCCTCGTTGCTCCCCAAAAGCCCCTCATTGCATCCCAAAACATCCCCTTCACCTCCAATCTGCCTCATCACCTCCAAATGCATCAGTCACCCCAAAAAATCCCTGCACTCCCATAAGCTCTTCACTGCATCCTGAAATGTCCTCACTGCAACCCAACCCCACCTCTTTGTACCCCAAAACATTCCCATCACTGCCAGTGCACCCCAACACACACAAAACCTCTCTGCCCCCCCAAAAGCACCCCAAAACTCCCTCATTGCACCCCAAAATCCCCTAAATGCACCCCAAAAGCCCCTCATTGCACCCCAAAACATCCCCTTCACCTCCAATCTTCCCCATCACCTCCAAATGCATCAGTCGCCCCAAAACCTCCCTGCACTTCCAAAAGCTCCTTGCTGCACCTCAAAATTCCCTCATTGCACCCCAAAATCCCCTAAATGCACCCCAAAAGCTCCTCATTGCATCCCAAAACATTCCCATCACTGCCAATCCACCCCAACACCCACAAAACCTCTCTGTCCTCCCAAAAGCACCCCAAAACGTCCTAATTGCACCCCAAAATCTCCTCATTGCATCCCAAAACTTCCCCATCACTGCCAATCCACCCCAACACCCACAAAACCTCTCTATCCTCCCAAGACCCCTTGTTACACCCAAAACTTCCTCATTGCACCCCAAAACACCCCCTTCACCTCCAATCTGCCCCATCACCTCCAAACACCTCTGTCCTCCCCAAAACCTCCCTGCACTCCCAACAACTCCTTACTGCACCCCAAAACTTCCTCATTGCACCCCAAAACCTCCCCAGATGATGTCTTGTTCCCCCAGACCCCCCTGCCCCGCCTCTTTTCCCGACCTCCCAAACCCCCTAAGCCCCCTTAGCCTCCCCCAAGCCCCCCAAAGCTCCCCCCACTCACTTGATGAAGACCACGCTGACCACCTGGTCCCCAGGCACTTTGTAATACTCTGACTCCAGCTGTTGGGGGGCAGGAAATGAGGGCTCAGGAGGGTCCCTCGGGTGCCCCCCAAGGGTCCCTCGGGTGCCCCCCACCCCTGCACCCCCCCAGTGCTCACCGTGTCCACCACGGCCTCGGAAATCTCCCGGAACTCCTCAGAGTCAGGGTCCTCCAGCCGCGGGCTGTAGTCGATGCTGCGGGTGAAGTTCACCAGAGCCCGGAAATAAACTGGGGGTGCCAAAGGTGGGGATGGCGTGTCAAAACTGGGGGGGTGGCACCTGCACACCCAAAAAAATCCCCCTCACCCAGCGGTGACCCCCACCCAGCTGTGACACCCCCATCCAGATGTTCCTCCTGCTCCCCAGCTGTGCGTCCATCCCCCCTCCCCAGGGGTTGGGATCCCACCCAGTAAAGCACAGGAGGAAGAAAAGTCGGGGTGCAGCAAAAAGGGGGGGTCCCCAAAAAGTGTCACTTACTGATCGGGGGGTCGTCCTCGGGCTCGGCCACCACCATGCCCGCGGGCGCGGGGCGGGGCCCGGGCGCTGCCCCCGGGGAGGAGGAGGAGGAGCAAGAGGAAGAGGAGGAGGAGGATGAAGAGGAGACAGAGGTTGAGAGCGGTGCCAGCAGTGGGGACCAGCCCGGGGCCAGGTGCCATCCACAGTGTCCCCTTACCGGTGGGTGCCAGCCCGCTGCTGGGAGGCGGGGCCTTGACGCTCGGTGGCCAGGGGACACCGCTGCCATCCTCCCCGCTGCCATCTGCCACGGGCACAGCGTGAGGGTGGCACCCGCCCACGGGGTCCCCGTGTGTGGGCACCCACCCGCGGTGACACCCACCCACCCATGGTGACACCGACCCACCCGCGGTGGCACCCACTGCCACCAAATGCCACCAGATCTCAGTGCCACCCACAATGGGGACCGTGTGGTCATCCACACTCCCATGGCCCAAATGTCACCACCTGGTGACATTTTACTGCCAGATGACACCAGTGCCATCTGCCCTGGGGACAACATGGGAGCACCCAGGGTGGTTCTACCCATGGTGGCATTCCCCCACGGTGGTGCTCACCCACTCAGTGCCACCCTGCCACCATCTGCCACCAAATCCTGGTGGCATCTGTGGCTGGGGCAGCACGAGTGGCACTCGCTCGCAGTGGCATCCACCCACCCAGTGCCACCTTATCACCAGATGCCACCAGTCGGAGTGGCACCAACCACAATGAGGACAGTGCAAGCTGCATCCAGGGTGGCACCCACACACCCAGTGCCACCTTAGTGCTGGGTGCCATCAGGTCCATTTCCCATCTGCAATGGGGACAGCTGAGTGAGTGGCACCCACGGTGGCACCAGCTGATGTAACACCCCCCACCTGGTGCCACCCATGCATGTCACACCCACCCACGGTGACATTCAGCCAAAGTGACTCCCACTCCCGGTGGCACCGACCTTCCCACCAGGTCCCAGTGCCATCCTCAGCAGGGACTGTGCAAGTGGCACCCAGGGTGGCATCAGGACCCACCCACCCCACTGTCCCCTCACCTCCAGAGGCCACCAGGTCCTCGTCATCTGACAGGTGCCGGTAGTAGCGCCGTCCCTGCGTGTCCCCGACGTGATCGGCCACCGTGTCCTCGGGGAAGGCGTCGGCCCAGCCGCGGGTGCCACTGGTGACCTGGGGACAGGGGGACAGGGCCACCGTGGGATGGGGCCACCAGGGGATGGAGCCACCATGGGACGAGGCCACTGCGGGATGGGGCCACCAGGGGACGGGGCCACCAGGGCACAGGGCCACCATGGGACGGGGCCACCGTGGGACAGGGGCCACCAGGGGATGGGGCCACCCGCGGGACACGTCACCCCGGGGGGGACGGGGGTGGGGGTGCGTGGCTGTGCGGTCGTCACCGGGAAAAGGGAGCGGGATGAGCTCATCACACACCCTCGGCATTCCTGCCCCGACCGGCACCGGGATCACCGGGATCACGGGGATCGCCGGGATCGCCGGGGTCACCGGGATCACCGGGATCACCGGGGTCACCGGGATCACCGGGATCGGGACTGCCTGCACCGGGGTCGCGGGCCCTCGATCACCGGGACCGCCGGGACCGCCGGCACCGGGACGTGCATGTGCAGACACTGAGGAGCCCGGTGTGCACGCGCGTTTGCGCTGCTCCACGTGTGCGCTGACACGGGGACGCGCGTGCACGCTGACACGTGGCCGTGCACGCGCGTTTGCACCAGCACCGAGGCGCGCCCGCGGCTGGCCGTGCACACGCGCGTGTTTGCAGGGCCACGCGTGTGACAGCGCACACCGCGACAGTCACCCACAGGTGGCTGTGAACACCTACAGGTGCCAGGGAACATTGGCACCGCCACACCGGAGCCCTGGCACACGCGTGTGCCCCAGCCCGGGTGTGCCCCGGTACCCGGGTGTGCCCCGGTGCCCGCGGGCCCGAGCACACGCTCGGTGTGCCCCAGCCCGGGTGTGCCCCGGTACCCGGGTGTGCCCGGTGCCCCAGCCGGGTGTGTCCGGTACCCGGGTGTGCCCCGGTGCCCGCGGGGCCGAGCACACGCTCGGTGTGCCCCAGCCCGGGTGTGCCCCAGCCGGGTGTGTCCGGTACCCGGGTGTGCCCCAGCCGGGTGTGCCCGGTACCCGGGTGTGCCCGGTGCCCGCGGGGCCGAGCTCACGCTCGGTGTGCCCCAGCCCGGTGCCCCCGCCCCGGCCCCGGCAGGAATCCGTCGCAGCAGCACTTTGCTGTGCAAACAAGCGCCGGGGGATTAGGCGGGACAAGGGGGGGACGGGACACAGGGGGAACACGGGGGGACAAGGGGGGGACACGGTGCCACACGGACGGGAGGACCCAACACCCCAAGGGGTCCCTCGTGGGTGCCAGCCCAACCCAGCCCCTGCAAGGGGACACTGGGGCACGAGGCCGTGCGGGCTTGGGGCGGCTCTGCCGCTCCCCAGATGCGCCCTGGGTGCTCCCCCCACATCCCCACGCGTGTCCCCCGCGCGTGGGGGCTCTGCCATTGTCCCCACGGGGGCGGCTGCTCAGTCCCCACGTGGAGTGTGTGGGGGCTCTGCCAGCGCGTCCCCCACGTGTGCAGCAAGCCCGTGGGTGCCACCCCTGCTCCCCAGACCATGGGTGCCCTGGAATCGCCCCCAACTCATGCCCCGAGCCCGTGAGTGCCCAGTCCTGCTCCCCAGGCCCTGGAATCCCCTCCACTCGTGCCCCGAGCCCGTGGGTGCCCTGCAATCACTCCTCACTCGTGCCCTGAACATGTGGGTGCCATCCCTGCTCCCCAGCCCCTGGAATACCCCCTACTCGTGCCCCGAGCCCCTGGGTGCCCTGGAATTGCCCCCACTCGTGCATCGAGCCCGTGGGTGCCCTGGAATCGCTCCCCACTCGCGCCCCGATCCTGTGGGTGCCAAGTCCTGCTCCCCAGCCCCTGGAAACGCCTCCCACGCGTGTCCTGAGCCCCGTGGGTGCCCTGGAATCGCCCCCGCTCATGCCCTGAGCCCGTGGGTGCCCTGGAATCGCCCCCACTCGTGCACCGAGCCTGTGGGTGCCCAGTCCTGCTCCCCAGGCCCTGGGATCGCCTCCACTCACGCATCGAGCCCGTGGGTGCCCTGGAATTGCCCCCCACTCGTGCCCTGAGCCTGTGGGTACCCAGCCTCTGCTCCCCAGCCCCTGAGTGCCCTGGAATCACCCCCCACTCGTGCACCGAGCCCGTGGGTGCAGCCCTGCTCCCCAGGCCCTGGAATCGCTCCCCACTCAGAGCGCCCTGAGCCCGTGGGTGCCCTGGAATCACTTCCCACGCGTGCACCGAGCCCCTGGGTGCCCTGGAATCGCTCCCCACTCGTGCACTGAGCATGTGGGTGCCATCCCTGTTCCCCAGCCCCTGGAATACCCCCTACTCGTGCCCTGAGCCCGTGGGTGCCCTGGAATCGCCCCCACTCATGCACCGAGCCCGTGGGTGCCCAGGCCCTACTCCCCAGTCCCTGGGTGCCCTGGAATCGCCCCCCACTCGTGCCCTGAGCCCGTGGGTGCCACTTCTGCTCCCCAGCCCCTGGAATCCCCCCCACTCGTGCACCAAGCCCATGGGTGTCCTGCCCCTATTCCCCAGCCCCTGGGTGTCCTGGAATCGCTCCCCACTCGTGCCCCGAGCTCGTAGGTGCCCAGCCCTGCTCCCCAGCCCCTGGAATCGCTCCCCACTCGTGCCCTGAGCCCGTGGGTGCCCTGGAATCGCCCCCACCCGTGCCCCACTGCCCAGCCCCTGCTCCCAGCCCCAGCCCGGCCGGAGGAAGGGCAGCTGCGGGCCGGGTGTCCGGCGGTGTCCGCGCAGGGTCGGGGCCAATCCCCCCTCTCCGGTTACCGGAAGCCTCTCCCGCGCCTCGGCCCCGCACCCCCGGACGCTCGGGCCCCCCCCGGAGAGCCGGGACCCCCCCGCTGCCGCCGGGGCACCGCGCCCGGCCGGACGCCACGGCCCCGCCGCCGCCGCCGCTCACATTTTCCACTCCCCGGCCCAAATCCTGCCCCGCACCCTGGGGAAAAGTCGGGGGGGAGGGGGGCGAGGAAGAGGAGGGTGAGGAAGCACCACCCTGCCAACCCCCCGCTTCCAAAGTGCGCCCCAAATCGGGGGAACAACTCGAACCCCCCCCTTATTTCGGTGTCCCCCGGCAGTTTGGATGTTCCCCCCGCTAAAATCTGGATGTGGCTCCTCAAATCTCCAAGTGGCCCCCAAATCTGGATGGGCTCCCCCCCCGTTAATTCATCCGGGTGAGGAAGAGGAGGTGACGCAGCACAAGAATAATAACCGGGGGGGGTTATTAATAGCAATCCCCCCCCGGCTTATTGTTCCCCCAAGGTCATGCTCAAAGGTGTTTCCCCCATGAAAATCCCCTCTCCTCCCCCCTCCCGGGGGTCCCCGAGGGCTGGGGGGGACGGGGGTCACCCCAGGGTTTGGGGGGGCTGCCAGCACAGCTGTGGGATGCTGGTCCCGAGGGGGGGGGCAGAAGCAGCTGCTCTCACCCCCCCGTCCCCTTCAGCCGCCCCCGGGATTTGGGGGTGAAACAGCTGCGGGGTCAAAGGCACAGCCGGGCGGGCAGGGGGGCCCCAAATATGCGGCTGCCCTGCCCCCTCCCCCCTGCATTCCTCCCTGCTGGCATTGCCTAATTTATCCCGGGAGGACTCGGGATAGGGGGGGCGGAACGGGCGGGTTTGGGGTGAATGGGGTTTTGGAGGGGAGGCTTTGGTTTTAGGGGGGATTTTCTGGGGGGGAGGTTGGGGGGGGGGGGGGTGATGGGGTTTTGGGGAGTGGAAATGGATTTTTGGAGAGTGGAGATGAGTTGTGGGGGTTGGTGGGTTTTGGGGGATAAATGGATTTTTGGGGGAAGGGATATGGGGTTTTTTTAGGGGGGGAGATGGATAGGGGGGTAGAGATGGGTTTTTTTTTTGGGGGGGGGATAGACAGATTTTCGGAGGGGATTTTTTTGGGGGCAGTAGGTTCTTTTGTGAGATAACAAGACTTTTTGGGGCAGTGTCGGGTTTTCATGGCAAGAGGGGAAACCCAGGAGTCCTGGCAAGGACCCAGCGTCTGAGCTGACCTTCCTCCCCGCCTTCCTCCTCCTCCTCCTCCTCCTCATCCCAGCCGGGCCATCTTTGGCGATGGGAACGAGCCGGAGGCGAGAGGCCATGTGAGCCTCGGGCCCGGAGGGTCCCCGAGTGCCCCCGAGCGCTCCCGGGCGGCCCCAAATGCCCCCAGGTAGCCCCAGGTGTCCCCAAATGCCCCCAGGTGTGCCCGGAGCCTCCCCAGCGGCGCCGTGCCCGTGCCCCCCGCCCGCTCCGTGCGTGCCCCGGGCACACGCGTGTGCGGAGCGCGGGAGGCGCGCGTGGGGTGTCCCCCCCTTGCCCAGCCCTTCCCCCCGGGCACGCCGATCTTATCGCGCATTCCTGCTTCGCCCTCCCCTTCCCCCCCACCACATTAACCCTTCGCGGCCCTCGGAGGTGGCACCCCCGTGCCCCACCCCACGCCAAACCCCTCCGTGGGCCGCGTGGGAACGGGAACCCCCCCACACACGTGGATGTAGGGCCCAGCATCCCGGCCAGGGGGGTTATGGGGCTGCTCTGTCCCCAAATCCCCCCCTGCGCCTCAGCAGGATGGGGGGCGCGGGGCAGCAGAGTGGGGATCCCCCCCTTTGTCCCCTCGGTCCCCCCCGGCCGTGGGTGGGAGCCCCAGGGGCAGCGGGGGGGCCGCGCTGCCAGCCCGGCCCCGAGCACAAGGCCCCCTCTGTTCTCCACCCCGGGCACCCGCCCAACCCCAAACCACCCCCGGGCCCCCCCAGCCCGCCATCACCCCCGCACCCACCGGGGGAGCCCCCCGTGAATCGGTCCCACGGCGCGGAACCCCCCCGGGGGGACCCAGAGGTGTCACCCCTGCCCCGCTGCCCCCAGCAGGGTGGGGACCCCCCCAGGGGCACCCCCGGGCGCAGCGCCCCCCCCCGGGGGGGTATTTTGGGACGGTTATTTTTAGGGTGACCGGCGCCACCATCACCCTTTAAATTTAGCTGGGGCGGGGGATGGGGTGCGGGGGCGGCCGGGGGGGGACCCCAAAAGCAGAAGTGTCCCCGTGAGTGCCCCCCACCCAGGGCAGGGTGTGGGGACAGGGGGGGCTGGACCACCATGGGTGGGTTTATGGGGTGATGGGAACCATCCCCACCCTGGGGTCACGGGGGACCCCAATTCCCTCAGGAATGGGGGGTGACAGAGACCTCCCGACTGTGGCCCTCACACGGGGGTCGCGGGGACCCCACTCCCACAGGGGTGTGAGGGTGGGTGACCCCACGCACTCCCGTCCCTGGGGGACCCCAAGGCCCATAGAGGACAGGCAGGGGGACCCCACACACCCCCATTCCCGGGTGGGGCAGGGCATAGGGAGAGGGACCCCCCGACCCTTTGGGGGGACACTGCAATTCCCAGATGGGACAGGGCGGGCCCTGGGGTCTCCACGTGATTCTGGTACAGGGGGGGACCCCCAGTCCCTTGGGGAGGGGGGCAGAGTACCAGGGATCCCCTGGTACAGGGGGGACACCCCAATCCCTTCAGGAACAGGGATCCCCACATCTCCTTGGTGTCCTGGGGGACCCCAATTCCGCGGTAACGAGGATCATCAAGTGCTTCAAGAGACACAAACTCCGCGGGGGACCCCAAGTCCTGGAGGGATCCCCAACTCCGGGGTGGGGTTACTAACTCCTCTCGGGGACCCCAACTCCTTCAGGAGACCCCAGCTCCGCGGTACCCAAATCCTTTAGGGGATCCCAAAATCCTGCGGGGACCCCAACTCCTTTAAGGGCCCCAAATACTTCAAGGCACCCCAAAACCACAGGGGGCTCACAACTGCTCCATAGAACTCCCACTCCGGGGGGGGGACGGGAATTCCACCTCCCGGGACCCCAACTCCTTTGGGGATCCCAGCTCCGCGGGGGGAGACCCCAACTCCTGCAAGGGCCCTCAGCTCCTCTCCGAGCCCCCAAATCCGCGGGTGGAGACCCTCGGCTCCCTTCAGGTACCCCGAATCCTTCAGAGTTCCCCAACTCCTTGGCGGGACCCCAACCCCCAACTCCTTCCCGGGACCTCCCGGCTGGGCTCGGGGACCCCGGCGCGGCCGCGGCCGCACTCACCGGCAGGAGGGTCCCCAGCAGCAGCAGCAGCAGCAGCAGGAGGGTCCCGGGCAGCGCCGCCGGGCCCCGCCGCCCCATCGCCGCACGGCCCCGCCGAGCTCGCCCCGCTCGCTCCGCTCCGCTCCGGCCGCGCCGCCGCCCCGGGGCCGCCCCGCCCCCCCCGCACCCCCCCGGCCCGCGGGGCGGGGCCGCGCAGCGCGCGCCCGAGGGGGACACGGGGGGGCGGCGGCGGGGACACGGCGGGACACGGCTGGGGAATGGCACCGGGGCACCGGGACACCGGGGCACGGCTGGGGAATGGCACCGGGGCACCGGGACACGGCTGGGGAATGGCACCGGGACACCGGGACACGGCTGGGGAATGGCACCGGGACATCCCCGGGAACGGGCACTGGGAAACCGGGGCACCGGGGCACGGCTGGGGAATAGCACCGGGACACCGGGACACGGCTGGGGAATGGCACCGGGGCACCGGGACACGGCTGGGGAATGGCACCGGGGCACCGGGGCACGGCTGGGGATGGCACCGGGGCACCGGGACACGGCTGGGGAATGGCACCGGGACATCCCCGGGAACGGGCACTGGGAAACCGGGACACCGGGACACGGCTGGGGAATAGCACCGGGACACGGCTGGGGAATGGCACCGGGGCGCCGGGACACCGGGACACGGCTGGGGAATGGCACCGGGGCACCGGGACACCGGGACACGGCTGGGGAATGGCACCGAGACACCGGGACACCGGGACACGGCTAGGGAATGGCACCGAGACACGGCTGGGGAATGGCACTGGGACATCCCCGGGAACGGGCACTGGGACACCCCCGGGAACTGGCACGGGGACACGGGGACACCACTAGGAACGGGCACTGGGACACTGGGACACCCCCAGAAAATGGCACTGGGACACCCCCGGGAACTGGCACTGGGACACGGGGACACCCCTTGGAACTTGTACAGGGACACCGGGACACCACTGAGAACTGGCACTGGGACATGGGGACACCCCCAAATGCTCGTACAGGGACACGGGGACATCCCCGGGACCTGGCACTGGGACACAGGGACATCTCTTGGAACTTGTACAGGGACACCGGGACACTCCTGGGAACTTGTACAGGGACACAGGGACACCACTGAGAACTGGCACTGGGACACGGGGACACCCCCTGGAATGGGCACGGGGACGGGGACACCCCCGGGGACTGGCACTGGGACACGGGGACACTCCCAGGAACTTTTACAAGGACATGGGGACATCCCCGTGAAATGGCACTGGGACAGGGGGACACCCTGGGAACTGGCACTGGGACATGGGGACACCCTGGGAACTAGCACTGGGACACCCCTGGGAGCTTGTACTGGGACACTGGGACACGGGGACACCCTTGAGAACTGGCACTGGGACACGGGGACACCCCTGTGAACTGGCACTGAGACACCCCCGGGAAGTGGCACTGGGACACTGGGACACCCCTGGGAATTTGTACAGGGACATGGGGATACCCCCGGGAACTGGCACTGGGACACGGGGACACGGCTGGGAAACGGCACTGGGACACCAGGATACCCCGGGAATTTGTACAGGGACATGGGGACACCCCCGGGAACTTGTACAGGGCCAATGGGGACACCCCTGGGAACTGGCACTGGGACACGGGGACACAGGGCAGCGTCAGTGGGGACACGCAGGGGCATAGGGACACCATGGGACACCCCCTGGAACTTGTACAGGGACATGGGGACACCCCTGGGAACTGACACTGGGACACGGGGACACCCCTGGGAAAGGGCACGGGGACACCCCTGAGAGCTTGTACAGGGACAGGGGGACACCCCCAGGAACTGGTACAGGGACACAGGGACACCCCCGGGAACTTGCACGGGGACACGGGGACACCCCTGAGAGCTTGTACAGGGACATGGGGACACCTCTGGGAACGGGTACGGGGACACGGGGATACCCCTGAGAGCTTGTACAGGGACATGGGGACACCCCCTGGAACTTGCACTGGGACACGGGGACACCCCTGGGAACTTCTACAGGGACACGAGGACACCCCCAGGAACTTGCACGGGGACACGAGGGGACACGGGGAGACACCCCCGGGAACATCTGCAGGGACACAGGAGGCACAGGGAGCACGGAGGGGCACAGGGACACCGGGGGACAACTCTGGGGTCTCGCACTGGGGACACGGGGGACACCCCAGGAACGTTTACACGGGGGGGACACGGGGAGAAACTCTGAGAATTTATGTTGGGGTGCGTGGGGACGTGAGGTGACACCCCTGAGAACTCTTGCAGGGACACCAGGGGGACACACGGGGACACCCCTGGGAACTCTTGCAGGGACACCAGGGGGACACATGGGGACACCCCTGGGAACTTGCACGGGGTGTGGGATGTGGGGGACAGCCCTGGAATCTTTCGCAGGGACACAGGGGACAACTCTGACAGTCTAAACTGGGACACGGCTGTGTGGGGACACCCCTGGGGACTTCCAGGAGGGCGCGAGGGTGCGTGGGGACATGGGGGTACACGGGAGGTCACCTCTGGAAACATCTGCTGGGACACGCGGGTACCTGGGGACACCGTGGGACGCTCCTGGGGACTTCTCCTGGGACGTGGAGGAGCGTGGGGACACCGTGGGGCAGCTGTGGGAACTGGCACAGGGACACGTGGGGACACCGTGGGACACTCCCGGGAGCTTTATGGGGACACAAGTGTGGGGGGAGAACGGGGTGTACCCCTGGGAACGTTTATGGGGACATGGGGTGCATGGGGACACCCCGGGGACTTTTACAGGGACATGGGGTGCAGGACATCATGGAGCACCTGTGGGGACATTTATGGGGACACAGGGGTGCGTGGGGACACCCTGGGGACTTATATGGGGACAAGGGGTGCGTGGGGACTTATATGGGGACATGGGGTGCAGGACATCATGGAGCACCTGTGGGACATTTATGGGGACACAGGGGTGTGTGGGGACACGGGGGCCACCTCTGGGTAGCTGCAGGGTGACACGGGGGTGTCACTGTGGGCACCTGCAGGAACTGTTATGGGGACACGGGGGGACATGGGGGTCACCCCTGGGAACTTCTACAAGGACGTGGGGGTGCGTGGGGACACCTGGGGACACCCTGGGAACTTTACCGGGGACACAGGTGGCACCTCTGGGGACTTGTGCAGGGTCATGGGAGCACCTGGGGACACCTTGGGACACCCCTGGGGACTTTAACGGGAACATGAGGGTGCGTGGGGACACCTTGGGACACCCCTGGGGACTTTTAGAAGGACAGGGGAGTGTGTGGGGACACCCTGGGAACTTTAACAGGGACACAGGTGTCACCTCTGGGGACTTGTGCAGGGCCATGGGAGCCCGTGGGGACACTGCAGGGACATGGAGAGCTCCTGTGGGAGCTGCCCCGGGGGTCCTGGGGTGCGTGGGGACCCCCCGGGCCCGTGAGGGGGTTTGGGAGCAATGGGGGGACACGGGGGGCGCGGGGAGCGCCGGGGAGGGTGGGGGCTGTGGGGGCACCAGGGAATTACCGGGAATGGGGGGGCTGTGGGGGTGCCAGGGGTGTGGAGAGGGCACTGTGGGGACACAGGGGGGCTATAGGGGCTATGGGGGTGCCAGGGGTGTGGAGAGGGCACTGTGGGGACACAGGGGGGCTATAGGGGCTATGGGGGTGCCAGGGGTGTGGAGAGGGCACTAAGGGGGCACAGGGGGGCTATAGGGGCTATGGGGGTGCCAGGGGTGTGGAGAGGGCACTAAGGGGGCACAGGGGGGCTATAGGGGTTATGGGGGTGCCAGGGGGGCTATAGAGGGCTGTGGGGGCACCAGGGGTGTAGAGAGGGCACTATGGGGCCACAGGGGGGGCTATAGGGTCTATGGTGATGCCAGGGGGCTATAGGGGCTATGAGGGTACCAGGGGTGTAGAGAGGGGACTGTGGGGGCACAGGGGGGCTACAGGAGTTATGGGGGCACAGGGGGGGCTATAGGGTCCATGGGGGTACCAGGGGTGGGGAGAGGACACTATGGGGACACAGCGGGGGCTATAGGGTCTATGATGATGCCAGGGGGGCTATAGGGGCTATTGGGGCACAGGGGGGGCTGTAGGAACTAAGGGGGTACAGGGGGGGCTGTAGGAACTATGGGGGCACAGGGGGGCTATGGGGGCCATGGGAACACAGGGGGGGCTATAGGGGCTATGGGGGTACCAGGGGCTCGGGGCTATGGGGACACTGAGGTTCATGGGGTCTATGGGGGGCACGAGGGACACAAGGTGACATGGGGGGGGCTGCGGGGGCTGTGGGGGTCATTGGGGCACAGGGCAGCGCAGGGGGCACACGGGGAACACAAGAAACCTGGCAGATATGGGGGGCACAGGGGTTTGAAGGGTCTGGGGGTGATTGTGAGGGCTGTGGGCTCTGCGAGGGGGCCGGGGGGGTCAGGGTGGGCTACGGGGGGCACAGGGCATGGGGGGGCACAGGGACCATGGGCTGTGGGGGGGGGGGGTTTATGGGGGCTATAGGGGCTGTATGGGGGACATGGGGCACATAGGGGGCACAAGGCTGGCTGGATGGGGCTGTGGGGGCAGTGGAGGTGAGTGGGGGGCTGTGGGGGCACAGGGGGTGTTGGAAGTGCTGTGGGGTCTGGGAGGAGGGGTATATGGGGCCATATAGTGCATGGGGGCCATAGGGGACTGTGGAGGGCGCCTGGGATGGTTGTGGGGGCTCTGGGGGTCCCGGAGGGGAGGATGTGAGGGGCACTGAGCCCGTGAAGGGTAGGGGAGCCATATGGGCACACCAAAGGCACGGGGAATGGGGGGACAGGGGTGGCTGTAGGGCACAGGGGGTGGGATCGGGGCTGGAGGGGCACCAGGGGCACAGGGAATGGGGGGACAGGGGTGGCTGCAGGGGCTTGGGGGCTTTAGGGCCCAGGGGGTGGGATGGGGGCTCTGTGAGGGACAGACAGGGGGACAGGGGGGGACAGCGGGACAGGGAGGGGCCTGAGGGGCCACCAGGGGCACAGGGAATATGGGGGGACAGGGGTGGCTGTAGGGCACAGGGGGTGGGATGGGGGCTGGAGGGGCACCAGGGGCACAGGGAATATGGGGGGACAGGGGGCACGGGGTGGTTGTGGTGGCTGTGAGGGTACGGGGGGGTCCTGGGGGCTCAGGGAGGCACAGAGGGGACTGTGGGGCACACAGGGAGCTGTGGGCACTGTGGGGGCACGGGGTGGGTCATGGGGCTAAGGGGGGCACTGGGGGGCAGTCAGAGGGGCTGTGGGGGGCACTGGGGTGGGTATGGGGGTACACAGCGGGTAGGGGGGCAGCGGCAGCAGCAGGGACAGGGGTTTGGGACCTGTAGGGTCCCCAGTGGCCGGGTGCCAGTGCCACGTCCCCCCAAGGCCGAGGTTAATGTTTAACCCCCCCGGACCCAGCTGGGCACCGGGTGCCCGTTCCCAGGGCTGCCCTTGGGGGCTCCCGGGCATTTAAGGCCGGCGGGTGCCCGGGACAGCCACACTGGAGCCATGGCTGCCCTGCTGAGCCTCGTCCTGCTGCTGGTGGCCGGCGGTGAGGTGTCCCCTGAGCCCCCCCGTGTCCCCAGGCTGGGGGGTACCAGGGGGTGACGGTGCCACCGTGTCCCCGTGTCCCGCAGGTGCCCGCGCCGCGGTGCTGCCGGAGTCCCGCGTGGTCAACGGGCAGGATGCGGAGCCCTACAGCTGGCCATGGCAGGTGAGGGACGGACAGGGGACAGGGGGACAGGGGGACGGACAGGGGACAGGGGGACAGAGGGATAGACGGACAAGGGGACAGACAGGGGGATAGGGGGACAGGGGGACAGACAGGGGGACAGAGGGACAGCGGGACAGGGGGACAGAGGGACAGACAGGGGGATGGGGGGGCAGTGGGACAGACAGGGGGACAGACAGGGGGACAGACAGGGGGACAGATAGGAGGACAGGGGGACAGCGGGACAGAGGGACAGGGGGACAGCGGGGCAGAGGGACAGAGGGACAGGGAGACGGGGGACAGAGGGACAGACAGGGGGACAGGGGAACAGCGGGACAGGGAGACCGACAGGGAGACAGAGGGAAAGAGGGACAGACAAGGGGACAGGGGAACAGAGGGACAGACAGGCGGACAGCGGGACAGGGGGACAGAGGGACAGGGGGACGGGGGGACGGGGGGACAGGGTGACAGGGAACAGCGGGACAAGGGGACAGGGAGACGGGGGACAGGGGGACAGAGGGACAGACAGAGCGACAGCGGGACAGGGGGACAGCGGGACAGGGGGGCCCGTGTGGGGGTCGGTGGCACCCAGCGGTGTCCCGTCCCCCCCAGATCTCGCTGCAGTACGAGCGGGACGGGACCTTCCGCCACACCTGCGGGGGGCACCTTGATCGCGACCAACTGGGTGATGACGGCCGCGCACTGCATCTCGTGAGGGCACCGGCACCGGGCACCGGGAATGGGACGGGGCACCGGGATGGGGGCACCGGGATGAGGGCACCGGGAATGGGGCACCGGGAATGGGGGGCACCGGGAATGGGGACACCGGGCACCGGGATGGGCACCGGGATTGAGGCTGCGGGTCGGGGGATGCGGGATGGGGGCACCCGAACTGGGGCTCCGGGATGGGCACAGGGATGGGATCTGCAGGGATGGGGAATGCGGGGGTTGCGGGATGGGGATGGGAGCAGAGGGATGGGGCTGCAGGGATGGGGGCACCGAGATGGGGGTACCGGGACCGGGTACCGGGATGGGGGCACCGGGAAGGGGCTGTGGGATGGGGGATGCGGGGATGGGGGCACCGGGAATGGGGGCACTGGCACGAGGGCACCGGGACGGGGCTGCGGGATTGGAGCTGCGGGATGGGGCTGCAGAGATGAAGGATGCGGGATGGGGGCTGCGGGGATGGGGCTGGGAGGAGCAGGGAGGAGCGCAGAGAGGCTCATGGAAGAGACGCGGGGTGCAGAGCTGGGTGTTGGGGTGCAGAGCTGGGTGTTGGATACGGGGGTGGGTGTGGGGTGCAGGGAAGGTGCGGGAAGGGTGCAGGGAGAGGTGCAGGGTGCAGGGGTCAGTGCAGGAGGGGTGCAGGATGCAGGTTGGAAAGGCGGGGGGAGTGGGAGTCTGGGCTGAAGGGAGTGCAGAAGGGCTGCAGGAGGAGTTCAGGGCACAGGGATGGGAGCAGGAGGGGATGCAGGGTGCAGGGATGGGAGCAGGAGGGGATGCGGGGTGCAGGAATGGGAGCAGGGGGGGGATGTGGGGTGCAGGGATGGGAGCAGGAGCGGATTCGGGGTGCAGGGATGGGAGCAGGAGGGGATGTGGGGTGCAGGGATGGGAGCAGGAGGGGATGCGGGGTGCAGGGATGGGAGCAGGAGGGGATGCGGGGCGCAGGGATGGGCGCATGGAGAGGGTTCATGGGGGTACAGGGGGGTCCTGGGTACGGGAGGGGTGCAGTGGGGTGCAGGGAGGGGGTCCTGAGTGCAAGACGGGTTCTGGGAGCAGGGAGGGCATTCCCTGTGCAGGGAGGGGTTGGCACATGCATGGGGTGAGAAATGCAAAGTGGGTGCAGGGGTGGGTGCAGTGCAGGATGGGGGCAGGAAGGGGGCTCAGAGGGCAGGGAGGGGAGTTTGAGCACAGGGTGGGTGCACGGGGAGGTGCAGGGGTGGGGTTTGATGCAGGAAGAGGCTCAGGTTGCAGAGGAGATGGGGCTCAGGGAGCAGAGAAATGAGTTTGGGTGCAGATTTGGTGCAGGAAGAGGTTCAGGGAGCAGAGGAGATGGGGCTCAGGGTGCAGAGAGGTGAGTTTGGGCACAGGGTGGGTGCACGGGGAGGTGCAGGGCGGGGTTTGGGTGCAGGGCTGGGGTTTGGGTGCAGGGCTGGGGTTTGGGTGCAGGAACAGGCTCAGGGCCCAGAGGAGATGGGGTTCATGGATGGGGTTCTGGGAGCAGAGGCGAGTTTGGGTGCAGATCTGGTGCATGGAGTGGTGCAGGGAGGGGGTTTAGGGTGCAGGGCAGAGCGTCCGGGTGCGTGAAAGCCTCCCGGGTGCCGAGGCAGGGCCGCACGCCCTGACCCCCCCTTTCCCCGCAGCAAATCCCGCACGTACCAGGTGGTGCTGGGCGAGTACGACATGAGCGTCGGGGAGGGCTCCGAGCAGCGCATCCCCGTCAACTCCGACGACATCTTCGTGCACCCCAAGTGGCTCAGCTTCTGCGCGGCCTGCGGGTGAGCGGGGTCCCTGGGGAGGGGAGGGGCTGGGGACGCTGTGCCCCCCTCCCGGCCGCCCCTCTGAGCCGCGTCCCCCCCGCAGCAATGACATCGCCCTGATGAAGCTGCAGCGCCCGGCCGTGCTCTCGGCGAAGGTGCAGGTGGGGCTGCTGCCGCCCGCCGGCACCGTGCTGCCCAACGGGCACCCCTGCGTGCTCAGCGGCTGGGGACTGCTCACCAGTGCGTACGGACAGACCGACAGACAGCCGGCAGGGGAGGGAGGGGGGCGGGAGGTGGGAGGAGGGATGGATGGAGGGATAGATGGGGAAATGGATGGGAAGGTGGATGGAGAATGGACAAATGGGGAATGGCTGGGGAGATGGAGGGAAGGGATGAGGGATGGATGAGAATTGGTTGGACACAGGGGATGAATAGAGGGGTTGATAGATGGGGGATGGATGGGATGGGGAGATGGAGGGAGGGATGGTTGGGAGATGGTTGAAGGGATGGTGGGATGGGGAGACAAGGGAAGGATGGGTGGACAGATGGAGAACAGATGGTGAGATGAATGGGGATGATGGATGATGGGTGGATGATGGATGGATGGATGGATGGATGGATGGATGGATGGATGGATGGATGGAAGGAGGGATGGATGATGGATGGAATCCATGGATGGATGGATGATGGATGGATGGATGGATGATGGAGGATGGATGGATGATGGATGGATGATGGACAGATGGATGGATGATGGATGGATGGATGGATGGATGATGGATGGATGGATACATGGATGGATGGATGGATGGATGGATGATGGACGGATGGACGGATGGATACATGGATGGATGGATGGATGGATGGATGATGGACGGATGGATACATGGATGGATGGATGAATGGATGATGGATGGATGGATGGATGGATGGATGGATGGATGGAATCCATGGATGGATGATGGATGGATGATGGATGGAAGGATACATGGATGGAAGGATACATGGATGGATGGATGGATGATGGATGATGGATGATGGATGATGGATGATGGATGGATGATGGATGATGGATGATGGATGGATGGATGGCTGGATGATGTTTGGATGGAGGGCCACGTGCACACCCCGGGTGCTCTGATCCCACAGCTGGGGGGTCTCTGCCGGACCGGCTGCAGCAGGCAGAGCTGCCCGTGGTGGACTATGAGCACTGCACCCAGCCCGACTGGTGGGGGGCCCTGGCCATCCGCAAGACCATGATCTGTGCCGGCGGCGCCGAGAAGTCCGGATGCAACGTGGGTACCGCTCCAGGGGGAGGGGGCACATCCCAGACCCCCTGTGGGGCTGACCCTGCCTCACCCCACACCTCAGGGCGACTCCGGGGGACCCCTGAACTGCCAGGCTGAGAATGGCAACTGGGAGGTGCACGGCATCGCCAGCTTCGTGTCCGCCCTGGGCTGCAACGCTGCCAAGAAGCCCACGGTGTTCACCCGCGTGTCCGCCTTCGAGGACTGGATTGCAGAGGTGGGCACAGGGAATGGGATCCTGGGCTGCCAGCGGGCAAGGGGGCCAGAGAAAGGGATATCACGGTGTCAGGATGCCAGGGAATCGGGTGCCATGGTGCTGGGGAACTGGGATGCCATATCAGGGTGCTGGGTTCTGGGGCAGCAGGGCAATGGGGTGCCAGGGCAATGGGGTGCCAGGGCAATGGGGTGTCAGGGCAATGGGGTGCTGGGGCACCAGGGTACCAGGGGGAAAAGGGACCAGGCTGCTGGACTGCCATGGTGCCAGGGTATTGGTGTACCAGATTGTTGGGGTGCTCTGGTGCTGGGGTACCAGAGGATGGGACCGTCAGGGTGCCATGCTGCTGGGGTACCAGGTGTCAGTGCCACAGTGCTAGGGTGCTCTGGGGTGCTGGGATGCTGGAGTGCCAGGATATCAGGCTGCTGGGTGCCAGGGCAGTGGGGTGCCAAAGTGCCAGGGCACAGATGTGCCACGGCATTGGGGTGCTTGGGTGTCATGGAGCTGAGAAAAAAGGGCTCTGAACTGCTGGGATGCCAGGGTACCATGGCACCAGGTCTCTGGGGTGTCAGGACAAAGGTTTGCCAGAGCTCTGGGGAGATGGGGTACCAGGGTTCTGGGTTCTGGGGTGCCAGGGAATCGGGGTGTCAGGGCAATGGGGCACCAGGGCTCTGGGTTCTGGGGAGCCATGGTGCTGGGGTGTGAGGTGCTGGACGCTGGTGTGCCAGGCTCCTGGGGTGTTGGGATGCCAGGGTGCTGAGGTGATGGGGTGCTGGGGTTTTGGGTTATTGGAGTGTTGGGGTGTCAGGGTGTTGGGGTACTGTCCTCCTGTCTTAGAAACTTCTCCCTTCCAGACCATGGAAAACAACTGAGCATGGCAGCGTCCTTGTCATCGACCCCCCTGCCCTGACACCGGGCAAATAAACACCAACAGCTGGCACCAGAGTGTCCTTGTGCTCCTTGTGCTGGGCAGGGGGCTGGGGGCAGCAGGGGCTGCACCATCACCAGCAGACAGTGCTGGCAGCACCCGATGTGCCCAATGTCATGGGGTGGGCACCCAGAGACAGCCCCGTGCCGCAGGGATGGGCACCCAGAGACACTCAGACACCATGGGAACAGACACCCACAGGTGCCCAGACGCCATGGAGATGGCACCCTCAGACACCCCAGTGCCACAGGGATGGGCACCCGGGTGCCACAGGGGTGGGCACCCAGAGATACTCAGAAACAATGGGAACAGACACCCACAGGTGCCCAGACACCCACAGGTGCCCAGATGCTGTTGGAGATGGCACCCTCAGACACCCAGATCCCACAGGGATGGGCACCCGGGTGCCACAGGGATGGCACTCAGGTGACATAGCGCCAAGTACCCCAAAGTGCCCTGTGCCATGGGCATGGACACCCAGAGACACCCCATTCTCACAGGGATGGGCGCCCAGAGACACTCAGACACCACGGGAACAGACACCCACAGGTGCCCAGACACTGTGGAGATGGCACCCTCAGACACCCCAGTGCCACAGGGATGGGCACCCAGAGATACTCAGAGACAATGGGGACAGACACCGAGAGGTGCCCAGACACCCACAGGTGCCCAGATGCCGTGGAGATGGCACCCTCAGACACCCAGATCCCACAGGGATGGGTACCCAGGTGCCACAGGGGTGGCACTCAGGTGCCACAGCCCCAAGCACCCCCAAGTACCCTGTGCCATGGGCACCCCAACACACACAGTGCAGTGGCTCTGGGTGCCCTGAGGACACCGGGATGTCCCCCCACGGGGCACCCAGCGCCATCCTGTCCCCCCACGGGGCTGGGCCCCCCCGAGGCAGTGGCACAGCCCCCTCGGGGTGCCCCAGGGCCGGGTGCCCATGGCCGTGGCCCTCCTGGCCCGGCCGTCTCCTCGCAACCGCCGGCACCGGCGCGTGACCGGGAACAAAGAGCCCTTTCACGGCGCCCCCGCTGCCCCCGGCACCCTGGGACCCCCCAACGGGGCACCCCAGAGCCATCCCCCCACCCCGGGGCTGTGCTGCACCCCCCGATCCCCGCTGGGACCTGGGTGGAAAATTCCAGCCCCAGGGCTGTATAAGTTTTATGGGCTCCTTGTCACCGTGTCCTCGGGGACCTTTGCTCTCCCGCTGGTGGCCCCGGCGGCGTCGCCCGCCCCGGCAGCCCCCTCGCTATCGCCGGCCCTTTGCTCCGGGGCAGGGGGAGGCCCGGTGCCCCCAGCTCGTGACACCCTTGCACAAGTTGGGGTCACCTGGCACAGGCCCGGGGCGGTGGAAAAGGGGACCCGGTGCAGGGGGTGAGGGTGGGGGGCACCGGCTGTACCCCCCGTGCCACTGGTGGGAATTGGGGTGGGGCAGCGCAAGGTGGTGGCACCTTTTGGGTGCAATCACCCCGTGCTGGCAGTGGGTGCAGGGACAGGAGTGTGGCAGTGCCAGGGGGGTGGTGTGGGGCTGTGGGGCTGGTGTGGGTGACATTGGACTGGTGTGGGTGACATTGGACTGGTGTGGGTGTCGTGGGGCTGGTGTGGGTGTCGTGGGGCTGGTGTGGGTGTTGTGGCACTGGTGTGGGTGACATGGGGCTGGTGTGGGTGTTGTGGGACTGGTGTGGGTGTCATGGGACTGGTGTGGGTGACATGGGACTGGTGTGGGTGACATGGGACTGGTGTGGGTGTTGTGGCACTGGTGTGGGTGTTGTGGGTCTCGTGTGAGGCTGTGAGGGTGTCATGGGTGCTACAAGCATGGCACGAATACAGGTGGGACATACCTGGCATGGGTGTTGTGAGCCTGGCAGGGGTGCTGTGAGCAGGATATGGGTGCTGTGAGCCTGGCATGGGTGTTGTGAGCAGGATATGGGTGCTGTGAGCCTGGCATGGGTGCTGTGAGCAGAGTATGGGTGCTGTGAGCCTGGCAGGGGTGCTGTGAGCCTGGCACGGATGGTGCAATCCTGGGATGGGCCCTGAGAGCCTGGCATGTGCTCCATGAGTGCGGGATGGGTGCTGGAGTGTGGGATGGGTGCTGGGGGTGTGGGATGGGTGCCATGAGCTGGGTGTGGGTGGGGTGAGCCTGCCAAAGGGGCTACAAAGCTGGCACAGGTGAGCATGGCACGGGTGGTGCACACCTGCAGAAGGTGAGGTTGAGCCTGGAATCGGCGCTGTGACACTGATCCAGGTGTCACCGGAGTGACAAGGGTGCTGTGAGCCTGGCACAGGTGTTATCAGCGAGACACCCGAGCTGTGAGCGTGATACAGGCGCTATCAGCGCCCCATGGGTGCTGCCAGCCCGGTCCTGCTGTTGTGGGCGCTGCGAGCCTGGCACGGGTGTTGTGAGCCTGGCACGGGCGCTGCGAGCCTGGCACGGGCGCCGCAGGCTTGGCACAAGCGCTGCGAGCCTGGCACCGGCGCTGTGAGCCTGGCGTGGGCACCGGGAGGCTGGCAGGGGCGCTGGGAGGCTGGCAGGGGCACCGCGAGCCTGGCATGGCCCCCCGGCCCCCCGGGGCAGCTCCTCCCTCGCCGGTGGTGCCAAGCGGCTGCGAACCCCCCGTGTCCGTGTCCGTGGCCTCTGGCCGGACCCACCCCCGCCGGGTGACTCAGCCCGAGAGGCTTTTCCTTATATAACGCGGCACCGCGCGGAGCCCCACGGAGCGGCCCCTGCCTCAGTTTCCCCCGGCCGGGCCGTCGCTGTCGCCGCTGCCGCAGCCGCCGCCGCCATGTGGATGGTGTCACCGCCGGTCGGTAAGTGTCACCTGGATGCCGCTCGGCCCCTTGGCGAGGTGTCCCCCATCCCTAAAAATCATCATTTGGCGGGGGTTAGTAGGGAAATTAGGGTTATGGGGGCAGAAAGGTGTAAAATACACGCATTGCCCCCCAAAAATAGGTTAACTTTGCATTGGTTGTGGCTGAACCCCTTTTCCCTGCGCCTTGGGGGCACAACCCCTTCCTAACGCACCTGGGAAGAACCAAAATCACCTTGTTTCCCCCCTCTAAAGTAGTGATAAAAGCAGCGGGAGCGGCGCAGGGTTAAGGAATTCCCTCCCATCCCAGCACCTGGATTTTGGGGTGAGAAACGCCAGGACCGGGCGAGCTCGGGGGCCCCGGCCGTGCCCGGCTCTGTGACGCTCGCAGGTGCCTGGAGCCGGTGCTGCGACAGCTCCGGAACATTCCCGGGGCCCCGAGCCTGCCTTGCCGCTGGGAAAGGGGACGGCAAATCCTTAAAATTTCACTTTCCAACATCCCCAAACTCACCCCGAACTGAGGGATAAAGGTGGGGAGCAGCACCCAGCGCGGCCCCAAAAATCCCCGGCGGCAGCAGAGCGGCCGTGCGGGGCTCAGGGGGGATTTTCCCGGCTCAGCCCGAGCCGCCGGCTCCGGGCGCGGCGTCCAAAGGTCGCTCCCGGCTCGGAGCCGCCGACCCCCGACACCTCCTCGGCTCCTCTGCCGCGGCTCTTCCTGGTTGTTCCCACCTGGGGAGCTGCTTCTGGTGGCATTCCGGCGATGGAGCGGCTCTGGGGGGGCTCTGAGGGGGCTCGGGGGGGTTTGTCTTGCTCTGACGTCCTGTTTTCTTTCAGATGAAGGATCTGCCTGGCTTTGGGACACGGCAAAGGCGGGGGGCAAAGGACAGGACCCTTAAATTCTTTCCCTAAAGCTTAGCCCGATAGGTATATAAGATCCATAGAGCTTAAACCGGGGTTGGCTTTTAGTCTAAGCTTGGGTTTGGCTTAATTTTGTCTTTATTTTATTATATTTTACGGTTCTTTTATTCGTTTCTTTGCGCTTTTTTTTTTTGGCCTCTTTTATTCCATTTTTTTGGCCGCCGGTGGGGAGCTCAGCAGCAGAGCTTGCACGAATCAATCCCCTGCTGCTTCCTAAACAGATTTTGGGGGATTTTGGTTTGAGGAGGGGGAACCCCTGCACCAACCCTGCTATGTTTTTTGGGGGGGCTGCAGCCCCTCCGTGGTTCGGAACACGCTGGGGGTTTGTAGGTATTTTCCAGTCCACCAAGAAGCTGGTGCTGAGCGAGCAGGCGGGACGGGGCCGGGCGCTGGAATTCCTGCGGAAAAACGCGGCCAACGGGATCTCCGTGGCCAACCTGCTGGCGGGGCTCTCCTCCATCCTCTGCAGCGTCAACAGGTGGGGGAAAACGGGGAAAAACCGGGGGAAAAACGGGGCTGGGGAATGGGGGTTACCCGGGCTGTGCTCCCCTTGTGGCCAAGCTGGCGGGCAGGCTCCTCTCTGCATCTGCAGCTTCAATAGGTGGGGGAAAAATGGGATAAAAAAAGAGGAAATGTGGTGAAAAAGAGGCGCAGAAATGGGGGTCACCTTGGTTTTTCTGGGAAAGGGGGAAATGGGAGGGTAAAGATGGTAGGAAAGTGTGGTTTGCCCTGGTTTTCTGGAAAAAGGGGGAGGAAAGATGGAAATAGGGTGAAAATCGGGTAGAAAAGTGGGGGCCAGCCTGGTTTGCTGGAAAAACGAGGAAAGAGGAGGAGGAGAGATGGAAATAGGGTGAAAACAGGGTAGAAAAGTGTGGTTTGCCCTGGTTTGCTGGAAAGATGGAAATAGGGTGAAAATTGGGTAGAAAAGTGTGGTTTGCCCTGGTTTGCTGGAAAAAAAGGGGAGAAAAGATAGAAATAGGGTGAAAATTGGGCAGAAAATTGGGGGCCAGCCTGGTTTTGCTGGAAAAACAAGGGAATGGAGGAAAAGGGGGATGCAAAGTGGGGGACACTGTGGTTTGGCTCTCTCCTCACCTTTGGCCTCTGCAGCATCAATAGATGAGGGGGGAAGATGGAGGAAATGGGCTGAAAAGGGGTGAAAAAGGGTTGAGAAGTGGGGGTCACCCCAGTTTTTCTGGAAAATGGGGAAAATATGATGAAAAAGGAGGAAATAGGGTGAAAAAGGTGTAAATGTGGTGAAAAAGAGGTGGGAAGTGGGGGTCACCCTGGATCTGCTCCCTCCATAGCCAACCTCAGGCCCAAAGTAAGTGGGTGGGGGGGAAAATGGGGTGAATAAAAAAAGCAGGTTGCAAAGTGGGGATCACCATGCTTCTGCTGGAAAAAAAAGGGGAAATAGGGCAAAGATGGGATGAAAAGTGGAGATCACCCCAGTTTTCCTCTCTGTGGCCAACCTGGTGGCTGGGCTTACCTCCACCCTCAACAGATGGGGTAAACAAGGGGAAATGGGGTGGAAAAGAGGGGAACAGGGGCTGAGAAGTGGGGTGTCCCCCCAGGCAATACCAGTACTCCTGCTGGCTGCTGCTCCTGGGTTTCCTGCTGGATCTGGCTGATGGAGCCGTGGCCCGGCAGCTCAACGCCTGCTCAGCACTGGGTGAGTGCATCCCCCCGGGCCAGGGCTGAGCCCAGGGGCGTCCCCTGTGCCCGGTGCCCACCTGGCACTGCCCCTCGCTGCCCCCACAGGTGCCAAGCTGGATGACTTTGCCGATTTCACCACGTTCGGGCTGGGCACGGCGCTGCTGCTGCAGCCCCAGGGCGTGCTGGGGGGGCTGCTGAGCCTGGCCTATGTGCTGGCTGTCTTTGCCCGCCTCTGCTTCTTCTCCAGCGGTGAGTCAGCCCCTGGGAGGGTGGGGGGCTAGGGGTTTTAGCCCCCACATTGTGTTCTGGTTTGTCTGTGTGTCATTGAGTCCCTCTGAGTGCCACTGAGGGGACCCCGGCCAGCCCCAGGGGTACAGAGGGCAGCCAGGCTGATCCTGGGGGCACCAAAGGCAGCCAGGCTGATCCTGGGGGCACCAAAGGCAGCCAGGCTGATCCTGGGGGCACCAAAAGCAGCCAGGCTGATCCCTGGGGGTACCAAAGGCAGCCAGGCTGATCCTGGGGGTACCAAAGGCAGCCAGGCTGATCCTGGGGGTACCAAAAGCAGCCAGGCTGATCCTGGGGGTACCAAAAGCAGCCAGGCTGATCCTGGGGGTACCAAAAGCAGCCAGGCTGATCCTGGGGGTACCAAAGGCAGCCAGGCTGATCCTGGGGGTACCAAAGGCAGCCAGGCTGATCCTGGGGGTACCAAAGGCAGCCAGGCTGATCCTGGGGGTACCAAAAGCAGCCAGGCTGATCCTGGGGGCACCAAAAGCAGCCAGGCTGATCCTGGGGGCACCCAAAGCAGCCAGGCTGATTGCCTGCAGCAGAGGAGACGCTGGAGCAACAGTGGAAGATGAAGGGGGAGACTCTTAGCAAGATTAATCCAAGGGAGCCCCTACAACCTCGGGGTCCTCCTGCTGAGAGCCCTGGGAGAAGTGCCAAGGTTACATTTGAAGGGAGGTGGAAACCTAAAGTAGATAACATTTTACTGACCAGTAGGAAAAATTAAGGTATGGGTACTGGGAAAGGGATATTTAGGACAGGGTATGGAGAAACACTTGGGGGGCTGACCCCTGGCCTCTGGATAATCATTTGGAGTCCTAGACTGAAAGTTCTAGATGGAGGGGATGGGATGGTGAGTGATTGACAGAGAGCCAGGGTGGGGATTTGGGGGTGATATCGGCAAAGGAAAGGAATTAACAGACAAAAGGAAGGGGTAAATTCTGGGGTAAACCATTTGGGAAAAATACCGCGACACAAAACCAAAACAATTACAGAGTAGTACAAAGTATAAAACCACACTACAACAACAGCACTGAACTGCTGACACCCCACAGGGATCCCCTTCACCTACCGAGGGCTGCCCTGCCCCTACGCCTCGGCGCTGCTGGCCAGCACCTTCCTGCTCAGCGGGGGACACGTGGCGCTGCTGCGCGTGGCCGCCACCGCCATGACCCTGTTCATGGCCGACTGCGGCTGCTACCCCCACGACAGGGTGCTGGAGTCGCAGCTCTGGAAAAAACTGGTTTATGCTGGAGGTAAGCACGGGGATGAGCCTCTGGGGATGGTGGTGCAGGGGAGGCAGAGCAGATGGCCAAGGATTGTCCCGCTCGCAGGGGTGGTGGCTGTGCTGCTGGCACCGACGGCGGTGGCTGCGGTTTATTGCCTGGCCTGGGCCACGTCCTACATCGTCTTCCCCTTCGCCCTCTGGAGCTGCAAGGCCTGAGCCCTGCCTAGAGCCTAGTAAAGCCTTCCTCATCCTCATCCTCATCCTTGTGCTCCTCGTCCTTGCTTCGGGTGCTGCTTCCTCCCTTCGCGCTTCCCGCTGAATCCGGGCGGCAGAAGGAGCTGCTAAGGTAAAAAAAGAGAGGCTCAGCTGCAGGGAAGCCCCAAAATCCTTGTCCTTTGTGGGGGTCAAGGGAAGCCCCAAAATCCCAATCCTTAGTGGGGATCAAGGGAAGCCCTAAAATCCCAATCCTTTGTGAGGATTGAGGGAAGCCCCAAAATCCCAATCCATTGTGGGGATCAAGGGAAGCCCCAAAATCCCTGTCCTTTGTGGAGATTGAGGGAAACCCCAAAATCCCAATCCTTTGTGGGGGATCAAGGGAAGCCCCAAAACCCCAATCCTTTGTGGGAATCGAGGGAAGCCCCAAAATCCCAATCCTTTGTGGGGATTGACAGAAGCCCCAAAACCCCAATCCATTGTGGGGATCAAGGGAAGCCCCAAAATCCCTGTCCTTTGTGAAGATTGAGGGAAACCCCAAAATCCCAATCCTTTGTGAGGATTGAGGGAAGCCCCAAAATCCCAATCCTCTGAGGGATCGAGGGAACCCCCAAAATCCCAATCCTTTGTGGAGATTGAGGGAAGCCCCAAAATCCCAATCCTTTGTGGGGATTGACAGAAGCCCCAAAATCCCAATCCTTTGTGGGGATCAAGGGAAGCCCCAAAATCCCAATCCATTGTGCGGATCAAGGGAAGCCCCAAAACCCCAACCCTTAGTGGGGATCAAGGGAAGCCCCAAAATCCCAATCCTTTGTAGGAATTGAGGGAAGCCCCAAAATCCCAATCCTTAGTAGGGATCAAGGGAAGCCCCAAAATCCCTGTCCTTTGTGGAGATTGAGGAAAACCCCAAAATCCCAATCCTCTGTGGGGATTGAGGGAAGCCCCAAAATTTCTATCTTTGAGAGGGATTGAGGGGAGCCCCATCCCCCCAACAGCAGAGACCTCCAAATCCTTGGGAAATGGGAAATTTAGAGTTTGCCCTGACAAGAGACCCCCAAGCCCTTCTCTGCACAGGAATCTGAAGTTTAGGGATCACTCACACTGCCCGGTGGGAATTCATTACAAAGGGAGGTTCACACTCCAAAATACGGAGGGGCCCTCCCTGGGTGTGGGGAGGAAGATGCTGATCAAACTTCCAGAGGGTTTCTAACACGGGATTCTCTGGGAACAGAGGAATTTACCACTTAACCCGTGGCTGCAGGGAAACACCGTCCCAAACATGGTTTATTTTCACCCTCTCAGTGTGACACTGCTGGGGCAGGGGAAGGGGGGAAGCAGGACTTGATCCAAAGTCTCTGGAGAGCCGGCGGCTGCCGGACAGCAGCGGCTGCAGCAGAGGGTGTGGGTGGAGGAAGGAAGCGAAGGTCAAACCTGGTACTGCAGAAACACTCGGGATCCCCGGGGAGGCTCCAGCGGCAGCAGCAGCTGCGGGATGTGGCTCCTGCTGCGTCCCCCCGGGATAAACCCGGGCTTTGGGAGGGCAGGACCCTTCCCTGCTGCATCCCCCGGGATAAACCCAGCTCCGGGAGGGCAGGACCCTTCCCTGGAGCGGGGAACAGCGGGGTGGGGCCGTGGCTGGAGCCGGTACCGGCGCTGCAGCTGCTCTGGCCTCAGGCCATTCGCACGCAGAGCAAGCAGGAGCCGGGAGACAGAGAACCAGCAGAGATTTTATTGATACAAAAAAGGCGATTTGATAATAAATACCGGGGGATTAGAAAAGGGGGGGTAGGGCAGAGGCCGGGCTGTCTGTCATTCCCCGGATCCCTGCATCTGCTTGCAGAAGGAGTCGAACTGCTGCTGCTCCAGCTCCGTCATCACCCGGTTCAGGGCGTAGATCTGGGGTTGGGAAAGGGCGGATGGCAAAGGGGGCTCGGCCGCGGGTTGGGCCGGGTCCCTCCCCATTCCCTGCTCCCACCTCCGCCCGCTGCCGCTGCTTCAGCTCCTGCTGTGCCGACCTCTGCTTGGCCTTCTCCAGGCGAGCCGCTGGCTCCCGCGGCTTCGGCCGCTCCTTCCGCGCCCCCGCGCCCGGATCCATGGCTGCGGCCCGGGCTGGGGTCACCCGGGGGTCCCGGAGCCACCCACAGGGACCCCCCGCCCTGACACCCCCACACAGCCGTGCCCCAATGGCATCCTCACAGGGGACTGCCCCACATCCACCCTGGGGGCCCGAGGTGACCCCCAAAGCCCCACAGGAGACCCTCAAGCCCACCCGGAGCCCCACAGGACACATTTCCCCCATCCTGAGCCTCTCGGGTGCCTCACACCCACCCCACAGTTATGCAGAGCCCCACACGGCCCCCCCAAGGCTTCTCCCCGTCACCCCCCATTCCCCTCAGCAGCCCCATCTCCTCACACTTTGCCCCAGAACACTCAGAGCACCCCCAAGCTCACACACACCCCTATCCCAAACATCCCAGGCCCCCCTCCACCCTCACAGCCCCTGCACCCCATCGCCCACAGAGACCACTGAAGCCCCCCAGGCCCCTCACAGCCCTCTCCATCTCCCCGGCCCCTCATAAATCACAACCCGCCCGAACCCCACCACCCTCAGTGCCCCACAAGGCGCCCCCAAACCCACAGACACCCCAGTCCCACAGCCCCCAGAGCCCAGCAAGCTCCTTCCCAGCCCCACAGGGACGCCTCAGCCCCCTCCAAGGCCCCGGTGCCCCGTCACTGCCGCAGCCCTCAGGCCCCCAGGCCTCTCGCTCCCCCAGCCCCGGTGCCCCCTCGCTGCCGCAGCCCTCGGGCCCCTCGCCCCCCCCGGTGCCCCCCGCGTTCCCCGGTACCGGAGGGGCCGTGCCCGGGGCAAGATGGCAGCGCACCCCTTCCGCCTTTCGGCGCTCGATTGTCCGCCCTGCGCGCACGCGCGGAGCGCACGGGCCGGGCCCCACAGCGCCGCCTGGCGGGCGGGGGCGGGGACTGCTCCCAGTGTGCCCCAGTGCCTCACTGTCATTTACTGGTGTGTGACACCCCCTAAACATCCCCCCAGTGTCCTTTACTGGTGTGTGACACCCCCTAAACATCCCCCCAGTGTCCTTTACTGGTGTGTGACACCCCCTAAACATCCCCCCAGTGTCCTTTACTGGTGTGTGACACCCCCTAAACATCCCCCCCAGTGTCCTTTACTGGTGTGTGACACCCCCTAAACATCCCCCCAGTGTCCTTTACTGGTGTGTGACACCCCCTCAACATCCCCCCCAGTGTCCTTTACTGGTGTGTGACACCCCCTAAACATCCCCCCCAGTGTCCTTTACTAGTGTGTGACACCCCCTAAACATCCCCCCCAGTGTCATTTACTGGTGTGTGACACCCCCTAAACATCCTCCCCAGTGCTCCTTTACTGGTGTGTGACATCCCCTACATATCCCCCAGTGCTCCTTTACTGGTGTGTGACACCCCCTAAACATCACCCCCAGTGCCCCACTGTCCTTTACTGGTGTGTGACATTCCCTACACACCCCTCCAGTGCTCCACTGTCCTTTATTGGTGTGTGACACATCCCCCAGTGCCCCATTTTACTTAACTGGTGTGTGACACCCCCTAAACCTTCCCCCCCCAGTGCTCCTTTACTGGTGTGTGCCACCCCCTACACACCCCCTCACCCTTACACATCACCCCCTACCCAGCCCTACACATCCCCATCCCTCCACACACAGCCCATCCCCTGTACAGCCAGACATCTGCCCTGTTATCCCACAGCCCTGGCACGGCCCAGGCCCTAAAGGTCAGCCCCTTCTCTCACCCCACTGCACAGCCCACCCTGATCTACCACTGCCCCACACAGCTCCCTCCATACACCACACCCCTATGGAGCCACCTCCATCTATGACAGCCCCACACAGCCCAGCCCCCACACACAGCCCCACATGCCATATCCCTATAGAGCCCCCCAACACATCACAGAGCCCCCCTGGGCACCACACCCAGGCACGCAGCACCCCCTGTGTGCAGCCCACTCCCCACAGATCAGCCCCTCTGTACAGCCCAGCTCCCACACACCCCCTGTACATTCCAGTGCACACAGAGCCCTGGCACAGCACAGCACACATGGCATGGCACAGCATGGCATGGCACAGCAGGGCATGGTGCTGCATAGGTGGCACATGTGTCACAGTACATGTCCCATGGCACGGTGACCCCCAACACATGGGTGTGACACGCATGGCACCCCCAGCATGGTGACACACCTCTGCCATGGCACAGCCCACCATAGCACAGTGCCACAGAGCAGGGCACAATGCCCCCAGCACAGTGTGGCATCCCCATGATGGTGACAGACCCCTGCCATGGCACAGCCCACCATAGCACAGTGTCACAGAGCAGGGCACAATATCCCCAGCACAGTGTGACACCTCCAGCATGGCGACACACCCCTGCCATGGCACAGTGCCACAATGCCCCCAGCAGTGTGGCACTCCTGGCACAGTGACACAGCCCTGCCATGCCACAGTGCCACAATGCCCCCAGCAGTGTGGCACTCTTGGCACAGTGACACACCCCTGCCACGGCACAGCCCACCATGGTACAGTGCCACAATGCCCCCAGCAGTGTGGCACCCCTGGCACAGTGACACACCCCTGCCATGGCACAGCCCACCATGGTACAGTGCCACAATGCCCCCAGCAGTGTGGCACCCCTGGCACAGTGACACACCCCTGCCACGGCACAGCCCACCATGGCACAGTGCCACAATGCCCCCAGCAGTGTGGCAACCCTGGCACAGTGCCACACCCCTGCCATGCCACAGTGCCACAATGCCCCCAGCAGTGTGACACCCCTGGCACAGTGACACACCCCTGCCATGGCACAGTGCCTCAATGCCCCCAGCAGTGTGGCACCCCCATGATGGTGACACACCCCTGCCATGGCACAGTGCCACAATGCCCCCAGCAGTGTGGCACCCCTGGCACAGTGCCACACCCCTGCCATGGCACCCCACGGTGCCCCCAGCCCAGCCCCCCCACCCCGGGGCTCTCCACCACCCAACCCCTTCTCTCCAAATCCTTTATTGCCGTATCCCAGCCCCCCGCACTGGGATTCCCTGGAAGCACAGGACCGAGAGCAGCGGGCGCAATGCCAGATCCTGCCCAGCAGCGGGACCAGTTCCTGGAGTGGGGAGACACCCGCCAGGGCCGGGGGACACCCCACAAACCCCCTCTAGATCCGGACGGTGTTGATCCGCAGCGGCTGCACGTTCTTGCCGTTGGCGTGGCTCTGGCCAGGACTGAAATAGGAGCACAGCTTCCCGGGAAACCTCTCCCGGAAGGTGTAGAGCCAGGACATGTCGTCGGCGTTGTAGAAGATGAGCAGCCCCTTGTCGTAGTCCAGGAACACGCCCACCTTCTCCAGCTTGCCCTTGACGTTGAGCCGCGTCCAGGGCTCGGTGCAGGCGCTGTACTGGTTCCCGTCGTGCATCACGATGCAGTAGAAGCCGCGGCTGGGCTGGATCTGGATGCTGCCCTTGCGGGTCACGGCCTCGTGGGCCAGGCCGATCATCCACTGGGTTTTTTCGGACACCACCACCTCCCAGTAGTGCACGCCAGCCCCGAAGGCCTCGGCGCCCAGCACCGACACCTCGACGTCGAAGCGGCGCGGCGAGTCCTGCAGCGGCTGCGGGTGCAGGTTGCCGTAGGCCACGATGGTGCAGTCGTCCGACAGGATGAGGCGGTGGTGGGCAGTGCCAGGGTCCAGGGTCAGCGCTGCTGGCACTGCCACAGCAGGGACAGGGGGGGAACGAGGGTTAGTGCAGCCCTGGAGACAGCCCAGGGGCTCTGTGCCACCGGGGTGACAATGGGATTGGGAGGTCACCAGGGTGGCCCTGTCGCCATCCCTCACTGGGGTGTCCTGGCCTCATGCTCATCCCTGTCCCTCACTGGTGTCATCACTGATGTCCCAGATCCTTTGGAGCAATGTCCCCATCCCTTGCCAGTGACATCCTGTTCCTTCCCAAGTGATGTCCCCTTCACCATCCTTCACTGGAGTGTCCTGTCCTCATGCTCATCCCTTGTCAGTGATGTCCCCTGACCCTCACTGGTGTGTCCCTGCTCCTCATCACTGATGTCCCAGACCCTTTGGAGCAATGTCCCCATCCCTTGCCAGTGACATCCTGTTCCTTCCCAGGTGATGTCCTCTTCCCCATCCCTCACTGGGGTGTCCTGGCCTCATGCTCATCCCTTGTCAGTGATGTCCCCTGACCCTCACTGGTGTGTCCCTGCTCCTCATCACTGATGTCCCAGACCCTTTGGAGGAATGTCCCCATCCCTTGCCAGTGACATCCTCCCAGGTGATGTCCTCTTCCCCATCCTTCACTGGGGTGTTCTGTCCTCATGCTCATCCCTGACCCTCACTGGTGTGTCCCTGCTCCTCATCACTGATGTCCCAGGCCCTTTGGAGCAATGCCCCCATCCCTTGCCAGTGACATCCTGTTCCTTCCCAGGTGATGTCCTCTTCGCCATCCCTCACTGGAGTGTCCTGTCCTCATGCTCATCCCTTGTCAGTGATGTCCCCTGACCTTCACTGGTGCATCCCTGCTCCTCATCACTGATATCCCAGACCCTTTGGAGCAATGTCCCCATCCCTTGCCAGTGACATCCTGTTCCTTCCCAGGTGATGTCCTCTTCCCCATCCCTCACTGGGGTGTCCTGGCCTCATGCTCATCCCTGTCCCTCACTGGTGTGTCCCTGCTCCTCATCACTGATGTCCCAGACCCGTAGGAGCAATGTCCCCATCCCTTGTCAGTGACATCCCATTCCCTCCCAGGTGATGTCCTCTTCCCCATCCCTCACTGGGGTGTTCTGTCCTCATGCTCATCCCTTGTCAGTGATGTCCCCTGACCCTCACTGGTGTGTCCCTGTTCTTCATCACTGATTTCCCAGACCCTTGGCAGCAATGCTGCAAGGGCTGCACTAACCCTTGTCCCCATCCCTTGTCAGTGACATCCCATTCCTTCCCAGGTGATGTCCCCTTCCCCATCCTTCACTGGAGTGTCCTGTCCTCATGCTCATCCCTCGTCACAGAATCACAAAATGATGAGGTTGGAAGAGACCTCTAAGATCATCAAGTCCAACCTGTGCCCTAACACCTCAACCAGACTACAGCACCCAGTGCCATGTCCAGGCTTTTTTTAAACACATCCAGAGATGGTGATTCTACCACCTCCCTGGGAAGAGCATCCCAGTACTTTATTATTCTTTCAATGAAATTTCTTTTCCTAATATCCAACCTGTACCTTCCCTAGTGTAGCTGGAGACTGTGTCCTCTGGTTCTGTCAGAGACCAACCCCACCTGTCCACAACCTCCCTTCAGGAATGGACTGAAAGGATCCTAGAACAACTACCCAAAGAGTTTTCCAAAGAATCCTGGAAGAACCTCCCCAAAAAAACCTAAATCTCCCTTCAGGAAGTTGTAGAGAGCAATAAGGTCATCTCTAAGCCTCCTCTTCTCCAGGCTAAACAGCCCCAGCTCCTCAGTGATGTTCTCCATCCCTCACTGGTGTGTCCCTGCTTCTCATCACTGATGTCCCAGACTCTTGGCAGCAATGTCCCCATCCCTTGTCAGTGACACGTGATGTCCCCTTCCCCATCCCTCACTGGCGTGTTCCTGTCCCTGGTGACCTCCCCATCCCTGGATACTCCCCCATCCCCGTGCCCTCACCAGGATGGATGTCCTGGAAGAGGGATTTCCAGATGGTGTACTGCAGCGGGCCCATGTACTTGGAGGTGGGGAAGTCCTCATAGGTCAGGTTGGTCTCGTGGATCTTCCCCTTCAGCCTGCAGAGAAGAACATGGTGTGGTGTGATATCAGAGCTTGCCTCAGTTTCCCAGTCCTTCCCCACTCCTTTCCCCCTCCCTTGCCCTTGCTGAGTGCTGTCTGTCAATCCTGGCATTCCAGAAGGGATTGGCAGAGTTCAAAAGATGTCTTTCAGCCCTGGGGGACGTTGGGCCATCCAGGTGTCATTTGTCTCTTTGTCCCGCCCCTCCTGTCCCTGTTTGGTGGCTCCCTACCCCTTCCCTGCCCCTCTCCCCGGGGTTCAAAGGAGCAGCAACCACGGGCTCAGGGAGTTCTGCTGGAACTGTTGCTGCATTCAGAGGCCTGTGGGCCAGAATAAAGCTCTGGATCCAAACCCTCCATCAGAACCGACTCCTTTCCTTCACCATCGCCTCAAAGCTTCTCTGCCAGAGGGAAACCTGAGGAGCAGCCCCTGTTATGGGGGGAAGCTCCATCCCAGAGCCATTGGAGCTCCTGCATGCCTAGACTTGCCTCCAAGCACCCAGCTGCAGCACCCAGCCAGCCCAAAGTGTCTGTGGGGTGAAACACCACACACCCAGCCAGCCAAAGGTGTCTCTGAGGTGAAACCACTACAGCTGCCACCTTTGGTCAAGCAGCAAGGCCAGACAAGCCAGGCACGTTCCATCCGGCTATATTGGTATTAATTCCAATATACTGGCAGAGAGATTGTCAGAGTTCAAAAGATGCCTTTCAGCCCTGGGGGACATTGGGCCATCCAGGTGTCATTTGTCCCCTGAGACTCCCTCCCTTACCTGGTTAGTGGGATCCCTACCCCTTCCCTGCCCCTCTCCCTGGGGTTAAAAGACAGGGTTCAGGGAGCTCTGTTGGAGCTGCTGCTGCATTCAGAGGCCTGTGGGCCAAGAATAAACCAAACCTCTGGATCCAAACCCTCCATCAGAACCCGACTCCTTTTCCTTCACCTTGCCTTAAAACTTCTCCACCAGAGGTAAACCTGAGCTCCTGCATGCCTGGACTTGCCTCCAAGTGCCCACCTGCAGCATCCAGCCAGCCAAAAGTGTCTCTGAGGTGAAACCACCACAGCCACCACCTTTGGTCAAGCAGCAAGGGCCAGATGAGCCCAGGCACGTTCCATTCCAGCTATATTGGTATTAATTCCAATATACTGGCAGAGAGATTGGCAGAGTTCAAAAGATGCCTTTCAGCCCTGGGGGACATTGGGCCATCCAGGTGTCATTTGTCCCCTGAGACTCCCCCTTACCTGGTTGGTGGGATCCCTATCCCTTCCCTGCCCCTCTCCCTGGGGTTAAAAGACAGGGTTCAGGGAGTTCTGTTAAGAGCTATTATTGGATTCAGAGGCCTGTGGGCCAGAATAAAACTCTGGATCCAAACCCTCCATCAGAACCCGACTCCTCTTCCTTCACCTTGCCTTAAAGCTTCCCCACCAGAGATAAACCTGAGCTCCTGCATGCCTGGACTTGCCACCAAGTGCCCACCTGCAGCATCCAGCCAGCCAAAAGTGTCTCTGAGGGGAAACCAGCACACATCCAGCCAGCCAAAAATGTCTCTGAGGGGAAACCACCACACATCCAGCCAGCCAAAGGTGTCTCTGAGGTGAAACCACCACAGCCGCCACCTTTGGTCAAGCAGCAAGGCCAGACAAGCCAGGCACGTTCCATTCCAGCTATATTGGTATTAATTCCAATATACTGGCAGAGAGATTGGCAGAGTTCAAAAGATGCCTTTCAGTCCTGGGGGACATTGGGCCATCCAGGTGCCATTTGTCCCCTGAGACTCCCCCTTATCTGGTTGGTGGGATCCCTACCCCTTCCCTGCCCCTGTCCCTGGGGTTAAAAGACAGGGTTCAGGGAGCTCTGTTGGAGCTGCTGCTGCATTCAGAGGCCTGTGGGCCAGAATAATGTTCTGGATGCAAACCCTCCATCAGAACCGACTCTTTTCCTCCCCCATCGCCTCAAAGCTTCTCTTCTAGAGGTAAACCTGAGCTCCTGTATGCCTGGACTTGCCACCAAGTGCCCACCTGCAGCATCCATCCAGCCAAAAGTGTCTCTGAGGTGAAACCACCACACACCCAGCCAGCCAAAGGTGTCTCTGTGGTGAAACCACCACACACCCAGCCAGCCAAAGGTGTCTCTGTGGTGAAACCACCACACATCCAGCCAGCCAAAAGTGTCTCTGTGGTGAAACCACCACACATCCAGCCAGCCAAAAGTGTCTGTGAGGGGAAACCACCACAGCTGCCACCTTTGGTCAAGCAGCAAGGGCCAGACAAGCCCAGGCATTATTGGCATTTAATATTATACTGGCATTTAATTCCAATGGTGCCGAGGCGGGGGTGACACCGGTGACCCCACCATCCCCTCACCACCACCCACCTCTCGGAGAGGGACGCCACTCCAGCCAGGAAGACGTGTTTGTCGGCCTCGGCCAGGCGCTCCTGCAGGATCTGGGTGCCCTCCTGGACCTTGCGCAGCTGCTGGCTGTAGCGCTGGATCTTGTGCTCGATGTCGCTGAGCGTGCGCGCCGTGTCGGCCTCCAGCTCCTCCAGCATGGCCTTCTGCCGCTCGCGCAGCAGCCGGTGCAGCCGCTCAAACGCCTCCCCGATGGTGGCACGCAGGCTCTTGGCTGAGGACTTGGGGTGCAACGGGGTGTTAGGGGTGCCTGTTGCAGTGTGACGCCTTTCCCTGTCCCCCAACTGCCTCTGAAATGTGAGCCCATTCCCCTCCTCCTTGTACCCTCCTACCCAGATGCCTATCAATCAAATCTACCTGAGCCATCCCCTGACATCTGATTGGCTTTCACCTGTGCCTTCCCCAACCCTAATCCGAGGCTTGAAAAGTACAGAGACCATGTGGCTCTCTCTCTGTTGTCTCTCCGATTCCAACAAGGAGGTTCTGTCCAGGATCACGTCCTGGAACTGCTATAGGGATCTATTATGCATCGATTAAACCTGGACTAAACTTACAACAGAGACTGCTCCGATCTCTTCACTGATGCTGTAAGCTTCCCCGCCAAAGGTAACTGAGTTCCTTTCCTGCCTGAATCCTTCTAAGTGCCTAGCTGCTGCTTCCAGCTACCCGGAGGTTTCTCTGCGGGAGAAAACCGCAGCAGACGCCTCTGGTTTAGCAGTAAAGGCCAGAAGGAACAAGCAGGACACACCCGGACCACATCGGGAATTACAAACACTTTAGGTGCCCAAAGCTCGGCTGGTCAAGCCAGGAGTTCCTTAATCCCCAAATAAATGAGTGCAAGGGTGGTGGATCAAGGAGTTCCGGGTGGGGTAAGGGTGGGTTTGGTTGTGTGTCCTTAAAAATGGACTGAAAGGATGGTAGAAGAGCAACTCAAAGAGCTTTGCAAAGAAGCCTAGGAGAACCTCCTCAAAAAATCCTAAAAGAACCCTATGAGAACCTCCCCAAGAAAAACCCTAAAAGAACCCTAGGAGAACAACCCAAAAAACCCTAAAGTAACCCTAGGAGAACCTCCCCAAAAAAACTGAAAAGAACCCCCCAAGAACCCTAAAGGAACCTTCTGAAGAACCTAAAAACACCTTAAGGAATCTCCCCAAGAAACCTAAAAGAACCCTACAAGAACCTCTCAAGAACCCTAAAGTAACCCTAAAAGAACCTCCCAAAGATGCTAAAAAAACACCTTAAGGAATCTCCTCAAGAAACCTAAAAGAACCCTAGGAGAACCTCCTCAAAAAAACCCTAAAAGAACCCTAGGAGAACCTCCCCCAAAAAAACCGAAAAGAACCCCCCAAGAACCCTAAAGGAACCTTCTGAAGAACCTAAAAACACCTTAAGGAATCTCCCCAACAAACCTAAAAGAACCCTACAAGAACCTCTCAAGAACCCTAAAGTAACCCTAAAAGAACCTCCCAAAGATGCTAAAAAAACACCTTAAGGAATTTCCTCAAGAAACCTAAAAGAACCCTAGGAGAACCTCCTCAAAAAAACCCTAAAAGAACCCTAGGAGAACCTCCCCCCAAAAAAACGAAAAGAACTCTAGGAGAACCTCCCCAAAAAAACCTAAAGGAATCCTAGGAGAACCTCCTCAAAAAAACTTTACAAAGAATCCTAAAAGAAACCCCTAAGAACCCTAAAGTAACCCTAAAAGAACCTTCTGAAGAACCTAAAAGAAACTCCCAAAGATCCTAAAAAAGCACCTTAAGGAATCTCCCCAAGAAACCTAAAAGAACCCTAGGAGAACCTCCCCAAAAAATCCTAAAAGAACCCTAAAAAAACCTCCCAAAAGAACAAACAAAACCCTCAAAGAACCCCCCAAGAACCCTAAAGTAACCCTAAAAGAACCTTTTGAAGAACCTAAAAGAACCTCCCAAAGATCCTTAAAAAAAACACCTTAAGGAACCTCCCCTAAAAGAACCCTACAAGAACCTCCCAAAGAACCACCCAAAGAACCCTAAAAGAACCGTCCAAGAACCCTAAAAGAACCTGCTGAAGAACCTAAAAGAACCTCCCAAAGATCCTAAAAAAGCACCTTTAGGAATCTTCCCAAAAAGCCTAAAGAACCCTACAAGGACCTTCCAAAGAACCTTAAAACAATCTCCAAAAGAACCCTGAAAAAAACCTCACAAAAAATTTATAAAGCTCTTAAAACACCTTTAAAGAGATCTTTTAAGAACCCTAAAAAAACACCTAAAACCATCTAATAAACTCTAAAATCCCTCAAATTACACCTTAAAACTCCCTAAAAAACCCTCAAGAAACCAAAACTAAACAAAAACCCCAAAAACCTAAAAACCCCACCTCACTTGCTGGTGAGGACAATTGAACCCCACCAGACATTGAACCCCTGAGTGAAGAGACAATTAATTAAATCAATTAAAAAGATAAATCAAAGCAGCCCTGCAGGAAATTACAGACAGATGAGCAGCCCCATTGGGGGACCACAGAAGGAAAAAATGGGGAAAATCCATGAAATTGTCCAGTTTGGAGTGTTTGGAAGGCTGGTGATGGTCAGGGGGACATTGGGGTGGCAATGAGGTTGACCCCAATTCTGCTTTGGGGGGGCTGTGAAGGGTTGGGGGGAAAAGGGGGGTCCCCAGGGGTGACAGTGGTGTCCTCACACGTACCTTGGTCTCTGCCAGCTGCTTCTTGAGGAGCTGCAGGGCTTCTGTGTGGCCACGCTCGCTCTCCTGCAGCCCCTGGAGCTGCTCCTTCAGCTCCCGCTGGGGACAGGGAGGGAAAACCCATAAATAGGTGATTTTGGGGAAAAAAGGGATCCCACAGGGAGCTTTCCCACCCAAACCAGCCACGGGGTTATGGGGCCATGGGATGGCCAGGTCATGGGTGGCCCCTGTGGAATGAGGGTCCTGCCTGGGTGGGGGTAACAGGTCCTGGATTGGGAGGTCCTGCCTGGGGGACAGCTCAGCCATGGGGGGATTTGAGGGTTCCCAAGGACTCCCAGTGGTGATGGAGAAGGAGGATCCCAGGGGGACAGTGGCAGAAATGTGGAGGGATGGAGGGATGGAGGGATGATGGATGGATGATGGATGGATGGATGGATGGATGGACGGATGGATGGATGGATGGATGATGGATAGATGGATGGATGGATGGATGGATGGATGGATGAGGGATGGATGAGGGATGGATGGATGGATGGATGGATGAGGGATGGATGAGGGATGGATGAGGGATGGATGAGGGATGGATGATGGATGGATGATGGATGGATGGATGGATGATGGATGGATGGATGGATGGATGGATGAGGGATGGATGAGGGATGGATGGATGGATGGATGGATGGATGGATGATGGATGGATGGATGGATGGATGGATGGATGGATGGAGGGATGGATGGATGGATGGATGGAGGGATGGATGGATGGATGGAGGGATGGATGGATGGAGGGATGGATGGATGGATGGATGGATGGATGGATGGATGGATGGATGGATGGAGGGATGGAGGGATGGATGGATGGATGGATGGATGATGGAGGGATGGATGGATGGATGGAGGGATGGAGGGATGATGGATGATGGAGGGATGGAGGGATGGATGATGGAGGGATGGATGAGGGATGGATGGATGAGGGATGATGGATGGAGGGACAGATTGATGGATGATGGATGGATTGATGGATGATGGATGATGGATGGATGGATGACGGATGATGGATGGATGATGGAGGGATGGATGGATGGATGAGGGATGGATGAGGGATGGATGGATGAGGGATGGATGATGGATGGATGGATGGATGGATGGATGGATGAGGGATGGATGAGGGATGGATGAGGGATGGATGAGGGATGGATGAGGGATGGATGAGAGATGGATGAGAGATGGAAGAGGGATGGATGGATGGATGCATGAGGGATGGATGGATGAGGGATAATGGATGGATGGATGGATGGATGGATGGATGGATGGATGGATGGATGGATGGATGGATGAGGGATGGATGAGGGATGGATGAGGGATGGATGAGGGATGGATGGATGATGGAGGGATGGATGGATGGAGGGATGATGGATGGATGATGGATGGATGGATGATGGATGGATGGATGGTTGGATGGATGGATGGATGGATGGATGATGGATGGATGATGGATGGATGATGGATGGATGATGGATGGATGGATGGATGGATGGATGGATGGATGGATGGATGGATGATGGATGGATGGATGGATGGATGGATGGATGGATGGAGCTGGTCCCAACACAGACCAAAGGGGTATGGGAACAGACAGACTGGAGGAAGGTATGGAGCTGACCCCAGTGGGGACAGGAGGGGTGAGTGACAGACAGACAGACAGACAGAAGGGAGGCATGGCGCTGACTCCAGCGGGGAAAAGAAGGAATACAGGGAAATACAGGGTTCAGGGACACGTGGGCAGGAGGAAGTCACAGGAATGACCCCCATGGAGACAGGAGGGGCACATGGACAGACAGACAGACTGATGGGGAAAGGCATGGGACTGACCCCGACAAGAAAAGGTGCAAGGACACAGGGATAGACAGGAAAACAGCACAGGGATGACCCCCACAGGGACAGGAGGGCTGCAGGGACAGACAGACCAGAGGAAGCCATGGGACTGACCCCTCTGTACCTCCATGGGGACAGAAGGGCTGCAGGGACAGACAGAATGACAGGACGCAGGCACAGGGCTGACCCTGAGAAGGAAAAGCAGTACAGGAACAGATGGACTGGAAGAAACCACAGGAAGAAGTGTCTGCTTCCATAATGAGTGTCTGGCAGGAGCAGGGACAGCTGCAGTGGCCTCACAGAGTGACACCAGCCTGGAGGGGACCCCAGGGACCACCTGGGGTCTCAGGGCAGGCAGTGGGAGCAGCGGCCCTGGCGCTGGGGCTGTCCCTGTCACCCTCAGAGCACTCAAAGTGCTCTGACCCTAAAGGTGAGAGATAGGGTGCAGGGACAGACAGACATACAGAAGGAAGGCACAGGGCTGACCCTGAGAGGGAAAAGAAGGGGTGCAGGGATGGAAGAAAGGGTGTAGGGACAGACAGATGGGAAGAAGCCACAAGACCGATGCCCATGGGCTCAGGACGGGCACAGGGACAAAAGGGAAGGGCACCAGCATGGAAGTGAGAGGGACCAGGCAGACACAGCAGCCCTGAGGAGCCACCTGGGGCAGGGAACCCCACAGGGACCTGTGATGGTGTTCACAGGGGTCTTAGGATGAGGGAAGAGACGAGGGTCTGACTCCATGTTTCAGAAGGCTTGATTTATTATTTTATGATATAGGATTTCATCAGAAGACTAGCTAAGAATAGAATAGGAAAGAATCATAACAAAGGCTTGTGGCTCAGACTCTCTGTCCAAGCCAGCAGGGCTGTGATTGGCCATTAATTAGAAACAACCAACATGGACCAATCCCAGATCCACCTGTTGCATTCCACAGCAGCAGATAACCATTGCTCACATTTTGCTCCTGAGGCCTCTCAGCTTCTCAGGAGGAAAAATCCTAAGGAAAGGATTTTCCATAACAGCTGTCTGTGACAGGGACCCACCTGCAGCTCCTCGAAGGCGTCATCCACGTTGGTGACCTGGTGCTGCTCGTGCACGGCCGGCTCGTCGCAGAAGAAGCAAACCACGGCACGGTCGGTGAGGCAGAAGAGCTTCACCTTCTCGTGGTCCTTGCAGGGGAAGGGGCTGCGCTGGGCCCCCAGGATGGCGTCCAGGGGGAAGGCGCTGTAGCGCTCCACGATGTTGGCCAGCTTGAGGCTGGGGGCCAGCGTGGGCTCGGGGAAGGTGCGGCGGCACTCGGGGCAGTCGCGGGTGCCCTGCGGCTCCTGGCGCACCCAGTGCTCCGTGATGCAGCGCCGGCAGAAGTAGTGCTCGCAGCCCAGCCCCACCGGGTCCTGGTAGATGCTCAGGCAGATGGAGCACAGCAGCTCGTCCTTGAGGCTGCAGGCCATGGCTGGGGCTGGGGAGAGGGGCACACGGGGTCAGGGGGCGTTGGGAGAGGGGAACAGAGTCAGGGAGGCTGGGTAGAGGGGCACATGGGGTATGGGAGGGGGTTGGGGAGAGCAGTACAGGTCAACAAGAGCCAGGGAGAGGGGCATGGGGTCAGGGAGGGCTGGGGAGAGGGGTACAGGGTCAACAGGAGCCAGGGAGAGGGGCACGGGGTCAGGGGAGGCTGGGGAGAGGGGCACGGGGTCAGGGGAGGCTGGGGAGAGGGACATGGGGTCAGGGGAGGCTGGGGAGAGGGGCACAGGGGGTCAGCGGAGAGGGGCACAGGGTTAGGGGGGTTGGGGAGAGGGGCACGAGGTTAGAGGGCATTGGGAGAGGGGCACATGGGGTCAGGGGTGCTGCGGAGAAGAGCACGGGGTCAGGGAGACTGGGGAGAGTGGCACCAAGTTAGGGGGGCTGGGGGGAACAGCACGAGGTTAAAGGGCATTGGGAGAGGGGCACACGGGGTCAGGGGGGCTGAGGAAAACAGCACGGGGTCAGGGGGTGCTGCAGAGAAGGTGAATGGGGTCGGGGGGCTGGGGAGAACAGCATGGTGTCAGGGGGGCTGGAAGAGGGGCACAGGGTTAGAGGAGAGGGGTACAGGGTCAGGAGTGGCCAGGGAGAGCAGCATGGGGTCAGGGGGTCTGGGGAGAGGGGCTCAGGGTTAGGGGACCTGGGAGAGGGGCACAGGGTCAAGGGGGGGTTGGAGAGAGCAGCATGGGGTCAGGGGGGGCTGAGAAGAGGGGCACGGGGTTGGGGGGCATGGGGAGACTGCCACAGGGTTGGGGGGGCTGGGGAGAGGGGTACGGGGTTAGGGGGACCATGGGGAGAGGGTGAATGGGGGATTTTGGGGAAGGGGACCATGGGGAGCTGAGTGTGAATAGGGGGCTTTGGGTGGAGGACAGAGGATGAATGAGGGAGCCTCAGAGGGGAGAGGGTAAAAGGGGGTCTTGGGGTAGAAGCAGTTGTGGGGGAGAGGGTGAGTGAAAGCCTTGGATTGATGGGGAGAGGGTGAATGAGAGGGTTTGAGGTGGGAAGGTAAAAGGGATGGGGAGAGGTTGAAGGTGGAGAGGGTGAGTGGGGGCCTTGGGATGAAGGTGAGAGGGTGAATGGGAGCTTGGGAGGGAAGGCTGGGAGGGTGAGCAGAGGGCTCGGGGTGGGAAGAGGCTGGGGGGAAAGTTGGAAGGGGAGAGGCTGAATGAGAGTTTGGGGTGGGGGGAAGTTAAGGGTGAGAGGGTGAGTGGGGGCTTGGGGTGGGGGATGAGGGGGTGAATGGGGGACTGATGGGGAGGGGGTGAATGGGGGGATAGGGTGGGGAGAAATGGGGGAAGTAGGGGTGAGGATGATAATAAGGGGGATGGGGGTCAGGTGGGAATGGGGGTGCAGGGTTTGTAACGGGGGGCAAGGTGGGGGTTGGGATGCAATGGGGGATGGAGGGGCTGCAGTGGGGGACATGGGAGTGTCAGGAGGCAATAAGGGGTTGGAGGGTTTACAAAGGTGGGGAACAGAGGGGGTCAGGATGCAATTGGGGGTGCTCAGGGGGTCGCACTGCGGGGAATGGGAGGATCAAGCCACAACAGAGGGATGGGGGGTTATAATGGGGGAGCAAGCTGCAACAGGGTTGCAGTGCAGGGGGAGAAACTGGGGGTGGGGGTCAGGATACAACGGGGAGGCTGGAGGGGCTGCATTAGGAGGATCGGGATGCATCAGGGAATGGGAGCATCAGGATGTAGCGGGGTGGATTTGGGATAGAGACGATCAGAGCCACACCGGGAGGGGACACAATGGGGCTGCAATAGGAGTGAGGCTGGGGGTGAATCGGATGCAGAGCGTGCCGGCCGGTCTGACAGGGGCACCGGGGGTACCGCGGATATTGGGGGGTGGGACTGAGCCGGCTGAGTGCTGGGGGGCAGGGATGGGGCTGAATGAGGGGCACAGGGGCGGCTGGGGCTGAGGCTGGGGTCCAGGGCAGAGGCCGGGCTTGCGGCTCGGGGTCCGGGGCAGAGGCCGGGTTTGGGGTCGGGGGCTGAGGCGGGGTTGGCGTCCGGGGCTCAGGCTGGGTTGGGGTCCGGGGCTCAGGCTGGGTTGGGGTCCGGGGCTCAGGCTGGCTCTGGGGTCCGGGGCTGAGGCCGGGTTTGGGGTTGGGGTCCGGGGCTCAGGCTGGGTTGGGGTCCGGGGCTCAGGCTGGGTTTGGGGTCCGGGGCTCAGGCTGGGTTGGGGTCCGGGGCTCAGGCTGGCTCTGGGGTCCGGGGCTGAGGCCGGGTTTGGGGTTCGGGGTCCGGGGCTCAGGCTGGCTCTGGGCAGTCAGGATTAAGGCTGGATTTCAGTTGCTTGGGTTCAGGCCGGATTTGGGGGCCGTGGCGAGGCTGGACGTGGCGGGCTTGGGGCTGAGAGTAGATTTGGGGGGCTCGGGGCTGGGGCTGCACCGGAGCCCCCCGTTCGAGCCGCCCCCCGCTCGCGGCCGAGCCCGGGTTCGAGACCGGTCCCCGCCAACCCCGTCCGATGCCGCCCCGCGCCTCCCTCAGCCGCCGGCGCTGATGCCCTCACCCAGCCGGTGCCCGGTGCTGTTCTGGTGCCGTGCCCCGGTGCCGGTGGGATCGCGGTGCCGGTGCGATCGCTGTCCCGCCGCCGCCTCAAGAGCGGCCCCGCCGCGACGGGCCGGGGGTGGGCGAGCGAGAGGGGGCGCGGCCGCGCGGCACTTCCTGCCCGCCCCCCCCCCCCGCGCCCACAGTGGGCCCGCCCCCACCCCATTGTCCCCCGCGCGGCGCGGCCTCGCCGGCGCGTACCATCGCCGCCCGCGGGGGGGCGCTTAAAGGGGCCACGGCCTCGCCAGCCGTGTGCTGTCCGTCTGTCCGCACAGCCGGGCACTGACCCTTCCCCATCCTGACCTTAGGCCCTTTTTCTATCCCTGTCTGTCCTTCTGTCCATCCCGTTCTCCTCCACCCAGCTATCTCCCTGTCCAGCCCTTGATCCATCCATTTGTCGATGTGTCATTCTGACCCTCTGTCCTCTGGTCTTTCTATCCATCCTTCCACCTACCTCTCGGTCCCCTGTCCAACCTTCTTCCCTTCCAGACCTTAATCTCTCTATCCCTCCATTCGTCTGTCCTGTCCCTCTCTCCACTCGTCTGTCCATGCAATGCACCCATCTCTCTGTCCATCCCTCTGTCCAATCATCCATGCCTCCCATTGTGTCTCCCTCTATCCACTCCTCCCTCCCTCTGGCCCTCCATCAATGCCTCCAGATCTTCTTGTTACCCTGCCCACCCATCTCCCCATGCAGTCCTTAAAACATTCATCCATCCATTTGCCCATGTCCCTGGAGTCTCATCTCTTCATCCATCCATCCATCCATCCATCCATCCATCCATCCATCCATCCATCCATCCATCCATCCCTTGCTCTTCCATCCACCCATTTCTCTTGTCCAGCGTTTAATCCCTGTATCTCTCCATTTGTTTATCCATCCTGTCTATCCTTCCTGTACTCCTGCCCCTCTATCCCTCTCTTCCTCCCAGTTTCCTGCACCCACCAGTGACCAGAGCCAGGTGACCCCACAGCTGACACTGACAAACCTATTGCTGAGAGAACACCACTTTCCCCCAAACCTGTTGCTGAGAGAACACTACTTTCCCTCCAAACCTATTGCTGAGAGAACACTACTTTCCCCCAAACCTATTGCTGAGAGAACACTACTTTCGCCCCAAACCTATTGCTGGGAGAACACTGCTTTCACTCCAAATGTACCAATTTAGCCAAAAATCAGAGAGAGCAGTTTTGGGTGGCAGACATCTACTGTGTCAGTGCCATGCTTGGCCATGGTGGGACCAGTGGCAGCACTGCCTGCCCCATAACGAGGTTTCTACCCCGTAGGATCCCCAGGGATCCTTCACTCCCCCTTTGAGGGACCAGAGAGACAAAGGAAGAACGCTGGGGTGGGGGTAAGGGGGGCTGGAGGATGGAGGGGGCAATGGGGAAGGGGACACAGTTCCTGAGGGCAAGTTGAGCTGCATATTTGGGAAGAGGCGTGACAGTCTGGCCAACAGCCAACAGGAACAAACTGCTTGGCTTTCACTGCTGGATCACCCCCCTCCCACTGCTGGGACCCCCCTTCCCTCCCCCCAAAGCCAGATACACCCCATCTCCTGGTTATCCCCATCGCCTTCCAGGGAATAACCATCCGCTCTGTTCCTCTTCCTGCTAGGCCCCAAAAGCTTGGAAACAGCTAAAAAAATATAACAAACCCACACGGTCTTGTTTTTTTTCCTGCTTGTTTTCCTGCTTTAGGAATTCAGGTCATGTCTCCCCTCTGGGACCCTCTGGGGACTGAGGAACAGCTGGAATGATATCAAATAACCATGGAAAGAAGGAAAAATCCTTTTTTCACCCCAGATTCAGATTCAGGGCTAGAGGATCCCATCTCATGTAGGTAATGGGTTATTTAATTGTATCCTAAGCATTTGGCTGAAATTTCCAGGAATTTGGGGCAATGGAGAGCATCATCCCACCGGAGCACGTGGCACTCAGCCAGCACTGCCAACACTCACCCTGGCGGATCATTGGGCAACGAAGGGAAACCACAGGGTGGTTTGGGCAAACAGGGAAATTAATCCCAGTTAATTAGTAAATTGGCTTTGTTACCTCCTGGTAAACCCTGTGTGAGCCGGGGGGGACTCCACCGTGCCTCGATTCCCAATCTTTTTATGGGATACACGGCCCTTCCCTGCTGCGGTTCCAGCAGGCTGGAGGATCCCACAATGTGGCAAGAGCCTGGGTGATCCGGCCAAGCCGGCGGGCAGGGAAAAACCTGTCTCCCTCCCCACGTGTGCTGCGTGTGCCGGGAATGCTGGTGGGAAGGGAGGGAGGCCCCGAGGAGCCGCAGTGCTGGAATGTTCCCCCTTGCCGCCGGCGGGATGGGCACGCCGGGACGTGCCTGCTCCGGCTCCTGGCGTGTGTGATTCCATCCTGGCACGGAAACTCATCCCTGCTGGAATGCCGGGAGCATCCCGCCTGCTCCCGGAGCGCACCACCCCACTGGGTCTCATCCCAACCTTGTTTATGGACCCCCCTTCCTAAGGAGGATGCTGCACTCCTCCATAGAGGAAGCAGGAAGCTACCCCACACCGCCAGCTCTCATCTCCGCAGTGCTTTGCAAACAGTAACTAATTAATCCTAATTAACTCGTTACCTAATTAGAGCCCAAGGGCTCTCCCCTTTGCAGGGAGATGGGAAATTCTGGCACCTCAGGGGATTTTTTTTTTCCAGCCCAAAACCTCCATGTTTGCTTCACACCAGCATCAGACTGTGCCCTTTGTACTCTCCATCGCTGCCAATCCAGGGAGAAAAACCTACTTTTTGGGGTTGCTAATGCCAAGAAGCCTGGAATGAGCACTTTCCCTTATCTGGATAGCTGGCACTGGGAATACTGGCATCCCCAATGCCTGCTGTGCCCACCCATCCCAGGGGAGCCCACTCTGGTAGGTGCTTTTGACCATGTTTTTATGTAAAACAAGGGATTTTTGGGGAAGGAAACAAGTAGGTGGGTGGGATGAAGGTGTTTCCCAAAGAATTCCCTTCCCACGTGTGTGCCATGATCTGGGACACAGGCTTTGGGAACGCTGGAGAAGTTCTCGGGCATCCCAGTGTCACCATTCAAGGACCACATTTCTCACTGGAAAATCCCAGTTTGAAACCCATAAAAATCTCCTTTTCTCTGCTGAGTCAGCTGGAGGTCCTGGATGGATCTGGTGCTGGTGGAATGGGAAGGACACACTGCTCTGTGCAGGTCTAACGGCCCCGTGGCTTTGCAGAAACCCTGTGGTGGTGATTCCAGCAAGATTTCCTTCCGTTCCCGCCTTCCACTCCTTTTAATCGCGGTTGGATCTATCCTGGGAGCAAAACCAGCCTTGGAATCATATTTTTTCTGCAGGCAAGCACTAATTTCCTTCATTTTCCAGCCTCTGGGATGGAGCTGGGCATGGGTTTTGTTGTTCTTTTTTTTTTTTTTTCCCCTGCATACCAACCACCTTCCCAGGAAAGGGGCCCCTTTCCCACACCCAAGATTAATCCACCCAAAGTAGGGTCGGAAAAAAAAGCCTGGAGTGTCACTTGTCCCAGCCAGTCCCAACAAGGAAAATCCCAGGAGATGTTCACCAATCCTTGGTGGATCCCACAAGCTCAGCAGTGACCCACGCCATCTCCTCCCAGTGTAGATTTGGGATTGGATAACTCCACTGCCCCTGCAAAAAAATCAGAAAATGCCTAAATTGGTGCAGAGGTTTAAAACCACCAGTTTCTTAATCACAGGGAAAAAAAATCCCACAGCAGAAGTGAAAGCCCTGATGGAAATTAACCCAGCAAGGGTGAACTCGGACATCAGGGAAGTTCTGGGGGATCCAGGCTCTCCCAGTGTTCCGTTTTTGGGTGGCAACTTCTGGGTGTCAATATCTGAAAATCAGATAAAAAGGGAGTTTTGGAGCTGCTGGCTCAGGTTCTCAGTTGAGTCATGGATAATTAATGGATCTGGGGACCTTCCAGGATGGGGAAGTGCTGGGTGATGGGGGATCCCAGCTGGAGGGTGACAGAGCAGGGGGAATGTGGGGAGGGCCAGGGACAGGCCCAGAGGTCCCACAGGGGATGGTGCCTCTGTCCCAGCTCCGTTGCTGTGGCCAGAACCTGTTCCAGGGGCTTCTGACATCCCAGAGGCAGCTGCAAAGTGATGTCCACTCTATGGTGGAGACCTCTTGGGTGCCCATCCCCATCCCCATCCCATCCCATCCCATCCCATCCCATCCCAATCTTTTCCCATTTCCCACCTCTCTCAGAGGCACCATTTCCTTTCAGGACATCCCTCTCCTCTCCATCCTCCTCTTTGACAGAACATTTTGGGAAAACATGAAAAAGAGCCTTAATTTTGTGTTGTTTTTTTTTTTTTTTTTTTTTTTTTAAAGTAATTTTAAAAGTGAAAACTCAGAAGCTCTAGGGTAAATCTCCTGGACCTAGGAGAAGAGGAATGGATGAGATTTGCCTTGCTCTTCCTTCCCCTGTGTGCAGTGTCTGTGGATTTGGGGAGCTGCAGGAGACCCACAGAGGAGCTGGGGGGACCCTGAGATTGGGGGAGACCCTGAGAGGGGCTGTAGACCCCTGGGAAATGGGGGGGATCCTCAGGGTGATGAGGAGGTACAGGGAGGACTGGGGGTGTCCCTGATGGGGCTGTGGAGCCTCACAGAGGGGCTGAGAGGGGGAAATTGAGGGGAATTTGGGGGGTGAGAGGAACTGGGGTGCTAAAGGGACTGGGAGGGTGGGGTATTAGGGGAACTAGGAAGGGCTGGGACCTGCAGGGGGTCAAGGAGATTTGGGGGGCTAAGGGAGTTCAGGAGGATTGAGGAGAACTGAGGGGGGCTGATGAAAGCTAAGGGAGCTGAAGAGAATCAGGAGTTCTGAGGAGCTTTGTGTGGGAAATGGAGGGGTGATAGCTTGGGGGGACCTGAGAGGAATTGGGAGCATGAGGAGATTTTGGAGGGGCTGAGAGGAATGGGGTGGAAGAGTTTTTAGGGAAGAGTTTTGGGGGGGTCTGAGCAGATTTTGAAGAGTCTGAGGAGATTTGTGGGGCCTGAGGAGATTTGGGGAGGTGGGGACATTGAAGGGTGCTGGAGGTGCTGAGGGAACTGGGGGAGTGAGGAGATTTGGTGGGGCTGGAGGAGGCTGAGGAGAATGGAAGGAACTGAAGGGATCTGGAGGATCTGAGGAGATTTGTGGGGGTCTGAGTGGAACTGGGGGTCTGAGGAGATCTGGGGGGGTCTCTGAGATTTGGGGGTCTAAGTGAAACTGGGGGTCTAGGAGGATCTGTGCATTTGAGGATCTTTGGGTGGTGTAAGAGGAACTGGCGGGCTGAGGAGATTTGGAGGCTTTGAGGAGATTTTGGGGGATTCTGAGGATATTTGGGGAGGTGAGGACACTGAGTAGTCCTGAAGGCACTGAGGGAACCATGCGGTTGAGATTTGAGGGATCTGAGACTTGGCAGGGTCAGAGGAGAACTGAGGAGATACAGGGCATTGAGGAACTTTGGGTAGGCTGAGGAGAACTGGGGGCTGAGGGGAAATGGGTGTGTGTGGAGATTTTGGGGGTACCGAGGTGAACTGAGCGGGCTGAGGAGATTTGAGTGGGCTGAGGAGATTTGAGTGGGCTGAGGAGATTTGAGGGTTGCAGAAATTTGGGCGGGCTGGTGATGCTGAGGGAGCGGGGCAGGCTGAGAACGGAGGGGAGCTGGGGGGTGAGGAGACATGAGGCAGCTGAGGGAACCAGAGGGCTGAGGAGATCTGGGGGCCTGAGGGAACCAGGGAGCCCTGACAGGGCTCGGGGGGCTGCGGAGGTTCGGGGAGCCCTGCCGGGGCCGAGGGGAATGACCGGGTGAGGAGATTTGGGGGCCTGACAGAACCGGGGAGCCCCGACAGGGCTGAGGGGGCTCGAGGGTCCACGGACGTTCGGGGAGCCCTGCCGGGGCTGAGGGGGTGTTGGAGGCTGAGGGAACCGGGGAGCCCCGATAGCGCTGAGGAGGCTCGAGGGACTGCAGACGTTCGGGGAGCCCTGCCGGGGCTGAGGGGGTGCTGGAGGCTGAGGGAACCGGGGAGCCCCGTCAGGGCTGAGGAGGCTCGAGGGACTGCAGACGTTTGGGGAGCCCTGCCGGGGCTGAGGGGGTGTTGGAGGCTGAGGGAACAGGGGAGCCCAAATAGCGCTGAGGTTTGGGGGGCTGTGGACACTGAGGCGTCCTCCCGGGCCTGAGGGAATCGGGGGCTGCGGAGCTTTGGGGAGCCCTGCCGGGACTGCGGGGAGCTGAGGGGGCCTGAGGAGCGGACGAGGTCTGGGGAGCCAAGAGGGCTTGCGGGGCGGAGGACACCGGGCACCCCTCCCGGGGCTGAGGGAGCCGGGGCTGCGGAGCTCGGCGGAGCTCTCCCGGGGCTGCGGCGGTTTCGGGGGGCTGCGGGCCCCGGGGAGCCCTTCGGGCCGGGGTGCCCCAGCCCAGCTCAGCCCAGCCCGTCCCTGGGCGGGCGGTGGCGGCGGCGGGGCCGGGCGGGCCGGAGGCGGGGGCGGCGGCGGGGGGGCGGCGCGGGGCTCCATCTTCCTCCGTGCGGCGGAGCCGGCGGGACGGCGGGGCACCATGGCTGTCGGTATAGGAAGTGTCTTTTTTTTTTTACCTTCCCCCCCTCGCTTTATTTTTTTTTTTTTTTTTTTATATCCCTCATCCCTCCCTTTCCACCCCCCCGTTCCTTCTCCAAAACACCTCAAAACCCCCCGAAACCCCCCTCACCCCGGGGGCGAGCGGGAAAAGGGGGACCTTCGCACACTCCCCCCTTCCCCCCCCCGCCCCCGCGCTGCTTTTTATTCATTTTTCATCTAAATCAATATTTTAAAAAAATTTCCCTCCTTTTTTCCCCCCCTCACCCCCCCCCTTCCCCCTCCCCTCAGCCCTGCAGAACATGGCGTCCCCGTCCTAGCGTTTTAAAAATAAGCCGGGGCTGCCATTTTTGTTTGCCTTTTGTCTGCGAATTTTAATAAAAACGTCTGAGAATGTGGGAGAGGCGGCGGATGGAGGGGGGGTGGGGGGAGCACCCAGCCGGCCCACCCCCCCTTCCCCAAAGCCCCCCTTCCACCCCCATCCCCCGGCCTTTTTGTCTGGCAAACCCCCCCCCCCCCTCCGCAAATCCCCTCCCAGGTTGAGGATTTCAACTTCACTTAACCAAACTTCGCCTTTTTCCACCTCTTTTTTTTTCATTATTATCATCATTATTCCACCAACCCCCCTCCAAGCAGGAAGAAGAAGGAAAAGAGAGAGAAAAAAAGGGGGGAAAAGCGGGGGGGGACACATCGAGGAAAATACCCATTTACCAGGATTTTCCCTTTTTTCTTTCCCTCTGGATGGTCTAATGGAAAAGTTAATTGCAGCCGAACGTACCTATTTTTGTGAATGTTGCATGTTTTGGAGGGGGGGTTTGCTTTTTTAATGCATTCTTGGCTTTTTTTCTGACTTTTTTTGCTTACAGGAGGTGGCAGAAGCAGCGCAGGGGCTGAATATTATCATTACCATCATCATAATCACCATTATTATAATTTTCACCATTTTAATTCCTTTCCTCCTTCCTCTTCTCCTCCTTTTCTTCGCTGTTTTCTGCATTAACTGGTTTTGTCTAGAAAAGTGGTCTCGCTGGCTGGAAGGTCTAATGGAGGGGGGAGATATTTTTTTCATGGCGTTTTTGGCAGGAATGCGGCAGCTTTAGCGAGGGACCCAAATTTCTGTGGCTGTGTCCCAGAGGTCTGTCTGTCCCTCTCCAACATATATTTAGCCATATACTATTTATACATCCATAATCTCCCGGCCACGTCGGGGGGCCTGGGGGGGGAGCTTAGAGCCGGCGTGGCCACAGTGATGGATTTGAACCCAGGAAAGATGAATTCGATGATTTTGATTTCTTTTTCTCCCTTCAAGGTTGGAGGATGCTCCTTGTTGGGTTATTTTTTTCCCCCCCATGCCTGCGGTCCTTCGGATAGCAGCCGGGTTTTTTAACCTGGGGAGGATGGAGCAGGTGAAAGCGGCTTCGAGCCCGAGGCCTTTGAGATTATAAAGTGATATTTTAGCAGCGAGGTAAAAAAAGTTTTTTTAAGTCCCTCACGGCGTGCGATTTGCCGAGAGGCGGAGGGTCCAGGGCAAGGGGATGGATTTCACCCCCACTTTTCCAGCCAGCTCCCCATCCCTCAGCTTTCCCAACACCTCGGGGGGTGAGCGGGGCTATAAAAAAAACCCACTATTTTTTATTATTTTTTTTGTTTTGTTTTTATTTTCCTTTTTTTTTTTTTTTTTTTTTTTGTTGTTTTCTCTCTATTTTCAGGCAAAACCCCACGTTCCCACGGGTCGGGTAGGTCGGAGCCGCTTCGCTTTTGTTCCTCCGCTGTGGGATCTCGCGCGCCGGGGGCTGGCGGGGGGTTCGGGGTGTGTGAAGTTGTCCTCCTCCTTGTCCCCCCGTAGAAAAACGCCCCACGTGCAGCACCCGGTCTCAGCTAGAGCTGGAGATGGACGCGGATAAGGGGAAGCAACGCCAGTACTCGCAGAGGTGGGCATGATGGCTGGATCGAGGGGGATCGCAGGGAGGAGGAAAAAAAAAAAAAGCAACAAAAAAACCCCTGCTTTTGTACGTTTACAGCTTAAAATAGCGTCTAATGCAATGGTGGGCATGCATGTGATTATGTGTGTGTGCTTATGAAAATAATATGTATATATGCACACCAGAATCCAGGTATTATATGTGTGTGTATGTATTTCTATATAAGTGGGGGTATGGTGTTTTTTTGGGGTGTTTTGGGGGTGTGAGGGACTCCTTGCCTACCCCCCTGCAGGGAGGGGACCCCACTCCCAGTGTATGTGTGACCCCCTTGATATTTCCCTTTTAAGCAATGTGCCTTTATATGCATAAAATAATAACGTTCACCCTCAACCCCCCCACACCTTCTGCTTTTTCCCTTAAAAATGTGGATTTGTGGTCATTGGGCGCGATGGCAGGACAAGTGCATGTTGGATTCGGTGCTCTCACTCCCTCCTCAGGGTGATCCCCTGCCTGTGCCTCGGTTTCCTTGCGTGCTGTCACCCAGGAGTGACCCCCCTGTGCTGCTGGGGGTGGGCATTTGCCCCAGGCTGATTTGCGGTGCTGCCTTTGCCTTGCAGGGTGCCTGGCTGGTCTCTTTTTGGTGGGGTGGATGTGTTTCAGGTCTGGGGGAGCAGGACCCCCTCAGGCTGGGGAGTGCTGTGTTTTGTGGGGCACGTGTGCCCTGTGTCTGGTGTGTCACCTCATGGGCTCTGGGTCTCCCCGCAGGCTGTCCCCGTGTCCCCTCTGCTGGGTCACTGGACCCAAACTGTGGATTTGGGGTCACACCGCCTTGGCCCCCATCTTTTGGGAGTGTTGCCACCTCCTCCACCCCTGAGTTGGGCACCGTGTGGGGGTCTCCAGCGTGGCTTTGCCTCCCCTCCCTCTTGCCACTGGTGCTTGGTTCCTCACCCTGCCCCGTGCACCCCTTTTCCTGCGTGGGGACCCCCAGTGCAGGCTGGGGGCTCATTTTGGGTCGGTTTTGCTGGAAATGCAGAAGGAGAAGCCCCAGCCCAGGGCCCTTCGGGGGGCGGAAGCCGGGGGTTTAATTGGTTCCATCTTGGGTGAATTCTTGTGGCGTGCAGGCCACCCCCTCCCCGAGCCACAGGGGGCTCGCCCGGCGTTCCTGCTCCGCAGCCATGCCTGCCTTCTGCCCCCTTCGCCTCGGGGGGAATCCTTCCTGCACGAGGACAGCCTGGGCAGGAGGGATGTGCGTTCCCTGAGGATGGTGCTAGATGCTGGTTCCTGCCCTGGTGGCTTTGGGACGCAGGTTTTGTGGATGGGCACTTGCTTTCCCTCCAAAACTCCTCCTGCTCCAGGTGAACCCCAGGGAAACTTGTTCTTAAGAGGGGACAGCGACCACGGCCTTGTGTCTGGGGGGGAAACTGAGACGTGGTGGAAGGCAGAGCTGGGTTCCCTGGTTTAGGGACCATCCCTGGAGTGGGCTGTGTTGGGAAGGACGTGCTGGGGTTTGGTGGGGAGCGCTCAGGGTACCTCCATGCCCCGGCTCGGTTCTCCCCCTGCGCCGTCTCTGGCCGCCGCCGGCTTTCCTGCACTCGCCGCTTGCCACGGGGGGTGGGCCCTGTGCCCCGATGCTCTTGCTGGGACACTCGGGGACACCAAACTCGCTGTCTTGCTCGGTTGAGGACACGTTTAGCTACCAAGTGCTGCTCTGATCACCCCGAATCCCTCCCCTCTCCTCCCAGACCCCCCCACTTTCAGGCTGTACCAGGTTGGTGGTCGCTCACCGGTCCCTGGGAGCTGCCCCTTTTCTCTCGGCGGTGGCGGTGAAAAGAAATCTCTTGTTTCTTTTTATTTCAGCGAAGGCGAGACAGAGAGGGCTGCCAAGGTAGAGGCGTTCCCTAGAGAACTGTAGCTTGACTTAGCGGCAGTTGGGTAGGAAGTTGGAAGGCTCTAGTGAGCTCGTGCCCACCCGTGCCATCATCTACCTCCCATCAATCTGGAGCCTCAGCGACACGTCTCCCCAGGCAGCTGCGCCCACCTGGCTCCAGAGGCCACCCTGTGAGTACCAACCACCGCCGACCCCGACGGCCCCGGCACCGCCGCCCCCCTCGCTGCCACCGCCCCCGCTCTCCCCTCGCCACCCCAGCCCTGGCTTGCCGGCTTCTCCCGCTCTTCCCTCCCCGTGGGTGCGGAGGCCAGGAGGATTTTGGTCTCTTTTTAGGGTGTTGCTGCTGCTGCTGCTGCTTCCCCCCTCGGCCCGGCTGAGCGGTGATGCCGGGTGCTGTGCTGTTCTGGGGAATTTGGGTTTCAGCCCGTGGTTTTGGGGCTCTGTGCATCTTTCCTGCTTTGCTCTTCCCACATCCCTCTCCTCTGGCTGGGCTGCTTGGGTCTCCACCATGCTTTGGGCACCCACCTTGTCCCTGGGGATAACCTTGGACAACCCCTCAGCAGCCAAATCTGGTGCCTGTGGAGGATGTCAGGGGCTCTTCCCACCATGGTTTGGACCACAGGACCCCATGCCACTGGAGATGTTACCCGAGAGATGTTACCCCCTGCCCAGCCAAAAAACTGAGGGGGCACAGAGAGCCCTACCACCCCCCTGTGCCCTGCAGAGCCAGGGGGAGACGTGCCGCAGCATTCCCTACCCTTCATAATTTCCATTTTAATGGATTTTCTTTTTTTTTCCACCTTTGCTGCATGTCAGCTTCCATTTTTCATAGTTAGCTGAGAATAGAGAAAAAGGGAGTTTATATATATAAATATATACTTTTTTTTTCCATCTGCCTTCTTCCCCCTCCCACTCCGTTTCCCAGCCCCAGAGAAGGGGACGCCGCTCCCGACGAAACACTGCACAATTTGTAACATTAAATCGGGACAGGAACAGGGATTTTTAGAATTATTTTGGCAACGTCGACCATTTCTTCCCTCTTGTTCATCCAGCTCCGAGTGTGCTGCTTTTGCAAATAATTTCTCATTTCTTTAGTAAGCCCTCCTCAGGTGGGGGTGGGGAAACACGTGATATTTGTGCTTTTCTCCCCAAAATACCCTTTGTGCCTCTGCAGCTTTGCAGGAAGGATCCTGGGGCTGATGTAGGGTTGGTGCTGTGTCCTGGTGATGGTTTGGGGGCCATCCTGGTGGCTTTGATCTGTCTGGGTGCTGCTGCTGGCTCCGCTGGAGCCCGGCGTGCTGTCGGGACAGGGAGAGGGATGGACAGATGGACGGATGGGAAGGACAGAGGTCACGGGGCACCTGCTGAGATGGGGGATCAGCTCCAAAAAACTCTTTTCTAATCATAGCTGCAGTTTCCTGTTTTCCCACGGCTGCTCTGGGCTGGGGGATTGCTGCCTGGGTGCTTGGTCATGCCTAGGGGGCTCAGAGCCCTCCTGCCTGAGCTCCTGCTCCCTGCCTGTCTCTGGTCAAGGGATTCCCTGCTGCCAGCTCTGCTTTTCTCCCTGGTGTCCAGCCCCTCTTGCTGGCACTGGCATCCCTCATCCCGTGCCCATCATCCCAAGAGATCTTCTATATGTGTGTATATATACACACACACACACGTAGCCAGTGGGTAAATGCACGCTGTGGGCGGCTGTGGGTACATATATAATTACACAAAGGAGCTGCCAGCGCCTGCGTCCGTGCTTGGAAAGGTGCATTTAACATCCCCAGCCAATTCCTGTTCTGTGGCTCCCCCTGTGCCACTGGGATCCGGACCTGATATCACTTCCAAACCCTAAAATTCGGTGCTTGAGCAGTGAGAGGTGGCGTGGAGTGGTTCAGGACTGGGAAGGGGAGTTCCCAAAGCTGATGCCTGGGTGGTGTCCTGGACAGTCTGTGGTGTTGAGGTCTGCCATGAGAAATTGCTGCCATTCCTTGATACCCTGGAACACACCTTGTGCTGTGCCAGGCTGCTCTGTAGTGCAAGGGGCAGGTGGTTCCTTCCTCCCTACCTTGGTTTCCTCCCCAAAATGAGCATGGTCCATCCCACAGCCTCTTCAGGGTAGCTGCTGGGATGGTACATTCTGGTGGGACCAGGATTCCCTTTCTCTGGCTGCTGCCCACCTGCCTGTGGGGAGCTCAGAGTGTGTGTGAACCCTGGGGCAGCAAGTGTGAGGAGGAAGAGGAGGAAGGCTCATCATCCCCAAATCCTGCCACCCCCAAAGCTTCTGGGGATGCACTTTGCTGGAGGCATCGCTCTAGTTTCTCCTGGATTCCTTGCCATGGCCTGGTTTATTTTGGAGCCAGAGCTCCTGTGGGACCCCCTCCCATACATCCCATCAGGATCCTACAGATGCTTGCCCTGATGCCCCATAATGGGATTTGCTGGGGTGGTGATGCCTGGTGATGCTATGGGCTGCTCTGCTGGGACCATCCTCTTGCTGCCTCCTTCCAGCTGTTTCCCATTACCCAAAGATGGATTTAGAATGAGTTTTCCCAACACTTTCAAGCGTTTCCATAGATCTCCCAGCCCTGCTTGTTCCTGGTGTTCCTGTTGAGCTGCTCCTGGGTGTCACAGGCCCTTCACTTGGCTTTGGAGGTGTATTTTGGGGGGATTCAGCTGGGATTGCTGTTGGGTTCAATGTGCTGCTGTGCTCACCCTCTCCCATGGCATTGTCCCATCCACCTCTAATCCCTTCCTGGATGGGACAAATACTTCCAGAGCTTGGGAGACTTGGGGGTTTTCCCCAAATTTCAGCTTCTTCCTTTTCCAAATAGTGTCCTAGTGCACTCACCAGCGTTTTGTGATCTTTGAGCAGGCAGGTGCTTGGTGTCCCCCTGATCCTACAGGAATTCCCATCGGGGAAGATGCTCGGGGGGGTTCCCCAGTCCTGCCCCCCTCACCAGCTCCCTGCCTTTGCTCAGAGTCTGGGTGTTGCTTCTTGGGGGGGCGATGGTTTGTTTTGGGGGGTTCAAGGTGGAAGGGCAGGGGGATGATGTCCCATAACCGCCCCCTCTCTCCCCAGGATGGCGGAGCCTCGCTTCAACAACCCCTACTTCTGGCCGCCCCCGCCCACCATGCCCAGCCAGGTAGGACCCCTCACCGGGATTCTGGGGGGAGGGAGGATGAATGGGTGTGGAGAGCACTGAGGGGGAGGCTGGGAGTCCCAGGGATCCCAGTTCTTCTGCCCTCACCCACCTGTCTGCCTTCTCCCCGCTCAGCTGGACAACCTGGTCCTGATCAACAAAATCAAGGAGCAGTTGATGGCGGAGAAGATCCGCCCCCCGCACCTGCCTCCCACCTCGGTGGCCTCGCAGCAGCCCCTCCTGGTGCCCCCCTCGCCTGCTGAGAGCAGCCAGTCCATCATGTCCCTGCCAAAGCTGCAGCAGGTGCCAGGGCTGCACCCCCAGGCTGTGCCCCAGCCTGACGTGGCCCTGCACGCCCGGCCGGCCACCAGCACCGTCACAGGTACTGTGACACCGGTCCCACCGCTCTGGGGGGCAGAGGGGGGTGTGGGTGCCCTCAGAACTAACGCTCTGTCACGTCGCCCACCAGGGCTGGGGCTGGCATCCCGTGCCCCGGCCGTCAGCACCTCGGAATCCAGCCCAGGAACAGGGACCACCACCCCCTCGACCCCCACCTCCACCAGTCAGAGCCGCCTCATCGCCTCCTCGCCCACCCTAATCTCAGGAATCACCAGCCCCCCCCTCCTCGACTCCATCAAGACAATCCAGGGCCACGGCTTGCTGGGAGCGCCCAAGGCCGAGCGGGGCCGCAAGAAGATCAAGGCGGAAAACCCCTCGGGACCGCCGGTGCTGGTGGTGCCCTACCCCATCCTGGCCTCGGGGGAGACGGCCAAAGAGGGGAAGACGTACAGGTAGGCACCCCCCCGCCTGCTGTGGGGGCCGGGGGCCGTGGCGGGGAGCCCCCCACCCCAGCCCGGTCCCTGCGGGGTTCTCCCCCACACCCTCCAGGTGTAAGGTCTGCCCCTTGACGTTCTTCACCAAGTCGGAGATGCAGATCCACTCCAAGTCGCACACGGAGGCCAAGCCCCACAAGTGCCCCCACTGCTCCAAGTCCTTCGCCAACGCCTCCTACCTGGCCCAGCACCTGCGCATCCACCTGGGCGTCAAACCCTACCACTGCTCCTACTGTGAGAAGTCCTTCCGCCAGCTCTCCCACCTCCAGCAGCACACCCGGTGAGGGCCCCGCCCAGGGGCTGGGGGCGCTTGGTCCTGCTGGCCGGGGAGGGGCACCCACACCCACCAATCTCTCCTGACATCCTTTATGGCCCTGCCCTGCTTGTTGGTCCTGCTGCCATCATCTCCTTCATCATCATCCCCCATCATCTCAGCACCTTCATTGTTTCCACTCCCACTGTGCTCATCAATTTCCCCCCACACTGGCTGTCCCCATTGCCTTTATCATCCCCACCACGCTTACCATTGTCACACTTCCATGGGTTCCTCCATGCTCATATCTCCACTGCCTTCATCATCATCATCCCCACCATGCCAGTCTGACACCACAGCCTTCATTATCCCCACTGTTCTCAACATCTCCACCACCTTCATAGTCTCCATTGTCTCCACTACCTTCTTTCCAGCCACATCCACCATCGCCACCATGCTCATCATCTTCATTACCTTTATTGCTCCCACCATGCTCAGCCATCTCCACTGTGCTATTCCTCACCATACCCCCATGCACCCACCACCTCCAGCTGTCCCCACCATGTCATCTGTCCATGCATGCCAGCCCATCTCCTGCACACTCACCAGTTTTCAGCACTTCCATCCTCTCCCAGTCCTCATCTCTCAGCCCCATGTCTCCCTCCCTTCTCCCCTGTCACCTCCTGGGGCACAGATGTCACTGTGCCCACTGTAACCCTGTGACCCTGTTCACAGGGCTGTTAGGATGAGGGAAGAGACGAGGGTCTGACTCCATGTTTCAGAAGGCTTGACTTATTATTTTATGATATATAGTACATTAAAACTGTACTAAAAGAATAGAAGAAAGGATTTCATCAGAAGGCTGGCTAAGAATAGAAAAAGAAGGAATCATAACAAAGGCTTGTGGCTCAGACTCTGTCTGAGCCAGCTGACTGTGATTGGCCATTAATTAGAAACAACCACATGAGCCCAATCACAGATGCACCTGTTGCATTCCACAGCAGCAGATAACCATTGTTTACATTTTGTTCCTGAGGCCTCTCAGCTTCTCAGGAGGAAAAATCCTAAGGAAAGGATTTTTCATAAAACATGTCTGTGACATAACCCCCCACCCCATGTCTCCCCCCTTCTCCCCTGTCACCTCCTGGGGCACAGATGTCGCTGTGTCCACTGTCACCCCCCACTCCAGTGTGGGATTGGCACTGGTGATGGAAGGGGAGGTGACAATGACAACGTGTGTGTCCCCAGAATCCACACCGGCGACAGACCCTACAAGTGCCCGCACCCCGGCTGCGAGAAGGCCTTCACCCAGCTCTCCAACCTCCAGGTCAGTGTGTGGGGGGACCCGGGGCAGGGGGCACGGGGTCACCGTGGTCCCCCCCTGACTCGCTGTGTCCCCTCAGTCCCACCAGCGCCAGCACAACAAGGACAAGCCCTACAAGTGCCCCAACTGCTACCGGGCGTACACGGACTCGGCCTCGCTGCAGATCCACCTGTCTGCACACGCCATCAAGCACGCCAAGGCCTATTGCTGCAGCATGTGCGGCCGTGCCTACACCTCGGTGAGCACGGGGGATGCCCCCAAAGGTGCCCGCAGCCCCCAGCCCCCCGCTCACCCCCCTGTGTGCTCCCCAACAGGAGACCTATCTGATGAAGCACATGTCCAAACACACGGTGGTGGAGCACCTGGTCAGCCAGCACTCGCCGCAGCGGACGGAGTCACCCGGCATTCCCGTACGGATCTCCCTCATCTAAGCGGGGAGGGGACAGCACCCCCCCAGCGTGAGGAGGAGGAAGAGGAGAGGGAGGAGGAAGAGGAGGAGGAGGAGGAGGAGGACGAGACCCCCAGCGCCGCGGGCCGCGCCCGGGCCGTGCTCCTGCCCGGCTCCCGCAGGTTTGGTGACATCCAAAGACGGTTTCAGAGCACTTTGAATCTCTGCGGTTTGGTTTCTTTTGGGGGGGGGCAGTGGGGTTGGGGGTGTCCCCCCTGCCAGGCCCCACCCCCCATTTTTTGGATACAAATATATATATATATATATATATTTATTGGCCAAGAACTTGGTGCTGCTAAAGACCAGAAATTCACCCCAAAAACGAACCGTGGATGGAGCAAAAAGCAGCTGGGGGGGGGGAGAAATCCCCCTACCCCCCCCCACCCCCCACACAGACTCTGGGCCCAAGCGCCTCCATTTGGGGTTGATTTTTAACCATTTTGGGGGTTTTTTGTGTTCTTTTGGGGTCCCTTTCGAGGGCGAAGCCGCGGGCAGAGCTGCGTCCCCCCGGTGCCGGCCCCCCCATTCCACAGCCCCGGTTTTGGGGGGTCCGGGGGTCCCCCTGCTTTGCCTTGTGCCTGCCTGTACATACCCCCTGTATAGAGCCGGGGGCACTCCCCCCAAACTCATCTATATTCTGTACTTTTTGGTTCATTTTGGATATTAACTGTGTTATTTTTTATACACTTTTTAAGCCTTAACTCAGCGTTTCTTTGGGGTTTTTTGTTGTTTTTTGTTTTTTTTTTTTCAGGGTGTTTTATTTACCTTTTATTAATTTTTAACCCCTCTGTTATTTTTTATCCCCCCTATTATTTTTCCCCTTCTTTTTTACCCCCCATTATTTCTCCCCTCAATGTTGTACGATATCAATATTGTAACCTTTTTTGTCAGCATGTTAATACTGTGTAAATATGCCTCTTATACACTTAGCCCCCCCTTTTTTCTCCCCTTTCCCCAAATTTTGGGGCTTTTTTATTTTCCTCGCTGCCCAGCCAGGCCAGGCCTCCCTAGAGCTAGTTGGTACCTTATTAAAAAAGGGGAAAAAAAAGAAAAAAAAAAGAAAAAAGAGGAGAAAATGGACAAAAAGTTGCCCCTGTCCCTGTTGTTGCCACCCCCTGTCCTGCATTGTGGTTCCTGGAGAAGCTGGGCGGGCCACGGCCTCACAGTGTGGAAAAGGAATGAAACCCCCCAGCCCAGCCCCTTTCCAAAAAAAGAGAATAAAAGAGAACAAAAAAAAGACCAGAACGGGAATTAATGAAAATGGGGGGTTGTGTTTGGCGGGGGGGGAAAGATTCGGGGAGGGAGCTCCCCTGTGGGGACATCTGGGGACACAGCAGGGGCCTGGTCCCTGTGGGGCTGCAGGAGGGGAGGGTGAAGCTGTGCTCATCCTCAGCAGGGGCATTGTCCCCAGAGGTTCCCCAGGGACAGGGGTGGCACAGAGCTCCTGGTCCTGCTGGGGACACCAGCTCTGGGGACACCAGCTCTGGGGACAGACTCTGGCCTGGGACACCTCAACATGGTTGTGAACTCTGGTGAGGCCTCACTGTGGCCACCTGGGGACCCTCCAGGAACCTGTCACCACCTCCAGGGACACCTCATGGTGGCCACAGCTCTGGGGTCACCACAGAGGAGCCACCAGCCTCAGGGACATGTCACAGTGGATACCATCTCCATGGTCACCAGGGATATGTCACCACCGTGACCATGGCTTTGGGGACACCTCACCATTGTGCTTATCAGCTTTTGGGACACTCTTATCAAACCAGTGCTTGGGGACAGTGCACCGTGGCCATGTCACAGCCACCAGCTCTGGGGACACCTCAGTACACTTGCTGCATCCAGGGACCCCTCTCCAGGGATGTGTCACAGCCCTGGGACATCTCCAGGGACATGCCACCACCTCCCCTGCTCTGCTCCTCCCCGACCTGGGGACCCTGTGTCCCCCTAAGCACTGGGGCTTGGGGGTCACTGGAGCTGTGGAGGGTGCCACTGTCACCACAGTGATGTCCCAGCTCCCAGCTGGGGACAGCAGGGACCCACAGGTCACACAGCATGAGCCCTGTCCCCACTGCCCACAGAAGGTCCCACCACCCACGGTGGCACTTTGAGGCAGCCCTGAGTTCCTGCCTTAGTTTAGAAGAGAAATTTGGAGGTGGGAAGTGAAGAAAACTGGGAGAGTCCCAGGTTTGTTTTTTTTTTTTCAGTGTTTATTAAAAACAAAAACAAAAAACAGGAAAAGGGGGGGTGGGACCATGTGTTTTTTTCAAATTTTTTTTTTCCTTTTCTTTTCTTAAAAAGATCGTGCTGGCTGAGGGGGGGAGTGGGGGGTCCTTACCTGCCTGGGGGGGGACCCCCACCACTGTCCTCTGCTTGGGTGCCCCCAGACCCAGCCCAGTGTGTGGGGGGTGTGTGTGAACGGGGGGGTGACGCCTCCTCCGCGCCCCCCACCTCTCCCTGACCCCCTTTGGGGGGAGTCCAAACCTCCCTGGGGGCCCCAATCCCAGCTGGGGGAGGGAGCACACGTTAAGGCAACCGTCCTGCTTGGCTCTGCTCGCCTGGGGGGGACACGGGGGGACACGTGGGGACCCCCCCTCCCTGCTGGAGAAGGGGGGAGACCCCCCAAAGCTGGGTGAGGGGGTGGGGGGCTCTAGAGCTACGGGCTATTTACACCCCCCGGGGGGGCGGGGGGGGCGGGGTGTGCTCACAAGTGTCTCCCCCCCTTTGCCCCCTCCCCGGGGCCGCAGGGGGGGTCGGGGGTCCCGTGGGGGGAGTGGGGTCCCGTGCCCCCCCCTCAGGAGTCCTTGAGCATGTTGATGCGGGCGTAGATCTTGAGGGCAGGGCCCAGCTTGATGTTCATGGTGCTCATCAGGTGATCCTCCTTGAGCAGCAGCAGCGCCTGCCCGTCGATCTCCTGCGTCCTGAACTCCTCCGCGATCTCCTGGCAGCCTGTGGGCAGGGGCAGCATCAGCAAACCCTCTCACAGCCCCGAAAACACACTCAGGGGTTTCTGTGGTCTTGAATCCCCCTCACAGCCCCCAAAAACACACTCAGGGGCTTCTCTGTGCTTGAATCCCCCTTACAACCCCCAAAAACACACTCAGGGGCTTCTCTGGGCTTGAATTCCCCTCATAGCCCCCAAAAATACACTCAGGGGCTTCTCTGGGCTTGAATTCCCCTCATAGCCCCCAAAAATACACTCAGGGGTTTCTCCGTGCTTGAATCCCCCAAAAAATCTTATTCAGGGAGTTATCATATGTAAATGGCCTCCTCCAATTACCCTTTAGGTTTATTTGTAAGGCCCCCTGCCCCCAAAATATTAATGGGTTTGTGACTAGAATTCATCCCCCCCAAAAATATTTATGGGGTTATCTGTGAGTAATTCATCCCCCAAAAATACATTTATGGGATTATCTGTATGTAAATCCTACTCAAAAATATATCTGTGGGGTTCTCTGTGAATAAATCTCTCCCCAAAACCACAATTTCGGGGTTGTTCTTGAGCAGATCCCTCCTTGAACACATCCTGAGGGACCCAAGCCTTCCCAAACCCACAGTGCTGGCTGTCTGTGTGTAGCTCCCCGTCCATGGCAGGACATTGCTCACCCGGCAGCGAGCGGATGAACTCGTAAACGTCCTCCACGTTCCACTTGCTGGGCTCGCTGGGCAGGAAGCGGTGGCCGAGGCCGGGCAGGTCGCGGTCGGGCAGCTCCATGTCCCGCAGCTCCAGCTCCCGCTCCCCCTGCCGGCGCCGCGACGTGGAGGAGCTGGCGGAGATGGGCGACAGCGGCTCCTCGTAGCTCGAGTTGTCCGAGCAGCGGCTGGAATCCTCCTGGCTGTGGTTGAGCTGCAACGACGCCGTCACCGACCCCGCTGGGACAGACCCCGGGGGCTGCGGGGGCAGTGCTGGCCTCAGCACCTGCCCCGTGTCACCAAAACACAGGGAAAACCCCAGCCTCAGTGCCCACTCCGTGTCACCAAAACACAGGGACAAACCCCAGCCTCTGCCCACCCCGTGTCACCAAAACACAGGGAAAACCCCAGCCTCAGCACCCGCCCTGTGTCACCAAAACTCGGGGACAAACCACAGCCTCAGTGCCCACCCCGTGTCACCAAAACTCAGGGACAAACCCCAGCCTCCGTGCCCACCCCGTGTCACCAAAACACAGGGAAAACCCCAGCCTCAGTGCCCACCCCGTGTCACCAAAACACAGGGACAAACCCCAGCCTCAGTGCCTGCCCCATGTCACCAAAACACAGGGAAAACCCCAGGCTCAGTGCCCGCCCCGTGTCACCAAAACTCGGGGACAAACCCCAGCCTCAGTGCCCGCCCCGTGTCACCAAAACTCGGGGACAAACCCAACCTCAGTGCCCGCCCCGTGTCACCAAAACACAGGGAAAACCCCAGGCTCAGTGCCCGCCCCGTGTCACCAAAACTCGGGGACAAACCCCAGCCTCAGCACCTGCCCCGTGTGACCAAAACTCGGGGACAAACCCCAGCCTCAGTCCCCACCCCGTGTTCCCAAAACTCAGGGACAAACCCCAACCTCAGCACCCACTCCATGTTCCTAAAACTCAGGGACAAACCCCAACCTCAGCACCTGCCCCGTGTCACCAAAACTCAGGGACAAACCCCAGCCTAGGCACCAACCCCATGTTCCCCCAGCTGAGACCAAAACCCGGCCTCAGTGCCCACCCCCATCCCCTTAACTGGGGGTAAATCCTGCGCTCAGCGCCCATCCTGTGCCCCCAAAGTCAGGGACACACCCAAGGCTTGGAGCCCAGTCCACATTCCCAAAGCTGGGAAAAAATCCCAGCCCCAAGGCCAAACCCAGCTGGGGACAGACCCTGCCCTCAGTGCCCACCCCGTGCCCCCATAACTGGGGGTAAATGCTGTGCTCAGTGCCCCCCTGTGCCCCCAAACTCAGGGACACACCCAAGGCTTGGAGCCCACCCAAAACTGGGAACAAATTGCAGCCCCAAGGCCAAACTCAGCTGGGAAGGGACAATCCCGGCCTCGGTGCCCGCCCCGTGTCCCCTCACCTGTTTCTTGCTGTCCTTGCTCAGGGGGGGCAGGGTCCCCTTGCAGCTGCGGCGCCGCCCGTGGGGGGGCCCTCCCGGCTTCTGCAGTTTGCTGCGGTCCGGGTGGAACAGCCCCACCCGCTTGGTGCAGCCCACGTTGTACCTGCACGGAGCCGGGGGCGTCAGGGGTCCCCGCCCCACCGGGGGACTCTGGGGACACCTCTGCCCCACTGAGGAAGAGGGGAAGGGCGGATTCTGGGGTTACCACAACCCCAAGCAGGCAGATTTTGGGGTTACTCCTCCCACACTGAATGGATTTTCAGGTTACCTTCACCCTGGCAGGTGATTTCTGGGGCCACCTCTACTCTTGTCAAGTGGATTTTGGGGTACCTCTACTCCACTGAAGAGGGTCCAGATGGGTTTTGGTGCTACATCTGCTCTATCAGGTGGGTTTTGGGGTTGCCTCTACCCTGCTTGGGTGGATTTTAGGGCTACCTGTATCCAGCCGTGGAGGGGCCTGGGTGGATTTTGGGGTTACCTCTGCCCCAGCAAGGAGGGATGGCATGGGTCTTAGGGGTTACCTCTACCCCAGCAAGGAGGGTTGGGTGGGCTTTGGGGTTACCTCTACTCCAGCCAACAGGAGTGGGTTTTGGGGGTTACCTCTACCCTAGTAAGGAGGGGTTGTTGGGTGGGTTTTGGGGTTACCTGTACCCCAGCAAGGAGACTTTGGGTGGGTTTGGGGTTACCTCTGCCCTAGCAAGGAGGGGTTATTGGGTGGGTTTTGGGGTTACCTGTACCCCAGCACGCAGGGGTTGGGTGGGTTTTGGGGTTACCTCCACCACACCAAGAAGGGTTGGGTGGGTTTTGGGGTTACCTCCACCACACCAAGAAGGGTTGGGCGGGTTTTGGGGTTACCTCTTGGCACAGGCCATGGAGCAGAAGCGCTTGGAGCGCTTGAACTTGTAGGCGAAGTCAACGCGGCCGCAGAGCTCACACTTCAACTTGGGGGGGTTCCCCTCCTCTTTGGATTCTGGGGGGCGTGCAGGGACACCCAGAGAGAGAAACCAGCCAGCTCAGCCGGGGGGGCGCTCGGGGGGTCCCGGGGGCTCGGGGGGCTCCCAGGGCCCGGGCGCTACCTTGCAGGTACGGCTCCTCCATGTCCGAGTCGGTGGTGGTGGTGTTGTCCTGTGCTGGCAGCTTGTCTGGCAGCAGCTCCTGTGCATACTGCTTGTGCAGGGCCCCCACCAGCAGCGAGGAGCGGCCCACCTGTGCAACACACCTGGCTGCACCTGTGCCCAGGGACCCCTGAGTGTGCCCACGGGGCTGGCACGGCCCATCCCGACCCCACACACCCAGGGATGGGGTGAGGACAGGTACCAGGTACAGCTCTGCACCTCCCTGGGTGACAAAGGTGGGGATTTGGGGTCCAGCTATTCTTGGAGTGACCCATTCCCGACCCCTCAAATCCAGGAGCAAGGATAAAGAGAGCTGGGTACGTTCCCAGGAATGATTCCAGCCCTTCCTGGCTGCTGAAGTGCTCAGTAACACGGGCAAGGGTTTGGGGGTTCATCATTGTCAAAGTGACCCATTCCCAACCCCCAAATCCCAATGCCCCACTCCCAACCCCTCAGCTCCAGGTTTGTTACTGGAGCAGCTCTGTCTCTTCCCAGACGATGGAAATGCTCAATAACATGGGTGAGGATGTGGGGGCTCATGATTGTCTGGGCATCCCATTTCCATCCCCCCAAATGCAGGAAGCCTCTTCCCAATCTCCCACATCCAGGAACAAGGACAGGTGGAGGGGGATGCATTACTGGGAACGGCTCAGCCCCTTCCCTGCACAATAAGGAACTCACAAATGTGAAGATTTGGGGATTCACAGCAGGGTGGATGCCCCATTCCCAAACCCCCAAACCCAGAAGCAAGGACAAGGAGAGGGGAAGGCATCACCAGGAATGGCTCTGCCCCTTCCTGAACAATGAATTACAGAATAAATGTGCATCACTTGGGGGTCCACAATTGTCTGGGTGCCTCATTCCCAGCCCCCCAAATCCAGAATCCCCCCTCCCACACACACAGATCCAGGGATACGGATATGGATGGGTGGATACGTTACCAGAACAGCTCAGTCCCTTCCTTAACAATGTGGGGGAAGGTTTGGGGGCTCACAAAGGCCTGGATGCCCATCCCAACATCCCTCTGTCCCAGAAAGAGGGGCTAGCGAGGGGGAGACACCGTGCCAGGAACACTTCTGCCCTTTTCTCAGTCATGAAGCCTTTGATGGGGGGTCACGATTGTTTGGATGCCCCATTCCCAAAACCCCACATTCAGGGATGAGGATGCAGAGAGAAAAATACATTACTGGGAATGGTTCTGCCCCTTCCTGGGTGATGTCCTCGATGGAGTGGGTGAGGATTTGGGGCTTCACGGTGGTGGGTGCTCCATTCCCAACCTCCCAAATCCAGGGCAGGGACACTGGGAGCCGCTACCGGGAAGGGCTCAGCCCCTTCCTGGATGCCAAAACCCCCGGTAGCGGGATAAACCACTGGGATAAACCACTGGGATAAACCACAGAGTGTACCGGGAGCAGCTCAGCCCTTCCCGAATGACAAAACACCCGGTAACGGGATAAACCACAGGGATAAACCACGGAGAGCACCGGGGGCAGCTCAGCCCTTTCCCGGATGACGAAGCAGGGAACGATTTGGGGGTTCAGGCCTGACCGTGCCCCCCGTTCCCCCCGAGCCCAGCCCCGGCAGAGCGGGATACGTTACCGGGAAGGGCTCGGCGCCCTCCTGGATGACGAAGCCCTCGATGACGTGCGTGAGGATCTGGGGTTTCACGATGGCCTGGGGCGGTTTGTTCTCACCATTGTGGGGGGCGGCGCCGGCGACGGTGGCGGCAGCGCTGCCGGAGCCCGAGGTCATCCCGGGAATGCGGGGCTGCGCATGGAGGCGCTCGGGGGGCTCTGGGGACAGCGGGGCACACGCGGTGAGGGGCGGGCGCTGACGCCGCCGCTGACGCGGGGCCGCGATTTCCATACAGCTGGAACGGGGAGCAGCTGCTGCCGCTCCCAGCGCCGCCCAGCCGGCCCCGGGGGGTGCCAAAGGGGGGAAAGGGCCCCCAAAATACCCGCAGGGGTCCGGGCACAGCCGCGGAGCCCACGGAGTGCGGGACAGCCCCGGCGCGGCGCCGTGAGGCACCGGCAAGGCCGCGGCTGCCCCGGCGGGGCTCCGTGCGCGGCGGAAAGCCCCGATGTGCCCCAGAAAGGCCCCAAAAGGGCTCGATCCAACCCGGAAAGCGCCGATCTGCCCCAGCACGGCCCCAGAGAGGTCCGAACCACCCCCTCAGGCCGCGGCACATCCCGGCAGGGCCCGATCTGCGCCCGTGAGATCCCAGCGATCCCCAGCGCGCTCGGCAAAGCCCCAGCACAGCCCCGCGGGACCCGCTGGCCCCGGCCCAGCCCGCCCCGGCCCCGCTCCTCTCCAGGCCGCCTCGGGCCGCGCAGGCCCCGGCACCCCCATCACCTTTGTCCGGCGGCGGCGGCGGCTCCCGCTGCCCCCGCCCCTCCCTCGCCCGGGCCGCGGGGCCGGACCGGGGCCGGGGGCGGATGCGGAAGTGAGGTCAGAACCGCCGCCGCCGCCGCCCCGGGCCGGGCCTAGCCGCCGCGGTCGGCGCTCACTCACCGGGCGCTCAGGGGGTCGGGGGGGCCATGGCGGGGGGCCCGGGCCGGGGCTGCGGCGGGAGCGGCGCCGGGAGCGGGGCCAGGGCCGAGCGGGGACAAAGGCGGCGGCGGGGGCGGAGCCTGCCGCGGACACGCCCCCGCGCACCCATTGGCGGGCGCTGCCGCCGCGCGCCCCGAGCCTCGGACACGCCCTCCCAACAAGGCCCCGCCTCCCGCGCCCCCGCCATCGGGGGCGGAGCCTCGCTCCACAAGGGGCGTGACTGCGCGGGCGTGGCCACGCCCCCACATCGGTTGCACCCCCACGCAGCCGGGGCGGAGCCTCCAGATGTGGCCACGCCTCCCCAGCCGCGCGCCGCTGCCGCGCCTGCAGAAAGGGGCGCGGCCACGGCCCCGCCCCTCGGGCGCGCTCTGTGCGTGAGCGAGGCGGGCGCGCCCCCCCTAGCGGCAGCGGCGGGCGCCGCACCCGGCCCGCAGCCCCGGGCTGAGCGAGCGCCCCGGAGCGCTGAGCCCGAGTTCCTCTGAGTGCTGCCCGAGCTCCCCTCAGCGCCCCCCGCAGCTCTGCCCGAGCTCCCGCAGCTCTGCCCGAGCTCCCCTCAGTGCCCCCGCAGCTCTGCCCGGGCTCCCCTCAGCGCCCCCCGCAGCTCTGCCCGAGCTCCTCTCAGCGCTGCCCGGGCTCCCCTCAGTGCCCCCCGCAGCTCTGCCCGAGCTCCCGCAGCTCTGCCCGGCCTCACCGGCCCCCGCTGCATCAGGGCTTGGGGTGCAGCACCCCGCCAGTGGGTGCCTGTGGCAGCGGGGCGGGCGCTTACCGTGCGTGAGGGGCCGCTCGCCCTCGGGGGTGTCGGGGCCCGGGGGGGCGGCGGGCGGCGACAGGGCGGGGGGCTGCGGCGGGGCGGCAGGCGGGCTCTCGGCGCTCCTCGGCACGGGCAGCGGGTCCCGGCGGGCGCCCTCGGGGACCCCGAGGGACGGCTGTGGTGGCAGGGACACGCGCGGGGCAGGGTCAGGTGTGCACACACATGGGCGGAGGTCAGGTGTGCACACGCACGTGCGGGGCTTGGGGCAGGTGTGTGTGCGGGTGCCATGGGGACATGCACCTGCACGACTGGAGTGTGCACACCCGTGCACGGGTCACACACAAGCATGTGCCTGGAGTGGGCATGCACATGCACACACAGGTGTCACAGTTGGGCACGCGTGTCCAGACACACCTGATCTGGCACATATGTTTGCACATGTGTGCAAGGAGCCTGTACACACCCCCACAAACACACACTTGCACAGGGCTGACATGAGTGTCACACACATGCACAGGCCAGACACACATAGGTCAAGCACAGGTGCACTCATGTGCATGGCCCTGAGTGTGCACACACATGCAGGGAGCAGACACATGCACATATGCACACATGCACGTGCATGCATCTGGCAAAGCTGTGCACACACACACACGTGTATGGGTCCAGGACACACATGCACGGTCAGACATACGAGATCAAACACGTGCACACACACACGGATCAGCCACATGCTCCCCGTGTCACAGGACCAGGTACACACGGCCACCAAAGTGCCATGGATGGGGCAAACCTGTGCACAGGTGTGCATGGAGCAGGTACACACATGCAGCATGGCCTGAGCGTGCACACCTGTACACTGATGTGACAGCTGGGCCCCCATGCCTGTTTCAGGATCACACATGCACACACGTGTGCAGGGACTGTGCACTTGCACACCCGCGCGCGTGTGCACACAGCTGAGCCCCAGCACCCCCCACTCCCACAGCCCCATTCCTCTGTCCCTCCCCCCACCAAGGGGCTTGGGGACCCTCACTGAGGGTTTGGGGGGAGGCTTGGGAAGGCTTTGGGGGATGTTTGGGGCCCCTCCTGATGCAGGTTTGGGGGATGACTGGGGCCCCTCCTGATGCAGGTTTGGGGGATGACTGGGGCCCCTCCTGATGCAGGTTTGGGGAGGTGTGGGGTGTGGGGGCCCCTCCTGATGCAGGTTGGGGGGATGTGTGGGGGCCCCTCCTGATGCAGGTTTGGGGGGATGTGTAGGGGTCCCTCCTGATGCAGGTTTGGGGGATGTTTGGGGCCCCTCCTGATGCAGGTTTGGGGGGATGTGTGGGAGCCCCTCCTGATGCAGGTTTGGGAGATGTTTGGGGGCCCCTCCTGATGCAGGTTTGGGGAGGTGTGGGACCCCTCCTGATGCAGGCTTGGGGAGGTGTGGGGCCCCTCACCGTGGGGCCGGCGGGCTGCAGCTGCAGGATGACAGCCGAGGCGTGCTGGAACTTGCGGGGGGCAGCGTGGCAGCCGGGGTGCCCGTTGGGGGGGCCACCCTCGCCCCCTGCTCCCTGGGGCACCCCCGTTTTGGGCTGGGGGCCCGGGCTGGGGCTGGCAGGGGGCAGGGGCTGGAGCTGGGGGGTGCTGGGGGGGCCCGAGGGAGGCTGCCCACGGGGGCCCAGCTGCTGCTGCTGCTGCTGCTGCTGCTGGATGACGAACTGCTGCTGCTGCGGCTGCATCGGCTTCGGCGGCTGCTGCAGGAACTGGGGGGGCTGCAGCGGGGCGTAGGCTGTGGGGACAGCAACGGGGACAGAGATGCCCCCTCAGCACCAGCACCTCAGCCCCACGGGACCCACCCCCAGGAGGCTGCTGCTCACTGTCTGTTCCCTCTGGTGCCCTCGGACAATCAGCTCTGCCAGCTCCTGCTGCTCATGTGGCAAGCTGCACTCAGGCTGTCCCGGGGTGGGTGTCCCCAGTTTTGGGAGCCATGCCAGTGCAGCACCCCAGGCTCCAGCACTCCACAGACTCCCCTGGCTCACACCCTGACTGCCCCAGCCCCCTGGGATCCTATGGGTGCTGAGACCCTCCCGAGCAGGGCCCAGCGAGGGGACGGACCCACAAGGTCCCAAACACAGGCAGGTGACAGCTGCAGGACACACCAGAGTGGGCCATCGCTGGTGTCAGAGTGAACAGCCCGTGAGTCCCCAGCCCCAGGGGTGTCCCCCCCGGAGCAGCCCCTTACCTGGGGTGACGAGCGGGTGGGTGGCAGCGGGGGCGGTGGTGCGGGCCAGGGCATGGGCGCGGCCCTCGTGCCCCTCGGCCTTTTTGAGGTGCTCGGCGGGGGGCTCGGGCGGGGGCCCCCGGGGGGGACCAGCCCGGGGAGGGGCACCCCCGGGGGGCTTCATGGCCAGGGCAGGGAGGTGGGGGCCGGCGGGGCGCAGGGCCAGGCTGTGCACCTGCAACGGCAGCGGGTCAGGGGTGCCGGGGCAGACTGTGGGGGGCTGGCAGGGGTGGGGACACTCACCTGAGGGGCGGTGGGTGGTGGGGCAGGTGGCGGGGCCGGCGGAGGGGCCGGCGCGGGGCTCTCGGGCCGGACAGCGCTGACGGGGCCCGTGGGTGTGAAGATGAGCTGGGGACAGGGAGAGTGGGTGCACAGCTCACCATGTCAGGGGTGGCACACCCTGTGTGTGTCCCTCCTCTGTGTCCCTACAGGGTGGCACATGGGCATCTCTCTATCTATGCAGGGTAGGAACAGGCACGCCCACTGTGGGGGAGGGCACCCTACAGGGTCCCAACGCCCCCCCAAAGGCAAAGAGCACCTGCCTGGGTACCCTCAATGGGGCTCTGGGTGCCCTGTGGGGTCTGGGCATCCCAGTGGGATGGGGTTCACCCTGTATGGGGGCTGAATTCCCTCAGCTGAGTGAAGGCACCTCATGAGGTCTACACACCTCACAGCAGGGTGACAGGCACCCTGTGGGGTCCTCGGACCCCCAGGAGGGTGGGGGGCACCCCACAGACTCTGAGCACCCTATGGATTCCCCAAGGGTCCCAGGCACCCCTACAGTGTCATAGCATGGCCATGTGCCCTTTGTGGGTCCCGTCACCCCACAACAGGATGGTGGGCACCCCAACGGTCCTGGGCGCAGCCCCACCCTTACCATCTGTGCCCGCAGGTACATCTGGGCCTGGCTGGCGGTGAGGGCGGGCGAGGCAGTGTTGCCCAGCAGCACGGCCTGCTGAGCGATGCCCGACGCGCCGGGCCCCACGCTCTGCGCCCGGTTCAGCAGCTGCGCCGCCGCCGGCGACGTCGCCAGGTTGATCTGGAACGGGGCACCAGGACAAGGTCGGGGTGCTGGCACGGGTGGGCACGGGCAGGGTGAGTGGGTGGGTGCCCAGAGGCCGAGGGACTCACCGTGGGCTGCTGTGCCGGGGCCGGCTGGGTGCCGTTGCCCCCCGAGGAGCCGCTTTGCCGGTTCGCCGCCAGGCTTGCCTTGGGGGAGAGGCGATGGTGAGGGCTGTGCCAGCCCCGAGCCACCCCCCATGCCCGCGGGGTGCCCGTACCTGCTGGACAGCGGCCAGGCTCTGGAGCTGGGCGCTGGTGAGGTGCTGCTGCTGGAGCGCGGCCGTCTGCAGCATGAGGTGCTGCTGCTGAGCCGCGTACATCTGCTGCAGGTACTGCGCCGCCGTGTTGGGCTGCCGGTGCAGCGCCTGCTGGATCACCTTTGGGGAGGAAATGTGGCCACGACCCCCCCGGTGCCCCCCGCCCCTCGGGTGCCCCCAGCCCCGTACCTGCACGGTCTGGCGGTCGGGGATGCCGCTGTAGACGGAGATCTGGGGCCCGGCGGGGCGCGTGGCCGCGCTGCTGGCGGGCGCTGGGGCCGTGCCGCCGGCGCTGCTGGCGGGAGCTGCGGCCGGGAGCTGCTCATTCTCCATGGCGGGGCCGGGCCGCGATGGTGGGAGGGGGTCAGACTAGAGCTGCGGAGGAGAACAGAGTGAGGGGGATCCATCGTGCCTGGATGCTGGAAGCACAGAGGAGGAGGAAGAATGATGGGAGACCCTGTGGCTCATCCTCGTCCTCTAAACTGGGGTCAGTGCCCCAGGAAAGTGGGGAAAGGGAGCATGGACAGAGGGACAGAAAGGACAGGAGGAAGGATGGATGGACAGAGGGAAGGCTGGAAGGCAGAGAGATGGAAATAAGGAGGTAGGGATGGATAGAACGATGGACGGCCTGGAGGAAGAGAGGGATGAAGGGATGGACAGACAAAAGGAAATGAGGAACAGAGGGAAGTAGGAAAGAGATGGATGGAGAGAAGGAAATGAGGGAAGGAGAGGAAGGAAAGAGAGAAACCAAGGGAGTTATAGAACCAGGAAAGGGATGAAGGATGGAAGGACAGAGAGAATGACAAACAGGAGAAGGAAAAGGATGGACAAATGGAAGGATGTACAGGCAGAAAGGAAAATAGAGGAGAGGAGGGAGGGAAAAAAGGATGGACATAAGGACAGACAGAAATAAGTAAGAAAGAAGAGACAAGAAGGACAAGAAATACAAAAGGAAGGAAGGGTCAAGGATGGAAGGAAGGATGGACAAGAGGACAGAATAAATGACAGAAGGAATGACGGCTCTAAGAATGGAAGGAAGGAATGATGGATGGATGGATGGATGATGGATGATGGATGGATGGACGGAATGAGGAAAGGATCCAAGGATAGAAGGAAATGCTGACAAAAAGCAGGCAAGTGAGGGACCAAGGGATGGAGGGAAGAACAGAGCAGACAGGAAGAAGAAGTATGGACAGATGGAAAGACACAAAAAGGAGGAAAGGATGGAAGAAAGGCTGGATGGACACAGGAGAGGGTGCAGGGATGTGAGGAAGAATGGACAGAGGAAATGGATGAGAGGAAAGGCAGATGGAAGGAGGAAGAGGAATGAATGGATGGCAGGAAGGGGACAGGCAGCATGACAGGACAGGATGAGGATGGGGACAGTGCTGTGGGGGCCAGAGAGGGGGGTTTGTGAGTGGCACCACTGCCACCACGGCCACTGTGGTGGCCATGAGACTCCACAGTCACCAACAGCCACCCATGGCCACCATGCTCCACCCGTGTCACCCATTTGAGCCCCTGCAGTGCCACCACAGCAGGACCAGGGACAACAGTGTGGGACACTGCAGACTATGCACAGCAGCCACTGAGGGTGGCCTTGGTCACCATGCCAAGCACGGTCCCACCAGGCCATCCCAGCCTGGCACAGGAGGGACGTGGCAGCAGTGATGTCCTGGCCTCGTGTGGCCCACGGGGCTTTGTCCCCTGAGATGCCACTGTGGCAGAGCCCAGGGTGGGACAGCCACGTGTCCATGTGGCCTGTGACACTGCCCACCCTCGGGTGTGCATCCATGGCACGTTCACCCTCAGCTGGAGAGGCTCTTGGCACCTTTTATCCACCCAACAGCCACAGAGCTGCTCTTCCTGCTCTGGTGGCATCGAGGTGACACGGGGTCAGCGCAGGGACTGGCACAGAGGGATCACACCAGGCCCAGCTGGAGCCAATCCCCCAGGGGTGGGCAAAGCCCCCCACAGCTCCCACCCACTCTGTCCTCACCCACACCAAACCCCACCAGGGAATTTGGGGTGTCAGATGGGGACAGCTCACTTTTGACCCAGAGGTCAAAGCCCCAAACCATTGCACCCACCCAAAATAACAAAAAAGGGAAGATTTTGAGTGGTGCTGGGACCCACTGGGGTGGGGGAACATGGGGGGTCCCACAGCCAGGACAGGAAGAGCTGGAATTCCCTGAGCTGAGCCCAAAATGGGGGTGGCAAACGATGAGGGGGTCGGAAATGGGGACACAGACAGGATGTGGGGGCAATATGGGATCTAGAGGGGGAAGATGGGACAGTGAGCAGCACCAGGGAGCAATATGGGGGGAATGATAGGGGGGTTTGGAATAAGGGGGGATGCAAGGAGCTGGTGAAGGGTGGGATATGGTGGGAAGGTGGGAAAGAAAAGAAGGGGGTCAGATAAAAGAGCAGGGATTGGAAAATGATGATGGGGTGGGAATAACAATAAGAGGAAGCAAAAGCAGAGGAGGGGGTGGAAGATAATGGGAAAGAGGGGAAAACACTAATGACAGGGTTGGATAGAAGTGAGGGAGGTCTGATATTACACTGGGGGGGGGGCAGATACAATACAGGGGGTCAGAGGTAACAGCAAGCACTGGAATATGATTGATAAAATAATAATAAAGGGGTGCAGGACAGGGAGCAGCAGGATATGACATAGGGAATGATAAGGGGGTGCAGAATAAGAGAGAGGATGCAAGATCCTGGTGAGGGGTGGAAAACACTAGTGGGGTGGGATAGAAAAGAAAATAGGGAGTCAGATTTAATAAAGGGGGAGTCTGATAAAACAGCAGGACTGGAACACCATGGTGGGGGGTTGGAATAATACTAACGGTGCAAAATCAGAAAAAGGGGTGGAAGATGGGGAGTGGGATATGATGGCAAGGGGTGGGATAGAAGACAAGGGGGTCAGATATGGTAAAGGGGGCCAGAGATAACACGGGGGCACTGGAATATGATGGTGGGCGGTGGGCAATAATAACAGTAATAATAATAACAAGGGAGTCCAGAACCAGAGGAGGGGGCTCGGGAGAAAGGGAAGGAGGGGAGACACGGGTGGGGTGGGAAATGGGGGCTCCACGGGGGGCGGGCAGCGGCGGGGGCCACGGCCCCGGCTGGGGAAACTGAGGCACGGCGGGTGCGCATGCGCGGCCCCCCCTCCCCTCAGCCAGCCCCCCCCCCCCCCCCCGGCCCAGACAAAGCCGCCGGGGCCCGGTAGCGGCGGCACGCGCGGTACCTGCGGGCCGGGCCGGGCGAGGCGGAGGCGGCGGGCGGGCTGTGCCATGGCCCGGGGGGCGCCGGGGGGTCCCGGAGCGGGGGTTGCGGGGATCCCGGGGGTCCCGGCGGGGCCGGGCCGGGCCCGCTCCCTCCTCCCTCCCTCAGGCGGCGGCGCGGCGGCGGCGCGAGGCCATCGCTCATTTGCATTCCTGCGCGCGTCACGTGGCGCCGCCCGGCCAATCGCCGCCCCGCCCGCCCCGCGCGCCCCGCCCACCGCGCCGCGCGCCCGCTGCTCGCGCTCGCCATGGCAACCCCGGTGGGGGGGGGGGGCGGTGAGCGGGGTCGCCATGGCAACGGGGAGAGGAGGGGGCGCGGATGGGCCCGAGGGGAGCGGGCCGGGACCGGGACCGGCGGGGTTCGGCAGCGGGGAACCACGGAGATCCGCTCCTCCGTGCTCCCAGGAGCCATCCCGGGGCTGCCCCGAGTCAGGCCCGGCGGGACGCTGCGGCCTGGGGATGCTGGCGGCGGTCCCCGGGGTCGCCCGGGGTCACCCCGAGGATGCTGAGAGCCGGCTCGGGCAAGAAGACGCAGCGTGGAGTTGGTGGCAGCGGCCGCCGCTGTCGCATGGGGTCGCTCGAGTCAGCCCGGCGCTGACCTGGGGACGGTGGCACCGCTCCCTGCCGCCGCCGGGGTCACCCGGGGTCACCCTGGGGATGCTCAGCGTCGCTACCGGGGGGCGGCAGCGACACAGGAGTGGTGGGTCCTGTCCCCGGTGCCACGCCGAGTCACCCCGAGGGTCGGTACCGGCGTGGGGACGGTGCCGCTGCTCCCCGGTGTTTGCAGGAGTCACCCCGGGAAGTACCGGGGCCGGGATGGGCGGGATGCCGCACCGGGGGATGGTGACCGGAGTCCCCGCTGCTGCTCGGAGTCACCTCGGGGCTGCCCCCGGACCGGCACCGGCGCTGGAGGGGTGATGGCACCGGCCCCCGCCGCCACCGGGGGTCACCCGGGGGTGCTGAGGGCACACACCGGCCGGTGCCACCCGTGCCCGGTGTTTCCTGAGGTCACCCGGGGGTGCTGAGGGCACACACCGGCCGGATGGTTGGCGGGGGTGCTGCCACCGTCGCCGGTGTTTCCCGGGGTCGGTACCTGTAGGAAGTACCGGGTGGGCAGCACCGGTCTCGGAGCTGTCGGGGTTGGCATTCCCCGAGGTGCCCCGGGTCGTTACCGATGGGTGCAGCGGGGACGGGGTGGCACCGATCCCCGGTGCTTCCTGCGGTCACCCGGGGTCACCGCGAGGGACCGGCGCCGGTACCGGCGGATGCTGCAGTACGGGGGTGCTGGCCCCGGTGTTTCCCGTGTCACTCCGGGCATGAGGTGGCGGGGGGGAGGGTGGCACCGGTGCCCTCGAGGGTCACTCGTGGCCACCAAAGCCTGTCCGAGCTGGGGCCCGTCCCCCCCCAGGACACTCGGAGTGCGTGCAAGGGCAGGATCTGCTCCGGGCACCGGGGACACCGGGACGGGGGACATGGGGGAACATTCACCTGTGTGCCATGCTGGGGATATGGGGGGACATTGCCCTGTGTGCCATGCTGGGGATATGGGGGGACATTGCCCTGTGTGCAATATTGGGGACACTGGGCGGATATGGGGGGACATTCCCCTGTGTGCAGTGCTGGGGACACTGGGGGGGCATTCCCCTGTGTGCCATGCTGGGGTCACCGGGACGGGGGATATGGGGGGACATTGCCCTGTGTGCAATATTGGGGACACTGGTGGGACATGGGGGGACATTCCCCTGTGTGCAGTGCTGGGGATATGGGGGGACATTCCCCTGTGTGCAATATTGGGGACACCGGGACGGGGAATATGGGGGGACATTGCCCTGTGTGCCATGCTGGGGACGTTGGGGGGACATGGGGGGACATTGCCCTGTGTGCAATATTGGGGACACTGAGGGGACATGGGGGGACATTGCCCTGTGTGCCATGCTGGGGACACCAGGAGGGGACATGGGGAGACATTCCCCTGTGTGCAGTGCTGGGGATATGGGGGGACATTGCCCTGTGTGCCATGCTGGGGATATGGGGGGACATTGCCCTGTGTGCAATATTGGGGACACTGGGCGGATATGGGGGGACATTCCCCTGTGTGCCATACTGGGGACACCGGGAGGGGGTTTGGGGGGACATTGCCCTGTGTGCCATGCTGGGGACACTGAGGGGACATGGGGGGACATTCCCCTGTGTGCAGTGCTGGGGATATGGGGGGACATTCCCCTGTGTGCCATGCTGAGGACACCAGGAGGGGACATGGGGGGACATTGCCCTGTGTGCCATGCTGGGGACACTGGGGGGGGATATAGGGGGACATTCCCCTGTGTGCAATATTGGGGACATCGGGACAGGGGACATGGGGGGACATTGCCCTGTGTGCCATGCTGGGGTCACCGGGACGGGGGATATGGGGGGACATTGCCCTGTGTGCAATATTGGGGACACTGGTGGGACATGGGGGGACATTCCCCTGTGTGCAATATTGGGGACACCGGGACGGGGAATATGGGGGGACATTGCCCTGTGTGCCATGCTGGGGATATGGGGGGACATTGCCCTGTGTGCAGTGCTGGGGACACTGGGCGGATATGGGGGAACATTGCCCTGTGTGCCATGCTGGGGACACCAGGAGGGGACATGGGGAGACATTCCCCTGTGTGCAGTGCTGGGGATATGGGGGGACATTCCCCTGTGTGCCATACTGGGGACACCGGGAGAGGGGACATGGGGGGACATTGCCCTGTTTGCAGTGCTGGGGACATGGGGGGACATTGCCCTGTGTGCCATGCTGGGGATGCCAGGATGGGGGATTTGGGGGCACATTCCCCTGTGCGCCATGCTGGGGACGCTGGGCGGATATGGGGGGGACACTGAGCGGTCGGGGGGGGCTCTAAGGTCTGTTAGGGGGCTGTGAGGGGCTCTGGGGCAGACTGGGGGGCTCTAAGGGCTAAGGAGAGGAACTGGGGGACCATGGGGGGCACTGGGCTGTGATGGCTGTGGGGGGGACCCCGGGGAAGCCTATTGGGAGCACTGGGAGGGGTCAGGGGGGCACTGAGGGGCTGCACTGGGGGGCTGTGGGGGCACTGGGGGGGCTGTTGGGGGATATGGGGGTGCTGTGGGGAGCTGTGGGGGCACTGAGAGCACGTGTGTGGCATTGGGGGGCTATGGGGGCACTGGGGGGCTGTGGGGGGATATGGGGGTGCTGTGGGGTTATGGGGGTACTGGGGGCAGCTATGGGGGCACCGAGAGCACCTTTGGGGCCACTGGGGGGCTATGGGGGCGCTGGGGGGGCTGTGAGGGTAATGGGTGAGCTATTGGGGGATATGGGGGTACTGGGGGGAGCTATGGGGACACCGAGTGCAGTTATGGGGGCACTGGGGGGCTACAGGGCCACCGGGTGGGCTATAGGGGTACGGTGGGGAAATGGGGGGAATGTGGGATATGGGGGGAAGGTGGGATATGGGGGGAAGGTGGGATATGGGGGTACTGGGGGGAGCTATGGGGGCTCCGAGAGGACTTATGGGGCCACTGGGGGGCTATGGGGGCACTGGGGGCTATGGGAACACAGGGGTGGCTGTGGGGTGGCCCTGGGGGGGCTCTGGGGACCCGTCCCGACCCCTCGGGGGCTGCGCGGCCGCTGCCGCGAGGAGGCGCCGGGTTCCTGCCGATCCCGCCGGCCGCGCTTTCCCTCTTTACCCCTGCTCTCCCCGGTTCCCCCCGGATTTCCTTTCAGATTTCTCTCCTTTATCCCATTTACCCTTTTTTCTCCTCTGTCTCACCAGCTTCTGTTTCTGTTGCCCCCTGCTTCATCCCTTCCCCCCGTTTTTCCGGTTTTCTCCCGTTTTTCCTTCCTTTCCTCCTTTCCCTTGTTTTCTCTTGTTTCTCCTGCTTTTTTCTCCCTTCCACCCCTTTTTTCTTATTTTTCCTCTTTTCCTGCTTTACCCCTCTTCCTTCCCTTTATCCCCTCCCCCCTTTTATTCATTTCCCCCCACTTTTCCCCTGTTTTCCCCCTCATTCCTCCCCATTTTCCTCCCTTTATTCCCCTTCCCTATGTTTTACTTCCACTTTTCCCATCTTCCCCCTTCTCCCTTGCTTTTCCCATTTTCCTTCTTTTCCCTCCTCTTTTCCTCTCTCCCTCAACTCTCTTCTCCCCTTCCCCCTCCCTTTATCCCCCGTTTTCCCCCTTTTCCCTTATTCCCCCACTATTTTCCCTCTTTTTCCCATTTTCCTCCCTTCCCCTCTTTGTTTTCTCCTTGCACCCCCTTTTTAATTTTTTTTTTCTTTTTTCCCTTTTTCTGCCCCAGATCCCACCCCACCACCCACAGCCACCTCAGACCAGCACATGGCCCAAATCCTGCCCTTTCCAACCCAAAAAAGCCACATCTGGTGACCCTGGGACAGAGCTTGGGAGCCACTGTGGTTGGAGACCACGAGCTACTGACATCCCTCATCCCAGAGCTGAGGCTTCCTTTGGGGTGGGATGGATCCCCGTTCAACATCCCCCTGGATGGATCCCCATTTCACATCCCCCAGAATGAGCTGGATCCTTGTTTCACATTGCCCCTGGATGGGATGGATCTGGATGGGCTGGATCCCAGGTTCACATTCCCCCTGGATGGGATGGATCTGGATGAGATGGATCCCTGTTCCACATTCTTTTGGGATGGATCTCCATTTCCCATTCCCCTGGATGGGCTGGATTCTCATTTCACATTCTCCCTGGATGGGATGGATCCCTGTTTCACATTCCCCCTGGATGGATCCCCATTTCACATCCCCCAGAATGAGCTGGATCCTTGTTTCACATTCTCCCTGGATGGGATGGATCCCAGGTTCACCTTCCCCCTGGATGGATCCCCATTTCACATTCCTTTGGGGTGGGATGGACACCAGTTTCACATTCCTCCTGGATAGATCCCCATTTCACATTCCCTCTGGATAGGATGGATCCCCATTTCACATTGCCCATGGAAGGCTGAATCCCCCTTTCACATTCCTTTGGGATGGATCCCCGTTTCCCATTTCCCCTGGATGGGCTGGATCCCTGTTTCACATTGCCCCTGTATGGATCCCCATTTCACATTCCTTTGGGATGGGATGGATCCTGTTTCACATTTCCCTGGATGGGATGGATCCCCATTTCCCATCTCCCTGGATGGATCCCCATTTCACATTCCTCTGGATGGGCTGGATCCCTGTTTCACATTCCCCCTGGACGGGATGAATCTCCATTTCACATTCCCCCTGGAAGGCTGAATCCCCCTTTCACATTCCTCTAGGATGGATCCCTGTTTCCCATTCCCCCTGGATGGGCTGGATCCCTGTTCACATTGCCCCTGGATGAGATGGATCTGGATGGGATGGATCTCCATTTCACATTTCCCTGGATGGATCTCCATTTCACATTCCCCTGGATGGGCTGGATTCCTGTTTCCCATTCCTCTTAGATGGATCCCTATTTCCCATTCTCCCTGGATGGGATGGATCCTCATTTCCCATTCCCCTGGATGGATCCCCGTTTCACATCCCCTGGATGGGATAGATCTGGATGAGATGGATTCCTGTTTCACATTCCCCTTGGATGAATCCCAGTTTCACATTCCCCCTGGATGGATCCTGAGGATCCAGCCCATTCTGGGGAATGTGAAACTGGGATCCAGCCCATCCCAAAGGAATGTGAAATGAGGATCCATCCCATCCAGGGGGAATGGGAAATGGGGATCTGTCCCATCCAGGGGGAATGGGAAATGGGGATCCATCCCATCCAGGGGGAATGGGAAATGGGGATCTGTCCCATCCAGGGGAATGTGAAACTGGATCCATCCAGGGGGAATGTGAAACTGGGATTCATCCAAGGGGAATGTGAAACTGGGATCCATCTCATCCAGATCTATCCCATCCAGGGGAATGTGAAACTGGGATTCATCCTGGGGAATGAGAAATGGAGATCCATCCCATCCAGATCTATCTCATCCAGGGTCAAAGTGAAACAGGGATCCAGCCCATCCAGGGGGAATGGGAAACGGGGATCCATCCCAAAGGAATGTGAAATGGGGATCCGTACAGGGGAATGGGAAATGGGGATCCATCCCATCCAGGGGGAATGTGAAATGGGGATCCATCCAGGGGGAATGGGAAACCGGGATCCATCCCATCCAGGGGGAATGTGAAACAGGGATCCAGCCCATCCAGGGGGAATGGGAAATGGGGATCCATCCCATCCAGGGAAATGTGAAATGGGGATCCATCCCATCCCAAAGGAATGTGAAATGGGGATCCATACAGGGGGAACGTGAAACGGGGATCCATCCCATCCAGGGGGAATGTGAAATGGGGATCCAGCCCATCCAGGGAAATGTGAAACAGGATCCATCGAATCCCAAAGGAATGTGAAATGGGGATCCATCCAGGGGGAATGTGAAATGGGGATCCAGCCCATCCAGGGGAATGGGAAATGGAGATCCATCCCAAAAGAATGTGAAACAGGGATCCATCCCATCCAGATCTATCCCATCCAGGGGAATGTGAAACGGGGCCACGAGGTGTTAGGATTTGCTGATTTTAGAGGTCTCTCCCAGCCTCGTTATCCCGTGATCCTTTCCCCGCTTCCCCCAGGTCCAGAGGGTGCGGGTCAGAGCGCGGATCCCCCATTTGTGCCCTGGAAGCCCCGAAACCCCGGGAGCGGCGCTCCCCGCGCATCCCGCGGGCCCCGCGCATCCCGCGGCGGATCCGCTTCTCTCCGGGGAACCGGCCGGGAAAAGCTTTTCATCCCAAACCCGCATTGTTCCACCCAGCGGGGCTCCCATTCATCCTCCCACCAGGCAGCAGGGTTGGGTTTCCAGCCGGAAATTTCCGTCCCAAGGTACAAAAAGTCACATTTGGCCCCCTAAAAAAAATAAAAGTTTGGAGAAGGGGGGGGGGGAGGAAAAATAAAAAATAAAATTTCTCGTCCTTCTTCCCGCGCGTTTGGGGCTCTCCAAATATTTCTGTGGATCCCAAGGGGTCCCGAGGGAACAAAGCACGGACGCGGCGCGGCTGCCCCGAACAATGGGGCCGGATATTTTCTGATGTGAGCGGAGCCGGATCATATCCGGCCTGCCCGGCCCCGCACCGCACCAATCCCTTTTTTTTTAAAGGAAAAAAATCGGATTTTTCTATTAAAAAGTCTATTAAAAAATCGGATTTTCTATAAAGATATTTTTAATTTTTCAAAATTAATTTAATATAATTTTAATTTAATTTAATTTATTTTATTTAATTTATTTAATTTTTTTTTCATTTTTCCTTTTTTTTTTTTGAGGAAAAAAAAGGGCTTTTTTCCTTGGGAAAAGGAGTTTTATATAAAAAAAAGATTATTTTTCCCTAGAATAAGATCCCTTAAAAAAGAAAAAGCCGTTGAGGGGAAAACCATAAAAAAAAAATCCTTTGAGGGGAGAAGGGGGGTTTAGGAAAAAGAGAAGGTACTTTTATTTTTTAAAAATAGGGCTTTTTAATTTTTTTTATTTTTAGAAAAAGGCACTTTTTTCAGAGGAAAAAATACACTTTTTTCCTAGAAAAAAGGAGTTTTGCAGAAAAAATTATTATTTTTCCCTGGAATAAGGTCCCTTCAAAAAACAAAAAACCTTTGAGGGGAAAAAGGGGGTTTCAGAAAAAGAGGAGGTGATTTTATTTTTTAAAAAATAAGGCTTTTTGGGTTTTTTTTTTTAGAAAAAGGCACTTTTTTAAGAGGAAAAAATACACCTTTTTTGTTTTTGAAGTGGATTTTGTTAAGGAAAAGCTTTGGGTGGAAAAGGGGCTTTTTTTCTTGGAAAAAAACCAGATTTCTGGAAAGAACAACTGCTTTTAAAAGAACCCAAAATAGCCGATTTTTTACAGGAAAAAGTAAAGGCAGAAAATGGACTTTAGAGCTCTACAAAGAAATCCTGTACACTCCACAAGGAAAAATGAGTTTAGGGGAAAAAACCCTTTTTTTAATTAAAGAGGGTTTTTTGGAAAAGACGCTTTTCTTGAGAGACAAACCCCTTTTTCTTGAGTAAAAAAAGTGCTTTTTTGGGAAAAAAAAAGCTTTAAAACAGAAAAAGTAGGTTGTTTGTTTGTTTTTTAAAACAACTTCTTGGGAAAAAAGGTCTTTGTGGAGACAAAAATGTCGATTTTGGTGAGAAAAATAAAACCAAAAAAGGGAAAAATTTGGGGGGAAAGTACTTTATTTTTTTTTTATAAATGTTTTTTTGAGAAAAAATTTTGGGGTGAGAAGTACTTTTTTGGGGGAAAAAAACCTTTTGTGGGAAAAAAGTGTTCTTTTCTTGCAGGAATAGAGATTTTTGAAATAAACCTTGTGCTTTGAGGAAGAAGAGGTGATTTTCTGTGGGAAAAATGTGCATTTTTTGGAAAGAAACGCCTTTTTTCAGGGAAAAAAGCTGCTTTGGGAAGCAAGAAAAGGCCTTTTTTTTGTGGAAAAAATGCTCTTTTTGAGAAAAAATGGCTTTTTTTGGGGTACAAAGGTATTTTTGGGGGGTGCAGTGTCACCTGTGGTGTCCCCTCTGTCCCTTCTGGGCACACCAAGGTCACTGCCACGACCCCAAACACCCCCAGAGCCCCCAGCCCATCCCCAGGAACGGTCACAAAAGACAAGACCAAGGACACACGAATATTCCAAGGGAATTTTGGGGCTTTATTCCGTTTATTTGCCGTGGGTTTGGGTATTTTTCCAGAGGAAATCTCGTGCTGACGTGGGCTCTGCGTCCCGTCCCATCCCAGCCCCCTCTCACCTCCCCACCCTGTTCTTCTGGATGCTCAAAATTGGCATTTTTAGCACAATTTTTTTCTGATCTGAAGAGTTTTTTGGTTTTGTTTCTTGTTTTTTTTTTTTTTTTTTGTTTTGTTTTTTTTTTTTTTTTGTTTTTTTTTGTTTTTTTTTTTGCTTTTTTGGGGGTTTTCTGGGGTTATTTTGTTCATTTGTTTGTGGGGTTTTTTTTGGGTTTTTTCTTTTGTTGTTTTGGTGATTATCCCTTATTTTTCCCCCTCAAAATCTTCAGTTTTCTGCTCCCAGAGCAGGAATTACAATTTCCATCCACTTGGTGTCAGCTGCAGCCCCACCATCCCAAACCACCCCAACCCCAGCAGCACTGCCTGCTCTGGGTCATCCATTCACCTCCCTGCAGCTGAAACCCTCCATTTAGCAGCATTAAAAATTATTATTTCACATTTAATAGTTATTCTTATTTTCAATTATTTTAATTTTTGTTATATTTATGGCTATCCTGTGGGTTCCATCCAGGAATTCAGCCCAAATCCCACTGGGTTCCAAACCAGCCCTGGGAGTGCAGTGCATTCAAACCATCATTGGGTTAATTAATCCCCCCAATTAACCTGAAAATTGATTAAACTCTGGAATGAGGGGGATATTCCCACATAGAGCCTCTGCTTTTGGTTGTGCTGGGAATTTTTTCCTATGTTTGAAGCAGGATGAGCAGAAAGTTACTGGAACATTGAGCTCCAGGAAATTCAGTGCCTGAGGAATTTAGTGTTGGGAATTCAATGCCTGGAATATTTAGAGCCTTAGGAATTTAGAGTTGGGAATTCAGTGCCTGGAATATTCAGTGTCTGAGGGATTTAGTGTTGGGAATTCAGTGCTTGAGGAATTTAATGTTGGGAATTCAGTGCCTGGAATATTTAGAACCTGAGGAATTCGGCATTGGGAATTCAGTGCCTGGAATATTCAGCGCCTGAGGAATTTAATGTTGGGAATTCAGTGCCTGGAATATTTAGAACCTGAGGAATTTAATGTTGGGAATTCAGTGCCTGGAATATTTAGAACCTGAGGAATTCAGCATTGGGAATTCAGTGCCTGGAATATTTAGTGCCTGAGAAATTTAATGTTGGGAATTCAGTGCCTGAGGAATTTAATGTTGGGAATTCAGTGCCTGGAATATTCAGTGCCTGAGGAATTCAGCATTGAGAATTCAATGCCTGAGGAATTTAATGTTGGGAATTCAGTGCCTGGAATATTTAGTGCCTGAGGGATTTAATGTTGGGAATTCAGTGCCAGGAATATTCAATGCCTGAGGAATTCGGCATTGGGAATTCAGTGTCTGGAATATTCGGTGCCTGAGGAATTTAATGTCGGGAATTCAGTTCCTCTAATATTTAGTGCCTGAGGAATTTAGAGTTGGGAATTCAGTGTCTGGAATATTCAGTGTCTGAGGAATTTAACGTTGGGAATTCAGTGCCTGAAATATTCAGTGCCTGAGGAATTTAATGTTGGGAATTCAGTGTCTGGAATATTTAGAACCTGAGGAATTTAGCATTGGGAATTTAGTGTCTGGAATATTCAGTGCCTGAGGAATTTAGCGTTGGGAATTCAGTGCCTGAGGAATTTAGTGTTGGGAATTCAGTGCCTGGGATATTTAAAGCCTGAGGAATTCAGCATTGGGAATTCAGTGCCTGGAATATTTAGAACCTGAGGAATTTAGTGTTGGGAATTCAGTGCCTGGAACATTCAGTGCCTGAGGAATTTAGTGTTGGGAATTCAGTGCCTGAGGAATTTAGCGTTGGGGTATTCAGCTCTGGGGCATTAAACACCGGGGACGTTTAACTTCGGGGAATTTCATGTCGGGGCATTTTGCGTTCAGGGAATTTAGTGCCTGGAGAATTTGGCACCGAGGTTTTTGCCTCCAGGGTATTTAGTGTCGGTGCATTAAACACCAGGGAATTTAGCTCCGGGGAATTTGGTGCCTGAGGAATTCAGTGCCTGGGGAATTTGGCATCAGGGCATTTGACTCTGGGATATTTCATGTAGGTGCATTAAATATCGGTGCATTGAGCCCTAGGGCATTTAGTCCTGGGGAATTTAGCATTGGGGTATTTCGTGTTTGGGGAATTTAGTCCCTGGGGAATTTAGCATTGGGGTATTTAGTGTTTAGGGAATTTAGTATTGGGGTATTTAGTGTTTAGGGAATTTAGCATTGGGGTATTTAGTGTTTAGGGAATTTAGTATTGGGGTATTTAGTTTTCGGGGAATTTAGTGCCTGGAGAATTTGGCACCGAGGTTTTTGGCTCCAGGGTGTTTAGTGTCGGTGCATTAAACACCAGGGAATTTAGCTCCGGGGAATTTGGTGCCTGAGGAATTCAGTGCCTGGGGAATTTGGCATCAGGGCATTTGACTCTGGGATATTTAATATTGGTGCTTTAAACATTGGTGCATTGAGTTCCTGGGGCATTTAGTCCTGGGGAATTTAGCATTGGGGTATTCAGTGTTTGGGGTATTTAGTCCTGGGGAATTTGACATTGGGGTATTTAGTGTTTGGGACATTTAGTCCCTGGGGAATTTAGCATTGGGGTATTTAGTTTTCGGGGAATTTAGTGCCTGGAGGATTTGGCACCGAGGTTTTTGCCTCCAGGGTATTTAGTGTCGGTGCATTAAACACCAGGGAATTTAGCTCCGGGGAATTTGGTGCCTGAGGAATTCAGTGCCTGGGGAATTTGGCATCAGGAAATTTGGCTCTGGGACATTCAGCTCCGGGGTATTTAGCATTGGGGTGTTTAGTTTTCGGGGAATTCAGTGCCTGGGGAATTTGGCATCGGGGCATTTGGCTCCGGGATATTTAATATTGGTTCATTCAACGTCAGTGCATTGAGCTCTGGGGCGTTTACCTCCGGGGTATTTAGCATTGGGGTATTTCGTGTTTAGGGAATTTAGTGCCTTGGGAATTTGACATGGGGACATTTGGCTCTAGGACATTCAGCTCTGGGGAATTTAGCATTGGGGTATTTAGTTTTTGGGGAATTTAGTCCCTGGGGAATTTAGCATTGGGGTATTTAGTTTTCGGGGAATTTAGTGCCTGGAGAATTTGGCACCGAGGTTTTTGCCTCCAGGGCATTTAGTGTCGGTTCATTAAACATCAGGACATTTAGTGCCTGGAGAATTTAGTGTTTGGGGAATTTGGTGCCTGAGGAATTCAGTGCTTGGGGAATTTGGCATCAGGGCATTTGCCCTCGGGATGTTTAATATTGGTGCATTAAACATTGGGGCATTGAGTCCCTGGGGCATTTAGTCCCTGGGGAATTTAGCATTGGGGTATTTAGAGTTTGGGGAATTTAGTCCCTGGGGAATTTAGCATTGGGGTATTTAGTGCCTTGGGAATTTAGTGCCTGGGGAATTTGGTGCCTGAGTAATTCGGCACCTGAGGAATTCAGTGCCTGGGGAATTTGGCATCAGAGCATTTGACTCCGGGATGTTTAATATTGGTGCATTAAACATTGGTCCATTGAGTCCCTGGGGCATTTAGTCCTGGGGAATTTAGCATTGGGTTATCTAGAGTTTGGAGAATTTATTGCCTGAGGAATTCAGTGCCTGGGGAATTTGGCATCAGGGCATTTGCCCCCGGGATATTTAATATTGGTGTATTAAACATTGGGGCATTGAGTCCCTGGGGCATTTAGTCCTGGGGAATTTAGCATTGGGGTATTTAGTGTTTGGGGAATTTAGTCCCTGGGGAATTTAGCATTGGGGTATTCAGTGTTTGGGGAATTTAGTCCCTGGGGAATTTAGCATTGGGGTATTTAGTTTTCGGGGAATTTAGTGCCTGGAGAATTTGGCACCGAGGTTTTTGGCTCCAGGGTATTTAGTGTCGGTGCATTAAACATCAGGACATTTAGTGCCTGGAGAATTTAGTGTTTGGGGAATTTGGTGCCTGAGGAATTCAGTGCCTGGGGAATTTGGCATCAGGAAATTTGACTCTGGGATATTTAATATTGGTGTTTTAAACATTGGTGCATTGAGTCCCTGGGGCATTTAGTCCCTGGGGAATTTAGCATTGGGGTATTCAGTGTTTGGGGAATTTAGTCCCTGGGGAATTTAGCATTGGGGTATTTAGTGTTTGGGGAATTTAGTCCCTGGGGAATTTAGCATTGGGGTATTTAGTGCCTGGGGAATTTAGTGCCTGGAGAATTTGGCACCGAGGTTTTTGGCTCCAGGGTATTTAGTGTCGGTTCATTAAACATCAGGACATTTAGTGCCTGGAAAATTTAGTGTTTGGGGAATTTGGTGCCTGAGGAATTCAGTGCTTGGGGAATTTGGCATCAGGAAATTTGCCCCCGGGATATTTAATGTTGGTGCATTAAACATCGGTGCCTTGAGCCCTGGGGCACTTAGTCCCTTGAAAATTCAGCATTGGGGTATTTAGAGTTTGGGGAATTTAGTGCCTGGGGAATTGGGTACTTGGGGAATTTGATGCCTGAGGAATTCGGTGCCTGAGGAATTCAGTGCCTGGGGAATTTGGCATCAAGAAATTTGGCTCCGGGATATTTAATGTTGGTGCATTAAACATCGGTGCATTGAGTTCCCGGGGAATTTGGCATCGGGACACTGAGCTCTGGGGCATTGAGCTCTGGAATATTTACTGGACAGTAAATATACAATAAATACCAGGGAATTTAGTGCCTGGGGAATTTGTCATGGGGACATTCAGGAAAAGGGCACTAAGGATCGGGACATTTACCAGCAGAGCACTGAGCCCTGGGGCACGAAACACCGCGGCACTGAGCTCTGGGGGTTTCGTGTGATGCCTTCAGAGTCTGGGGGATTTAATGCCTGCAGCATTTAGGGCGGGGGCGTTTTGCAAGAGAGCTCAGAACTGGTGTTTCCCAGTTTGGAATTGGTGTTTCCCAGTTTGGAATTGTTGTTTCCCAGTTCGGACTTGGTGTTTCCCAGTTCGGAATTGGTGTTTCCCAGTCTGAAATTGGTGCTATTCAGTCTGAAATTGGTGTTTCCCAATCTGGAATTGGTGTTTCCCAGTCTGGAATTAGTGTTTCCCAGTCTGGAATTGGTGTTTCCCAGTCTGGAATTGGTGTTATACTGTCTGGAATTGGTATTTCTCAGTTTGGAATTGGTGTTTCCCAGTTTGGAATTGGTGTTATACTGTCTGGAATTGGTATTTCTCAGTTTGGAATTGGTGTTTCCCAGTTTGGAATTGATGTTTCCCAGTTTGGAATTGGTGTTTCCCAGTCTGGAATTGGTGTTTCCCTGTTTGGAATTGGTGTTATCCAGTTTGAAATTGGTGTTTCCCCGTTTGAAATTGGTGTTTCCACGTTTGGAGTTGGTGTTTGCCAGTCTGGAATTGGTGTTTTCCAGTCTGAAATTGGTGTTTCCCTTTTTGGAATTGGTGTTTCCCAGTTTGGAATTGGTGTTTCCCAGTTTGGAATTGGTGTTTCCCAGTCTGGAATTGGTGTTTCCCAGTTTGAAATTGGTGTTTCCCAGTTCGGAATTGGTGTTTCCCAGTTCAGAATTGGCGTTTCCTAGTCTGGAATTGGTTCTATCCAGTCTGAAATTGGTGTTTCTCAGTTTGGAATTGGTGTTTCCCAGTCTGGAATTGGTGTTTCCCAGTCTGGAATTGGTGTTTCCCAGTTCGGAATTGGTGTTTCCCAGTTTGAAATTGGTGCTATCCAGTCTGGAATTGGTGTTTCCCAGCTCAGAATTGGTGTTTCCCAGTCTGAAATTGGTGTTTCCCAGTTTGGAATTGGTGTTTCCCAGTTTGAAATTGGTGCTATCCAGTCTGAAATTGGTGTTTCCCAGTCTGGAATTGGTGTTTCCCAGTTTGAAATTGGTGCTATCCAGTCTGAAATTGGTGTTTCCCAGTCTGGAATTGGTGTTTCCCAGTTTGAAATTGGTGCTATCCAGTCTGAAATTGGTGTTTCCCAGTTCGGAACTGGTGTTTCCCAGTTTGGAATTGGTGTTTCCCAGTTCGGAACTGGTGTTTCCCAGTCTGGAATTGGTGTTTCCCAGTTCTGAATTGGTGTTTCCCAGTCTGGAATTGGTGTTTCCCAGTTTCGAATTGGTGTTTCCCAGTCTGGAATTGTTGTTTCCCAGTTTGGAATTGGTGTTTCCCATATAGGAATTGGTGTTATCCAGTCTGAAATTGGTGTTTCTCAGTCTGGAATTGGTGTTTCCCAGTTTGGAATTGGTGTTTCCCAGTTGGGAATTGGTGTTTCCCAGTTTGGAATTGGTGTTTCCCATCAGGATATTCAGCTCTGGGATGTCTTGCCCTGGGACATTCTCACACTGGGGCATTCAGCATCCCTGCAGAAGGCACCAGGGAGCACCAGGCAATAGACAATGGGGTATTTAGGGCTGAAGTGTTAAACATTGGTGTGTTCAGCTCTGGGGTGTTTAGGGCTGGGACCCTCAGCATCGGCCCATAAAACATTGGGGCATTTAGGGAATGGACTTTTAGAGGTGGTGGATTTGGCACTGGGGCATTAAACACGGGGACAATCAGCTCTGGGGCATTTAGGGTTGGGATAATGAGCATTGGGGCATTTTGATAACACAGAAATCAGCAGTTTAGCTCTGGGTATTGGGGTTTTGGCACTGGAATATGAAGCATTGGAGCATTCAGCCCTGGGGCTTTTAGAGCAGGGGCATTAGCAATAGGGCATTGAGCTCTGGGGCATTAAAATGGGGGAATTCAGCCCCAGACATTTGGTGTTGCAGCATGAAAACATCAGTGATTAACTCTGGTGTGTTTAATCCTGGGGTATTTACCCTCAGTGTTTAAAATGCTGGTGAGTGTGGCACTGGGGCACTTGGCTCTGGGACATTAAACAGGAGGCTGTTTAGTTCTGTGACATTAAACATCAGTACATGAAATATTGGAGCATTTAGCACTGGGCCATTAAGAGTTGGTGTAATTAGCACCAGCTCATTTAGCATTGGGGCATTTAGATCAAAGCATAAAGGGGAATTTAGCCCTGGGGTATTTAACATCAGGGCATTAACCATTGGGGTGCTAAACATTGGGGCAAGTAACTTTGGGGCATTTATTGTTGGGGCTTTGAGCACTGGGGCATTTAGATCAAGGCTTAAAACATTAATGAATTAAACTCTGGGGCACTTGGTCCTGGGGCATGTTTAGGTGTGGGTTATTTAGGATTGGAGCATTACACACTGGGAGCTTAGCTCTGAGGTATTAATTAAACATTTGGTGTTCAACTCTGGATGTTAAATACCAGGGTGTTTAGCTGAGATTATTTAGGGCTGAACATTAAGTAAGAGGGTGTTTGGCTCTGGGGTATTTATGGTTGGGGCATTAAATATCAGGGGGTTTAGCTCTGGGATATTTAGGGTTGGGGCATTGAACATTGGGGAATTCAGCTGTGGGGTGTTAAACATCTGATGCTTAGCATTGGGTTATGAAACACGTGGGTGTTTAACTCTGGGGTATTTTGTTTTGGGGCATTAAACATCGGGGTATTTACCTTTGGGGCATTAAACATGGGCATGTTTCACTTTGGGGTGTGCAGTGTTAGGGTAATAAAAACTGAGACACTGCACTGGGTATTTAGGGCTGGGCCATTAAATGTCAGTGTGTATAGCTTGTTTATTTTTATTTTGTTTTTTGGGGTTTTTTTTGCTGTTGGGGCATTTTAACATTGGGGTGTTTAGAGCTGGGGCATTAAACATGAGGGTGTTTGGCTCTGGGATATTTAGAGCTGGGGCATTAAATATTGGTGTATTTAATATCCTTGCAGGTGCTGGTGTTCCCTGGGTACTGCACAGCAGAGCAGCCCCTGAGGCCCCGGTGAGGCCTCAGAGAGGCCCCAGGAGTTCACAGACACGAGGGATTTGCATTTGAGGGATTTTCTCTTGAGGGAATTTCACTTGGACCCAGACTCCCAGAGCAATCCCAGCTCTGGCTGAGCTGGACTCTCTCACCCTGTGGAGCTGCTCCCAGTGCAGCCCTTGGGATTTCCCGAGTGCAAATAAACCTTCCCCAGTGGAACCCGAGCCTGGGAGCACACAGGGAACCAGGGAGAGGGTGGGAATGCAGGGGAGGGGGTGGCAGTGCCAGGGAGAGGGTGGGGATGCCATGGAGAGGGTGAGGATGCTGAGGAGAGGGTGGGAATGCTGAGGAGAGGGTGGGAATGCCAGGGAGAGGGTGATGATGTTGAGGAGGGGGTAGCAATGCCAGGGAAAACGTGGGAATGCTGGGGAGAGGGTGGGAATGTTGAGGAGAGGGTGGGAATGCTGAGGAGAGGGTGATGATGCTGGGGAAAGGGTAGGAATGCCAGGGAGAGGGTGATGATGCTGGAGAGAGTGTGGGAATGCTGAGGAGAAGGTGATGATGCTGAGGAGGGGGTGGCAATGCCAGGGAGAGGATGGGAATGCTGAGGAGGGGGTGGGAATGTTGAGGAGAGGTTGGGAATGCTGGGGAGAGGATGATGATGCTGAGGAGGGGGTGGGAATGCCAGGGAAAGGGTGGAAATGCTGGGGAGAGGGTGAGGATGTTGAGGAGAGGATGGGAATGTTGAGGAGAGGGTGGGAATGTTGAGGAGAGGATGGGAGTGCTGGGGAGAGGATGGGAATGCTGGGGAGAGGGTGATGATGCCAGGGAGAGGGTGGGAATGCCAGGGAGAGGGTGATGATGCTGAGGAGGGGGTGGCAATGCCAGGGAAAGGGTGGAAATGCTGGGGAGAGGGTGAGGATGCTGGGGAGAGAGTGGGAATGCTGAGGAGAGGGTGATGATGCTGGAGAGAGGGTGATGATGCCAAGGAGAGGGTGGCAGCACTGCAGAGAGGGTGAGAATGTTGAAGAGAAGGTGGCAATGCCAAGGAGAGGGTGTCAGCACTGAGGAGAAGGTGGGAATGCTGGGGGGAGGATGGGAATGCCAGGGAGAGGGCAGCAGTGCCATGGAGAGGGTGATGATGCCAAGGAGAGGGCGATGATGCCAAGGAGAGGGTGGCAGCACTGCAGAGAGGGTGGCAATGTTGAAGAGAAGGTGGCAATGCCAAGGAGAAGGTGTCAGCCCCGAGGAGAAGGTGGGAATGCTGGGGAGAGGATGGGAATTATGGGGAGGAGGAAGGAGTGCCAAGGCCAGGGAGAGGGCGGTGAGCTGGGGAAAGGCTGGCAACTGTGTGCAGAGGTGGCAAAGCCGAGGAGAGGGTGGCACCTCTGGGCACTGCACTGCTGTCCCCAGGGCCATGCGTCGCCCCACCACCTGCTTTTCCCTGGCTGGGGATGTTTGGGAGGGTGTTGCATCATCACCATGGGGTTTTTTCCTCCTCCTCCTCCTCCTCCCCCCCTGCTCCAGCCGGGACGTGCCTGGCTCCTATTGCGGGAAATGCAGCGGGTCCAGCAGAGAGCAGTGGTAACACACCGGCCTCCTGCCACCTCCCTCCTGCCCATCCCGGCCTTTCCAGTAAACCTTCATTTCCCTGGAAAGAGAAAAAGTGGAATTTGCCAAAAAAACTTTGGGGCTTAATTAAAAGAAAAAACAACACCCCAGTTTTCCTGGCGGCGGAGGTGGAATGGGAGCGGACAGGGCTGGCAGAGAGATTTACGGGCTGAATCGAGACTGGTAATTGCAAAGAAAATAAAAAAAAAAAACCTCGTAAGAGCAAGAAAAAACCCCTTGTAAAAATAAATTATCAGCTTCTCTATTAAATTATTCTGCCCCGCTGGAGCGGGACACCCGCGGCTTTTGATCCTCCCGCTGCCGTCCCGTTCCCAGCCCGCCGGACGGGCCGAGGGGTCGCGGACGGTAATGGGCGCTGACAGCCCGGAAAAGCGAGACGGGATCTTCGTTAATGAGCCCTAACGAAGCCCCGGGGCCCGGCGGGAGCGGCGGCGGCGGCTGCTGAGCCGGCGGGGCGGCAGCACCGGGGTGATGCGGGGGGCGAGGCGGCGGCGGCGGCTGGGGAGGGATGCGGGACACGGGGGCTCCTCAAAATGGAATTTATTGTGTCCGAGGGTCACAGCAGCCCAGGGGCTGTCAGCTCCAGCTGCAGGCAGGCCTGGAGACCCTTAGTTTAGGTTACAATGCATTATATTATTTTCTTTTGGTTACAATACATTATATACTTTTCTTTGCTGAGCATCTTAATAAAGTAGAACCAATCTATACCTTAACTTTTATCTATAGCCCATCATAATTACTATAATTACCATATTCATGTTACTATTCTCCAGCCACTAAAAGTTAGTACATTACAATTTAAGCCAGAAGTTGTTACTCAGTTTTCTTGCAGTGGAAATTTCTGAGACTTTTTTCTTTTGGTTACAGTGCATTATATACTTTGCTGAGCATCTTAATACAGAAGAACCAATCTATACCTTAACTTTTATCTATAGCCCATCACAACTACTGTGATTACCACATGTTACTATTCTCCAGTCACTAAAAGTTAGTACATTACAGTTTAAGGTGGAAAATTGAGACCCTTTTTCTACTTTCAATATTTGCTTCCTTGTTCAATACAGTAGAACCAATCTATACCTTAACTATTATCTATAGCCCATCATAATTACTATAATTACCATATTCATGCAACTATTATCCAGTCACTAAAAGTTAGTACATTACAATTTAAGCCAGAAGTTTTTATTCAGTTTTCTTGCAGTGGAAATTTCTGAGACCTTTTTCCTTTTGGTTACAGTGCATTCTATACTTTTCTTTACTGAGCATCTTAATACAGTAGAACCAATCTATACCTTAAATTTTATCTATAGCCTGTCAAACTACTGTAATTACCATATTCATGTTACTATTCTCCAGTCACTAAAAGTCAGTACATTACAGTTTAAGCTAGAAGAAGTTTTTCAGTTTTCTTGCAGTGGAAAATTCTGAGACTTTTTTCTATTTGCAACATTGGCAGGCTTTTTTGCCTGTGCTATCTTAATACAGTAGAACCAATCTATACCTTAATTTTTACCTATAGCCCATCATAACTACTATAATTACCGTATTCTTGTTACTATTCTCCAGTCACTAAAAGTTAGTGCATTACAGTTTAAGCTAGAAATTGTTTTTCACTTTTCTTGCAGTGGAAAATTCTGAGACCTTTTTTCTTTTGGTTACAATGCATTATATACATTTCTTTTGGTTTCATTGCATTCTATACTTTTCTTTGCTGAGCATCTTAATACAGTAGAACCAATCTATACCTTAAATTTTATCTATAGCCTATAATAACTGCAATAATTACCATATTCATGTTACTGTTCTCCAGTCACTAAAAGTGTTAATGTTAGGCTGGACGTGACCTACACACGTGATCAGGGTCTAAGAAGAAAAAAGTTTTTTATTCTATGTGTTTTCATGTACATTTTGATGTGACTTCTTTCATGTGTGTTTTTATGTAACTAAAGTAAAAACATAAATACTTAAGTATCTATTTGCAATGATTTTAGTAATTGTAGCTTTTGTGGCTTAATGGAAACTTGAGGCAAGTGCACATAGATATGCTAACAGCCTTATCTTACTCTTTGCTATAAATACATTTAAAAATCATCAATAGTTATTTCTTCTATTAACTCAGCTTTGCTTGCAAGCCAGCTGTCAGCCCCTCCATATAAAGTTAGTACATTACAGTTCAAGCTAGAAGTTGTTTTTTTCAGTTTTCTTGCAGTGGAAAATTCTGAGAGTTTTTTTTCTACTTGCAGCATTTGCTGCCTTGTTTGCCTGTGCTCTCTTTCTGCTTGGTAAAAACATCTTCTTGTTTGGGGTGGGTTTATCCTTTGCTCTAAGTCATAAAAACCCCTTCTAACTAACACACCCTTTGCCTCCTTGGTTATCCAGTGAGACTGGCTCAGCAATTCTTTTCTTCTCTATCAAAACTTGCTTTCATTTCTATTCCTTCTTCAGATTCTATATTCAGAAATCTTTCTGCCAAGCACACATATCTGTGAGACTTTCTTGTCAAACTTTCGTCCTTCCCAACATCTTCCTCCATCCCTCGTTCTTCCAGTGGGGGGAAAAAAAAACCATTAAAGAAAATTTAATTGGAGATTCAGATTGGAGAGTGGGGGCTTGGGGGACTTCCTGCAAATGGGAGATGAGGAAAAAGAGAGACGAGAATTTGGCTTACTGTGAGCTTGCAATGCACCTGCAACAGGCTTGCAACAGGTTTGCAATGGATTTACACGAGGGGGTTGCAATGGGAGTGAAATGGGTTTGCAATGGATTTGCAATTAGTTTGCAATGGGTTTGCAAGTGGTTTGAAAAGGGCTTCAAAGGTCCCCAGTGAAACAGCAAAGAGCTTGCAAAGGGTTTGCAACGGGTCCATGATGGGCTTAAAGGGAGTTTACAACAGGGTAGCAAGGGGTTTGCAAGGGGGTTGCAATGAGTTTACAGTGGGTTTACAAGAGGTTGGAAATGCACTTTCAAGGTTCCCAATCTTGCAATGGACCTCCAGGATTTTGCAAGAGGTTTGCAGTAGGTTCTCAATGGACTTGAAAGGGATTTGCAAGGGGTTTACAATGGGCTTGCAATAGCCTTGCAATGAGCTTGCAAGGGGTTTGCAATGAGCTTGCAACAGGCTTACAAAGAGTTTGCAATAGGCCTGCGACTGGCATGGGCTTGCAATGGGTTTACAAGGAGTTTGCAGTTGGTTTGCAATGGGTTTACAATGGGCTTGCAATGGGCTTGCAATGGGTTTGCAATGGGTTTGCAATGGGTTTACAATGGGTTTGCAATGGGTTAACAATGGGTTTGCAATGGGCTTGCAATGGGTTTGCAATGGGTTTACAATGGGTTTGCAATGGGCTTGCAATGGGTTTACAATGGGCTTGCAATGGGTTTGCAATGGGTTTGCAATGGGTTTACAGCGGGTTTACAATGGGTTTGCAATGGGCTTACAATGGGTTTGCAATGGGTTTACAATGGGTTTGCAATGGGTTTGCAATGGGCTTGCAATGGGTTTACAATGGGCTTGTAATGGGCTTGCAATGGGTTTGCAATGGGTTTACAGCGGGTTTACAATGGGTTTGCAATGGGCTTACAATGGGCTTGCAATGGGTTTGCAATGGGTTTTTAATGGGTTTTTAATGGGTTTGCAATGGGTTTTTAATGGGTTTGCAATGGGTTTGCAATGGGTTTGCAATGGGCTTGCAATGGGTTTGCAATGGGTTTGCAATGGGTTTGCAATGGGCTTGCAATGGGTTTGCAATGGGTTTGCAATGGGTTTGCAATGGGTTTGCAATGGGTTTACAATAGGTTTACAATAGGTTTGCAATGGGTTGCAATGCCTTCTCTCCACGTGGGTCCATCCCAGCAATCCAAACCCTGGTCCTGGTGTTTTTCCCTCATCCTGGGACCCTCCTGGCTGTGCTGCTCCTGCTCTCCCACGGCTGCCTCTGCACTCAGCCCATCCCAGGAAAGGGTTTATTCAGCCCTCTGTCCCACCCTGGGCTTCCCACTCCATGGTTTAAAGAGATGGGAAAGGGTTCATCCCCCTGTCCCACCCCAGGCTTCCCTCTCCATGGTTTAAGAAGGAAAAGGGTTTATTTATCCCTCTGTCTCACCCTTCACTTCCCAGTCCATGATTTAAGAAGAGGAAGGGTTTATTCCCCTGCCCCATCCATGCCTTCCCTCTCCATGGTTTAAGGAGAAGAGAAAGGCTTTATCCCGCAATCCCAGCCTGGCCTTCCCTCTCCATGGTTTAAGGAGAAGGGACTGGGTTTATCCCCCAATCCCACCCTTGTTTTCCCAGTCAATGATTTAAGAATAGGAAGGGTTTATTCCCCTGTCTCATCCATGCCTTCCCTCTCCATGGTTTAAGGAGAAAGGAAAGGGTTTATCCCTCTGTCCCAGCCTGGCCTTCTCTCTCCATGGTTTAAGGAGAACAGACTGGGTTTATCCCTCTGTCCCACCCTTGACTTCCCAGTCTGTGATTTAAGAAGAGAAAGGGTTTATCCCCCTGTCCCACCCCAGCCTTCCCTCTCCATGGTTTAAGGAGAAGGGAAGGGGTTTATTTTTCCCCCTACCCCATCCTGGGCTTCCCTCTCCATGATTTAAAGAGAAGGGAGAGGGTTTATTTATCCCCCTCTCCCACCCTTGGCTTCCCAGTCCATGATTTAAGAAGAGAAAGGGTTTATCCCCCTGTCCCACCCCAGCCTTCCCTCTCCATGATTTAAAGAGAAGGGAGAGGGTTTATTTATCTCCCAATCCCATCCCGGCCTTCCCTCTCCATGGTTTAAGGAGAAGGGACTGGGTTTATCCCCCAATCCCACCCTTGTTTTCCCAGTCCATGATTTAAGAAGAGAAAGCGTTTATCCCCCTGCCCCATCCATGCCTTTCCTCTCCATGGTTTAAGGAGAAGGGAAAGGGTTTATCCCTCTGTCCCATCCTGGCCTTCCTTCTCCATGGTTTAAGGAGAAAGGAAAGAGTTTATCCCTCTGTCTCACCCTTCACTTCCCAGTCCATGATTTAAGAAGAGGAAGGGTTTATCCCCCTATCCCATCCATGCCTTCCCTCTCCATGGTTAAGGATATGGGAAGGGTTTATCCCCCTGTCCCATCCATGCCTTCCCTCTCCACGGTTCAAGGAGAAGCAGCTGCCCTGGTGGGGATCAAAGAGCCCAGTGGAGCCCCGGGAGGGTGGAAGATGCCCCGGGGGGATGCGGGGGGCGCTGGGGCTGCGCTGGTGACGGAGCCCTGACGGAGCCCTGGAGCGTCCCGCGGGTGGCAGCAGGCTGGGAGCCGGGCCCGGGGGGCCGGGAGCCGCCTCTGGTCCCTCTGATCCCAGCCCTGCTCCTGCCCTGCTGCTGCTGGGATGGCTGCGGGCTCACAGCGGGATTGGGGCGGGCTGGGAACGGGCTGGCGAGGGTGGAACCCCGCAATTCTGATCACACAGAAAAGCGAGGCACGGTTCCTCCCAAGGATATTCTCATCTCATTTGCTGTGCCTGTGTTCGTGCCAAAGCAGGAGGCAAAATGGAATTATTTACCCACAGTGATGGGGTTTTGTTTACTTGGCCTGTCAGGGCCGGGTGTGTGTGTGAGGACTGGCACTGACAGACACAAAGTTCTGTGCGGTTGTGTGGAGTTGGCAGATTATATTGCTATTATTATATTATATTGTAATATAATATAGAATATTGTAGTATAATAAATAAGTATAATGTATTGTAGTATTGTAGTATAATATAGGATATTGTAGTATATATAGAAGAGTGTAGTATAATAATATTGTAATATAATATAGAGTATTGTACTATAATAGTATATTGTAGTGTAATAATATATTATATGTAATATAATATATTATTATATTAAAATATTCTATATTATATAATATTACAATATTCAGATTATATTACAATATTCTGTACTATATTACAATATTCTAGATTATATTCTATTACAATATTCTACATTATATGGCAGATTATATTGCTATTATTATATTCTATATTATGTTATATTGTAATATAATATAGAATATTGTAGTATAATAAATAAGTGTAATGTATTGTAGTATTGTAGTATAATATAGGATATTGTAGTATATATAGAAGAGTGTAGTATAATAATATTGTAATATAATATAGAGTATTGTACTATAATAGTATATTGTAGTGTAATAATATATTATATGTAATATAATATATTATTATATTAAAATATTCTATATTATATAATATTACAATATTCAGATTATATTACAATATTCTGTACTATATTACAATATTCTAGATTATATTCTATTACAATATTCTACATTATATGGCAGATTATATTGCTATTATTATATTCTATATAATGTTATATTGTAATATAATATAGAATATTGTAGTATAATAAATAAGTATAATGTATTGTAGTATTGTAGTATAATATAGGATATTGTGGTATATATAGAAGAGTGTAGTATAATAATATTGTAATATAATATAGAGTATTGTGGTATAATAGTATATTGTAGTGTAATAATATATTACATATATAATATTATTATATTAAAATATTCCATATTATATTATATTACAATATTCAGATTATATTACAATATTCTGTATTATATTACAATATTCTAGATTATATTCTATTACAATATTCTACATTATATGGCAGATTATATTGCTATTATTATATTCTATATTATGTTATATTGTAATATAATATAGAATACTGTAATATAATAAATAAGTGTAATGTATTGTAGTATTGTAGTATAATATAGGATATTGTAGTATATATAGAAGAGTGTAGTATAATAATATTGTAATATAATATAGAGTATTTACTATAATAGTATATTGTAATATAATAATATATTATATGTAATATAATATATTATTATATTAAAATATTCTATATTATATAATATTACAATATTCAGATTATATTACAATATTCTGTATTATATTACAATATTCTAGATTATATTCTATTACAATATTCTACATTATATGGCAGATTATATTGCTATTATTATATTCTATATTATGTTATATTGTAATATAACATAGAATATTGTAGTATAATGAATAAGTATAATGTATTGTAGTATTGTAGTATAATATAGGATATTGTAGTATATATAGAAGAGTGTAGTATAATAATATTGTAATATAATATAGAGTATTGTAGTATAATGGTATATTGTAATATAATGATATATTATATTACATATAATATATTATATGTAATATAATATATTATTATATTAAAATATTCTATATTATGTTATATTACAATATTCAGATTATATTACAATATTCTGTATTATATTACAATATTCTATATTAGATTATATTACAACATTCAGATTATATTACAATATTCTATTACAATATTCTATATTCTATTACAATGTTCTACATTATATTGTATTGCAATATTCAGATTATATTACAATATTCTATATTATATTATATTACATCTACCCTGAATCTGCCAAGTGCTTGGTAGATTCAGTTTAGATGTAATATAATATAGAATAATATAATATAATAAAGTAATTAATTAACCATCTGATAAGAGTCAGATGCATCATCTTCCTCTGCTTCATCAGGGGTTCCCTGTAGACACCACACAAGGGCCTACAATGGGTGTACAATGGGCTTGACACTGGGGTGGGACAGAAATTAAAGTAATAAATAAATATGAACATAAATGAGGGGATTATTTGCATTTTTACTGTTTTGGGTGAATCTGATGCTTCTTTCAGCCTCTGCCACAGGTTTGGAACACAGAGATGGGAAAGCAGCCCCTACCCCTGCCCAGATCCTCTCATTCCCAACGTTTATTCCATGAAAATGTCAACACAAACCCACCCTGGACCTTGCTGGATAAGCAATCCAACAGATTTACCTGGATTTGAGTTGGGGAGCTGCAAATATTCCACATTTCTGGTGTTCCTTTCTCTTCCCGGGGCTACTCCTGCTGGAATTTCCCTTTCCTTTGGAGCTTTTTCCTCTTTACAGCAGGACCTGAGGGTGTTTTTGGTTCCCATTTTGCATTGGGGAGGATGTTCAGTATCACCCCCTGTAAAAATGACATTTATCAATGCCCAAATTGCAATGGATTGTTTTTGGTTCCTATTTTGCATTGGGGAGGATGTTCAGTATCACCCCCTGTAAAAATGACATTTATCAATGCCCAAATTGCATTGGATTGTTTTTGGTTCCCATTTTGCACTGGGGAGGATGTTCAGTATCACCCCAGAAAAAATGACATTTATCAATGCCCAAATTGCAATGGATTGTTTTTGGTTCCCATTTTGCATTGGGGAGGATGTTCAGTATCACCCTCTGAAAAAATGACATTTATCAATGCCCAAATTGCAATGGATTGTTTTTAGTTCCCATTTTGCACTGGGGAGGATGTTCAGTATCACCCCCTGTAAAAATGACATTTATCAATGCCCAAATTGCAATGGATCAGGGGTGGAAATGCATTTTACTGGAAACCTTTGCAATCCCAAATCTTGGAGCGAGACGCTGAGATAAAAACCCAGATGGCTTTGGGATGGCTTTGGGAAAATTGCACAAAAACTGGTCTGAGAAGCTTCCAGCCCATCCCAACCTCTTGGTTTCACCCCTGTGATCCCAAACAAGGGAAGAGGAGCTGGGTCAGAGGATTTCCACCCAGTCTGGTGATTGCCCAAATTGCAATGGATTGTTTTTGGTTCCCATTTTGCACTGGGGAGGATGTTCAGTATCACCCCCTGTAAAAATTGTATATATGAAGGCTCAAATTGCAATGGATTGGTTTTGGTTCCCATTTTGCACTGGGGAGGATGTTCAGTATCACACCCTGTAAAAATTGTATATATGAAGGCTCAAATTGCAATGGATTGGTTTTGGTTCCCATTTTGCACTGGGGAGGATGTTCAGTATCACCCCCTGTAAAAATGACATTTATCAATGCCCAAATTGCAATGGATTGTTTTTGGTTCCCATTTTGCACTGGGGAGGATGTTCAGTATCACCCCCAGAAAAAATGACATTTATCAATGCCCAAATTGCAATGGATCAGGGGTGGAAATGCATTTTACTGAAAACCTTTGCAATCCCAAATCTTGGAGCAAGACGCTGAGATAAAAACCCAGAGGAGGGATGGCTTTGGGATGGCTTTGGGAAAATTGCACAAAAACTGGTCTGAGAAGCTTCCAGCCCATCCCAACCTCTTGGTTTCACCCCTGTGATCCCAAACAAGGGAAGAGGAGCTGGGTCAGAGGATTTCCACCCACGCTGGTGATTCACCCAGCCCCACAACCAGCCCGGGCACCCGTGGGTGTGTGGGAACCTCTGCCGTGGGTTTGTGCCCTTGGAGAAACCTCCTGGAGAACCTGCTCCTGGGATCTGGAGCAGGAATGGTGTTGTCACTGGTAAATCCTGGGGAACTCATCCGTGCTGCCTCCATCCAGCCAGGAACGTTCTCCAAAGCAATCCCAGCAGGAGAAAGTGCAGGGAAACCCCTGTGACAGCAAAACCCTCCTTGTGCTCGTGCTGTGAGGAGGATGTGAAGCTGCAAACCCCCAAATCCTTGGTGGGTCAGCGTTTCTTTGGGAGGCAAATGGATCTGTGGGTTTTGCTGTGGGGACAGGGTGTTTATCCCTCCACACCAGCAGCGAGCAGCGAGCTGGGGCCTCCTCCACCCTCCTCACCATGGCTTGGGACGTGTGATGATGGAGATGCTTTCCAGATCCTTAACAAGCTCCTGGGAATCTCAGGAGGTGTTTTCCTCAATAAACCTCAATGTTTATTGAGGTGTTTTCCTCAATAAACCACCAAAATTTGCAAAAATTCGGTTTCCTTGAGTAGGGATGAAGTGCTGCTGATAATTAACAATTAATTGGGATCACTTGAAGCACCACGGGAATTTTCTTGGCCATCCTGCTTTTGGAATATGCTGGAGAGCCTCATCCCCATCCATCCATAATTTGGATATGATCACCCCCAAAGTCTCTGGGATTCACCCATCCATAATTTGGATATGATCACCTCCAGAGTCTCTGGGATTCATCCATCCATAATTTGGATATGATCATCTCCAAAGTCCCTGGGATTCATCCATCCATAATTTGGATATGATCAACTCCAAAGTCCCTGGGATTCATCCATCCATAATTTGGACATGATCATCTCCAAAGTCTCTGGGATTCATCCTTTCATGATTTGGATATGATCACCTCCAAAGTCCCTGGGATTTATCCATCCATAATTTGGATATGATCACCTCCAGAGTCTCTGGGATTTATCCATCCATGATTTGGGCATGATCATCTCCAAAGTCTCTGGGATTCATCCATCTATAATTTGGATATGATCACCCCCAAAGTCCCTGGGATTTATCCATTCATGATTTGGACATGATCACCTCCAAAGTCTCTGGGATTCATCCATCCATAATTTGGGCATGATCACCTCCAGAGTCTCTGCACACCAAGACTGGCTCTGATGAAGATGTTACAGAGGTGATAGGGTTGCCCAATATTGGGAATTTCTCCTCAGTTAACCCCTTGGGTGGTCCCACCAGCCCTGGATGGGATGTGCTTGGATCTTGGGAATGCTGGCAAGGAAAATCAAGCAGGTTATTTATGTGGGCAGGGGGTGGATCTGGATTCTGGCAGTCACAGGGGTTTGGGATGTCACCTGGTCTCTGGGGGCTGTTTTTGGCACCCTGAGGACAAAATTTCCTGGAAATTGGTGTCTTTTGACCAAATCTTGAGTCTTGGAATGGGTGATCAAATCCCAGACCTGCCTCCAGTCTGATTCCACATTGCTTTTGGGGCACATCTAGTGATTTTGGGGCAAAAATGTGTGATGTCACCCCCCGTTACTTTACCCACGTGCACCTGACCCCAAATAAATAAGTTTAGGGTCTCCCCTCTGAGAGGTTCATGGATGATGCTCTGATGTTCCTCATGAAGCTGGGACAGTTTAAGCTAGAAGGTGTTTATCAGTTTTTTTACAGTGGAAAATTGAGACCATTTTTGTATTTGCAACGTTTGCTGACTTGTTTGGCTGTGCTATCTTAATAGAGCAGAACCAATCTAAACCTTAACCTTTATCTATAGCCCATCATAACTACTGTAATTACCATATTCTTGTTACTATTCTCCAATCACTAAATGTGTGATGTCACACGTTACTTCACCCACATGCACCTGACCCCAAATAAATAAATTTAGGGTCTCCTCTCTGAGAGCGTGGATGATGCTCTGATGTTCCTCATGAAACTGGGACAGAGCAGCTCCAGCCAGATGGTTTGGAGACACTTTGAGGTCACTGGCACAAAGTCAAACAAACAAACAAACAAATAAAAACCATCAAAGTTTGAGCACCAGCTCAACCCCTCCTTGTGGCTTTGTCAGTGACGTGGGGACCAAGAGCTGCCTTGGTTCCTCTGGCATCAACTCTCCTCCTTTGCTTTGCCCACAGCTGGCCTGGTCCTGCTGGAGTTTCTCCTCCAGCTTTGCTTTCTGGCTGTTGTTAAACCCACATGGGCCACAGAGCCTCCCCACCCTCCTCACACTGGGTGCAAAAAGAGCCAGGAATGTGCAAAGTCACAAAGGAATGGACATCTCCAGCTGGGCCTCATTTCAGCGTCTGCTCCTTTTCACAGCTCTGCTTCTCCAGCCCAGCCTCGCTGCTTCTCTGGCAGGACCTTCATCCCCTGCCCTCCCCAGTGTCACAGACACATTTTATGGAAAATCCTTTCCTTAGGGTTTTTCCTCCTGAGGAGCTGAGAGGCCTCAGGAACAAAATGTAAACATTGATTATCTGCTGCTGTAGAATGCAACAGGTGCATCTGGGATTGGTCTCATGTGGTTGTTTCTAATTAATGGCCAATCACAGTCAGCTGGCTCAGACTCTCTGAGACATAAGACAGAAGCCTGAGACAGAAGCTTTTGTTCTCATTCTTTCCTTTTCTATTCTTAGCCAGCCTTCTGATGAAATCCTCTCTTCTATTCTTTTAGTATAGTTTTAATGCAATATATATAATAAAATAATAAATCAAGCCTTCTGAAACACGGACTCAGATCCTTCTCTTCCCTCATCCTTGGACCCTGTGAACACGGTCACCCCCCAGCCCTTCCCCTCCAGCTCTCCCCAGGAGCTGCCCAGGTTGGCCATGTGATGCCAGGTGAGATCCCATTCCCACCACGCATCCCATGGGGTCACATCCTCCCTCTTTTCTTTCCTGGCCTGTGATTATTTATCTACCCCTGGCTTCTTCCTTTTCCCACCCTTTCAAAGAGTGTTTTTGCTTCCTTTTGAGTCATCCCGGAGTTCCTGCTCTCTCCAGTGGAGAGGTGAGTAATGTAGGGTTGGATGGACCATGCTGGGCTGGGAGAGCAGAATTTGGGTTAGCAACCAGGCTGTCCCCTCTGGCCAGGAGAAACCACAGCCCCATGACCATGGAAGGTTCCAGATCTCCTCGAGCAGTGAGATTGATGGACCATGCTGCTTCCAGGGAGAGGGATGGGAGAGGAGAAATTGGGATAACAACCAGGCTGTCCCCTCTGACCAGGAGAAGCCCTATGACCATGGAAGGTTCCAGATCTCCTTGAGCAGTGAGATGTTAACAGGGTGGCCAGTCAAGACACACAGGCCTTGGGTTGGTGTCACCTTCTCAGGACAGTGGGGCCAGCAGGGCCAGGTGAAATGGGAGAGGAGCAGGGCAGGGACACCAAGATTCCCAAGGCAGCACAGGTTGGGATGTGGTGAGGAAGAGGAGGGTGTTCCCAGCTGGACAGAACCAATTCTGTGACCATGTTCACAGCAGTTCTAGGATGAGGGAAGAGATGAGGATCTGACTCCGTGTTTCAGAAGGATTGATTTATTATTTTATGATATATATTACATTGAAACTATACTAAAAGAATAGAAGAAAGGATTTCATCAGAAGGCTGGCTAAGAATAGAAAAAGAAAGAATTGGAACAAAGGCTTGTGGCTCAGCTCTGTGTCTGAGCCAGCTTACTTTGATTGGCCATTAATTAGAATCAACCAACATGGGCCAATCCCAGATGCACCTGTTGCATTCCACAGCAGCAGATAATCAATGTTTACATTTTATTCCTGAGGCCTCTCAGCTTCTCAGGAGGAAAAATCCTAAGGAAGGGATTTTCATGAAAACATGTCTGTGACACAATCCTGCCTGCAAGTGCCCCATTCCTGGAAATAATAATTCCCAGGGTTTTTGTCTGAGGTTGCCCCGGTTATAAAAGGGAAAGGAGGGAAGGAGGCTGGAAAAGGGGGGGATTGGGGATCTCCAGGGCTTGTGCTGCCTGTCCCAGGCCAGGCTGGAGTGACCTGGGACAGTGCAGGGTGTCCCTGGAACGAGGTGGGCTCTAAGGTCTCTCCCTTCTTGGCAGGGATCTCCCC